>CM060242.1:6706280-6996920 GCA_030555515.1 Acutogordius australiensis
GTCGTGATCACGAGAAAAGTTAATATTTATTAAAACATTTATTGATTTTTTTAGTTTTTCAAATTCTTATATAAAAGTTAGAAATTTGCAAAATATATTTTAACCACAAAAAATAGTATTGTTAGTGGCGCCGGTAATCGGTGCCACACCATAGATTATCATATTATGGAATTATTATATTTTTATGTTGCATTTTATATGAATAAAAGAATTTTACTTGTGAATAAATATTTTAATATTTAATAAGTTGTATAGTCGAAATAAATAAGGGCAGTTAAGTTAAGAGTATTACAACATACTTTTTTTGGCGCTGCGAGGCGACCTATTCTACAGCGGATTCAAAATAAAATTCCCATTGGACCATTTGAAGATAAGTAAGTTAAAGAATTTTAATTTGTTGAAACGAATATTTAAAAATAAAATAAAAAGTTTTAACGAAAAATTGTTGATTTTTTTGGAAATTTGACAAAAAAAAAATTTATTTTTGGATGCAATGGGCTTTAATTTCAACCCTCCTCATCCTTATATACTTATTCTATTGGATATATTCGATTCGGGGAGTTCGAATATTTTTGATTCGAATGCTCTTAGATACGCTATAGGCATCTTAGGACCGATGATTGCTCTGATTCTTGGATATAAATTCGGAAAGCGAACAGTACAGGTACATTGTATGAGGGAAAGGGAAAACAATTTGGGGCGGTTACTAGAAAAATTAGTGATTTTAGCTAATGTGACTAAAAATGAGGATTCTACCACGACATTAGAACGTGGGAATCCTGGAGAAAAGATAAACTCCGAAAATTTAGACGCTACCTTAATGGTAAAGTCTATTAATCGTCGAGAAAAAGAATCAAAAAGTATACCACACGCAAGGCAGGATTTACCTGTTAATTATAAAAGACGGCCACTATCATGTGCTTATTGTAAAAAGCTAGGGCATCCGATAAGCGCATGCTGGCTGATAAAAAAATTCTGCGTGGTGTGTCAACGAAAAGGACATAATAAAGACTCATGTTGGTATAAACCAACAATGTCCAAGGTTAATGAGTCACCTTTTATAAATGTCCCATATAAAGGAATAAAAGAAAAACTACAGCCTAAACCCGATCATTTTTTAGGGCGACAGGAGGAAGTGAACAAGCCGTGCCTTCCTCCGTGGTAAAAGTCGGCGAAAATAAGACAACACAGGACACATTAATATATAATTTTGTAAATAATGACGCAAAAATAATGTGTCCTAATATAAATTTAAATATTAATGGAGTAAATATAAAATTTTTGTTCGACACAGGAGCAGCGATCTCCATTATAAGTCGAAATCAATTGAATAATTTATGTCCAGGTATAGAAACGACTAAAAAAGAGCTAGTGGCTAATCAGTTCGATGGAAGTAAAATAGCTTTCACTGAATTTATTGAGGTTATATTACCTCAAAATAATATTGTTTGTCGTTTCTGGATTTCAGAGGGCATGCAAAATATATTAGGGTGGGATATAATTCAAACTCTAGGGCCCGATAATAATTATTGGGACATTTTTCAAAAACCGACCCTATTAAAGGATGATAAAAATGATAAAGAATCATTGTATGTTAAAGATTATATGATAATTAAGAATTGTACAAAAGCTTTTCGGGATGATATTGACAAAATTTTAAATAAATATGATACTATTTTTGACGGTACCTTAGGATGCTTAGAGGGTATCGGAGTCGACATAAAATTAAAGGATAATTACAATCCAAAATTTTGCAAGTCGCGTCGAGTGCGAAAAACTAATTTAGAAGAAGAAGTGGTTAACGAAGGAACGGAATTGCCTATCTCATTAATGCCAATTTTTGCAACCTTTGAGCAGGTAAATAAAGCTGCGGCAGAAGATGATAAATGGCTGGGAATCAAAGAAAGTTTAATTGGCGAAAAGCCATGGGATTTGTCAGATAATGTCTATGAGAGGCTACAAGCCAAACTACATTTTAAAGGAACAAATTTATGGAGGGGAAATAGGCTCGTGGTTCCTGAAATGTTGCGACAAAATGTCTTAAAAACCTTACATGCCGGGCATCAAGGGGAAAGCTATATGAAACTTTTAGCTAGACGTCACGTTTGGTGGCCGGGAATTAATGACAGTATTAAAGTTACCCTTAGGTCTTGCAAAGCTTGTCAACAAAATTCGGCCTTACCAAGGGCTAATAAAAAATCAAAATGGGAACAAATAACCATCCCCTGGAGCCGGGTACATTTAGATTTTGGAGAATATAATAAAAAAAGATTTTTAGTAGCGGTCGATGCTTGTTCAAGTTATATTGAAATTGCTTGGACACAGGCCTTAACCTCCGCAGTACTCATAAAAAATATCAAACGCTGGTGTGGAATGTACGGCATTCCAAGAACCCTTGTTTCCGACCGAGGCTCTGCGTTTATTTCAAAAGAATTTCAAAAATTCTGTGAAGAATGGGGTATAAGGTCCATTTTAGTTCCTCCGTATCATCCCCAATCAAATGGATTGGCGGAGCGAGCTGTAGGCATTATTAAAACTTGGTTAAACAAAGAAAAAAATGGCGAAAGTGAATTTTGGTTACTAAGATTATACCATAATGATGTGCCTAAAAACAAAAGTATAATGGAAAAATTTTTCGGTAGACAGGCCAGAACACCTCTTAGTTTTTTGAACGAGGAGAAAGAAGGCCTTTATAATACTAAAGCGGGAAAAAGGAAAGAAGGAGATTTAGTGTGGGCTTACATGCCTAATAAAACATTTGTGCCGGGAGAGGTAATTAATGAAAACATGCCTAATAAAACATTTGTGCTGGGAGAGGTAATTAATGAAAATACCAGAGGCCAATACGAGATAAAAATAAAAGAGGGGAATCTGGTAAGGCATGCTGACCATTTAAAAGCACGTGCCTAAATACATTATATTTAATACAGTCTGTTTTAGCACTTTCTCATTTTTATCTTCGTATAATACTGCCTAAATTCGCTATATTCGATAGCCAGTTAATTTTAGTACTTTCTCATGTTTATCTTTGTATGATACCGCCTAAATTCGCTATATTCGATAATCAGTTAATCGTTTTAACACGTTTTTCATTCGATATTAACATTGTTTTAGTAGAAATTAATTCTATGTTAGATAGAATCCATTAGTGAGTTAGCTGTTGCAATTATTTAGATGGGTACATTAACACCATTAATTAGATGTTTCCATTAACACAATTAATTAGATGTTCATATTTAAAATATATAAAAAAATGATATAGTAAATTAAATGTTCTGATCTTTAAAAAATGAAGCCAGTAATACTGCTGATTGTGACATTCTCTTATTTCGGGATATATAATTCGATTATTCCAGAAAACCTTAAATCAGGTATGCAGCAACGAGATATAATAAATTGGACACAATATTCTCAGCGACCTTACATAATGCGATGTGAGCCTAAAGGATTGCCTCCCGACGCCAAAGCTGTCAATATCGATCTCATGGAATATCAAGATCTCAATGGACAAATGGTACCCAAATATTATTCCATTGCTCATAATGTTTCAAACGACGGTTATTTTCAAATCGCACCGTGGATGGTGGCAAATAGACCACACGATATCAAGGTCGGGGCTTTGAGAGTTACCCCGATACGCAAGAGGGAGGATGAAATTGAAGTTCGTAATGTATTTGCCCTGTGGTCCGATATACACTCATCAGGCTCATTCTCCAAAAACGAAAAGATGACTGCCGAGAACGCGAAACGAGTGGGATGTGCAAACAAGCGTTAGCCGACGAGAACAAATAACCCTGGATGCACAATCGACTTGCCCATGCCATTAAAGAAAAAATTTATTTACAGATGTGCACGGTAATCATATATTGGCTTCCATTCCATAAATTTTTTTTGGGAAAGCTTGGAAAGATAAAAGTAAATTAGATTATATTTTTGATAAAGTTTAAAAAGAAAATTAAGATAAAGATAAATGAAATTATTAATTTGTGAGAATTAAGTTAAAAAGAAAATTAAGCTAAAGGGTGGTGGTCAAGTCTCAAATAAAGATATTATAATTGACAGATTGGGTTATTAATTGGTAGTTTAAAAAGTTAAAAAAAATTAAGGCTAGGCTGGATGAATTGGGTTAAAATTTGTATGGCCTAAGCCATCATTTTGCCACTAAAAACATCCATGGTCTCAAATAAAGATATTATAATTGACAGATTGGGTTATTTATTAATTGGTAGTTTAAAAAGTTAAAAAAAATTAAGGGTAGGCTGGATGAATTGGGTTAAAATTTGTATGGCCTAAGCCATCATTTTGCCACTAAAAACATCCATGGTCTCAAATTAAAGATATTTAAATGGACAGATTGGGTCATTAATTGGTAGGTAGGTCTAAAAAGTTAAAAAAAAAATAAAGAACAGTTAGGCTGGATGAATTGGGTTAAAATTTGTATGGCCTAAGCCGTCATTTTACTCATTAAAAACATCCATAAAAAAATAAGGAATCAGTTAGAGGCGTGGTTATATTTTGTCCAAATTAAAATGAAATTTTTAATTTAGGATGGCTGCCAAATTAAAATGAAATTTTTAATTTAGGATAGCTGAAATGAAAATGCTTAAAGCATAAATAAATAACCACCCATATAGGTAAAAGTAAAAAGATGGAAATTTTAGGTAAACTAAAATTATTTCGATTAACTTTTAGGCCGGGTTGAAAAAACAAATAAAAGTGTAACCCAGTAATTAAAATTTAAAGAGAAAGAGACCACCAAAGATTAGGATCACAAAAATGAAAGTAAAAAAGGTCCCAAAATAGTTGTGAGACTAAAAATAAAAAAAAGGTTAAAGTCTAAGAAATAAGGGTTAATAAAAAAAGGGGACTTGAATAATAAGAAGTAAAAAAGAGGTTTAAGTTATTAGGATTTAATAAAAAAAAAGTTAAGTTTATCTAAAAAGAATTTCTTTTTTTTAGGAAGCCAATGGAGGTGTCGTGATCACGAGAAAAGTTAATATTTATTAAAACATTTATTGATTTTTTTAGTTTTTCAAATTCTTATATAAAAGTTAGAAATTTGCAAAATATATTTTAACCACAAAAAATAGTATTGTTAGTGGCGCCGGTAATCGGTGCCACACCATAGATTATCATATTATGGAATATTATATTTTTATGTTGCATTTTATATGAATAAAAGAATTTTACTTGTGAATAAATATTTTAATATTTAATAAGTTGTATAGTCGAAATAAATAAGGGCAGTTAAGTTAAGAGTATTACAACACATCTAAACACAAGTATATTAAATATAATTATCTACGTTTCACATAATAACTTAGTTAAGAAAAATACGGTAAATTGACTGGGTTATGTAATTGGGAGGTATTAAATATTATAATTAATACGAATGTAAGTTAGATGTGGGAATTAGTTTGTATTTTACATTTGTTATTTATTATAAGGCAGTGGAGATATTTATAAATTAGCAGTTATACAGATTAAGTTAAATATAAAGTTGCTAACGATGTCACGAACCATGGGCTTAGACAACTACTTGTTCAAGCAAACATCAATTAGACTTTAGACGCAACAAATTTTTTTTTAACAACTGTAAATTAACAATTGCTTTAAAAAATGTTTTACAAGTTTTAGTTTTTTAATTAAATGTGCATATCTATCGATTAGAAGGAGTGCTTACTGTACAAAAACATGATCGGTAGCCATTGTCATTGAAATCAAAATACCAGATGTACAATTAGTTATTGAAAGGGCAAAATCAATTAATATAACATCTTTGAGACTTTGCAATAAATTTTTATTGCATTAAAGCTCTTAAAAAAGATATTGCCAATATTCCCACCATATTTTAAAACAACCTTTAATGGTATCTAACCCCCCCCCCCTCCCCCGTAATTTTTAACTCCTTTCCCCCATCTCATACAAATTACAGATTTGGGCTATTGAATTAGTGTTTTATATTGATTTTGGATAGAGAAACAAATTGCTAAATTTTTAATTTATTTTAAGGGCACAAGTTTTTAACATTTTTTTTGCAAAATGAATTTGATTTTTATTTTTTACACTGTATGCTAGGAGATAGAAATTCTATGATTGTTTCATTTTTGGCAAATGAATTTTAATTCACAACTATACAAAATTATTTTTTATTAATTATCAGTTTACATATCTAAATGCAAAATATCACATTTTTAGCTTTTATTTTTTTAATCCTAAATAAAAAAGAAACAAAAAATACACCCTTATTTTTAAAAGAAAAGTGTAATAATAACAAACCTATGGACTGATGTGCACCCAATGTGATGCCAACTCCCATGTCCTGTCCACTGCCAACCAGTTCCACCATTTTGGCATACTGGGTATTATTGAGTCCAAGGCCCCCGTATTTAGTAGGTATTTGTAACCCAAAGGCACCCATTTCCTTCAAACCTTTCATAACTTTATCAGTAATCTTTGCTTCCCTATCATTAACTGCTGGATCGTTTACTTCCTGTTGCAACATAGTTTATTAAAAATATATTAAAATGAATAGAATCTTTGTATATAGATATGTTTAATTGCAAGTCTGCTTGGCTACCAGCTAATATTCATGTTATTAAACACAAACACCCTAATTTTAGAGTTTTGTTTCAAATAATTACTTTAATATAAGTGGATAATTAACTAGAAAACAAAAGTTGCAAACAATGCTCATAAAAAATTGTTTTGCAAGAATATTATAATTTATTTTGTTTTGTTTGCAATATTTTAAAAAATTAGAAAAATAGTAAACAAAGCACACAATCCCATAGAAGTTTTTGTTAAATGGAAGTTAATAAATGTGAAGGTAGGATAAGAAAATGAATCAGATTTAAATGTCATATGAATTAAATGTAGTTAAGGTTAAGTTAGAATCAATTCGTCATTAAAAGGTTTAGATGAATGTTTGGAATTGTATGTGATCCATTTAGATACATGTTCATTATGATCCAAATCCTGGTAATAAGCTTGTTAAATTCTCCTAACCTTAATTTTATTTTTAATTTTAAATCATTGGTTAAAAAAACACTAGCCTAAAAAGCCTGAACACAAAATTAAAAATCTCCAACAGGAAAAACATTTAGGTAAAATTATATAATAATTGAATAGTAATGTTACAACAGAGCCAATTTTCCCTTTTCTTTTTTAATACAATTTTAATAGCCCAACAAAAAATAAAGTATATGTACAATAAATATTTTATTTCTCTAACTCTATAAGAGGTAGATAATAACAATTCTAATTTTCTACTTTACATCTAAATCTATATAATAATTAGAATAAATTATTATTTATCTGCTTATAAATACAATAAGATTGATTACAAAATATTAAATAATTTGGCAAGCTAGTTATTTATAATAATTAACAGGAGCATATACAAAATATATATTATTACATGAAAAAACTTTAATGTTGGATCTACAAGCATTTTAAGTGTATCTTTTTGTTCGTCATTCAACACTTTCTATTTATAAGTCTGTCAAAATAAGGGTACCTTGTGGGAAAGGATAAATAGACCCAATATTTATTTTGCCATTAAATAAGCCTTTAACAAACGACAAGCTCTCCTAAAAATTAAAAAAACAAAATTACTCTAAAATCCTTTTTCTTTGCTCTCGAAAAACTGCAAAGTCTCTTGTCAACTACATTTTTAGGCCCTTTTAGTTTTAAATTACAAATAGGCAAATTTCGAAACATTTTTTAGTCACCTGGGTTACATACCTTCATATAAAGAGATGTTATTAATATTTTGGCTTTTAATATAAAATGTTGAGTGCACATAAATTACTTTAAGATGACGATTGATAATTAAACCCGCTAAAAGTTTCGTCGGGTTTATATGAAGAGCTTATGCAGACTTTTCTATAAATGGGCAAAAATTTTTTTGGAGAAAAGCAACAACAAATTTATATCTAAAATTGCAATGTTATTTGCAAAATATTTTAAAAGTTTGTATATTTTTTAAAAAAAATTTTATTGCCTTCTACTCCCTTTTTTGTTTGATATAGATTCAGCCGTTGGTTACATCATATAAATCAAAAAAAATTCTAAAAAACAATTGCCCTCTTTTGACCACCCCTAAATACGATCCTGGTCTATAAAGACCCCAATATTTTTTATATTTTAAATATCTATAAATATAATATATATTATTGGCCAAAATTTTTTTATATATATTAGGGCACGTGCAAAGTGCGTTTTTATTTTTGTAAAATTTTAAAAATTCTGAAAATTTTTTTTTTTAAATTTTTTCAAAAAATTTTTTATTTCAGAAAAAGCATTTTATGTACATATATTAAATTTGGCAACTTTTTGAAAATTTGCGTTTTATTACAAAATATTTTTTTTCAAAATTTTACAAAAATAAAAACTCACTTTGCACGTGCCCTTATATAAACAAAACTAGTAATTATTTTGTCAAAACCCAATTAAATATTAAAATGACTGCATGAACCCCATTTAAATTTTATGTTAAAAACTATTATGCCCAATTTAAATTCAAACTCAAAAATCTTAAGCCTAATTGTTTAATTATTTTTATTAAATTTTTTATTTTATTAAGTATATTAAATGTTTGTAATGTATAATAATGGTAAAATTATTTTTCATTGCAAGGGCGTGTTTTTATTTCAAATTTTTTATAAATTTTAAAAATTTGAATTTTTTGAAATATTATTATTTTTTGCAAAATTTTTTTAAAAACTTTTCTTTCAGAAAAACTATTAAAATGCTAATAAATTGGCGTCTTTTTTTAAAAGGCGTTTTATGTAAAAAGGTAAAAATTTTATAATTTTTAAAAATTTTTTAATTTTTAAAAACCAAACTGAGTCTGAACGTGTTCTGAAACTTTTATTTCACAACAATTTTCCTATGAATTTTTTTTATAAAATGTTCTCCCCAACCTAAAAACACAATTTAATCAATATAAATTTCATATTTATATTAGAGCTACTTTGTGTCAAAAATTTGCACTATTCATTAATGATATTTAATATTAGTAAAAATAAAAAAATGCATTCTCAAAAATAATAAAAAAAAATATAGATCATAGCTGCAAAACACTTGAGGTCATTGGCTAAAAATGGGGTCCGTATAGACCCTAATGGGCCATTCACATTACAAAAACCTCACCCCACTACGCAGAATAAGATAAAAAATTTAAAAATTTTGTTAACTTGCAATCAGCATTTTGGGGTCCATATAGACCCCAATAAATAAATTTTAAATACCTTTAAAAAGTCTTACCAGCTCAATAATTTGTGATTTTAAATGAATAATACATAAGTAAATAAAATTTGGTCTCAATTTTATAACACAATTTTTTTTCAAATTAAATTTTGAGGTCCGTATGTACCCCACAATCTCAATTTTGACCATAATATTTCCTCAATGTTAATTTAAACAAAAAAAAACTGCAACCTTAATTCCTAGGTATCTTTTTTTGTTTAATACAGGTGTTGGAAACGCCTAAATTTTTAGAACCGGTACCGGCTCCGTTACCAGCTCAGCTCAAATACCGGAACTTGGTACTGGTTCCGGTACCACAGGGTTTAACAATTATTAAATGATGGTAGCACATAAAAAGCCTCAAAACGTTCATTCATTCAAACAAAAGAAAAAGAACTATAGAAATTTTACTTTTTTTTGTTTTAGTATTTTTCCTTTTCTTTTTATTTATATTTTGCTCACTTATAATATTAATTTTATAACATTATTGGTTTTTTAATTTTGCCACTATATTCCTCATTTTATAACCATGTTTGAATTGTTTTTTTATATAAATTGTGTCATTATCAATTGAAATGAATTAATTTTCTATATGCAATAATCAAGAAATTAAATTTTAGCACATTAAGTTAATCATAATTTTTAGATTAAAAATGTAAGTATTGTTTATATATTAATTTCAAGTATAATTTCTTACTTAATTAATGAGTACTTATTTTTTGAGAGATTGAATTTGAGAGTGAACGTTTATAAGCTATTTGAAAAGTTTAATTGGATGGGTGGGTTTGAAAAGCAAAATTCCAAAACGCAAAATCCCAAAAAGCAAAATCTTAAAAAGCAAAATCCTTAAGTAATAAATCATTTTTTGGCGGAAAACTTGCGTTTTTGGGATTTTGCTTTTTGGGATTTTGCCTTTCAGACAAAATTTTTTTTTTGTTTTCTGGCAAGTGTCGGTGTTTTAAGGATTTCTTTGATGTTTTAAGTAATTTTTTGGGATTTTGCTTTTTGGGATTTTGCTTTTTGGGATTTTGCTTTACAGACAAAGTTTTTTTTTCACTTTTTGGCATTTGTCGGTGTTTTATGGATTTCTTTGTTTAATAAGTAATTTTTTGGAATTTTGGTTTTTGGGATTTTGCTTTTCAGACAAAAAATTTATTTTTCGTTTTTTGGCATTTGTCGGTGTTTTATGGATTTCTTTGATGTTTTAAGTAATTTTAAGTATTTTTTTTTTGATTTTGCTTTTCAGACAAAATTTTTTTTTGTTTTCTGGCATGTGTCGGTGTTTTAAGGATTACTTTGATGTTTTAAGTAATTTTTTGGGATTTTTTTGGGATTTTGCTTTTCAGACAAGATTTTTTTTTTCATTTTTTGGCATATTTCGGTGTTTTATGGATTTCTTTGATGTTTTAAGTAATTTTTTTTAAATTTTGCTTTTCAGACAAGAAAATTTTCGTTTTTTGACATTTGTCGGTTATGCTTTGATGTTTTGAGTAATTTTAAGTAATTTTTTGGGGATTTTGCTTTTTGGGATTTTGCTTTTTGGGATTTTGCTTTTTGGGATTTTGCTTTTTGGGATTTTGCTTTTCAGACAAAAGATTTTTTTTTGGTTTCTGGCATGTGTCGGTGTTTTAAGTATTTCTTTGATTTAAGTAATTTTTGGGGATTTTGCTTTTTGGGATTTTGCTTTTCATACAGTTTTTTCGTTTTTTGGCATTTGTCCGGTGTTTTATGGATTTCTTTGATGAATTTTTTTTTGTTTTTGGCATTTGTACGGTGTTTTATGGATTTCTTTGATGTTTTGAGCAATTTTAAGTAATTTTTTGAAGATTTTGCTTTTCAGACAAAATTCTTTTTTTCGTTTGACATTTGTCGGTGTTATATGGATTTCTTTGATGTTTTAAGTAATTTTTTTGATTTACCATGTGGGGTCCATACGGACCCTTATTCGATTTCTAAGTTCTAAACAAATGTTATTATTAGACTTAGACCAATTTTTAATTAATATATTTAAAAAAAAAGTCACAAAATTTTGGCCAATAAGATATAATATATTTGAAGATCTTCAAAATACTAAAAGAATTTACAGTACCAATTGCGGCTTAAGGGTCTTCTCCACTACAAGTTTTTCGGGCTGGACAATAATCAACATAATCAAGGCCTAAAAACACATCAACAAGTCCCACATTTTTATCAAATATTTTGTTAATAATTATTTGTCTGACTTGTAGACAAACACCTTGTTTTGTGGTCAAATAATCCTGAATTTTTTTTAGGTGCCGCGTGCACAGTAAAAATTTAAAATAAAAAAAAGCATTTTTTAAAGCTTTTGTAATAGCTTTCTCTTGGTCTACACATATTAATTTATATGTGTTTGCCTTAATATTTTCTCGCATCTAAATTTTGAAAAAAAATATAAAAGGTTGAAAAATCACTTTGACCATGCAAAATAGGCCCTAAAAAACTAGATGATGTTTGTCTTTTTTGTTTAACTGCTAAATTCTTAAAAACAGTTGCTGTCACAAATATTCTTCCTATATTGCAAATTTAGTCAACATGTAAAAAAGCTAAACCTTGTGAACAAAATTTTTAAATAAACAAAAGCATATCTTTAGTAAAAAGTATTATCTTATTCGTTGTGTTTTTTACGTTTACGGTGTGAATGAAGGGGTGCTTATTCAATGAGTTAGTAGTGTGCAAAATATTATCAGCATGATTATTTGAACTGCAGTTTGTGAGATCTTCTTTAATGTATGTGTTTATATTGTATATCTGTTTTCCCTATGCTACAAACCCATATTCAACAGTTTTTCAAAATTAGGTTTAGTTTTTCTTTTCTCTATAAATAAATTATTGTCATTTAAAAAAATATCATATATAACAAAACAGTTTCTAAATTATTTGCTATGTAATACAAATATTTAAATTTATACAAATATATTAATTGCAAATATGCTACAAGCATTTTCATTTTTTTTGTTATGCATATGACAAATAAAAATGCAATCTGTTATTTGTAAATCGCATATTTAAGATTATATCTAATAATAAATATAATCATATATAAACGTTATGTTATGAGAACAGAGGGGAGAATGTATTAACAAGAGAAAATTTTTATCCAAAAAACAAAATATCCCCCGAAAGTTTTTTCTTCATTTAAAAGCTAATTCCTTAATTGCTTTACCGTATAGACAAATGCCAAAAAACAAAATAAAATTTTTGTCTGGAAAGCAAATTTCCCAAAAAGTTAATTAAAATTACTTAAAACATCAAAGAAATCCTTAAAACACCGACAAATGCTAAAAAATCAAAAAAAAAATTTCTGAAAAGCAAAATCCCCAAAAAATTAATTAAAATTACTTAAAACATCAAAAACATTAAACACCGACAAATGCCAAAAAACAAAAATTTTCTTTGTCTGAAAAGCAAAATCCCCAAAAAATTAAATAAAATTACATAAAACATCAAAGAAATCCATAAAACACCGAATGCCAAAAAACAAAAAAAAATTTTGTCTGAAAAGCAAAATCCTTAAAAAGTTAATTAAAATTACTTAAAACATCAAAGAAATTCATGAAACACCGACAAATAAAAAAACAAAAAATTTTTTTTTCTGAAAAGCAAAATCCCCCCCCCCCCCCCCTCCCCCCAAATTACTTAAAACATCAAAGAAATCCATAAAACACCGACAAATTTCAAAAAACAAAAAAAAATTTTTGTCTGAAAAGCAAAATCCCCAAAAAATTACTTAAAATTACTTAAAACATCAAAGAAATCCATAAAACACCGAAAAATGCCAAAAAATTAAAAAAAAATTTTGTCTGAAAAGCAAAATCCCAAAAAACAAAATCCCAAAAAATTACTTAAAACATCAAAGAAATCCTTAAAACACGGACATGCCAGAAAACAAAAAAAAATTTTTGTCTGAAAAGCAAAATCCCAAAAAGCAAAATCCCAAAAAATTACTTAAAATTACTTAAAACATGAAAGAAATCTTTAAAACACCGACAAATGCCAAAAAACGAAAAATAAATTTTTTGTCTGAAAAGCAAAATCCCAAAAAAATTACTTAAAATTACTTAAAACATCAAAGAAATCCATATAACACCGACAATTGCCAAAAAATGAAAAAAAAATTTTTGTCTGAAAAGCAAAATCCCAAAAAAATACTTAAAACATCAAAGAAATCCTATCACCGACACTTGCCAGAAAACAAAAAAAAAATTTTCGTCTGAAAAGCAAAATCCCAAAACGCAATATTTCAAAAAGCAAAATCCCAAAAAAGCAAGTTTCCCGCCAAAAAATGATTTATTACTTAAGGATTTTGCTTTTTGGGATTTTGCTTTTCAGACCCACCCTGATTGGATGAATGAGTTCAATACAGATGTAAACATCTAAAAATTTAGTGGCATCAAATATAAATTTCGGTATGATTAAAATAGTTTTACAGCTGATTCTCTGATATAAAATTTAACTAAAATTAATAAAATTTTATTATGTACATATATTACTAAAATAACTTATAAATACTTTAGCTTAAATAATTTATTTCATGATTAAATTAAATTAGTTAAATTATATATAAGATATACATCTTCAAACCAATTTATTATTTTGATTACCGAGTTTAAGCTTAAGATTATATTGCTAATTAGGTGATTTAGCGTGATGCAATTATTAAACTACTTAGTGTAATTTTCTAGGCACTATGTTATAATTTAAATATTTTTAAACTGTTAATATATTTTGGTACCGCAGAACCTTTTTTTTTTAATTTAAGATCGGTATCGGTTCCGGTATCGAGCGATTCTCCAAGTACCGCGGTTTTCGGTTCCGGTACCGGTCCCAATCCCTGGTTTAATATATCAAGTATTTAAAATGTCTGTATTGGATAATAAATGTAATAATTATTTTTTTCTTTATAAAATACATAATTGTAAAAATAAATAATAGCCAAAAGTAATTTTTAATTTCAAAATAATTTATTAGTTCCTCTAAGTTCTACCAGATTTAAAAACAATTTGATCAATAATATTTTAGTTCAATGACAAGATTTATTTAACAAAATATAGAATAATTAAAATTTCTTTTCCGGTTTTTAAATCTGTTTTATTAAAATTTACGATTTACATCAATAATAATTTATATTAGTTTTTACGTCATTTTTATTTCATAACTATTAAAATTATAAAGGGTTTATTTTTGTTCGATCGCCACTATAGCATTTGCGTTTCATATTTCTACTATTCGCGGGTTAAGCAATATTTAAAAAAAAAGACCAAAAAACATTAATTTTCTTTTTGATAATTTTTTTATTTTAGTATTTTAAAATTTTTAGCAACAGCTCTAAAACTTCATTAATTTTGATAATTTATCCTAGCACAGGTGAAGAAAGCTTAATGCTATTCTTCCTTCGTTTTTATTAAAAGGGAAGAGTAAAGTTTTATTATATTTTAAAATGACATTTTAAGGTACTAATATGCAGGGCTGGGATAACTTAATGGGCTTTTTTTCAACAAGTTTTTGAGTTTTTTTCCCCAAATGCCCACAAACTCGTGGGCATGGCAAAAGAAAAGCCCCTTTTCTTGCTTAAAGAAAAGGGGCATGTTTAAAAAAAGCCCCTTTTCTTCAAAAAAAACTCCTAGGAGCTTTAAGAAAAAATAACCCACCCATCATTATTATAAAGAAAAAATCAAAATTTTCAAAATTGTTATAAAGAAAACATAAAATGGGTTTTTTGGGGCTTTTTTTAAGAGCCACTTTTTGTGGGGTTTTTTTTTGCCCCTTTTCTTAGTGAGGGCTTTTTGTGAATTCTTATTTTGGCCCTTTATTTGTAGCCCCTATTCTTATTTCATGTTTTAGGAAAAAATGAGCCAAAGTTTTTTGGCTCATTGTTTTCCCAGCCCTGCTAATATGGCCCCTTTAAAGGCACGTTTTATAGGTATAAATTATTTAAAATTTTCAAATTATATAAAGGCACAAGTGATGAGAGAGAAATATCCATTAGGCACGGTTAAGATCGTGTAGAGGGAGCAGACGTGCATGAAGAAAGCGTAGAAGAGTACATCGATTTAAATTTGAAATTCTAATTTTATATATAAAACATTTTTGTATGATCTTTTAATTTAAATAAAGTTTTTTTAATCTTTGTTTGAATTTGAATTTGCATGCGGGGCACAAAAAGCCCTTTTTTGGCGCTGTCGACAAAAGGTGAAGATTAAAAATTAAAATTTTGTTTTAGCCATTTTTCGGTATTCGGATGTTCAAATTTGACGCTTTCAAATTGGCTAATAATCTTCATGCTTGGACTGGGGGCTTACGTAATTATCAACGTTCGATAATTTAGGATCTCGTTGGTTTTTGGGCTCGCTTTGATAATTGGGTACTTGGTCGGATACTTCCTTGGGCAAAGAAATGGGAAAACAACAATCCAAGTAGATTGAAATCTACAACAGGAGCTCCAAGCTGTTGACCACCCGGTTTTTAGACAGTCTGCTGACCACAGACAAAATAGAGGCGGCGAAGCCGGACCCGATCGACGCTTGTCGAGAAGGGGGATGCGCAAGCTGAACCCGACTTTTCTGATGATTTAAATGTTGTCTTAGGTACCAAACGAAGGAATATTTGTGAGCTTTAAAAAATAACCATGAAACATTTGCATAACAAAATTTTGTTGCAAAAGATTTCTTTGCAAAGCAGTAGCCTATAATGAAAAAAACGAGTTCAAAAAAATTATCAAAATCACTACTAGCGCTATCAAAGAACCGCAAAAATGTATCAAACAAACAAAAATTATTGGCTGGTCTTTGAATGCCGAGGTAAAAATAAATTTGCAATTTATTTACCCGCAAAAAATTTTTCCTGTAAACTGCTCATCTCAAAACTTAAACGTCTCAACTCAAAATACATATCTTTTGCACCAAATGAATAGTTTTTCTTTAATACCTAACCCTACAGTTCAATAGGCCCCAATGTCTTTTAGTAATTTATTGTCAAACTAAATCTGTAGGATGCGTTCAAAGTTAAATTTGAAATACGGATAATTGTTTTAAACACTGTCATTTAAGTAGTTACGATAAGGCTTTAACAAATAGTTTGTATTAATAACCCTTAATAAACGGCAGAGGCGTTATTATGATTTACCTGAGATAATATTTTAATTTTTTAGACATAAAATTTGTATTTTAAACGCAGCCTTATATTAAATTTAACAATTAAAGCTATTTAATGGATAAACGTGAGAGTTCGAAATTGTTTAATGAATAATTGCACGCGGACACTCAAAAATTTTTTTACATTTTAATATATTTTGACGTTTTGCTTGTTTTCCCCGCAGTTTCTTGCATGCAATTCCGACCTGTCCCATAACAAATCTTCCTGACTATTTTTTTAGACCATTTATTTCATTTTTGTCCCCATCACAAGAATAAGGAACAGAATAAAAAGGCTTTAGAGTTAAATAAATAATGACATATGAAAAAAAAAATATAAATGACCAAAATATATATATATATATAGACTATGTACAATAATATTTAAGATGACTTTTTTTAACTCCTCTCATTCCCGACATATAACAACTCTATATGAGAGCAATGTGGTTTGGCCTTCACTTCATTTCGTCGTGATTTTCCTACGAATGCGGTCAAAGTCGTTATTCTAAAAATTTTCAGAAAAAATGGAAAATTTTATTAATGAATCAATGTTTACCCAAGAGTTCTGTTCTTAGCTTCCTAATATGGCTTTTCTTGAAACTTTTTTAAATTTAGTCAATATTTTTTAAATTTTTTCTGCACAACTCGAGAGCGTAATTGTTGCCTTGAAATACTTGGTTCATACAATATACGAATTGAATTGTATCTACATAATCTCTATATGTCTACTAAACCTAGGTCAAAAAAAACATTTATTTAAACAATATTTCATAAATATATACCAAAACAATTTCCAACGACACAAATTCGCTGATATACAATTGAATTTTTAGTATAAATTAGTATTTAGATGTAAATTTACCCTATAATCAATTTTTTGGCTTTTATTTTACCAAAATCCACAAAATAAATTTATAAAAACCTTGATAGCATTCAAGGCTACCATGTTATAAAAATTACTTTGCACATAAGCTGGACATCATATTAGCGTGTCAATTAAATAATCCCATTTTTTAAAATTTTTATGTTTTTTTTGTGATAAACGTTATATTTTATTTTATTATATGTTTTTACAGAGTTCATTTGATGCATATGCATTATCTTAATTAGGTGGAATCTCAAATAACTATCTATTTACAATTAAAGGGTGCTACTGATTTAATTTTATATCTTTACAGAAAAAAATATCACGTGTGTATTATAATTATTTTTGAGCATTAAAAATCAACTCTCGGTGCCAGGTAAAACCCAATTTTTTTGCTATCATACATTTTTTTCTAATGCACACAGGCCCGATTCTAGCTTTTCCATTTTAGGGGGGCAAAAAAAACTCGTGGGGGGGGGGGGGCAGAAATTTTTTTTTGCCGCCTTCAGCGGCAAAATTGGCCGTCCTTTAGGTCACGGCAAAAAATATACATGTACATCTATAGAATCCATGTTTTAAATTTATTAACAAATTAATAGTAATTTATTCTATTTGTAATAAAAAAAATGATTGCGTTTATAATTTGGATATGTGAGTTAAAATAAATTGTTTTCACTAATATAAATTGCTTAAAAAGAAAGATATGATATTTTATAATTAATTTTAAATATAATTTTATCATTTGGTATCAAAGCGCATGAAAATTAAAAATATGATATATATGAATGATAAAAATGAATTACATAAAACTTTGGATTTTAGAAAATGAATAGTAAAATAAGATTGATTATCATGAAAACAAAATGTATAAGTATGCTAATTTGGAAGAATATATATGAAAAAACACTGGTTATATAAAACTAGTAATTAATATTAGGGTAAACATTAAATAACACATGAACATAAACGTTAAATGCGCATAAAAAAAATTGCAACCATGTCTTAAAATAGTAAAATTAGCTGATTATGAGCAGTGTTTTTTATTAATCTAACAATTTTATGCTAAAGATTGTTTTGATTAAATTATAAAATTCATAAAATTCAATGCCCCAGTATATGATTTTTCGTTTCCTAGAAGAACCAAATCACCTTTACGCAGGTCACTACCTAACAGCTAGATGTTACCATCCTTCTTATAGAAGAAAATGTGGCCTCACAACTCGATGAAGAGCCAATTAACAAACTTATAGGAAATTAAATAGATTAGAAAACGCATCTTTGTAATCATATAAAAATTTATCAAAATCATTAGTAACGCATTTTTTGTAATTATTAAGTTACTTATTAAAAAATGTTTGGCTACCCCAATTTCTTTAGATAATGAATTTTTATCAATATTACTTATTTTTAAATGAGGCTCTAATTTATTTATATCTAAAATAAAGGTTAATCAAATATTAAAGGTAATCTAAAGATTTTAAATAACTATCGGTAAGTAATCTATTATCAAAAGAATCCATATATAAATTAATAATATTAAAATAAATACTTTTTACTTCATCATTAATATTTAAAATATTTTCAAATGAGTAGAATAAATAAAATTTAGAAAAATCTTTAGGTTTAGTATTTCTTTTATCCATAGATAAATTATTGTCATTTAAAAAAGTATTAATTCAAAACAATTTTTGAATAAATCTTCAGATGTATTTTTATTTCTTAATTGTTTAATTTCTAACAAACAATTGTGTATTAAATCAGAAGTTTTAGAAACATAAATCGTTCTGCATTGAAATTGATCTATAATTATTTTTAATAAATAAAATAATTTTTCAATTAAATACAAAAAAATAAATAGATGATTATAAATATGGTTTCAAAAAACATGATTCGGCCCTGTGACCTGAAGATATAAAAGTTTTTTTATTTTTAATTTTTAAAAGAATATAAAATATTTTTGTGTAATTTTTAAAAAAAAATGACACCACCGATGGGGCAACAGCCTGGGTTTGGTTACGCATTCCCTAACTTCCTTGATTGCATCATGTTGAAAAAATTTATGAAGGGAAGAAAAAATCAAAAAAAATTTTCCTTCACTTAAAATTTAGAAAATCTTTTACAACAAGATGCAATCGGTGGTTCAAGCAGTGAATATATGGGACATGGTGTCCAGCTATTTTGCTTAGAAATACTTACCACCTTTTTCCCCGGGCATTACGTTCGCCCCATCGTAGCATTGTGCGATTAGGTTTTTTGGTTCTAGATTATATTTTAACAAAAGATTGATGACAAGTGAGAAAATTTCTTAGGCATCATATTTATGAATTGCTTTCACAAACATAAAGCTTTTCGTAAAATTAAATTTTTTTATATATTTCTGTGTTAGTTTGATCTCTCTTGAGGATGAGAAGTATTAATAAATAAAAACACTTTTAAAAAAAGTATATATTTTTAAAATAATATTTTTTAGATATTTTTGACGGAGCAAATTTAATTACATTATGTGGAAGAAATAAAATTACTATATATTTTTTTTGGGGGGGGTGGGGGGGGGGCAAATTTAATTTTTTTTGGAAGGCAAACATAAAAGTACTATGCATTTGGGGGGGGGGGGGGCAATCAAAAACTTTTGGGGGGCACTGCCTCCCCCCCCCAAAAGGGGTCTAGATTCGTGCCTGAATGCACAGCTGTACAAATATTGGATATATAGGTACTAGAGCATGTCAAAACTCCGGAATCTGGGAGAAGTTTATAAACTCCGGAGTTTTTTTTATAAAAATATGCTAGTTAACATATGTAATTATTATATAAATTAGCTGCTGTTTTATTTATTTACAACTTTCATTAAACAAAAATGAGTTTTGACTACAAAAATACAAATTACAATATTTTCAATAAGCTAATGATTACAAGCGAATCCCAAAAAATAAAACTCTGGAACTCTGGAGTTGAATGACACTCCTTCCCGAATCCCGGAATTTTGACATGCCTTAATAGTTCCGTTTACTGTAACATATGAGAGGCCGATAAGAGGTGGTTTTTGAGCAAGTACTTCTAACCCTGCATGCACCGGTCTTTAAAGAAATACGGACAACAGTGCAGGCAATTTTCTTATATCAACCGACATTTAGTTAATCAATTTCGCACTAACTCACCGGTACTTTTAAACAATTACTAATGTAATTAAAGACCCCATTTCTCTATATTTATAGGCTATCTTTGGGATCAAACAAGCAAAATTCAACTTTCACCGCCTAACTAAACTTATATCAAGGCAACAATAGTTTCAACTAAAGTTTGATTAGAATTATCTTGTTCATTTAAATATAATTTTCTACAAATTCGTTATTCGAGTTCTAATATATTTAGGACGTGCAAAGTGAGTTTTGATTTTCGTAAAATTTTGAAAATTTCTTTTTTTAAATTTTTGCAACAATTTGTTATTTCAGAAAAAGCATTTCATGTGCATATATTGAATTTAGCAACTTTTTAAAAATTTGCCCTTTATTACAAAAAATTTTTTTTTTCAAAATTTTGAAAATTTCACCAAAATAAAAACTCACTTGGCACGTGCCCTTAAATAAGTATTAAACACAAAATCGTTATATTTCATTAGGCTGAGTAATAAGTAAATGTTAATTTGGTAAAAAAAAACAAGTTTTAAAATTTGTATTTCATGGCCTCTATATAACGCAATAGGCCTTTTTCACAAACTTTAACTCATTGTATTTTATTAAAATCGGGTTTCATCATAATACAATTTGTCAATTCGTCCGCTACCTAATATGTCCCGAAAATTAAATATAATTTGGCACAAAAATCTCAATCTAAATCCTAAACAGATAGCTGTGCGCTTATAGTTTGCAAAAATAGACCTTGCGCCGAAAAAATTATTCCATTAATTCCTTCAACGTATTATTATAGACTCAAATGACATACTAAACAGTCAATTTCAATATATAATGATTTTCGACGATGTCCTTTTTCGCTAAGGGGCCAACTTCCTAATAATAATAATATTTAATATAAATCTATCTTTATACATAATGAATGTAATGAGACGCTCGCAACTGGCATTAGGCAAAAAACTGTTTTTCATATTTGCGGTTATTTTTCCAATATGTTCCATTGGCCATTTATAGAAGAATAATAATAATCATGATAATGAAAGACAATCAATATAAAATTGTATATAACACTATTTATTATGTGATTTCTATGTAGTACTATTTTGACATATAGAAAGTTGCTACAGGGGAAAGAAAGAAAGAAATCAGGACACGCGGGAACCATGTTATTCCTGCCAAAGTTTCCAGAATTTTTTTTTTCAAGTGTGGGAAACCTTTATTTGAGGTATACTGTCCACGCTGATATATATTTTTATTCAATAAAAGTTAAAATATTTGATTTACTAGCAGAGCCGGCGTTAGATCTTTTGACAAGCTCACATGACATTATTATACATTTAAGCCTCTTGTTAAAGCCTTAAAAGTTATAGATATGTATTTCTTTTACGACGACGCAAATGCCTCCCCCTTCAGTTCGGATCTTTCTTACTCATGCGTCCTGTTTAAAGTTAAAAAAGGTTTAATTATGATTTACTTAAATAAAAAATATTTAAACAAGTTCAATTCGTTTTTCCTATATATACAATGATATGTTTGACCCCATACCATCGTACAAAAGTTATAGGTGCTCAATAGGACATGTCATAATTCCGGATTTTAGGAAGGAGTTTTTTTAACGGTAGTTCCAGGAAAATCCGTCATTAAACACTACTCCCAAAAAACCGTTGGGAGTATTCCGTTTATTAACTCCCGTGTTATATCCCTGGAGTTTAAAAATTAACATCAGCCATGAAATATTGGAATTGTGTATTTTTTTTGTACAAACTTATTTATAAAAAGTTGTAAAGCATAAGCAGCTGATTGTGAAAATATCTCTATTTTGTTTAATTTTTGTTTATTTAATTGGTTGTGTGAGAATTCATATGTAATTAAATAACATGTCTACATAGAGTGGTGGTGATTTTTAGACTATTTGTACAAATAGTATATGTAATAACATGGTAATTTAGATCAAATTTATGTCTTCTCATGGGGTCACTAAATTGTCGCAAATGCGATTATAATTATTGAGCTATTTTTTCAATTTTTTTTTCGTGCGGTAAAATATAAGTAGTTTTTTTTGTTTTAATTATTACATTTTTCATCTTGTGATAATGTCATCATGTCCTCTATTTTTTTTTTAGATTTTTTTTGTGCGGTAAAATATTTGTAGTTTTTTTTGGGTAAAGTTTTGGTAATGTAATTGTAATGTTGCCAAGCTGTCGCAAATGCGATTTATGCAATTTTAAAATAATTTCTCTTGAATATTTTATCCGTGCAATTATTAATTAGTAGTTTTATAAACTCTTCATTTTTATTTTTTATGATAATGTCACCCAGTTGTCGCAAGTGCCTATTTAACAATAAACTAATCTTTTGGATATTCGATCTGCTAAAAAATGTCACCAAATTTTTGCAAACGCGATTTATGCAAAAGAGACTAATTTTTCATAATTATTATTCGATAATATAATTTATCTATTTATAAAATTTCTCTATTATAGCTTCTTGAATGTCACTAAATTACATTCAACATTAATCCTTTTTTATTCGATTTGAATAAGGTTAAAAACAAATAAAATCAAAATTTACATTTTTTAAATTTTACTACGATTCGGTGACAAAACTAAGCCTTAAAAAATTTCATATATACTAATTATAGCAGCCAGAACAAAAAAATCAAAAAAATATACTTATAATAAATTATGGATATTTACAGTTAGGTGACATTGACTCAATATCATAATGAAAAGATTTACCAAAATTTATTAATAAATAAGGTTTGACAAAAACAAATTAAGTATTTTCATTATATAAATAATTGCATTCGTGACATTTCGGTGACAAATGTCACAAGTTGTCTAAATTTAAATCAACAATTACTAATACATTTTAACAAACAAAATAAATTGAAAAATATTAATATTGAATTATAGACTAATATTTCTTTCACAATTTTTTAGGGGCACGTACAAAATGAGGTTTTTTCTTAAAATTTTTAAAATTAATTTTTTTTTTAAATTTTTTAAAAAATATATGGCAACTTTTTAAACTTAGTGTGCACCCCCCATAAGAAAAAAAACCATCACGTAATTTTTCATATCGTAGAAAAATATCTGGTGGCTAAAACCTTCTATTTATTTAAAAAACTTACTTTTGAAATGAAACTCCAAAACCCCGGACGGTATGAGCTCAGCAAGTTTTAATTGGGAAAACTCAGGAGCATTGTGGTTCTCGCCCCCTCTTTTACAATCTTCAACTAGAGCATTAGCAAGCCCTAGTGTTCAACTGCTATCGGTATCCTTTGGCAACGCCATTAGCAAACGACTCGTATGTTCAGACCCTCCAAAATTAATTTTAGCAGTTACCAAAAAAGTACATACTTCGGGACTTTCGTAGCTGATTCATTTTTTTGGATAAACTTTACAACAAAATGCTCTTATGATTAAAAGCATTATTAAAGTTGCCAACAAAAATGACGACTCTGTTTATCTTTTTTTTTTCTAAAATAAAAATCTTTTGGAAAAAAAAACTTTAAGAAAAATAAAAATGTGAAATATTTTTGAAAGAACTTTGAACGCATCCTTCCTCATATGTATAAAAACGAAAAAAAATATTCTTTACACATTTTCTGCATGCTAATTAGAAAATGCCGTTGAAACGAACAGAGTAGGTAATAGATACAGCATCTCACCCACCATAACTCTCTCAGGATCATTACACTTAATTCCGCATTTATCACTCACCCAGCACTAATTACAAATGTTCTCCGCTCTTACTTTATGTTTTTATTTATGTTGTATAATCACCGCCTAATAATTTTTCGTTACTGCGTTTCTCGCTTGAAGCATCATTACCAACGGTGCACCCACCCATCCACAATCCTAACTAACTGCTGAGCTCTCAGCAACTCTTCCAACGAGGATTGAAGGGTATGGAAAAATCGTAGAAAACAAAAAATTGATCCTATCGATTAAAATAACATGGTATATTGAGCCTAAACAAGCACTCATTTATTATCTTTATCATTATACATATTTATTAACTACGCATATGTATAATAAATATATATAAGCTAATTGCCGAATAATTTTAACTTTGATGTATTGCAATATTAAGGGGCTCTATGAGCCACATTTTAAAATCCAAAAAAGCTCTGTGCACTTCCAAATAAGCCGTAAAGTTCGTTTTACAAGTATTAAAATGTTAAAAAAATTAAATAAACTTCGGACTTCAGTCTAAAATAAGCAACTCTATTATTTAAAACAATTTAGACCTGAAACTTGGGGCCACTTAGCAGCAGCGTTAAAACAATTTAATTAGTGTTTTTTTCTCTTATATCTTATAGCATACCGTCATTACAGGTTTAGCACTCTGTTTCTTTTAACCCGAGCAAAGCAATTGATATATCGCCAATTATGGTAAAATATGCTAGCACGTTGACGACATATAAGTAAGGCATATCAAAACTCCGGGAGTGGGAAGGAGTTTATCAACTCCTGAGTTCCGGAGTTTTAGTTTTTTGGAATTTGCTAGTAAACAATGGCTTATTGAAAATATTGGAATTTGTATTTTGGTAGTCAAAACTCATTTTTGTTAAATGAAAGTTGCAAATAAATGAAAGAGCAGCTAATTTTGTAATAATTACATCTATTAACTAGCAAATTTTAATAAAAAACTTCGGAGTTTATGAACTTCTTCTAGACTCCGGAGTTTTGACATGCCCTACATATAAGCCCAATCTTTCACTAAATGCGTTATATGCCTACGATCAAACAAGGCCACTCCGCAGCTTCAAAGTGGTTGCACACGTGTGCTCCGAAGGAATAATTCGTTCATGCACAAAATGTAGCTCAAACTTTCTACGCCGCTAAGTTATATACGTTGATCGGCCAGCACGAATCATGTTGAAACGAGCGTTCCACGATTATATTTTGACGCCTTGTGACTAGCATAATTTTAATAAGATACTTAAATTTAGAATAATTATATGCTGGCCAAGACGTAAAATTAAAATATTATATAAGGAGCCTTAGGTCAGGTGTTTTAAAGTAGCTTTTATGGAATGCGAATTTTGAAATGTGATTTTCGAAGAGCTATAATATTTGTCATTTTAAGGGCACAAGGAAGGGGGCGGCGGTTAGTTAACATAGTGGTGGAATAAGAAAAAGAATATCTTCTATATGGCTGTTGGTTTTATTATTTCCATATACCACTACTACTAAGCGCTTCCGTTTCCTTTTATACTCCATACGCGAGCATTATTGGTTTTTTTTCTAGCCTCCGCCAAGCTTGCAAGTCAGTTAGTCAGCGGCACAGTCAGTGTTTCTTGTTCATTTCTCTTAAAAGCACTGAGAAAAGGAAAAAAAGGGCTAGGATTCTCCTGCGTTAAAAAGCGCTATTCCGCTTTTTCCAGTTTATATTTTAAAGAATAAAAAAATATATATTTTTTCCCATATTTTGATTCTCAATATATGTGTGTTTCTTTAATGCCTCGGCCTGTCGTATGATTCTGCCATCTACTAACTACTTGTTCTTAGTCATATATAAAAAAATAAAAATATTTATGGGAGTCTATATGAGATGTCGTAAAAAACGTGTTTGTTATAACACACCCCACAATTAATTCTCAATCGTCCGTTATGACTCTTAGTTTAACTACGCTACCGACTCTTCATCAAACCTCATATCGTATTTGTAAGATCACTCTATCTATACTAAATTCCTTAATCACCGTTAGATAATGCTTTTCAAACGTTACTTCCCGAGAAAAGGATTTTTTAAATCCTGCAATTTCCTGCATTTAAACTCTTATTCTCTTCTCTTTATCACACATTCCATCTGTGAAATGCATGTTGATAAATATTCGTCGTATCTCGACCATATTAAGAAGACAACAGGATATTTTTTTTGCAGGAAAAAGAAGATTTAAAATACTGCTCTTAATATCGATTGCCTTAAATGTCAAAAGAATGGCTTGATAGGCATTGAAACCACTATAACCACGAAAACCCGTTAAATATTTATTCTTTCATAATCATTTGATTCCAAATGTAGCTAAATAAAACTTAACCTTTACCAATGACCCAGGATTCAGACACAAACACTCTTCGCACATATATTTTATGATCACACCAAATATTAAGCATCTCGTAGCTTTGATAAGACAGTGCTTAGACGCTTAGGCCATGATTTTTCCATCTTTTTATTAATCATAAGCATATACATTTATCGCCAAATATGGACAAATATATTCAAAATCAATAACTCGACCAATTAAATAAGACATTTATAAGCCTATAAAGGATCAAAAATATTTTAGGGCTAGAGGAGATATAAAAAGGGGCATTACTGCGGATGCCAAAGATATGGGTAGATATGTTTTGTAACATACGAACTGAAACATCTAGGAGAAACAAAGATCCTTATGGAACATGCAATCCAAGGTGGCGTTGTTACCCGAGCCGGAAAGCAACAGCAGCTCACCGGACATCAGCTGCGACCGTAGAAGTATCCCTAAAGAATGAAACGCGAATGGAAACGTGACAGGCAAGAATCAAACAACATCAAATGCAGCAGCAACAACAATCTAAGGTCGGCATCGATATTATCATCAATTTTAGGTCGCCTATCATTATCCATATCAATATCCAAATTACACATAACCCGTACCTTAACAAATGTACGGGTCTCCAAATTTGATTCAGATTGGTGGAATATCTTTAGTCAAAGGAAAGCGCTAAATGCCAAACTTCACGAATGCAAAAGACCTGATGGTGACTTCAATTTGTCTGGTGAGGAAAATTTTTATCAATTGTCCCAATCTAATGCTACGTTTGGTCAAACTTTCCAACAAAATTGCAATTTATTCCTTTACCAGCGCCATATACACGAGATTTTGCCAGACAAACCTAGGGCTTCATTACCATTCATAGATACCCGAAAGAATCCTTCTAATTTAGGCTATCAAAGTCCAATCTCAAATTTTAGTTCGACATTACACCGAGGCCGTGTGAAATTCCACGTAGCCCAATCTAGATTACTTTGGAGTTTGTTCTTTGTTACTCTGTTGCTGCTACCTCCCCCGACCTTGACCAACGAATTGATCGGGCAATACATGGTTCACATTAAATCCAAGTCAACCGTCAAACCCGAATTCCAAAATACGCATGGAAATGGAAAAAATGTGTTGGCACATCGCTATAACATTACCACAATTTACAATGTCTCAATTGCTCATAGGAATCAAAATGTTTGGATATTCCTTGAGATCCTAGTTGATTGGAGGCGTATGCCATATGAAATTAATCAAACACGTGTATGGAAGGTTCGGCTTAAACAAATTAATCATTACCACTTTCCATTCGTGGCAATTTTTGATACAGTGGGCAAGTGCAGGAGCTTATCACTCAATGGTTTAAAATGCTCTGAAAAAATAAGGTGTATTTTAACGGTGTCAAACCAATCCAAGCACTTGGACCTCTCATTACCACAACGGGGTCAATATCAAATGAGAATTAGACTTCGTGTGGACCGTACGAATTATATGAATAAAGAAAAACTAATTGGTAAAAGTAAAAATAAACATCACAGTTACCAGAACTATCTTTATTCGATGTACAGGGACCACCATTTAGATGAGCGGCACTTGAAAGTTCCTTATAAAGAGGATGACGACCGAGCAGGCCAAAATTATGTCTTCCACACAAACAGTACAATTACTTACTTGTCGAATAAATCTTCTGGGGCTGTAATTGGATGGCGAATTATAATTATCGGGTCGCCGAATCATCTAAACGAGACCTCAATTAATGACAGTTCGACCAACTTGCATTTGAGTGTAAACATCAATGTTTACGGTGCCAAATTGTCTCATGTTTTGAATGGCTCAAAATTATTTCGCCATGAGCGGCTTTTCTTACTCGGTAAAGTGTTTACAGGGTTTACACCTCACGTGATAAAAGATATCGCTCTTGAAAATGCAATAATAATTACCTTAATTTTATTTTACGATGCCAATATTTTCTATGGAAATTTATTATCACAAGGTAACTCTAACTCTCTAATAAGACTAAAATATCTTTTCGACCCGGTAAATATATATTCGCATCTAACAAATTTTTCAAAGCTTCAGGAAGCTAGTCAAGCGTCACCTAATTACTCACAATCTCCTAAAACATCACCTAAGAGTTGGCCCCGTGGCGGGGAGCATAGTAGGTTCAGGTATATAGATTTTCCCCTTCAACCGAGAAGAGTTCAAAGAAGTTTACAGCCCATATATATTGCCAAACATTTACAGGATAAAAAATTGGAAACAACTGAGACTCGAGCCGAAAACTTAATGATTAATAGTATTGAGCTTTCAGGTAACCATCGTTCACTAGAAAATGGTAACCAAACAAACACAGCCCACCTAAGAGGTAGGATTAAACATGACACCGACAATGGCGAACTTTATCGATCAAATTTAAAAGGTGACGATGGGTCAGTTTCCGTCAAAAATCAAAAAAATTCGTCTTTTATATTTAATCAACAAAGAAAGGGATGGCTATTACCTAATGGTAGCAAAATCGTCGAACCTAATAAAACTTTAAAGCTTAAACGCGGTATGATTGACGAGATATGCGATTTCCGGGAAATCAAATTGCCCCCTAGACAAATTCCACCAAATGACCTGCTAAATAAATTACGACGAGCCTCTTTGTCCTACTGTGACGCCTTCTCCGTCACAGATCTACTTAGTCAAGAAGAACTAAATTTTTTCGAGGCTATAGCCGGCAATTTCACTCTACCACTCAGCGATCAAAAAACTCGAATAAGAAATGAGTCAAAAACTATCAACCCTATTGGTGCTATCAAACAAATGGAACTACAAATGGGAGCTCACTTGCGATCTAATAATATGGTCGAGCATACCAAAGTAGGCCAATCTTTTAAGACTTCTTTTGGCAATAACCGGTGGTTAATTCACGATATCCCAAAAGCTCACAAAAACAAAGATGTATCGGCAAAAAGTTTAGACATTGGTTTGAATGACATGGCCAATGATGATCACATATTCCATTATTCCGATTTACTATCCAATCTGATCTCTCACTTTTGGTATCGACGGACGCGCGACAAGCGAAACTTAAACGTAACTCAAGATGACCAAATTAAATCGCATAAGATTAATCTCCCAAAAATAAATCCTTCGTCAACCAATATACTAACGAGTAGCCCAATCCAATCAATCCCTTTAAGGGTGGGATCTAACATTACAATCCACGACAATTTATCAACGGTTATTCCAACCTCGGGGAGTAACGGGACTCGAAATAACTATTCGACAAATTTTACGCCAAACACGGGCATCACTCATTCCCAACACCGAGAGGACCAAAGATTTTGTAGGACTATCCTAAAAAGACTCACGCGATTGGACACGCAAGTCAGGCGGGCTGTGCAAACCTACCGGAGCGTCATACAGAAAGCCGATTGTCACATATATTCTATTAAATGGGGATGTGCCGATTGCGAAGTACACAGATTTTTTTTATATTGTTTTTATCTCTAAATTCTTTGGCCGCCTTAGGCACTTTACTAGGGTAAACTTAATTGGCTAGCTATTGTTTTATGTAAATGCCTTCTTGAGATAATTTTAAATATATTTGCGCCTCTATCAGAGACGCTTGAAAAATAACCTCAGCAGAGGGTCGAAATTTACGGCCCCATAGTGTAAATATATTAACCTTTTAATTGAAACAGGTCTCCAATAAGTTTCGCATCTTCCTTATAATCTATTTCGCTGAATCTCAAGATTAATAAATTATTGTCAATCATTTGAAGGAGTTTAAAAGGGAATCGTTTTATTTTAGGACATAAACGTGGAATTTTTTTTTCGAATTTGATTTAAATTAAGCCTCTAGTATTTGTGTTTTATTAGCTGGACCACTATTACATTACAATAGGTTAGTTGCTGTAGTTTCCTTAGAAATAAATTACCAGAAAACTATTATATTTGCAAAATATTTTTTATTGCATTTGTATGAAAAAACAACTTTTTGTAATTTAATATAATTTGCAATATTGTAAATTTAACAAACAATGCGCTAATTAACTCATAAACTGGAAGTGAAGAAAATATCTGGGCCAATGCAAGCACGATTCTAGACCCCTTTTGGGGAGGGGCTTTGCAGCCCGCCCCCGTCCCCCCAAAAAATACATAGAAATTTTATTTTTGCCCCCCCCCCCCTCCCATCCCCTACGTATTATTTTATTTTTGTTCTTCCACCCCCATAAAATTGAATTTGCCTCCTTAAAAATATCAAAAAAATTATTATTTTAAAACTGTTGATTTAATACACCATTGTTTGTTAGAAATTAAACAATTTAGAAATACAAATAAATTTACAGATTTATTTAAAAACTGTTTTGATATACATAATATTTTTTTTGATGACAATAATTTATTTATAGATAAGTTAGGCTAAATCTAAAGATTTTTCTGATTTTTATTTATTTTCTACTTATTGAAAATAATTTAAATATTAACGATAAATTAAATTTTTAATTTATTTATTGTTTTTTTAATAACATATCGATAACATTTATTTAGATTCTTTAAAATTCCTTTATATATTTGATTTTCTTTTTTTGGTATAAATAGATTAGAGCCTCTTTTGAAAATTTTACACTGGAAAACAGAGTTTGAACGACCCTAAGCACCATGTGGCAATTATGGTTTGTCAAGTTTGGCGCTCATCTAAAATCAGAATTTTAGCTTGTGCCTCAAATTTTTAAATTATTCTGTGTCAATGTTGATCCATTTTGGGGGTATTTTGGGCTTATGTATCTTTGAACATATGGGTAAACAAAAGTTTAGATATATATTTAGATTAAGGAAACAATTATTACACTGAAAAACATGATTTTTGGTGTTAAGCCAATGCTTCGAATTTTTGTAATTCAATGTCAAATGTGATTTTCAATTTTTATGGTATTTCGGCTTCTATATCATAACCTATGACCAGTCACAAAAGTTTAAATATATTTAGATAACAGAAACATTCATTATTAACGTAAGGCTTTTAAATTCTTATATAATATTTAATTTTTTTTATTTTTTTAAAATTAGTGGGCTTCAGAAAATCCCATTTTTAGTTCTAAATAACCTGAAATTAAATTGCTATTTTAGGTATTAACCTTTTTTTAGATATGCTTTTTTATAAGGAACCTGAATAAGCCAATAAATTTTTTGAAAAATAAATAGATAAAATTCTAAGTTTTTTTCCGAAGTTTTGACGCGGATTAAAAAAAATGGGAGGCAATGGAAACTAAACCCGGGATCGTTACCGAAAGAAAATTTTCTAAAAACCCTCAAAAAATCGTTTATGTTGTTTTTTTGTTGTCCAGTGTTATCTAAAGAAACTGACATACCAAAAAATTTTTTAATAAAAAACTTAAAAATTACAAAAAATATGTTTCTAATAATTTTGTTAAATTTTTATATGATTACAAAGATGCGTTTCCTAATTTATTTATTTATATTTTTTTTATAAGTTTGTTATTAGGCTCTTCAAAGTCGAGCTGTGAGGCCTTATTTTCAATAATAAAAAGTTTGAATATGGATTCAATTGGTGTACATGTATATTTGCCGTGACCGATAGGTTACGGCAAATTCAGCCGCCGAAAGAGGCAAAAAAAAATCCCTCCCAGGAGTTTTTTGCCCCCCCCCCCCTATCCCCCCAAATTGGGAAAGCTATAATTGGGCCTGGGTCAATGTATTTTTCATTGTAAAGTTTTTGCTTCAACAAGTTGATGTATTTTAATATTTTTAATATGATTACAATTTTGAAAATTCAAAAAAAAAAAATTTATTTTGTTTTGCGTCAATATGGGCATTATAAATATAGGGTGGTTTTATATTTATAAAATTTGCGCTGATAATTATTATCAACAGGGTCAATCTCATCTTGAAACATTCGTTCTTTATAACTTTTAAATTATCTCATTTTTCTTTTAGTAAAAATACAAAATATTCATCTCATCATAACAAGTAAATTTTATACTGAAAACAAGTCTCGTTAATTTTGTTATAGGAAATGCAAGCTCGAAATATGCCATGTAAAGGAGAATGAAAAATGTTAATATTTGAACTGCAAATTTCCATATTATTGTAATATTTCTTGTGCCACGAGAAATCGATTTTTTTTCTTCAGTAATGAGCTATTTAAAAAACCAACTAACCTTTTTTATCCCAAAAAGGGCTCCCTTACAATGGTTTGGTAGACTTTAAGACGGTAATCATATTTTACTATAAGACGATACGTTAGTATATGAAACATTGGGCATCGATTTAAATATTTAAGGCCCAAAATGTATTTAGGCATACTCTATTTAGCTCCTGCCTCGGCTTGCTTTTTTAGTGGTCCCTTGTTATTTGCCAATGGTAAAGTTGCCTTCAGCACATTAGGTTGAGGAACAATATATATCCTTTATGTTTCTTATATCACATACCACCCCTAAAGATATTGTCCCTTTATGCCCCTTCGGTTAGTAGGCATTTACCTAAGTGAGGCATGAAATAGTATAAAAAATCACAATTTTGAATATATTTCGAATTTGAGAGACCAGAAAAATTTATGTTTTTTATGCAAGGAAGAAACAAGATACCAAAATTAACTCATTAAACTTAAATGTTTATGATTTGAATTTCCAATTTTAGCCTAATAGTAGTAAACATGAAACTAAATTTTATTTTCTTATTTCTAAACTACATTGCAAACGTTTATAGAATTTAGGAAGCATTTAATTGTTTATTTTGATTAATAAAATGCTTATAACTTTATACTCGTCCGTTTTAATGGGCTCAGTCAAAATTAATGAAAAAATGCAAAGTTCAGTTGGTATTGGACTCCTGGCCATTTAAAAAACATTCGTTTATATATCAAATTTTCGATTGTATTAAGGGGGAAATTGAATTTCATAATATGATCAAAAAATTTTATTCCTCTCATTAATATGGTCAGATAAGCCAAATCTTGTTGTCAAAGCTTTTTCTAGAAAATGAGATTTAGGGAGCGGAGCGCTCAATAGGGTTCAAAAAGTGTAAAAAATTGGTAAAGGGCCAACTTAAAAGAGAGATTATTAAAATGCAAAAAAAATTTAACAAGGGGTTTGGCCACTATAAATTTTATATTTCATGTTTAATGAATTGAACAGACTCTCAGACATAGAAACATTTGTAAGGTATATTCCTTCATTGCTAAATCGTGACATTTTTGGAAAATAACAAAAGTAATTAAAAAAGTAGCCTAGTGAGCAAAGATGGGAGTTAAGTGAATCGCTCTTAACATTGAAAATTTCGTATTATTCAGATTTTGTGTTTTTTCTTTTTGATGTAACCGCTCCTTTTTTTAACCGTATTTTTTTCGTGATTTTTTTTTACAGCTACTCATAGCTGACCTACTTATTCCTTCCATCTCTTACATTCCATTTTTTATCCTTATTTAACTTCAAAAATCAATATTTGCTCTCAATTTGTCGCTTTTTTGAATTAGTTATATTTCTTTTTTTTCCTCCTTTTTTTTCCTCCTTGTTTTATTTAACTATTTTCATTTTTCTCAAAGCTTAGGTCAAAAGAAAGCAAATGAACAAAGTGTGACCATAGTTTTCATTTTAAGCTATACCGCATTTTCACTATTGTGTCGTTTTTTTAGCTTTTTTTCCCAATCATTATTAATTCATTATTTGTTAGTTTAGATTATTATTATTAACAAAAATTTTTTAGTCTTCATTTTTAAATGGAATTTTTATAGCAGGTTTAATTTCTTTTTAAAAAACAGACAGAATGTTCTAAATTTTATTATTCATAGTGAGAAATTTTGTGCTAATTTTGGATTATCTCCAATTTTTTTGAATTATAGAACTTATTAACATATGTAATTTTTGTTAAGCTTGTTTAGAAAGAGAATTTAAAGGACATGTTTTTAATAAGCCAACCAGGGGTAATCTGCGAAAGAAATTGTAACACAAACGTCACGGTGGGAGCCTAGGTGTTCCAAGTTCATTCTTCAACTTCATAAGTTAAGATCCTTTTTACAAAAAAAAAGCATGTTGTATTTTTCTAAAATATAATGCACAAAACTTTTAGTAAATAATACTGGACAACAAAAAAAAAACAACATAAACGATTTTTTGTAGAAAATTTTCTTGTGATAACTCCTGGGTTTAATTTTTTTCCAATGCCTCCATTTTTTTTAAACCGCGTCCAAAGTTCAGAAAAATTTTTTTTATACTATTAATAAATATCTATTGGTATATTCAGATTCCTTATACAAAATATATCTAAAAAAGGTTATTCTTACCTAAAATTATTAACAATTTGCTTTCAAGTTAGGATCAAAAAACGGATTTTATGACATTAACCACTAATTTAATAAAAATAAAAAAAATTAAATATTACAACTTAAACGCCTTACGTTATTAATGAATGTTTTCCGTTATCTAAATATATTTTCAAACTTTTGTTATAACCCAATTATATGATATAGAGGCCAATACCCCAAATATCAAAAAATCTCAACTTTGACACCGAATAACTACTGAGGCATTAAAATTCTGATTTCATATTTGTGATCAGCGCCAAAAACTTGACCAAAAATCATAGTTGCCATAAATGATGCTTAGGGTCTTCCAAAATTTGTTGTCCAGTATAATTTTCGTTGGACATTATTCACCCTATATTGAATCATATATGTTGAGCTACATCATAGATAAAAAATGAAAAATTATAATTAAAAACTAGTATTTTAATTTATATTTTGGCAATATTATATACATTAGAGTTAACCACGTGGGTCCGTATGACCCCATTACAATTAATAATGTCTAAAAGAATTTTGTTTAAAAAGTTAATGAATTTTAGATTTTTAATTGCTTATAAAATTTTTCACACAGCGGTTTTTTTTGATGCTTAACCTTTTAAGGAAGAATAAATTTTTGACCGTTTGGATTCATAACACTGGACAACAAAGGACAACCCTAAACAACAATTATGGCAACTATGGTTTTTGGTCAAGTTTTTGGCGCTGATCACGAATATGAAATCAGAATTTTAGCTAAGGCCTATTTTTAGTTATTCGGTGTCAAGGTTGATTTTCAATTTTTGGGGTATTTGGGCTTCTATATCATAAAACCTATGGGTAGTAACAAAAGTTTAAAAATATATTTAGATAACGAAAACATTCATTATTAACGTAAGGGGTTTAAATTTTTTTAAATATTTATTTATTTTTATTTTTTTATTTTTGTGAATTAGTGGTTTTTTATAAATTCCGTTTGTTGATCCTAAACAACTTGAAAGTAAATTGCTAAAAATTTATGTATACCTTTTTTAGATATTTTTTTTTATAAGGAATTTGAATATGCCAATAGATTTTTTGTAGAATTAATAGTAAAAAAAATTTTAAAATTTTTTTGGACGCGGTTTAAAAAAAAATTGGTAGAAAAATATTAAACCCGGGATCATTATCGCAAGAAAATTCCCTACAAAACTCTCAAAAAATCGTTTATGTTGTTTTTTTTGTTGTTCAATGTAATCTGTAGGAAGCAAAGTTTGTTGTGTCTCCTAAAATACAGCCCATAATTGCTTATTTTATGGCTCTCTTGCTTACCTGTTCAGGTAGCCATATATTAGAATTCGTCGTTTAGAAGAGCTAGAAAATCAAGGGAGGGCTCATTAATTGTACTTTGTAGCGTCTTAACTTTTCTAAGTTACATATTCTTAATTGCTAAAAACCTAATTATGCCAGGCCAAATTACAAAAATTTAAGTTTTATAATTTAGCATTTGGTTGAGCTAGCCCAATCCTTATGCAAATAAATCATCCATTCCTTTAATCCCAGTAATCAATAAATAATCAAATGTTAAAAATTTTTGTTCTTACATTTTTCAATGTGACTTATATCTGTTTTATTAATTTTTAATCTGTTCTCGTTGTTTTGAATATTTAAGTAGGGACCCATGAATGTGTCAATAAATACATAATTTTATATATAACAAATTAAACGCATTGAACTGCAATCGTATACCTTTGTAACCTTTATGTTCAAGAAATACTTTATGGGATTATCTAAAAATGGTTATAAGGCAGGTTATCACATCGTGGTAAAAGTAAAATAATTTACCATAACATTTACAATAATCCTGCCCCTCACTTTCCTGTTCTAGAGGGCAAAGCCTATCCTAACTAAGAAATTTTAGGACCCTTTGTTTCTCAGTTCAAATTTATCTTTTCTCATTTAAAATTAATCGTAGAAAATAAAAACTATACAACCTTTACATCTTTAATGTTTATATTTTTAGTAAACTATATTGACTTACTAGAGTTACACAGGTCAACAATTTTTTGAGAGATATGAATTAACAAGACAGATCAAACCTGCCATCTTAGGTAATATCAAATCTGTTTACCGTTTTTCCTAATCATTAATCAGTTTTGTAAACATTAAAAATTTTAGGGAAAAGGTCTAAAATCCAAAAAAATATTCAAAAACAAAAATAAATAGATATTTTGTTTTTGCATACTCACAAGAGTTAAACTGTTAAATTCAATCTTCAATAATATATTTTTATTAAAAACCAATAATATATCGTGTTGAATTTAAGTTTGTACGCGAAATATTTTGTATTATCTTAATGTCGTTGTATGAGCTTGGTATAGTAATTAAATGTATTTTTCATTGTTTGTGATTAATAAGTTACAAGGGATTTTTATATGTAAAAAAGTTTTTTAAATTTTTTTAAGGTATATTTTAATCTGTTAATTTGGTTAAAATAGGCCTTTTTTATAGACGTAATGAGCCAAAGACGGAAGAAACTAATAAAAACAAAAAATGTATATGAGATTAGGCCATTATGGTGATGCATTCTTTTATGTTAAAAAATTCACGTGTTTCTGACATTAATATTTGTTGACCTGTGTTATTTTGACCAAAAATAGTTGATAAAAATATAGGTGTAAGACACATGACAATCACCAATGTATAAAAATTAATACTATAGACTAAAAAAACTTTTGGCTTGAGATTATAATCTTCTACGATATTGTTAAATTCCGCTTTTTTGAAGACGTCTAGATTGCTTAAATTTTACAATTCTTTTTTTTATTACGTAGCCATATTCAAAAAAAAATGGTCTAAAACATTTGGGTGATTTTGACCCTCTATGCGGTGTTAACATACTAAACTCAAATATGTAATACTAGAGGGCCAGATTGAATTGCACAAAATTTGTTTAGTAACACATTGTTTTTTTGATTCCTGATTTTGAGTTAAATTTTTTATTTAAGGGCACGTGCAAAGTGTGTGAGTTTTTATTTTTGTAAAATTTTCAAAATTTTGGAAAAAATAGTTTGTAATAATATCAAATTTTCAAAAAGTTACCATATTTAATATATGCACATAATGCTTTTTCTGAAATAATATTTTAAAAATTTTTGAACAAAATAAATTTTCCAAATTTTCAGAATTTTTAAAATTTTACGAAAGTAAAAACTCACTTTGCACGTTCCCTAGGGTAAGTTAATCCGGGTATGCTAGGGTGAGAATCTTCTACAAATGCTAGAATGTCTGTACGGAGGTTTTTACCCCTACAACATCAAGAATTATAAATGCATTTGTATGATATTAAGCAGGGATGGGCACAATTACTTTTTAAAAGTAATCATTATCATTACAACTACTTTAGAAAAAAATGTAATTAATTACTAATTACCTTTACTGTTTTTAAAAAAGTACTTAATTACAATCAATTACAATTACATAAATTTTCAAGTAATTAATTACTAATTACAAGTACAATTACTTTTTCAAAAATTTTTATATATAAAATTAGAAAACACGAAAATAATAATACACTAAAATAAAAACACTTATTATATAGATAATATGTAAAAAGATTCATTTATTTTGGATATAAATGCTAAATTATATAATTAAAAATATATTTGAGTTAGTGGAAGAAAGTTTGATTAGTTACTAAATCCTTATAGCCGGTTTCGTATTTATATTTACTTTTTAAAACAATTAATTTCTCAAACAACTCATTGGACAATCTGTTTCTATCAAATCTATTTAATAAAGTGACAAGACTGAATAATCTTTCGACTGAGGCTGATGAGCCTAATATCGTGTTATACTTAAAAAAAATCTTTTTAATTGTTGGGTAATTTTCTAACATTGGTAGCTTTTCACTATTAACATTTAAATATTTTAGAGCCTCTAAATCTGCCTCATCGTAGAGATCATTTGTTAATTTTGATTTAGGTAAATTTTTAAACCTGTATAAACTTTGATTTTTAGAAACATTTTGGCTTGAAGATATGTCAATTTTTTTCATTTTTTTTGCTTCTAATATCAATAACGATTTTAAATTTTCTTTGTTCTCCCTGCCCTCTACCCAGTCTAATTTAAAAAATGGATGAGACATTGATGCTAATAATGCAAAATTGGAATTTACCGACATAGTAAGATGGTCTTCAAACCTATTTTCAAAACTAGAAATCATTTTTGAGACAAGGTTTTTACAAAATTTTAAATTAGGCTTAAGGTCATTACAATTTAAAAAATTATATTCTCAAAAAATTTAAACTGCTACTTTTTCCATAATGAGCTCCTATCTCTCTAGATTTGCCAAAATATCAGTATAAATTGCATAAATAATTTACCTTTTCATTGTTCTTTAATAGGTTGGATGAAAAAGAATGTTTAAAAGCATTTTAATTTTTATCGCATAAATTTTATTAAGGAAAAATTTGTGTGCTTATTTTAGCTGTTTGGGTCAATATGACCAAAAAAGTCAATATCTTTAATTTGAGCTTATATTTTAAATACTTTTAGATGCAAATTGTTGACTTGATGAATGTATTTAATAAATATAAATATCAGTTTAGGATATTGCTTCTTTAAAAAGTTATTAAAAATATAAAATTTCTTTGGGTCAAATAAACCCAAAGAAATGTTAAACGTGTCGATACAATTTAAAAAATATTACTTTTAAAACAAACTAATGCAAGAAAAAACAAAAGCAGGTTTCTCTTAATATCTATATACAATCTTTAAGCATATTAATAAATTCAAATGGAATGATTACTTCAATATAATGATTACTTTGAAAAAGTAATCATTATCATTACAACTACTTTACTAAAAAATGTAATTAATTACCATTACAATTACTTTATAAAAAATGTAATTGATTACTAATTACTATGAGAGTAATTAGTAATTGTAATTTAATTACAAGTAATCATTACTTGCCCATCCCTGATATTAAGTATATCATTAATGTACTGTAAATTGATTAACAAAGGTAAAAAAATCTGAAAAAGATAATGTTTCATTTCCAAGATTCATTTAGAATTAAGAGATCACACAATAAGAAAAATGTATGGAATATTAGAATATTTTTATTTAAAAGGATTTGAACAAAAGTCAACAATTTTTTGAGAGTAATGGATTATCTACAGAGATGGCTCTAATGTTACCGCGTTTACGCCATAAGACTAATGTTATAGAAAACACAAATGTTATAAATTATATCTCCCCTTAGTTCGTTGGATATAACTATAACTACAGAGATCAAAAAACCTGCCATCTTGTTGTTTTATCCAGATATTAAAATTGCTCTTATAGTGAGAGTTCCGGCGTTTGCATGGAAGCTAGAATTCTGGCACGATTTTAAACCTCTTTTGGAACGGGGGAGGGGGACATTGCCCGCCCTTCAATAATTCAACTCGTGTACCTGTATATATTTTTGCCGTGCCTGAGGGTCAAGGCTAATTTTGCCGTAATAATTTTTATTCTGCCCCCCCCCCCCCCCTACGAGTTTTTTCCCCTCCCTCCCCCAAATTGGGAAAGCTAAAATCGGGCCTGCTAGAAATTTAAGACCTTAAACAATTAAATGAAGTCTATTTGACGGCCTAAATATTCCTTCAAAATAAACTGGCCTTGATTTTAGATTTGTTAGTACAAAAATAAGATTTATTATATTGAATTATCAAAGGCGACCCTGATATTCATCATACTCTAATAAAGTACTGAACACCTCACAGCTTTAGACCGACTGATTAATTGCAACATACGCACAATCAATTAAAAGTGTATAGACGTGTTCTTAATTGGTATAACGCATAGCATGACTAATGCTAATATCCTAATTAACTTGGGCGAATCAAACTAAAATGGTCTTATAACTCATGGTATAGGTAATGGGTAATGCGTGGTAAATACTTAAAATTAGGCCAAGTTGAACTTTATTTTTTTTTAAAATAATATTGTAAAATATATGATTCATAGCTAGCTACAAGTTCTGATATATTAGAAACGTTGTAGGTTATTCTGTAATGTATTCAAAAAAAAACTTTTAACCAGCCCTTATTTGGTTTATTAAAACCTAATGTCCAGTTCATAGGTATGTTTTTTTATATGTATTTGCCAACAAATCATTTAGTTCAATAAAATTTGTCTAGTATTTTTTTTAGATTTATTGTGATTAAATTGTTTTTAAGACCTATTAACTAGAGCAAATTTATCATCATACAATCACAAAACCCCCACCTAGTTTATTGATTTTTTTTCTTATTCATGTTGTCAAAAATATGTGCCACTAGAATTCCCATCATTTTGTTTTGGTTTTTTGTTTCACAAATGATATATTAAACTTGATTAAAAAGGATTTTTTTGAAAAAGAATTAGTATAATTACTTATAAATTGTCTATTTACAAAAAGTGTTTTAGATACAACATATATTTATTATGCATTCTTCTACCTTTGATGTTAAGCACATTCCAAAAATAAATTATTTTTAAAAATTATTTTGATTTTTTTTTGAACGAAATGGCATGCGAAACAATTATTATAACTTTATTTCTGTGCCTTTTATTTAAATTATATATTTTTAATTAATATTTGCATAAAATTTTTTTTAAAAGAAAAATTTATTTAACAATTCAAATATTACATACATTTTAACCTTCGGTCGGGATAATGATGACCTGTGAGATATTAAATATAAATATGAGATGCCTCATTTTTAAAATTATAAACAATTTTTCACTCAATCCCGTCCAGATTTTAAACTTTGGCCAAAGACACAAAAAATTTAAGTTTTTCTAAAATTATTTTTTTAAAAATCTCTTCTTTTTCTTTCTCCTTTATTGTATAAATCACCAGTTCAAATAGTTTGTCACACTCATTCTATAATTTTCATTTAATGTTTTTTGAGAAATTGAAAATTTTGCAAATTTATTGGGCTAAAGAACAAATTCATACTTTTTTAAAATTAAAATAATTTTGTTAAACAACAAATAAAATCAAATGGCATAAAGCTTCACCTTAAAAAATACTTTTCCTTTTCAAACTATAACGGCGGTTTAATATAGCCAAAAACTAATACATTGACAAAATTTTGAGACATATGAGCTAATTAAGACTTACCATCTATAGGATCAAATTCATTTACATTTGAATTAAACTTTATAAGGCCGACATTACGAATTTTGACAAAAAATTTAAAAAACAAAAGGAAATACAAATTTAAAAATTATATATATAACAGCTAAAATGTTAATTTTAAAATTTAAATAATAATTTTTTCGTGTCTTATTTAGTTTTGGGCATTTTTTTTTATAATTATATAAAATCTTAAAGCTAGCTCAATACACTAGTTCATTTCCTTATATATGACAAAATATTAAGAGTTAGTGTTGGCTTATATATAAAAAAATTTTGTTAAGTTTTTTTTCTTTGGGTATTTTTGGATTCATCTACTTTGTCAATTTGACCATTTTGCTAATTTTATTTAAGAAGTTAGCAGAGTTTTGAATTTTGGAACGCAATTCATTCCCCCGAAGTTTTATAATGTTCGTTAATATATCATATTTTTTTATAGACCTGGGTATTACGAAAACTATTAAAGCCAGGTAAACTTTGTTAAAATTTTATACCTAAAATTATAAAAATTCATTTTGAAGATTATCGTCATTTTTTTGGCCTAAAACTTGTTAACATCAAATTTTATTTTAGATCGTTAAATGTAAACATTTTTTGATCAGACACATACTTCCAAGGGCTGGGAAAACAATGAGCCAAAAAACTTTGGCTCGTTTTTTCCCCTAAAACATGAAATAAGAATGGGGGCTACAAATAAAGGGCCAAAAATTCAAAAAAGCCCTCACTAAGAAAAGGGGCAAAAAAAACCCACAAAAAGTGGCTCTTAAACAAATCCCCAAAAAACCCATTTTATGCTTTTTTAATAATAAATTCGAATATTTTGATTTTTTTTTTATAATAATGATGGGTGGGTTTTTTTTTTCTTAAAGCTTCTAGGAGTTTTTTTTTAAGAAAAGGGGCTTTTTTTAAACATGCCCCTTTTCTTTAAGCAAGAAGGCTCTTTTCTTTTGCCATGCCCACGAGTTTGTGGGCATTTGGGGAAAAACTCATAAACTTGTTGAAAAAAAGCCCATTAAGTTTTTTTCCCCAGCCCTGCATACTTCGACCCTTTACTTTGAAAAATTAAAGCTTGGAACGTAAATATTTTTGTATTTTTATAAAATATGTATAAAGGTGAGGTAACCTGGTTAATTTAAAATCCAATGTTTTATGTACACTAAAAACATTAAGAAAAGATTTTTCTATCGTTTAAAATTTAGAAGTGGAAAAATATTGTTTTTTAATGCTTAAACCCCGACAAAAAAAATAAGTCAGATTTCTTTTTTATTCAAAGTGCAAAAATAACGGTTTCACATTTCATAATTCATGTGCCAATGTTATTGTGCGTTTAAAATTAAACTATTTTTCTCTAAATCGGAAACATGTTAAATTTTAATTTTTTTTTGAAATATTTAATTTTTGAAAAAAAAAATTATTTATGTAACAATTGGGATTGGCAACCATGTAAAAAATGCATTTTGTTATAAATATATAATCCTTAAAATTTTTTAAAACAAAAACTAAAACAAAAGCTCCTGATAAATAGAATAAAGGTAAGGGGCGTTTATTAATAAAATAAAAATTTTTCTTTATAATTTTGAAAGTAAAATCAGGAATTCAACCTGAAATTACAAAGGAACTTCACTATTTTTTTTCCAAGTATATTTTTATGCTCGAAAAATACAATCTTTATGAACTGGTTTTAATTTTCCTTTATAGACCTCTTATACCAAGGGTGGAGAGGTAAAAAGTTTATAATGCCCTATTATAGTTTTGGATGAGCGTACCCAAATTATAAGTCCCTATACCTTGAAATAGTTTTATGTTTAAAATATTTTTAATTATTGTTTATAATTAAAAGTTTTCAATTTAGTTACAAATTAATATCTTACACGTTTGTATTCAGCGCTATACGTAAAAAAAATATGAAAAAGGGCCTAAAAAGTTTTAAAACGTATTTTAACATTAACACATAATTTTATAAATATATTTAGATTCAACCTTCTTTTAATTATTAGTTGTTTTAAATCAATTTTCCAAAAAACATATACCGCAAATTTGTTAATATATAATAATAAGTGACATTATGTTATATATTTAGGAACATTAAGATACAGATTCTATGAAAGCAATACTTTTGAATTTTGTTAAATTTTTTAGTCTGGTTAATCTGTCCTCGATAAATAAAGGCCTATAAAAAAATGTGAAATAAAATCAAAAAACAAAAATATGGTGTTTTAATTTATAAAAATTTATTAAATATAGATTTTTTTAAGTTAATTGTTTTGTCTGCGAACAAAAATTAGATCAATCTAAGTTTAAATCATTAATTAATGTAATTGAAATTTCTGAGTGTGGCTTGGGTCCTTTTAAGCATTTCTTTAAAATTTCAATGACAGGGTAATCTGTTTACAACACAAAAGCGCGTTCGACTTCTATTCATTTTTTTACCAATAAGTTATTTTAATATTTTCTAGCACCGAAATTAATTATAGTACAGGTCAACAAATAGCAATGCCAGAGACAAGATTTTTAATAAAACATAAAAGAATGCATTCCCAAGATGGCCTTATCTCATATATACTTTTCGTTTTTCTTAGCTTTTTCCGTCTTTGGCTCCTTAGATCTGTATATAACGAAAAGTGGCCCTTTTTGACCAAATTGACAGATCTAAATATACCCTAAATTTTTTTCTGCATATAAAAATTTCTTGTAAATTATATTTATAATCAAAAATAATAAGAATTAAATTTTATCAATATATCAAACCCTTAATCGGCATTTAAATAATACATGGCCAAACTTAAATACGACGTGATGTATTATCGGTTTCTAACTAAAATATTATTTGAAGCTAGAGTATAACAGTTTAACTATTGTGAATATGCAAAATGTTTTTTTATTCTCTTTTGTTTTTTTGCTTTTTTTTAAATTTCTAATGTTTACCTGACTAACTAAGTATGATAAGGAAAAACGGTAAACGGATTTGATATTCCCTAACATGAAAAGCTTGATCTCTGTGGTTAACTCATGACCTGTGATATTTATATAATTTTAATTTTATCTATGCGTATATAATCATGGTAAACAATCATTTTAACATATACGCTTAAAGTTTTTCAATGTAAGCCATTATTTTTTTAAAAAAAAAATTTTTAGAAATTTTTTAAAAAAATGTATAAGCTCTGTACACGGCTTAAAAAGAAACAAGGAAAATGTTCTCACGATAGAGGACTTCATTGCAGAGCCGGGGAATAAAATAAATGGGCTTTTATTAACAACTATTTTGAGTTTTTATCCAAAATGCCCACGAACTCTTAGGCATGCAAAAGAAAAGTCCCTAATCCTTCTTAAAAAGTGCATATTTAAAGGTAGCTACTTCTCTTCGAAAAATTTCTTAGGGGTTTTAAGAAAAAACTATTATTCGACATTTTCCTAAGCTTAGTTAAATGCTTTCTGTACTTCAGATTTATTTTCTAAAATTGATGTTTTTGATTATGACCCATGGTTTTGATTAAATAAATTTTATCCTGGTATATACCATATTTTGCATAAATATTTAAAATCGTTTCATAATAGGTCTGTTTGCATAATTTCTAAGATATCAAAAGGCCGATATACAAAGCTTTTTTATTTTACAAATTTATAGGCCCCATCCATTTTTACGGAGATTTGTTAATTTTATAAATGCAAAAAATTAACAACTTAATACGGTTTAGGAATGAAAAAATATAATTGAAATTTCTTTTTTTTTGAAAAAATTACCAGAATGCACTAGATATCAAAGTCAAAACCCAAAAGATTGACAGCTTGCCCAAAAAAAGCCGGGCCCGGCCTTTAATAAAAAAATTTGTGTTAATTTTTAAATAACAGGCTTAAATTGATAAAGATGTCGGATGGTCCAGACTGTAATAACGAAATGGTGTAAATTATAGAATTCGTTTGATTGAGATAAAACTTAAAAGGTTATAAACCGGGGCCAAATGTTCAGCTCTGCCAATATAACTTTTTAAGGTCCTGTCTAGTCAGACCTGTAAGCTAATTTAAAAAGCCTGTCCAATATATTTTAATTATGGGCACTCCCTAAGCATATTTAAGAAATTTGAAACTGTATAGATAAAAGATGTTTTTTAGATATTATTCAAATGTTATGCTAATAAGGATTGTATACTCGATTTTTTTTTTAATTTTAGAAATTAATATTTAAGATTTTTGAAAAAGTACACTGATAATGGCATTTTTAGGACTTTTTTTTATAGTTCATTTGACCCTTTTCTTTGTGTGGGCTTTTTTTTTAATTTTGTTTTAGCTCTTTATTTGTAGCTCTCTTTCTTTATCCATGTTTTGGGGGAAAAATGAGCCAAAGTTTTATGGCTCACTGTTTTCCCTGCATTATTGTTGTAAAATCTTTTTACAATCCTAGGGAAATGAATTTTTTGCATGTAAGTAAAGAACTTAACTTAATTGATATAATTGTCATAAATTAAAATCCTATGGCACCTGTAAATAGGATTAATTAAATATATTACTTATATTATTTCATAAAACATTTTTAATATCATTTATTTTTAAATTTCAAAATCTCAGTCCAAATGATAACGACCGTGAGTATTTTAATTTCTAATATATTTCATTTAAATTAATGAGAGAGATAGAAGACTTTTCAAAACCGTTCATTTTTTTTAACAGGGGTGCCATCTTGCTATTATTTAATCTATATGAGAGGACAAAAACTTGGGGTGTTTCCTACCTAAAATTATAAGCCACACCCCCCCCCCCCCCATCCCCGATTTAATTCACGAGGCCAGGCCCAAAAAATATAAAGGAAAATTTTTTACTAGTGACAATGATAAGTTTTTTAGGCAATAAAATGTACTATTACATACTTTTAATGCTAAGTTTTTTTTGTTGTTTTATTTAACACTAGGCTCAATCTTGGAAATTATTATTTGGTTAAAAACTTGTAATACTTAATGTACGAATATAAATAATCATGATATTCCAATTACGGGGCAGCCTGTACTCCTACCAAAATCTTTCAAGCTATACCTATTATACTTTATTTTGTCTGTTTTAATGGGCCTATTTTATATTCCTTAATTTTGGACTTTAAATTGTGGGAGTTATAGAAAGTAATGCTTGATTTAAAAAAAAATTATTTTTTGTGTATAATGAATGGTATAAAGCTTTTTCTACCATTTTTTATAGAATTGATTTTTTTACTTGATATCAAAGGGTTTGGTAGAGGTTTCTTGCAATAACGATCCCGGGTTTAATTTTTTTACAATTAATTCTAAAAAATCCCTTGGCATACCAGATTCCTTATAAAAATTATATCTAAAAAATGCTATAATTAAATATCCTAATTGACTTAGGATAAAACGGATTTTATAAGAATAAAAAAATAATACAAAATTCAATGTCACATAAAAAATTTTACCGCCTTACAAATATAATGGCCGTTTTTGTAATCTAAACATATTTTTTAACTATTAATTGTTACTATCCAAAAGTTGTATGATATAAACCGCAGCCAAAAACATACAAGTACAAACCGGACAATTTTTTTATCTACAAATTTAAGACAATGTATTTTAATGTTGTTTAAATATATATTAAACACAAATTTTTCCTGAAGGTCTAAAATTTAGGGTATGCTCATGCCACACCTTCAACACAGCCCCGTTTTATATATGCAATTTTTTATTTTATTACACACAGAGCTGGGAAAAAACCCATTTTTCGACTAAACTCAAATTTTTGTTTTTCAAAAATTTTATGACAGATCAAAAAAATTAATTATTAATAAATACAGAATTAAAGCAGAAAATCTTAAATTTTATAAATATTTTCTTGGTTTAAGCTAAAACCCTTTATTTTTTCTAAATTTCGGAAAATAAAAAAATGAGTTTGACCCAAAAATGGGCATTTTCCCAGCTCTGATTACACATGCTAATTTGAGATCTTTTTGTATTCAAATTCAGGCAAAAACCAAAATCAATCAGGTTAACTATTCGGCTTACGTATAATAAATCGCTAGTTTGATCTTACCTTTGTTACTTGATTAAAACTCACCTATATCTCTTATTTAATTATATTTAATAGCCTAGTCCAAATAAATTATCTACAACTATTTAGTTACGAATGTTTGACATTAAGAAAATAGTTGCCCCATATATTTTGGGCTAATTTTTGTGAATTCCTGACAGCGGCCATGAATGTATATGTTGATTTATATGCTGTAAATTTCAAAAAAAAAATTTAGTATTGTGGCATAGGGTTTAAATAAAGTCAAAATTCGGCTTTTCAAGCTCAAAGAATAACAACATTTTTTACATTCCGCTCAACTAGTGTCTGGGGAATGATGTGACAGAAGACCGCTTTCCGTTAGTTGTTTGAACAAATCCTGTTTTCAAGGCTGAGTTTGGAAACGAAGGATTTATTTATTACAAAAAAAAAATTGGCTGGTTAAATTATTTTGCAAATAATACTGTATTTTCCTATAGAAAATGCCTTGTAAAAAATAAAATTTTTTAATAGTTTTGCCTATTTTTATATATGTTCTTAGCACTACACTATTTTCAGACAAATATTTTATGTAGAATTAATTTTTGTTTAACATTGTACGACCTGTTTCGTTGTAAATTGTATTTTATTTCAAAAAATAAATTCTTTTTATAATTATTTTTTGGCATTCTTTCTGAAAATTAGTTTAGAAACATATTTATGATTATGTGAATGCTTTTGGCTTTAGCATCTAAACGTTGTTTAAATTAGTTTTAACACATTCACTAACGCATGTTTGTTGCAATTAAGCCATTTAAAGAATGCATAATTTTGACATTTTGTTTTTTTTTCATATTTAAAACAATACTAAAAGTTTGCTGGGTGCTTTCAGCACACTGGCAAATATCATTGTCAGGAAACAAAAGTTATAAAAAGATAAAAGGATACACTTCCATGATGGCCTTATACCATATATTCCGTTTTCAAAAGTTTTTCCCGCTTGTTCTTTAGATGCGGACATATCAAAAAATTTATCTTTTGACAATTTTGAGACCTTGAGAGTATTACAAACTGAAAAAATTTAAAAATCCTTTTTTCATATAAAAATCTCTTGCAACTTATATTTATCATCCAAATAATTGGAGATAAAAGTTTTCAGTATATTAGTTTACATCAGCATATAGATAATACAGAATATTTTGTGTCTAAATTTGAATAGGACACGATATATAATAGGTTTAAAATAAATATATATTATATGAAACTTAAATTTAATTTAGTTGTGGCGAATATGGAAAGAGAAATTTATTTTTTTGTTTTTTAATCTTTTTTGTTTTTTAATCTTTTTTGTTTTTTTTACATTTTTTTTAAGTTTTCATTCACATAGAGGACTTAGGGAATTTGATTAGAAAAAAAAGGTAAACGGAAAATCCTTTGACAGGGTTGATCTCTGTAGTTAGCTCATAATCTCAAAAACTGTTGACCTGCGATATTATTAGACCAACTAAACACTAAGTATCGTAATAACCAAGATTAGAGATCACAGTGGGTATTTAAAAGTAAGTCGACACGACAACCCAGTGCCAATCTTCCTGAGAGGGCCGGGTTCAATTATTAAGACAGGCCTGGGCTGATTTTGAAAAAATGAAATATGGGTCGGGCCAGTTTCAAATCTCATATTGCTTTGCATTTTCCAATTGACAAAAATCAATGAATGCGAAGTTATGATCATGGAAAATAATTCCCATGATGGTCGTGTACTTTTTGCGTTTCCTGAGGTTTTTAGATTATTTTCTTACGTATCGAAAAAATGGCCAAATAGACTATGCGAACTCAAGAACACCCTCAAAAAAATTGAAGAATTATTCTATTAAAATTACATCTAATTAAAAATTTCAAATGAAATTTAACTTTGTCATGCTCTTATATCCATATAGGCTCCAATTTATCTGCCCCCCCTCTCTCAATCTATATTATACACGATATATTATCCATTAACAATAAAAAAATTACCTTAAATATTTTTCAGTAATTTTTTAAATCTCTTTATGTTTACATTAAGTTTTTAAAAAAGTTTTATGAATCTAAAAATTTGGTTAATTTACGTTAATAATAACAAAAAATGACTTATCACACGATAAAGAGTACTCCTACAATTTATTTTACTAATAATTAAAAATTGGGCATCTTTATGTAAGGCGGGAGAGGGGGGGGGGGAGGGAGAGAGGAGAAATTGGGCCTAGATTTTATATCTCAAATCTACTATTTACAATTACTTCCGACCATACACGCATAAATATGTACTATATTCAAGATATTCATCAATTACTAATATTTAAAATAAGGTCCTATAAATAGGTGGTAAACCAAATAGGGCATGTCAAAACTCCAGAATCGGAAAGGAGTCCACCTTCGGAGTTTTTATTTTGAAAATTTGTTAGTGTAATTTTTACATAATTAGCTGCTCTTACATTTTGCATTCATTAAAAAAAAATTTGGACAAAAAAAAATATAAATTTTAATAATTCTAATAAGCTAATATTAACTAGCAAAACCAAAAAAAAAATCCAAAACTCCGGAGTTGATAAACTCTTATCCGACTCCGGAGTTTTAACATCTAAAACCAAGCTTGACTCAGTAAAATTAAAACTAGTCATGGCAGCTGCAGTTCAGTTACTGATCTTGTAACACCAATTTGTTCCGCAAACGCAAAGCAAGCTTAGACTTTGTCATTTATATGCTACTTTTTTCTTTTTTTAGTTAAGTTAATAATTATAGCCTTGGAATTTGTTGTTATAGCCTTTTGTTGTTATGGCCTTTTTTTTAGTATTAATCATTTAGGAGTAAGAAAAATTCTAATTTTCTTTAAAAACTGCTAAATATTGTTTAGTAACCAATGTTAGTGGCCTTTTTTTAATCAACATGGTGTGGCGTTTTTGACACTTGTAAATAATAAGTATAACGTTTTTTGTGTTATTTTTTCTACACATTAAATTGAATTCTTCGTTTAAAGTTGTCGAGGAATAGGAGGAGTTAATTAAATTTTTCGCGTTGCATTTATCGTTTGTTTAAGTATTGCTATTTGACCACACCAGCTACGAACGAGCATTTAAAATGTCAGGGATTTTTTTTTGTATGGGAGCGAAAAAATCCCCAACGTTTAAAATGCCCGTAAAGTTTTTGGTGCTTTGTTTCACAAATTGTTTGTTAATAATATGTTAATGAGTTGGATGTTTGAATGTACATTTTTCCGTTTTTATTAACATTGGAAATGTTTTTGTATGTAAATTAGTTTAAATAAAAACAATGCACACAGTCGATGGAAAATGCCTTCCTTTAACACTAATTTACGACTAGTAGGTTTATAACGTTTGTCAAATTTTTAAATTGGATTTGATTAAATCGCTAAATTTTTTTGTTAATAAGTGTGTAGGTCTAGCTAGCTGAGTCAATTTAATTAAAATTTACGCCAATTTTTTCCAATTAAATGCATCGTTTTAGTTTACTTATATTAAAGTGGACAGATTTAATAGTTTTTATTTACCGGACGCCCTTATTTTTAACCTGTAAAAAATTTTGAAAATTTAAGATAACCAATAGCTCAAGAGACTCAAATTTATCAAAATTTTAAGTTTGTAGTGAAAAATATCTTGTCTGTTTTTAGATTTTAGCAAAACACGTTCTAAAAACCCCACATAATTTACGTAAAAGTTAGATATAATTTAGTATAATCTCACTTTTTAAAATCTAAAATTGGACAAATAATAAACGAAACTGGTGTGTTTTAAACTTATATTTTTTAGCCTTACATCTTAAAAAACTAAAAATTAATAACTTTTATAGTCTTTGTTTTTTATAGCAATACACTTGTGATAGTCAATTGGGCTTAAGTTTGCATATTACTGTCGTTATTTTCGAGATTATCTTTCCTGCTGAGTTAACTGTTGTCCACACTAGCTTAACTTTATTAATTTATATTGAAAATTCAAAACTTTCTTTCTCACCATATTTTTTTTTCTATGTCTACGCACATATTATATCGATTTAATAAAGGTAGGTGTTTCAGGACATTCAGTCCCGAAGCATTAAACCTTTATAGTATGTATTCATTACAAGTATTTCTAGGCAGTGTGAGTCTCCCTCTGAAGCAACTAAAAGTTAATTATAATTATCATCAAGCGGACAAATTTATTTCATCCTGTTTTTTTTATTAATTAACTCTCTGTACCAGTCCAGTCCTAACCATCTGGGGTCTCTTACAAGTTTTACCAATTCACTGAAATATTTCTAAATTCGTTGCGGCAAACGTCTAATATATATATAAAAAAAAGTTTTTTGCGTGTCATTTGCGCAGGAAAAATATTTTGAACAATTTGTTTTACAACTGTTAACTAAAAATTTTTTTTTAATTAATCAAATCTGTTTTAATATTTTTTTGCAACAAAGAGTATCTACCTCAGCCTTTTTTATTCTTCACTGATTAAAAATGAGAAATAAAAAGGATTAAGAAGAGGACAATTTGTTTCACACGGGTTTAGAAGTATAGTTTAGTGATAAAGTATATGTGTCTTATTTTACCACAAAATTTTATTTTTGTTAGCATTTTTTTAATCCCCCCAATTTATTAAAGGTATAAATTTTTAGTTGGGCAATGTTATTAAAGACCTTTTGCTTCAAAATTAACTTATTTGGACGCGTTCAAACTCTATTATTTTTTTATAAATTTTAAGATATATATAAATTGTAAAATTTTTACCTTTTGACGCATTTTAACAAAATTTGCCAGTGTTATTAACATTAAAATGGGTTTTCTGGAAAAAAATGTTTATAAAATTTGAGAAAAAACATAGTATTATCAAAAAAAAATAGAATGAGTTTGAAAGCGCCCTTACATGTAGAAAGATGGGTAAAATTTTTTATAGGGCGCCTGCTTAATCAATTTTTGAAATTGTGAATATTCTGAATTTTATAAAATATTTACGATAATTATAAACTATTGTTTTCTACATTTTCTTGTTCCCAGTGCTATTTTTTAAGAATATTTAAATTGTAAATTATTTTTATTTAAGTATATATAAACAGCTGGAAACAAATTTTTTAACTTGAGTCACTAAAACATATAGCACTTATAAAAAAACAACATTTTTAAAGTTTATTTTTTAGAACCTATATTATTTTTATATAAAATTTAAAATTTCTAAAAAAAATGAATGAACTTTGAACAAGCCATTATATTTGACTTAGATTTGTATGTAAGTCGGAAAGCATCAACTGCACACTTAATTACATAAAAAAAGTACCCCTGTTTAGCCCGATCCATCAGGTGTTTTATAAACTAACAATAAAATTTGGCTACCCCTAAAAACTTTTGGGAAAAAAAATTTTTGTTGAAGTTTTTGGGGTTATCAAAAATTTAAAATAAAAATTGGTCCCCCTTTTTTTTTTTTTGGGTTTAAAGTTGAGGATTTTTTTTTTTTTGGGTGGTTTGTTTTTTTTCATAATAAAAAATTAATAGTAATAAAAAAATATTTTATATATATATAAAAAAAAAAAAAAATTATTTTAAAAAAAAAATTTTTTTTTTTTTAATATAAATAATTTTTTTTTTTTTTTTTTTTTTTAGTGTTTTTTTTTTTTTTTTTTTTAATTAAATAAAATTAAATTATATTTTTTTAATTTTTTTTTTTTTTTTTTATTGTTTTAAAAATTTAAATTTAAAACAATTTATACTTATACCTTCTGGCAGCTATCTTATATGAAGATTGACCATCTCTAAATTTTTCTATGCCTACAATGACAGACTGTTAAAAAAAATATGTTATCATTTGGGCCGATAATGGCCCAGGTAAAATAATTTTGCACCTTCGTTATTTGAATTTTACTTAAATTGCTGCTTCTTAATAAACATTATTTATTGCATTACAGGAAGCCTATAAGCTATGGCTATGTTCCACGACACTTCCGCATTACGCTCAATCAATTAACGAACATCCCGAAAATGATGCGTTAGAAACGAATTCCAATGCCAAAATTCCGGGATTAGCCAAAGATAACGATTTCAATCATAATGCTAAAAAATATCAAAATACCAATGAATCCGAAAAGAAAACCAATAAGGATAATTTGACGATTAAACATAAGAATGACAAAGGTATTAATGTAACCCTCCTACCCGAAACAAATGAAAAATTCTCTTCGGGCTTAGCTAATAAAAATATCTCCCACAATTCTCAGGTCCAATTTGTAAGGAGGAAAAGAGAAGAGGCCCAACCCTGCCCAGATTTTTGTGATTTTGTGCTAGCCCGATGCCCATACATATTACCTCAAATTGAATATGGCGGTGAACCTACGTTCCTATGTGAAAACCCGTATAATCGTAAAATATCATCAAAAGTACAAGGTACACTATTTCATATGAAACATATATTTGCTTAAAATTTTACCATCATTTGAAATCAAACATTATTAATCATTATTTCCAGCCCCGATATACACTTTTACTCTTGAAAAAAATGCCATAAGTGATTTTTGCAGCCTCAAGTCTAAAACCTAAAAAATAATTAAAAAACCGAAAAAAGATTTGAATAGAGGAAAGAGGCTAGTCAAAGTTTATTTAAAGGGTCACTATTCGGAAATAATTAGTATTTTAGCATCTGCTTGAAAAATATCTCTAATTTTTTATAACTAATTAGCAGGGATGGGCACAATTACTTTTTAAAAGTAATCATTATCATTACAACTACTTTAGAAAAAAATTTAATTAATTACTAATTACCATTACTGTTTTTAAAAAAGTACTTAATTACAATCAATTACAATTACATAAATTTTCAAGTAATTAATTACTAATTACAAGTACAATTACAATTACTTTTTCAAAAATTTTTATATATAAAATTAGAAAACACGAAAATAATAATACACAAAAATAAAAACACTTATTATATAGACAATATGTAAAAAGATTCATTTATTTTGGATATAAATGCTAAATTCATAATTTTTAAAAATGAATAATCCTCAAAAAAATGCATTTTGTTTCTTTTCTCCTCAAATTAGCTCAAATGGCTTCTCCGAACAAGCTGAATAGCCAAGTGAACTCAATTGAAAAGTAAAAATCTGGAATTTCTGCGTTGTTAATGTTAATAGATACAAAAAAGCCATTATGCTAATGTTGGGCTTTTTAAAGTTAAAAAAAGTCTTAATATATACTCTTGTTACTATATTTGCAAAAATATGCGGTAATTCAAGGTCTATATGCATTTAACTCCCTTTACAATTTATTCTTTTGTAATTTTTTTTAGTATAATAAATTCTCATTTTTTTATTTAAAATTAGGATCATATACTGACCATTAATGCCAGGGTGTGTCTATCAGAAAGTAAGGCTGTGACTTCTTTGCCACCGGCAAATGAAGAAGCAGAATTTTTGCTTAGAAAATTTAAACGAGTTTCTAGTAACTATACCTCAACCGGTTAAAAAAAAAGCTGCGATTGGAGTTTGCGTTCCCTGAAAACGACTTTAATATTCTCAAACATTGAAAGAGTCATCCCGACAGGACCTTAAAAAAACTTTTTCGCAATATATTGTAATATTCAATTTAGTAATAAAAAAATTATATTGGAAATTGTTAATTAATTATATGAATAGATCATCTATCTTGCGTGACCACACAAAATTTATTTTATCTCTTTGCAATGCCTATATCGCAGACAAGTGTGGAACGAAGCTTATTATAAATCCAATAAGCAGAAGTTTCAATTCTACAATATCTGTATAAATTCAGATAGTAAGTAAATTAATATAAAATTCTTTAAATCCTGAATTTAATGCATAAAATAAATGGAGAAAGCTATGAATCGGGCCTGGTCACATTTCACATTGCTGCAAGGAGCCTAAAAACTCATTTTTTCCAATAGTTTTGTGTATAAAGCCCCAGTCAATCATTCAATTTGACCGCCCACAAATATTCATTGGATAATATGCAAATGCTTATAGATTGAAGTTTTCTAATTTTGGCAGCCAAAATTACCTGAGGCAAAATTTTGCATATTTGTTTTATCAGTTTGAACTTTAAGATTATCAAGGGGAACTGCTGCCAAATTTGGGTATAATTGCTTTTGAGTGTGAATTAATTAAAAACGGGATTTAGTACCCAAGAATACCAAATTAAGGAAATATTATTAAAAAGTTAATAAATTTAAGCTTGGTTCTTTAAAAAACTTATGAAAATTTTAATTATTATAATAAAATGTAAAAATAACAAACATGAGTTTGGCCATATAAAAAAAGTAAGTTTTCCAAAAATTGCCCGGAGCACCTCACTCCGACTCATTTGAAAAAATTCCATATTGAAAAAAAAAGAAAAGAGGTTCATCAATACTATCTAAACTCCGTTTTACCAAAAAATAAAAAAACTGAGTTTTTTTTTATTAAAATGAGGAATATTCATTTTTTTGTAAATGAAAATTTTTCATTTGAATATTTTTCACCCCCGTGAAAAAGCGAATTCCCTCGTGTTCACTTTTTTATTTCCTCACCATTCACTAGAATTGAGGGAATTATTGCGGCTGAATTCTTTTTTATTAAACACTGATCTATTTAATGTTGTGTTGTTTTTAACCACTGTGAGTGATGATACAGAATGGGCTTGAAGGTATGAGGTATGAGGTTAACATTTTTCCTAAAGATCTAAAGGATTTAGGAAGGCGGCACGGCGTGATAGCCAACGTAGCAGGTAAAGCAGTTTAGTAATACAATTATGTAAAATAGGCATTAACGACGTTTGTAATGCTAAATTTTCCTAAGCACCTTGTTTGGTTCTTACTGTTTTAGTAGGCGGCACCAGCTTAGTTGATATAAACAAATATGGGCTTCCCCTTATACCCCATTCCCCTTAAAACTCGTCAAACCCGAGCAAAGCTACATACCTAGGGGTCAAGTAATGACATTACTTGGTTGGCGACCTAACCTCAGCTTTTACAGTAGATGATACCGATAGTCGAGTCACCAGCTTCAAAGTGGCCGTAAATGATTGCTACTTCCCTATAAAAAAAAGCCGTCTGCGCACGGAATCGAACGCCAGACTCTTTATGTGAAACATAGGAATTTTACGGCTTGCTAACTGAACGGTTGATAGTTCAATGAGATATAAACAATACATCTCTTTTTAAAAAATTTAGAGTTTTTAAATTTGCTTGTTTTGGGCTAGAAAGTTGGATTGCTGAATACACCGAAAAGAATTTTTTACACGTCCCTTTAATTATTTTAAATAACGAAAGTTTTAGTTTCCCAAAGAAATGTATGAGAATTTTTAAATCTTTTAAAGTATTTTACAAACTAACTACAAAGGAACACTATGCTTGATTTAATATACAAAATAGGGATACTTTTTAACGTATATGTAAGTTAGATTATAAAATTGTGTCAGAACTTGACATGAATTATGTTTGAATTAGGTCATTTTTAAGGTTTTTTGGAGCTTTATACAAATCAATAGCCTTTATTTATTAAGGGTTCACCCTCGTTAGTTAACTTCAAAAAGGTGTATTTATTTACACTTTAATTTGATGGAATAATAGCCCTGTTAGCATAAAATCCCAATGTTGTTTTTCATTTCGCGGTTTTTTTTACAGTGCGATAATAATATTAAAAAAGAAGAATCATCTAAAACTAGTCCAAAGGACACTCAATAATTTTAAATTAAATTAGTATCTGCAATAATGAGGAGATGGATGAATTACTAAAATGATACAAAGGAAAAGGATTATGACAAGATTTTCAAAGGGCTCAAAGAAACAATATAATAATTTTCTTTTACCTACTAGTCTTTGTGTGCTCATACCTTTGATTCCAAAAAAATTAGGAATTTTGTAAACCTTTTCCCGTTACAAAGCCCCCTTAAAACTTAGTTACTCTATTGAAATTTAACCAATAAAATATTTTTTTGAGGGCCTCGGTCTTAATTTTGGCACCGGCTACCCATTTAAAATCACTCGTCAACAGCTTCAAGGTATATGTAATAAATTTGGGGCCCGTCGAATACCTTTTGGCCGGAACCGATTTTTTAGCCTTACTAAAGCCCTGCCATTCCTTTAAAATATCCTGAAGAAACAAATATATGGCTTCCTATCATTCAATGTATAATATTCATTATATCACGTCAAAGTTATTAATTTATATTTGTAGTTAATTTTCTCTTATTGATTTAATATACATTTACCTAAATAAACAAATTGAATTTTGTATAAATCAAATTTAATAAACTTTTACGTTTAATAAACATTTTAGAGAGTTTTATGAAAATATTGGCTATTATTTACGATAAAAACTAGAAGGAGAAAATAAAGAAACATGTTACTCAGTGGCAAACCTTCCTGTCATACACGCAGGAGTTGCGAATTTGAATCCGTGCACAGGAGGCTTTATTTTCGGAAAAATAATATACATGTTTAACCACTTTGTAGCTCCTAAGTGGCCTGCTTAGGCAGTAGGCCTTAAACGATATGCTTAAAGTAAGAGCCTAGGCTAAAAACCTAGGTCGCCGGCGTGCGAGCTAATCTTACTGTTTAACCCGTGGGCAATATTAATTGATTTGCTCAAGTTAAGAGTCAAAGCCCTAATGGGTATGATGCCCTCTAAATGGGGAAAGGTATTGAGGGAAACCTCAAAACCATCTGTTTATGTTTATACCATTAACAATACAAACATTTTGTAAACTTAAAATTTAAAATTAAAAAAAAATAACTAGAAAATAAGGTTGCAAATATTTACGTTTAAATTTATATAGAGTCAATAACATGGTTTTCAACATTAAAATAGAGAGGGTGGGGTCCATTTGGACCCCAAATCAATTTCTAAATTGTAAAAAAATTTTGTTATTAGACTTAGACCATATTTGAATAACTAGTTTGGTTTATCATGTATTTAAGAACAATAAAGTCACAAAAATTTAGCCCATAATATACTATGTTTGAAGATATTCAAAATACAAGATGTGTTGGTGGCCGTATGGACCCGACAATGCTAATTGCGGGTTAATTTAAGCCGATGAAATACTCAAATTGAGATATGGACCGTGGACATTATTTTACGTATTCAGTGCATAAAATTTTCCATTTAATGAGCTCCCTAAATTATTTGACAGATGCGCCATGTTACTCGATATGTGATATCAAATCACCCACGAAATTTTTACAAAGAAAATTTTCCGGGTCTCCTGATCATTTAAAGGCCCAACAACAATTACCCTTAAATATTACAAACAAACTCAATAAGACTAAATTTGTTAGACGAGAATACAACGCGCTCAATTCTTCCTTAGTTATCACAGATACGGCAAACTTCTACGATTATTATTCCTTTTCACTCTCCCATTACTGCAATGAAGAACGGTACAGACGACTAAAATTACTCAACCAACCTGATCATGCAACTCTTATCAGCATAGGTACAAGATTTTAAGCTGTTTTTTAATTTCAAAATATTGGTGTATAAAAATATATGAATGTTTGGCGATATATATGAAACTACGGCGAAATAATCTACATAATGGCCTCATCTCTTTCTTCGGATCATTGGTTTCCCGACTTGCTAAATTTATAACATTGAAAAAATGATAATTAGGAATTATTGACAAATTTTACAAGCAGCTCTAGAGTAAAAGATTTAAAAAAATTCATGTTGAAATCAACTGTAACATTTAGGTTTGCACCCAAGGCTACAAACAATACTTTGATTTTAAAATATAATTTTGATTTTCTCAGCTAAAATCGAACATTTGTCTAGCTTTAATAAATGAAAAAACGTGATCAGAAAATTTAAAATTTTTTTGGAAGTGCGTCAAATTTATTTTATGAGGAAATTTAACAGGTAAGTGGAAAAGAAAATAAACCTACTGACATCAACTAAACTTTTTCTCTTCAGTTAAGTTAAAAATTCTATTTTAGCATGATTTAAACATAAAACGAAAATGAGAAACATTTGGGTCAAGACTAGTTACTTAATTTTTTTATTTACTACCTTATAAATACGAAGTTTATTCGTAATGTAGAAATATTAAATATATTTCAGTATTTTTAGGCCGTTAATACTCAATTTTTTCCCCCGTTTTTGAAAACTAATTTCAGCAAATTTAATTTAAATAATGTCAAAATCAAAAAAATACATTTACCGGATTTCTAAACTGAAGTTAGACTATATTCGTTTTATAATAATGTTAGTACCTTTTTTTTAATGAAATCATGAATATATCAAATTGTAAATAATTTTAGTTCAAGTTTAAATTATTCATCCTTAAATGTTTTTGCGTTTTTTAATTATTTTCCAATTACTAAGTTAAGGATATATAATAATTATTGAGGTAGATAAAGCTAAATAGTTAAATATCTTTATTAACTTTACAATTTATAGCTGGCTTAATTACTAATCATACATACATCTACAAATCTAGTTTATGACATTTAATTAATTTCTTTGCATTAACAGATGACAAAATCCAAAACCTTGAAAAAGACGAACTCTAGATCACGATATTGATCATTGTAGTTAGTAATGGATAAAAGCAATAAACAGATGTCGATGATCAAAGAACCGTGTAGAAAATTTTTTTTGTCAAATACTCTTCTAATCGGATTTTGAGTTCGTTACCAAAACATTAAGACAGAATTTTTTTTCAATCATATTCTTTACAACAAATTTGCCATGTTTCAAAAATTTGCACAAATTAGGACACAAATAAACTTGCTACATTCTGCATTTTAGCCAATTTTCTATCAAATCGCATTTAACCGGACGACTTACATTTAAACTATCATATCTTCCAAATCATTTAACATTATGTAATTTACTTAACCCCTTTTCAACAATAATTAAAACATTGTCTTCCGACTTCCAAGCAGAAAAAATAAAGTTTACAATCAAAATAAGGTTAAATTTCAGAATTTTGATATGATGGCACATTCACAAAATCCTATATATCTTTGATAATTCTTGCTGTCCTCTTAAATAGCAATGCAATAATTTAACTCTCAATTGACAATAACCGATAAACAATAATTATAATAAGTATTTAAATCGATAAAGACAAGCCATAAAAACTTAAATATATTTTTAAAATTTTATGTTTAACACGAATAATATTAAGCTTATTCGTAAAATAAAACATTTAATTTTAAACCAATGTCTTTAAAAAAAAACCCAATTTCTATTAGAATTATAATGTTATTAAATTGGAAGAAGGAGAGCGTCAGGACGCGCTGTTAAAATCCCATAGGGTAGTGTTTAATTTTTTTTACAAAAAAAAATATTCTACAATATAACATTGGCCAAGTTATTATTAAAACATACGAAATCACCCATATACGAAACCAAATGCCAACTTTTATATTCCAATAACTAATTACTTAATAACTTATTATAGAAATGTTTCTTTTAATATGTAAAATCTTATTTTTTTATACGTATCAATATTTTTTGACGAAATAAATAATGATTATTTAATTCAACGTGCTAGCCCACATAAACAAGATTGGAGAATTTTGAAGTTAAACGATAACGTGCTCATTTATATTATATGAAACTTCAATTATATTTTATTTATGTTTTTAAAAAATTCGGTTAAGGAAGTCGTAACAATTGATTTAATAAGCTGTAGGTTGTTGTTGATTCGCGTAGTAATAATTCTAAATAAAAATAAAAGTAGTGAACAAAAAAATAATATGCATATGAATTATTAAAGTGAATTTATATTGACATATTCGGATAAGAATTGAAAATTAAAGTTAAAAAAAATCTATTCTCTCACTTAAACAAATACGAGATTGGGCAAAAATTGCAATTAGAGAGGTAAGCATAAAAAAATTAAAGTAAACTAAAAAAATGGGTCAAATATAGTAGTTTAACTAGGCCTAATAACAAATGTAAATAAATTATTAAAAACTAATTTTTTTCCTATTGTTCCTACTACACAGATCAACAAATTTTTGAGAGTAATGAGCTAAATACGGAGATAAAATCGCCATCTTAGGAATTTTCAAATCCGTTTACCGTTTTTTCTAATCAAAAAACTTAGTTAGTCAGCTATAAACATTGAATTGCCAAAAAAACAAAAAAGATTCAAAAACAAAAAAAAATGAAAATTTTTTTTGGCATTTACAACAGCTAAACTGTATTAAAACATTAAATAAAACCTTTATCAAAAGCCTATAATTTATCGTGTCGTATTAATGTTTGAAAGCGATATAATTTAAGATGTAAAAGCTTGATAATGAAAAAAAATTCTTAAATTTTCTTTTTTAGGTATTTTTCGATCCGTCAATTTAGTCTAAAAAGGCTATTTTTGATATGGATGGATATAAAGAGCCGAAGCCGGAAGAAATTATAAAAAACGAATAGATTTATGGGTTAAGGCCATCATGGGTATAAATTCTTTTATTTTTATAAAATTCATGGTTGTGCCATTGAAATTTGTTGACCTGTGCTATACAGGCATAAATTTTCACCAATAATTTTCATAAATAAAATCTTTTTTTTTAATGTTACAATTCCCAGGTCTTAAAAGTATTTAAATTGCAAATAAAATTAAATTAACTTTGCACTTTTTTTAAAAAAAAATAAAAACAAAAAAAGTCTGCTAAAATAAAAAAAAATTTATGCTTATTCTTCAAAACTTTTCTCGTAAATAACCCCTTAAGAGAACCTTTATGTACATTTTGTAAATGTGAAATACATGGTAAATATAATTTAATACTTTTTAAACTGGAAAAGGTAAACAGTACCAAAATATCTTCAATTTTTACTTATTTAATTCAAAAATACATTTTGTTATAAAGAATACATTAAATTTTTTCAATTAAGTTATAAAGACGAAATATATTACATTTATAGCGGGTGGTCCACCGACGGTAGGCATATGGCCCCCATAGGTAGAAGGCGGCCCGTTTCCGGTCCTGTCAGCCATACCAACAGTCGATTCATTTTCACCAGGGCCGCCCTGGGAAAGACCGCTTCCAAGCTGATAGGGGTTAGGGTGTAGAACGCTTTGTCCACCAGTATGTTGGTAAGGAGCGTGATGTCCACCGAGGCTAGAACCAACGATAGTGCCGCCAACATTAAAATTGGCCCGATTCTCGATGAGTGAGGCAATGCTTTGCGTGTGGTATGCCAAGGTACGGGCCTTATCAATGATCTTCTGGTACGGTTGAACGACTGAAGGGTTGGTTATGACATGACCCTATGATATCATGGATAAAAATAGTGCTTATAAATAAACGAGTAATTTTATTTTATCGTTAAAATTTTAAGACAAAAAAAATCAAATGGGATAACTTATAAAGCATACTTGAGTATATAAATTCATATTGTGTGTGAATTAAGATTAACTATCTTGATTGCTAGAATTAGGTAAAAATGAAAATTTATAGGGATGAGAGGAACAGAAAGATTTATTTAATTTATTACATTTTCACATTACATATTTTAATAATAAGAAATTGTATCAGTAAATTATCTTTTGAGGTATAAACCTACTGGCCGTAGAGACTCCGTAGCGACTGCCGAAGCCGCAACTAAAAAAATAGTACGTAGGCAGTTTAAGCATGTAATATTATCTTTAGGCAGCGTGGTAGGAAAAACTTATATATAATAATAATGATAAAGGATGCCAAAAGGAGCCTAAATGCAACATTTTAAGGGCAATAATAATTTTTTTCTCATCCTACCGTAAATTATATATTTTAGCTAAACCATATATTTTTACTACCTTATTGTAATCAATCTTAGCATCAATACGAGTTGATTTAATTAGATTGGCAACCCAGACCTCTGTTTCTTCCAGCTCCATATTTAAGCGCTGTGCGATGAGACTAAAAATAAGCAATAACATGTAATAGGTAGTATAATTTGATTTATAAAAAACAATACAGCTTAATCACTAAAATTCAAATATATGTGCAAGGTTAATAACCGCCGCACAAAATCTACAACAAGGCCTTATTTCTAGAGGTTTTCAAATGAATGCTGAGACAACCCTACACAGGAAGAATTAAAAATATGACCTATATGGGCAAAAATTGACTGATTAAGCTGAAAAATCCTAAAAAAATCAAAATGTGTTTTTTTTAATAAATATAATTACAATTCTATAATGATTCAAATTTCATTTTAAGCTACAACAAGGTTAAATAATTTACACCAATTTTCAAAGAACACAAATATAGCAGGTCGAAAGCTTTTAGTATATTACATTTATAGTTAATAGTTTAACTACACTGGACAACAAAATTTGGACGACCCTAAGCATCATATATGGCAACTATGGTTTTTTGGTCAAGTTTTTGGCACTGATCACGAATATGAAATCAGAATTCTAGTCAAGGCCTCAGATTTTTAGTTATTAGGTGTCAAAGTTTTGAATTTTTGGGATATTTTGGGCTTCTATATCATAAAACCTATGGGTAGTAACAAAAGTTTCAAAATATATTTAGATATCGAAAACATTAATTATTAACGTAATGGGTTTAAATTTTTTTTTATTTTTTCATTTGTGTAAAATTAGTGGTTTTCATCATAAACTCCGTTTTTTAATCCTAAATAGGTTGATAGTAAAATTTATAACAACCTTTTATAGATATGTTTTTTTATAAGGAATCGGTATATGCAAATAAATTTTTTGTAGAATTAATAGTAAAAGAAATTTTTTAAATTTTTCTGAACTTTAGACGCGGTTTAAAAAAAATTGGAGGCCTTAAAACTAAACCCGGGATCGTTATCGCAAATTCTCAACCCTCAAAAAATTGTTTATGTTGTTTTTTTTGTTGTCCAGTACTATTAAAAACAATTTTATCCATTATAATCTCATGCGTTTTTTTGCACATTAAAATGTTAGGTTACAAAGGTTCAAAAATCGGCAAACAAATTTTAGCTCCAATGATGGGGTTGGTTACATTAATTAGCTTATATATCTTAAAAAAATGTCAAAGGTTATTATAAAATGATATAAAATGTTATTACTAAGTAATACAACAAAGTTTAAATATAACCATATCTCATTTATTTTAATTTTATATACCTCATACTTAAACAGTTATGAATTTTGCAATAACGTTCAAACGTCAGTTGTCTCATCGATTCCATGCATTCGTCTTTGAAGGCACATAAAAAGAAATCCACATCGAACAGCTGTTTGTATATTTAACAGAAGTTTAATATTTCTAACTTGCATCAAAATTTACAATATAAACTCATATCCCGCTTGACATTTAAAAAGGCAATCGTGATCTAAATCGGATTGACAAAGAGAAATATATCACATCTATTGGAACGTTTTCTCAAATTAAAATATCTAGAATGCTTGTTCTAGGATAAAAAAACCGTTGTTTCATCAATATAAATATATAAATTAGTTAAATGAAGGTCTAGGTATCCATATATCCATGTTTAAACTCCTAAATGGCAATTTTTTTTTGATTTAAAAAAGACACTACTATAAAACAATTTAGTTTTATATGTAATAAATCTTTTAATATAATTTGAATGACCAAAAAATGTTCCAATGTATTAGATAATAGAAGCTTCGATGTCTGAAAATTTTGACGAGCAGTGTAATTTAACTATAATAATATGAATGTTTACAACAGAGCATTCAGCAAGTTTGGTTTGGGTGGCCGAAAAATCGCAATTGACAAACAAGACAACCATAAAATCTAAAAGGCTGTCGGTATATGCATACGTCTCCTGAAAAAAAAACAATATAAAAAATAAATGCTATAAAAAGAAATAAAAACATAATTCTTAATTCAAAAATTTGCCAATATACTTTTTAAGTATACATCAAACAAAACTATCAAACATTGGCAAAAAACAAGTGCAAACATATATACCGTAACATAAATTTGTCATAAAATAAAAGATATAAAAGTAATGTAAGAGATTAAGGAATGTCAATAAAAAATGTTTATTATATGTAATGTTGTAGAAAGAGAAAGAAGGAGGTCAAATAAAGATTAAAATAGAATAAAAATAAAATAAAATTTAAAACGAGAAATAAAAATTTAAATGTAAATACGCAAAACAAAATTAAAAAACGCCAATAAAAATAAAAGTAAAATACATAACAAAATATAAAGGCCACCTGCTTAATAATCTTAATTAGATCCTTCAGTGCTTGTCGCTTACGTTTGCTTATAAGGACTGCAGCAGTTAAATACCGTAGCAAATGCGGACAAATAGTTTGTATTATGTTTAAATACCTTGTATAATAAAAATAAAATGTATTCTCATGTTTAAACGTAGTTGGTTCAATAAATATAAACTCTATTAACAGTGTTGGATATTTAGGAATATAAAGCAATCAAAATACTATTCTTCGGGTATCAAGATGTACAAAATCTAATCTGGTCAAACTTTGTACGCCTGTTATGATGATTAAAATTTATACTAAATTATTAAAAAAAAACAAATAAGATTCAAAAAAAATATTTTAAAAAATTATTTAAATAAACACAGAGTAGCTAAAGCATTAATTTAATTAAAAAGTACTAAAAATTCTGGGTCAGTAAAAAATAAGTCAATTTGAGTGCCAGATTTATTTATAATTTTATTTTTGAGGGAGGAATTTGTTAAAATAAACTAAATCAAAATAACTATTTTAAACAATATTAATACTTCCAGTTTTAATAAGACAATTTATTAGCCTACAAATATTATAAACCAATAATTAAAAAACAATAATTAATAAAATAAAAATAATTTTTTTAACTAAAATAACCTTTATTAATCACGTTTAACAATTTTATCTTTGAAAAAAAGCAAAACATATTTCCTAAAAATACAAAATTATTATATTATAAATGAAAAAACAAGATTTATTTTGCTTGATTTTTTTAATGTATTATTCTCGGGTGAAAAAAACAAGTTACATTAAACACTTCCGACTTTCATCGATTTATAAAGCAATAAGAGGCTTTGAAAAAATTAATTTTATAAAAAAGGCCATAGTATCATTTATTTTAAACTTATAGCAGCTATAAGTTAACCATAACAAATCCATTAGCTGGCTAAATAATGAATATTTATAATATAAGCAAGTACACCATTTAAGCATGCACGTTTGGGTGAATTGTTAATAACATTAATGCACAACCGAGCTATGTATATCTTTTTTACCAATATAAATAAACTATTATTTTAATCAAAAAGGTCGAGTTATAATTTAATTACATGGTCCCCTTTTAACATTATAGTTTTAAGACCTAAGATTTTTTTTCTTTTTTTTTCTAAATTTTGACAACTTGTATAGATTGGAGCAAAAAAGTTAAATTAGAATTGCAAATGGGACGTAAAATTAAATGAGTTTTGAACATGTTTGCAAACGCTAGGAGACCATAATATATCGATTGGTGAGGTATATAAAACCAATAAAGGTAAATAATATACGGAGTTTGGTATAAGAAAAGGTCAATCAGGTATTCACGCCCATCGACATGGTTAAAATAGACGAATAGGCTCCAGTGCAGGAGCCATGTACGTTCTTGCAATGATTGCATTTGATTGACTATCACCTTAATTTATACAAAACTTATAAATGTAGCAGTTTGGTAGAGATATATTTAAGTTATCATGCGAATGAATAATACAGATTTATTCATATTAAATTTTCTTATACAGAAGATATTAATAAAACAAATAAAAATCTGGCAGTTTTGTAAAAATATATATTAAATGTAAAAAAACACTGACATTCAATAAAAAAAATATATTTGCAAAAATTTTTATAATAAAAAAAGTTTTCTGAATTATATAATTATATAAATCTGATTTCCAGCATAAAATAACTTTCATTAATTCATATAATAATTTTATATTAAATTTATTAATGAATAATCTAACAATATCCACATCTTTTAATATACAACATTTTTTTAAAAATTGCAAATCAATATAAAAGACTTTCAATTCCATCCCTGTGGGGATTTTAATGCTTGAAGATTATAAATAAATACAAACAACACATAAGATTACTAAATTTTGCCTCAAAGATAAATCATTACTATTAACATTTTAAAAGAGTTTATGTATTATAGGGAAAGGTAGATTATTCGCGGAAAAATTCGCATAATAAACATAAGCCATTCGCTTTAGGGCACGTGCAAAGTGAGTTTTATTTTCGTAAAATTTTGAAAATTCGGAGAATTTTAAAATTTATATTTTTTTCAAAATTTTTCGAAAAAAATTTTTATTTTAGAAAAAGCATTTTATGTGCATATACAAAATTTAGCAACTTTTTAACAATTTGCGTTTTATTACAAATTTTTTTTCAAAATTTTGAAAATTTCACGAAAATAAAAACTCACTTTGCACGAAAGGTGTTAATATAAAATTAAACCCTTTATTTTATATTTATTAAATGTGCCAGTCGCTAAAAAATCATGGAGGAAAATTACTTGAAAATATTATGTAACTTTATAATTTACTTTATGATCTTAAATAAAAATTGGGAAAATCAGAGAGGCGGAAAAAGAAAGGACAAAAAATAACTTTGTTATCAATGGTTTCTTTTAGCTGTTTTAGCTCATTTAAAGCATTGTCCCAATCTTGATCCAATATGTCAGACGCCAATTTGCCCCAAAGCGCTGTAATAAAGTTGTGATGGCTAATAGGGATCTAAAATACAATATTTCACAGAAATTAAATAATACAAAAATCAAATCAAGTTTTAATAAAAAAAGATAAAATATAATAAATATCCTTATCTGCAAGCACCATACAAATAAAAAAATCTTTATTAAACTCTTTTGTTATATAAAATATAGAAAAAAGTCCTTATTCATAATGTATATAATACATATTGAAAAGAGAAAACTTTACAATAAAATTAAAAATTTATTAATAAAAAATGACATAATGCAGTTTTTTATAAAATACGATTTTAATTTAAATTTGTAATCAATCATTGCATACAACAACATTTAAATTTTTGAATTGAATACTATTGATCATGTTTTCATGCTCTTTTAAATAGATTGACATGCAATTCAATATTTCGTGTCCATTTTAAATTGATAAAAAATATCTTAAAAAAATTAAGGCACATAAAAAAGAACATTCGCTGGTAAAAAAGGTAAAAGGAAGAAACAATTTTTATTTCTCCTTGAACAATCCAAATAGACTATGCAACTTCAAAGAAATAATTAAGACAGTCTAAAAAAAATAAAATTTTTCCCATGCATATTAAGCACATGAATTTCACAATATCATAAATTACAACTTCCATCATTAAACAACTTTAAAATGTTTAGGTGGGACTGATTGCGGTAAAAAAAACTTATAAAAAACTGTTATAATATAATTTTTGAAAAATATTAGCCTAAAGAGCTCAAATTTAGTTAATTATTTTGGCGTTATATTGTAGCTAGTTTCACAAAATCACTCACTTATTTAAATGGTAGTAAATTAATTTTCACAAATTCAATTTGATAATTATTTCATTTTCAATTCAACAAATTCTCGCTTAAATGGAATTGTCTATATTTAAAAAACGAGCTCACAGGGTAAAATAAACTTTTTTTTAAAAAAAGCTCCATTACAAGAGAAAGGTAAGAATCTAAATCGGCCGCGGCCAATTTATAATTCCCGGTCTCAAAATGCAGACGGGCCAGTTTGTACAAGTGTTCGAGCATCGAAGGTTGAAACTGAAATTTTTGGGCCAACTTTTCGTACAGTTGACGGTAATCACGTTCGTGGCTTATGAGAGAAGGGACTTCAGGGTCTGATAGGATGTCCGTGATACCCTTGGCCTCTTCTTTCGCATGGCCGAGTTGCTCCAAAACTTCGCGCCTCCTGTGGTTTAATTCTAGAAGATAGAAAATAATTGTAGAGGGGTGCGTTTGAACTTGTATAAATAGCATAAGAACTTTAATTTCTTCTTGTAAAATTCTTATATAATATATATTTAAAACATTTGGCCATAAAAGATCGATAAAGGTAAAGCATAAAATTTGAATTTATTATTTTATAATATAAATAGCCCAAAATTGGCTAAAAAAGTAAACAAAATTTTAAAAGGGTCACAAAAAAGTGAATGTTTTCATAAAAGAATAAGTGAATTATGGCCTATATTAATTTCGTTTTTTAATTAAAAAATCAAATTAATAACCAAAATTAATGGTAAAAATATTTTTTCTTTGTTAAATCAACTGTTAAAATTTTTTTCCGATATAATTATATTTTTATGAATATTAAGCCCATAATTTACATTCAGATTATAAATAACAAATTTTTGAGTTAAGTGCAAATATATCTTAACAATTTTTAAATACGTTTAACATATTTCCTCATCTAACTTAGTTAGGCATATAAACTTAAAAATTATAGAAATGTGTCAAAAACAAAAAAAATTAAATTAATTTTTTTTGCATATTCACAATGATTAAACTATTAAATACTTTAAGAAATATTTTTAAGAACTAATAATCTTTAGTGTTTATTTTATAAGATGAATATTCTGTATTATCAAGATAATGGAAAAGCTTGATAAAATAAAAAACTTTATTTTTTATTATTTAAGCTGATAAATTCAAATTAAGAAGTTTGATGTAAAACAAATATTTATAAACTTTTACTTTTAAGAGATACTCAAGGTTACAAAATTTGTTAGGGTCATTTTTTTAATATGGTCAGTTAAGGAGCTGGCAAAAAAAATAAAAAAAACAGAAAATATTTATAAAATAGAGCCACCATGGGGATATTTTTTCATGTGTTTAAAAACTCATATTTTTGACAATAATTTTTGTTTACCTATAAAATTCAATTTATATTTTTAAACCAGGGTGAATCAAAAATATTAGGTTGGTTTTATTAAAATTAGTGTCATTATCTTTTGGATTAGACCTAAATTATTTTAAAACTTTTTACACAAAAATAGCTAGTTGACCCAAGGGCAAAAATCAAATGCCTCTAAAAATATTGGTTCAATCTTAATGTCTTATATAACTTAATTTTGTTAAACCTTATTGTGTAAATATAATTGGAAAGGCTATATATATGTACATTTCTTATATATCTTTTCAAAAACACACCAAATTAGGTTATAGAATACATTAATAAGCAAGCATTTAAATATACCTAATTTTTGAAATTTAAAATTTCCTTATCTAGTATTTTAGAGGCTTAAAACCACAAATCAAAAATGATGTGATCTTATAGCACAAACATAAATTTTTTATTGTGAAATATTTATCAAATATAAACATAAAAAAACCCTCAGGCACAGTAAGTTTCACAAGTGGATATATTTCCATAGCATAATCAATCATGTTTGTAGTTTGAAGCAATTTCAATTTAATTTCATTAACTGATTGTTGATCATATATCTAAGCTTTATATATAAATCAATAATACTGAATTTCCCGTCATATTTTCAAGCAAAGGAAATATTAGATGTTTATCCAAATATGGTACAATTTTTGAAAATAAATTATACTCTGCCATACCAAGCGTGATTTTTAACAGCTGTATAGGAACGAAGATTAATATCCACGACAATAAATTTAAATAAATTTAGAAAGTAATCTAAAAATATAGCAAAAAAATATCATTTTCATATTTTTATTCCTTACGCTAGATAAATGCAACTAAGCGTTAATTTTAACTTCTTCACAAAACATTACATTCTAAAAGCTTATTTAAGGCTCATTATTTTTTAATAAAAATTAAAAAAAAATTATTTTTTTACAATATCCTATTAAATGACCTTAAATTAATATAACGTAAAAAAAATTTAATGTTTTAGTATTTTTTTGTTTTTAACTCTACAAATAATAACCTAAGGATTGTCTTAGTCGATTTTAAAAAAAAGTAAATATAAAAAAAAATGCTATGATTTGTTTTGTTATAAACCAGCGTCTAGAATGTTGTAAAATGCAAAACCAACAATTATTTAAGCAGATCTTTGTTTTACCATTAATTAGTATATCATTAAATAATTCTTTAAAGCGCAACCAAAGTATTTGACATAATTCAGTCTACAGGGTCATCTATGATTGATATTTTATACAAATATAGCCTGCACATAGAATTAATCTGCTAAATTAGGTCTAGCCGCAGAGTTAAATACATGCTGCGACAAAGACCCTTGCAGACTAATCTTATAACTTTCACCCGGTTTACTAATTTATATAGTAACTTATATTGCTTTAGTGACAGTCTGATAGTAATCTTTAATTTTAGACTTGGCCTGAAGTAAAATTTTTTAATTAATGTTAATCCTGAATTTAAACCAAAGTTAATCATCCTGCTGTGCTCCATTTATCATATTATATTTTAAAAAATTACGCATTTGCCTGGATTTTAAATTAACAGTAAAAAAATTTTTAGAAGAAGTCCTACCTATTACCTAAACGTTCCTTTTATCTGTACCATTTTCATATAATTATAGCGAAAAACTCACCCAGTTTTAGCAAAAGTTTACAGTAAGAATAACTATATCAGTCACACTGTTAAATGTTTACAGTATATTGTTCGGAAATTATTTAATCAAACGCCCATAATTTTTTTTATGTCGTTATGGTATAAACTCTTATATAAAGATATACAACCCACATGGAAGAAATTTTTTAATGATGTTTATAGACTATTAAATTCGCTAAACAATTTAATTTGGCAAGTGTCCAATTTTTTTAGCCAAAGACGCTTCCCCTGCTATTAAAGCGTAGCCGGGGGCTATTTTTGGATGTATTAATCAGACCCAAATTTCACACTAAGATTTTTAACTGTTCACGTAAATATAAATTTAAAGAATTATTTAAGTAATGGCATAATAAATAAGAAACATTATCCTAATCCAAACCACTGCAATTTTTAACAAAATGCCCTCTGTGATCAAAATTTTGGCAGTGGGCAGGGAAGTATAAATTATAGAATTCTTTTGGATTAAAGTTTTAAAAATTGCCAATTGTACGTAGGATTAACATATATTAATTTCAATTTTTCTTGATTATCAAGCATATAGAACCGTGACATTTTGTCCAGTTGGCAGGACGGTACAGAGTTTTTAGTCTGATATTTTTCCTTAATAGGTTGCCTCTTTTATCTACGTTAAATTACTCTTAAAGTCTTCAATTCCCGCTCAACCGTGATATATCCGCTATGACGGAAGAATTAAATCGGCATACTAATTAAGTATAATTAGAGTTAGCTGCATGTTGAATAAAATTAGGGTTTTACATTGGGAGTTTAAAATAAAAAAATATTTTAACTGTTTTCACTGAAAGCAAAGCAAACACCGTTGTATGATTAGAATAGAAAGTCTTGATAATATAAAGTAAATTTTAAAGTAAAACTTAAAACCTAAATCAAACCTTGCAATGCCCACGTATTTAATAGTTAGTAATTAATACTCAATTAAAATGACACGCAAATCAAGAACTCACGACAATGAGAATACTTGGTTACGGAAACAACTCGGGTGAATTATTTTTTTAAAACGGTCTATGCATATTTAATATTTGTAACTAATTATGTATAATTGATATAGATAACTTATGCTATACTTTTGTATAGGGTAGTTGTCTTAGTAAAATGATTGATCGATGTCTTAAAAAATCACGGCTAAAGTCAATATAATATTTTAAAATGTCATTTTGTGCTATGGTATAAATATAAATGACTGTTTTCTGGCTGTTTAATGATCTAATTTTAAATCTACTTTGCTTTTTTAGTTTTCCATTATTACAAATTTTACAATAAGTGGATTTAAAACTTATCCAAAAAAAAAATTTTTTTTAACATCGCAATTATCGACTTCAAATACAGGAAAATGTATATGCCTTTATATAAACACGAATCACGTATTTTTACAGTAATTTATTTAAAGGAAAAGTTAAAATAAAAAACATAGCTATACTTATACTCTAAAATAATTTCATTTAGGTAAAATATGGAATAAAAATTTAATAAAATAGTTTTATATTTAATTTCTTCGGCAGAATATTCTTCTCAGATTTTGATTAGTTAGAATCCTGTACATCTGGTTAAAGGTATAGTTAATGTAAAATGTACAACTAATGTAAATAAATTCAAGGATGTTTCCTACGGCATAGACTCCTATAAATTGATGGAAGGTCAAACGATCCAATAAATAATCACCAGCAAATTGAAAGATTGAAATGGGAAGTAGGAAAAACACAAACTCTATGGTTAAGATTATCATAGTTTTGTAATGCTGTTTCCTGTCTCTCAGGGCTCGTTCTTGAAGTTTGGGAACCTGTTTTTTGGGGCGATTGAAACTCAGGTTTGATATCCCCTTTCGACTTAAAGCATTTTCAAATTCGGTAGGTGTCATCTCATTAAATTTGGCATTCATTCCCACAGGAACATTAGAGACGACGTTAGAACCAATTGTTCGACTGCTATCAAAGTCAGCTCCATTGATACCAGATTTTGACAGCCCACCGATAACAACCCATTTTACAAAAATCAACACTATAAAAGGTCCGAGTTTCGTAGAAAACTCGCGGAGGAATTGGTAAAGACCAAACCATGGTTTAAGATTTAGCGGTATTCTCCTAACGTACGAAATATAAACTTTCTCAACACCCTGAACTCCTCCGAAAGAACAAATACGAGCTAAAATGGGCGCTTGGTACCAAAAATATGTAGGCACATACCAAATGATGGCGTACATTGTGGCACAAATGATACAAATCCTTAGGCGATGAAGTGTGAATATGCGGCGATATTTAAATGGGTATTTGAAAGCAATCATTTGAGTAAGGAAGAATAGGACAAATATTAGGTAACCGAGGGTGACCATAGGTTTAAAAGTTGGAAAAAAGAACCTCGAGGTAAAAGTTATGAATGAACGGGTCGTGATGACGTGGGAATTGAGTGCCTTTGTTTTATAAAATTCACCGTCTCGGGTGGTTTTATAGGCTCTAAGCGTAAGCAATGCGCTCGTTGTTTCGGTCATGTAACGCACCAGTCCGTAGCACACGGTTAGGAGATTCACGAGGAAAAACCATTTCAATAGGTATTGATTAACGTTAAAGGGACGCCGTTTAAGGCCCAAGTTTTTGTTTTGCGAGCTATCGTTTTTCTTTCGGGAGGTGACTTCTGTTGGGATACAACTTCTTTCTAATATTACATAAAATACATATTTATCCTATTCATTCTCCCGGTGATCTATATATACAACTCGTATTAAAAATTTGTCATTTTTTCTTGACCGTTGTAGGTATACATAATTTCTACCATAGGCTATCAATACTTGGGAGCTAAATTTTATTTGGCGTTTAACTGAGGCGTAAGCTGAAACATACTCTATTTTTAAAATCTGATTTTTGATTTATCTTACCAATTATACAGTGATTCTATATATAATCTAACCTCTTAAAAAAATTTGTTCTTGATATCACTCAAATTGCATTGTGTGTCGACTCTTTGCTCTCTCAAATTTGGTGACAAATTTCTATCTTGCAACAACTGAAAAATGTTTTAGTGAGTTTTTTCTGTGAATATTTTGGGTTTTTTTTTCTACTGATCTGGTTTTTTTTATTCGATGTTAAAGTTGAAAATGTGTTGGACATGACCTTAAACATTAAAAAATTATAAATTATATTAACTTTTTTCTCTCTCTCTCTCTCTCTCTCTCTTTATTTTTTGTTATAGTGTATGTGTTAAGTTTTCTGTTTGATTCAATTCTTTCTATTTATAAAGTTAGTTTGGTTCTTTTTGGGTAAATTTCATTTTGGTTAACTTTTGTGGTATAATTAGCACAAAGTGCGAAAATTTTAGTATTTTTTGTTTTAATTAGTTCTCATTGAGTCATTTAAATTCGTTTGATAGTTTTTATTTAATTGTTTTATTTCGATAAAATTATAATACATCACTGGTTTAGTTAAAATCCAAAAGTTATGAAAATTGTATTAGTTTAGATGTAAAAGATTTAATTGAATTGTTTCCCCCCTACTGTGAAAAAATGTATTTGTCTCTCTCATCAGTTTAAACAATTAAACTTTGTATAAGTCTCAACGGGTCGAAACCAGTATTAAAAGTTTAACATTTGAACCCCGAAACAAAAATGTTTTTAGTGTGACGTTTTTTGCCCTATATAAATATCGAATTATTTAAATAGTAGAAATTTTTAAAGAATATGAATGAAGAAAAATATGTTTGGATAGAAATTTTTAAACAAATAAATAAAGAAATAAGAGGAGAGAGAGAAAGAAAGAAGGATGATAAGCAGATCGAAGGATGAGAGATTGAAGGGTAATGGGTCTAGAAATTAAATAAAATAAAATAAGGTAGGTTTTAAATTTTGTTTTTAAAAAAGTAAAATAATTAAAAAAATAATTATATATTTGAATAGATAAAAATTCAAGTTTTTTAATATAAAAAGTTAATATAATTTATTATTTTTAATGGTGAAATTAAGGTCAAAATGTGAAAATACATTTTGGCAACACCGAATAAAATAAAAAAGATCAGGTAGAAAAAAACAAAAAACATGATGTTCAGCAAAAAATATAGAAACATTTTTCAGGTTGTTGGTCTAAAATTCTTGTCGACCAGTGTTATTATTGTGTTCAAAATAAATATAATCCTCATTATTTTAAAATTTATTTGGAAATGCTCCATCGGATAATATAATATTTTTACAGGATGGACCCGGGGTCCAAAATCAGAAATAAATTGAAGGGTTTAAATGAGGAAGGGGAGGGGGGAGGTTAATTTAGATAAATTCGGTGTTGGAGAATTATATATAGTATTATATATTTATTTTTCAATATAAAAAATGAAAAATTAGATCTTGTTTTGGCAATATTTATTTTTTATTTTTTTTACAAATTACGACAGACTTTTTTAAACAAAAGGATTAACACAGGTACAAATTTTTAAACGTTATGAGCTAACTAAAGATATCAACATGCCAATTTAGGCACTTGAAAATCCGTTTACTGCCTTTGCTAATTAAGTTAGTCAGCTATAAAATTTGAAAATTTTAAAAAAATGTCAAAAAAAAAACAAAAAAGATTGAAAAATTATAAGAAATTAATTTTTTTTGCATATTTACAGTAACTGTTAAATTCAAGCTTAAAATTTTATTTTTATTAAAAACGGATATTGTGTCGTATTTAAAAATGGATTCTGTATCATCTAAATACTGATGTAAGAGCTTAAATTTTATTTCTAATTATTTGAGATAGTTAAAGTAAATTACAAGGGATATTAATATGAAAAAAAAATTCTTGATTTTCATCTCATTGTAATACTCTCGAAGACGCAAAATCTTTTTAATTATTTATAACAGGCAATTTTTCGTAAAAGACTATTTAGGAGCCAAAGGGGATCAAACTATGAAGCATGGAAAATAATGAGATAGCCATCATGGGATGTGCGCTTTAATGTTTTCATGAACTTATTCTTTCAGATATTGATGTTTGATGACCTGTGTAATATGGAATTGTGGCTTGTGGCTAGAAGAAAATTAGCTTAATTAACTAAAATATTTATATATGCCACTTAAATATGTTTTAAAAATTTTTAAAATAAATCTAACAAACTACCTTTTAATTATATACCTTTCATACTGAATTATTATGTATAGGTGCTAAATCATATCTATACCTGATATGTAAGATTCTTCATTTGTCGGGGTAATTTGCGTGTCACTAATTGGAAAGGAAACTAAGGCTCCTAGAGTATTACCTAAAACGATAGGGAAAACATATTTTTATTTTTGTAAAATTTAATATGCTATTTTTATAGAGAATAAGTTGTTATTTCGATCCTCTCTCTCAAAATTAATTTTCGTATTATTATTTTATGCTTGACGTAATCTGCAAACAAGTTTACTAATGTCATAGGTCAAAATTACATTTAATGGAAGCCTCATTGTTTGCAGAACATTTCAGAAGCGCGAGTTTTTAGCTTTCATATAAGGATAGCACTGTTTTTGACTATGTGAAATTTTTGCCCAAGCCCGATTCTAGCTTTCCCAATTGGGAAAAGAGGGGAGAGGGTGGGGGGAGAGGGGCAAAAAAACTCTCGTTGGGAAGGGGGCAGAAAAATTTTTTATTGGCACAATGAGCCATGACCTTCGGTCACGGCAAAAATATATACATACACACCAATTGAATTTTTGCGGACACCCCTTCCAAATGGGGTCTAAATCGTGCCTGCATATGCCCCAAAACCGCGGGCCTTTAATCTTTCTTATGGATCTTTGGATTGTTTCATCCCTACCTGACCTGAGGCGCAATCTTCCAAACAACTTCTAACGAATGGGGCTATAAACCACAATTAAGCTTAACTTCATTATATATTAATTATCATATCAATGATAAAGGACCTAATATGAAAAGGGCAATATAAAATTATTACTGTATGTTACCTACAATACCAAGTCCGAATAGTAAAAGACCGGCTGTCATGTAGAGCGTTATGTATTTCGGCGTATAACTATACAACTCCTCCAACTTTCGGCACGAATCATTGAATCCATTTTCAATTAGCTCATCCGACTGGTTAAAATTCATATATTTTTTTTATTAAATTGTTAAAGTCATATTTTTTAAAGTGGGATTCAGAAAAGCTTTTTCTTCATTAAGAGCTTTTAAAATTTTTTAACAATGTCAAATAGATATTCCCAACTGTTGTGATAATTAAATAATGTAAGATAAACAGTGATTTTCCTTTATAACACCTTTGTATTTTTTTAAGCATGGGCTTGTTTTTCAAACTTAAGAAAAGGGCTTTTATTGGTAAGAAAAGATCAAACTATGAAACAGTTTGAATGGCGGAGAAATGATTTAAGAACTTAGTTTAATTTTCGCAGTATTTTATAATTGCCAGCGCTTCATTATAGTTAGTATCCTTTGTTGAATAATAAGAAAATTGCTCAAAGACTAGGGCCCTCCCAATAAAAATTTGTGATTACCTGAAAACTGATGGATGGTGTTTGTATATAAACTGCACAATAAATACCATAGTTCATATTTATCCTAGCCTGTATTTTCACAGGATAATCGCCTGTTAACCACCCCATTTTTCAAGTAAAAAATCATTTAGTAACTTCATTGGGGCTTTATTTCAATTATATAAAACGTCAACGGTGATTATATTAATATACGCAAGTGACAAATAAATTTTATCGAAATTGATTTTAATTAAATTATAAAAATAAAGGGCTGAATATCGTCACTATAAGGATTCTGAGAATAAATGATTGAGATTTTACATTCTAAAACCAGGGCAATAATCAATTGCAAAAAATATTTATCGATTTTAGCAAATAGGCCCACTTTTACAAATATATGTTTAAGGCTATATAAATTTTCTTAAATTGTACAAATTACCTGTACACCTCTAATATATGATTTTATCCCAGGGCATCTAATTCATAGTCATACATATTACAAAATAGATATATACTAGAATATTTTAATTAAATTATATTATATCATACCTTTAATACATTTTTTTAATGTTGAAATACCGTTTTTTTAAGTATAGTTTTCATTACAATATAAGTACCCAGCGGATTGGTAATCTCGTGATTTTAACTTCCTGCTTTTTTGATCCACTGTTTCGCTATAGGACTTTAGATTGGAAATGTAATTTATTTTTTCTTTTTTAATAATTCAGTTTAGCTTCATCTAATAATTTCGTATTTTTGTAAATTTGACAACGATAATTTTTTTAATATGTTTTTACGCGTTGAATGTCTATACCAAGGCAATGGCTATAACCAGTGAATGAAAATGTTAATTAAAATAAAATTGTATGCAATCAGTTAAAACTTTTATTGATTTAATCTATATTAGGACACGTGCAAAGAGAGTTTTTATTTTCGTAAAATTTTAAAAATTCTGAAAATTTTGAAAATTTTAGTTTTTTAAAAATCTTTAAAAAAATTTTTATTCAGAAAAAGCATTTTATGTGCATATACTAAATTTGGCAACTTTTTTGAAATTCGCGTTTTATTCCAATAAAGTATTCCAAAATTTTGAAAATTTCACGAAAATAAAAACGCACTTTACACGTGCCCTTATGAAAAACTTTTGTGTAGGTCTAATATTAATTGTTGTAAAATAAAAAAAGAAGAAAACGCTAGCTTAAAAATGAGGAATCTAGAAAAAAAACATTTCTTCGAATTTTATGCTTACTTTGATAAATCTTTTCACCTGAATAATGCATTTGCCGTTGTGAATCTTTGTGTCTGCTTTAGAATATACTATTTTGTTGATTAATACAAAAGAATTGATCCCTATGCACTCATTAAGCACATATTTATGTTTAACTTAACTAAATTATGTATATTACTTGTTTCAAATTTGTGCTCAATTACCTTTAATTTAATGTATTTTTTAACTTGTACAATTGCGGGTAAAGAATAAATAACAATGTTGATGCTAGATAAACAGAACGACAAAAAGACAGAGTGATGTTTTGTTAAATTTTAGTTCAATTTTTGAGCAATCTTTTAAAAAAAAATTTTTTGTTTCCAATTAAAACAAGTTTAGCTATTAAAATAAGTTGCAAAAATGTTTCTCAATTTTTTGGACTTTTGTAATAGAATGCTGACACTCATATAAAACAATAATAGTTATTTTGCCTAAACATCTAATACATCCATTGCATAGCTGTTTTTAATATTATTTGGGCCTGAGATTTTAGATGTGGCCAACCCTTAGTCAATTAAAAAAATCAATGTAATTTTTTATTTTTTCTACATGTACAATTAGGCAAAATTTAAATTGTCCGGATCTAAGCTAAACTTTAATCATTCAGAAGCTTACCCAGAATTAGGAAAAAAAAGACATGATAAAGTAACTATTCTCTGTAAATTGACCAGTAAATGACGGATAAGCCAAATCATGTGCCAGGATTTAATTAATTGCACTTGTATTTTCAACCTTGTCGCACCCGCGCACGTGGCATAACAAGTAAGTGAAAAGAATAGTTTGTCGGTTTGTGTAAACAAGAGAGAAAAATGAGCGAATACCGAAAAATTAGTGCACATCTATTTGATTAATATTATGAAGTATATTTGTTAACCCTAATTTATTGTATAAATACGGATATTTGTTTGGATTTTGAAATAAAATAACATAGCCCCATGCCCTTTTTTTAATTTTAAACCTATCTCTCTTAACCCTAATAAATGTGAGATATGTCATTTAAACACACCTACAAACACTATAGTAAAAAACTTTTTTAAAAAACCCTATTGAGGATTTGATTATCTTAGGTTAGCCCGTAAGAGGTTTTACTGGGATCGATATCTATTTTAAAAAATTATTTATTTTGTTTAAAAAAAAAATTTAGAAATTTTAAAAAAAAATTACCTGTTTATTAAGTTTTTTTTTATAAAGGTGTTTTTAATTCTCCCATAGGTACAATTTTTCTTTCAAAATCCGGAACTTTTGTTTTTAATTTTTGCTCAAAATTTGGGCACAAATTAATTTTTGAAAATCTTTTTAGTTTAAATTATGAACTTAAAAAAATATGTTCAGTTAATCGTACCAGGCAAGCTGGTTGGAATTAGGTCGTTGTATAGCGTTTGTCGCTTTACAATTTTAAAATATTAAAAACATTAACTCGGATCCAACTTTTTTCAAGCTTTAACTAACTGGGTATTTTAAGCCAACTCTACCAGGTCATATACTGAAACAGATGATCAAACTGTAAGGGATATGTGCCTAGCCTTTAAATCTCTTGCTTACCTTTAATGAAAACACAACGCACAAATGTCATCTTAGAACACTCTCTTCATACAATTCAGGCCATGAATGGTTAGCGGCGTTCCCTAGTAATGAATAATCAATTAGTTCTTAACGAAGGGTTTCAATACACTTTGTAGTGAGTTTAAAAATTCCTTTTCCCACTCCCTACATTTGCAGTAAATGCAAGACTCTTATTGATATTTTGGTATGCATCCTTTAAATTGTTTGTCTTCAAAAATTAGGAGGCACAAAAAGTTATTCTTTTTCTTAAGGCTATAAATCCGCATCTAATACTAAAATACCGGATGGCAAATCTCTTGTTCTCTTCTCTGAGAAGAAACCTTATAGGATTTTACGTGCGTACATTCTCTGACCCCTTCAAATTATAATTTTTCGAAATTTTTAGAGGCAAGAAAATAATGTTTTATAAATTCCGATTATATTAAACCAAATTGTTAACACAACTTCAGGATCTATTGGTCTTAAAGCCTTGAAAGTTTTTAAACATATTAGTAAACTAATTATCATTGTTTTATTTTACTGAGTTGCACAAAGCAATGTCAATAGAAATTTTAAAAAATAATAAATATCTTTCTAAAAGTATATGGCCAGAAGATTCAAAAAATTAGTATATATAATATTTTAAATTATTTCACTATCTTTTTTTTACACAGGTCAACAAATTTTTGAAAGTTATGAGCACGGTCAAACCTGCCATCTTAGGGATTTTAAAATCGTTTACCGTTTTTTAATCAAACTTAGTTAGTCCGCAAAAAACATGAAAAATTAAAAAAATAAGCCAAAAAAAAACAAAAAAAATTTAAAAACAAAAATAAATTGTTTTTTCGCATATTTCAAACAGCTAAACTGCTAAATTCAAGCTTTCAATACAACTTTTATACCTATAATATGTCGTGCCGTATTTAAGTTTGGAGGCGAAATATACAATATCTTAATGCTGACATAATAGCTTGATATTTATTTCTATTTGATAGATAAATATAAAGGAATTTATATATAAAAAAAAATTCTTAAATTTTTTCAGAGTTTCGATCTGCAAATTTGGTAAGGCCATTCTTTATTTGGATATGAACGGATTTAAGGAGCCAAGGCCGGAAGAAAAAAAATTATGATAGGTCCGTCATGGGGATATATTCTTTTATGTTTTAATAAAATTCACGTGCCATTGATTTTTGTTGACCTGTGTTTAATCTTTATTATGCTGATTTTCTTATAAAATCTCTATTATTAATTAAGAGAATCTAGTAAATAATTTTAAATAGCATTTATTGTGTACACATTGAGATCTTAAATTTTATTTATCAATTTGTTTTAAATTTAAATGCGAGAAGATCCTCAGGAACGAAAGTAGCTTAACTTTTAATATATGCCATCTGTAAATATTATTTAATATGGAAAGTGATACTGCTAATGTAACTGAGGTTTAGCAATATCTATTATAGCAAAATTAAATAATCAATTGAATATAAAATGGGGGTATTTTTACACCCCATTTAAAATAGTTGAAATCTAGAGCATCTGCAAATTATATAATTAAAAAGTATTTAGCTTGTATGCAAGGCGTATTGGCTTCCCAATCACAAGCTTCGAGATGTTGATTAAATACCAAATCAATCCACCGAAATTGAATTCGTTTTGGTATTTGTTGATTTTAAGGCTAAGGTTTCACGTACATGTTTTTAACTTATTCAATTTCACGCAATTCTTCTGCATTTTGTTTTGAGCTATGAGTAGGACGTCGTCTGCGTACAGTATGTGCCACGGTGGTTGTATTAATGCTCAGCACCTCTATTATCAAGAAAATAGCAGGGAACTTAAAGCCAAACCTTGATGCAGCCCATCATTAATTGTGAAACCTTTTGAAGTTCCTACCGACCTTCTTACCTAAGTAAGGTTGTTGTCTTACAAGCTCTAAAATAACTCAATAAACGACTCGGGCATGTTCTTTTTCCTTACCCACCATAACCCCGCATTGCTCAATACTTTTCAAATTTTGGTTCAAAAAACTTAAAGGTAAGGGGACACTTTGACGCCTCGTTAGTTGTGGCAATCAAAAGTGTTGCCATTGTGTTTGAATATTGAAACAATGTATATTTATGAGTTAATATTGAGTTAGATTGGCAACTTTTTTTTATATTTCTTTATCTCAAAAGGTAATTTCGTTTCTTCATAAAGTGGAAATTAATAAATTAATACCACTTGCAGATGAATCAAAAAATGTAAAAAAAGGTATAGATAGCAACATGTCCAACCCCATTGTTTCCCTTATGCCACGTCTACAATTTCCTTAGCCCCCCCCTCCCCTCCAGCCCCTTTAAATAAATATTAAAACATTTTGTCCTATGTCCTTCTGGATAAAAATTTACCAAAAGTGTGGCATAGGGCAAAATATTCCATTAAAATTAATTATATTTTCTAATTAATAATATTTGATTAATATAATGAAATAATCCTTCACATTTTGAACAAAATTAAAATTAGTTGAAGGGCTTACTGGCAATTAGGTGGAAATGGACGGCGTTTGGGGCTTCTAATCATGCATATGTAATACGAGTCACTTAATTATTATCAATGGTTATTGTTTCACCAGGAGCTTCCGTTGTTAATAATAAAAAAAAACAACCATTATTAAAATTTTGTTAAAGCGATTTTTAATAAAATTACAGCGATATTCGTCATAGGCTACGAACCCTTAAACCGGAACAAGAGAGTATATATTTTCAACTTTTTAAAATTTTATCACTGTTGGCCTAGGCTCTGATTAGGGCATATGGTTGAGGACCCTTTCTATACAAAATAGGCCACTCACTCAAAGCTTCGATATGATTTACACTTATGAAAGTTTTCAAGGAAGCTGCCAATGCTTAAAATCACCCATACCTCCAGACTGCGAATAGGGCATGTCACAACTCGAGAATCGGAAGGAAGTCCATAAACTCCCGATTTCTTTTTGTAATTTGGTAGAATACATGAAATTATTACATAATTATATGCTCTTTTATTTGCTTACAACGTTCAATAAACGAAATGATTTTAGACAACAAAAATATAAATTCCAATATTTCTAATTAGCTAGAATTAGCCAGCAAACTTCAAAATTATAAATTACAAGGACTCTTGAGTTTATGGACTCCCTAATTTATGTAATTTTATTAACGAACTGTTTATCTAGTATTTTTTTTGACGTAGACACAAAGGCAAAAACAAAAACAAACAGTTGGTTTGAGGTTTCCCCCATACCTTTCCCCACTCAGGGGTGCCATACCCGTTAGGGCTTTGACTCTTTAACCCGAGCAAAGCAATTAATATTGCCGACGGGTTAAATAGTAAGATTTGCACGCACGCCTACGACCTAGGTTTTTAGCCTATGCTCTTACTTTTAGACATATCGTTTAAGACCAACTGCCTAAGCAGGCCACTCAAAAGCTTTAAAGTGGTTGCACATGAATACTATTTTTCCAAAGAAAAAAGCTACTGTGCGCGGATTTGAACTCGCAACCTCCTGCGTCTAAAGCAGAAGGTTTGCCACTGAGCTTTTGAGCCGACATAAGATTTTTAAGACGGAGGAAATGTAGTAAAAATTTTTGGAATTAAACGTAATAACTTGCAATTTAAACGTTTTGCAAGAATAATCTTTTTTTTTGGGGGGGGGGGGGGGGGGGGGGGGGGGGGGAGGTGGGAAGGTTACCAAATATTATATTTGACTAATAGTAGGTTAAAAAATTTGCGAATGCTATGACGGGGTCCATACACTTGAATTTTAAGCCTAAATAACTTCAAGAGTTTCAAGGCTATAATATTTATTTTTTTAATTTGAATATAAATACGTGCTTTTTAATTATTAATGAATATTATTATATTTGACATAATAAAATTAAAATTTGTTATTTTTTCATATTACATTAAATAATTCATAACAATAAATTAAATGTATCAATTTTATTAATCAAATCGTGTTTTTACGTCAAGTAGGACATATTTTAAGAGTTTCAAGAAAAAAAATAATTTGGCAAAATAATTTAATATTATATCATAAAGACTAGATTTTTTTAAAAAAAAATATAATAATTAATATCGTTATCATACAATATAGAAAATTTTTAATAATGGGGAAAATTATTTTATTAACTAGAATTTTAGGATATTAAAATAGACACAACAACATGGTTTTCAACTATAAGAGAAAGTCTGGTCCATATGGACACTAACTTAATTTGTAAATTTTAAACCTAATTTGTTATAAGATTTAGACCAAATTTTAATAAAAAAGAGTCACAAAAATTTCTTTAATATATAATATTTTTGAAGATTTAAAAAATTAATTTTATAAGGCTGTTTAGTTCCACAGTGCTAATCGGGGTTCAATGTTTGCAAAATCAATTTTTTAAGGCTGCGACTAGTAGAAAAAAAAGATTGACAAAATTGCATGCATTTGAATAACTAGGCGACTATATTTTTATATTTAAAATTCAAAAATTTTTTGATTTTTTATTCAAAAATTTTAAAAAAATTATTATTTTTTAAATTTATTTATAAGTTGCCTTATTGTTATATAAATGCGGGCTTTTTGCCAAGACTTTCTTTTCAGCCGCAGACTAAAATATAGCCACAGTCATTATATTGCTTGAAGAGCACTCGTTCATTAAATTCATATGGCTCACAGGTTATCTAATTTGGTAGCCGAAATTTAAAAATAATGTCACATGCGCCAGATATATGCTAACCTTTTTTTAGCTAGTCGCTTTCTTTTAATAATATTCGCTGCCCTTATTCATTCTTCTATATTAGATATAACTAACAGTAAAATTCTAGAATAATTAATGTTTTTAGAATGTAATCAAAATCAGGAGTGCTTGGATGGTGAAGTGTGCAATTTAGGTAGATTATTTAATATATCTGTCTATTTATTTATCTGTTTATTTAATAAAAAGTATATATATTTTTTATCTAAATTAGATTTTATCATACTATTAACTAATTTTTAAATTTATAATAAATAGTAAAGCTCTTCTAACAATTTTATCCCCCTTACTCAATTTTGCCAATTGCTTAAATTTTAAATGATTATAATGTTAATTTTTTGTGTATTATTTAATCTTTTATTATATTTTTTATAATGAAATTTAAATTAATCATTGCCTTTGAACATGTATATTAGACAAATGAAAGTTGTAGATTTTACATGGTAGCAGCTTTTTAACATTTATGTTTTTAAATATCTTACTATTTTAGAAATACACATTAGAATAAGTTTTTGCAATTTGACTCCTTAGCCCATTTAGCTCTGCTATTGCTGTAGCTTTGTTTTTTTTATCTTATTAAAAAGAATTAAAATCACTTAGTTCTTGAATTAACAAAATATCCTTATCTTATAAAATAATATTTTTTTACCCCCGTTAAATTTAAATTCAATTTGGAAGGGTTTGAGAGAAGTACCTTAAGTGTTAGGCCTCATTTTGGTTTATGCACTAAGTTTGACCTGTATTTTGATTGATTGAATGTTAACTTGCCAGCTAGTAAAGCCATCCGTTCTATTTAAATATGGTTTAAGATTTAAATTATGAAATATAAAGGAAAATAAGCTTAAACAGTTGTGAGTATAGCACCAACACATTAATTAATCACAAATAAATAATATTATGGTTTAGCTTACCTAACCATTTATATATATATCCTAAGTAAAATTGTAAATATATTATTTTGGTCCAGGCTTCTTGTTTTTTTTTGACTTAAATCCCTAATGGGCTGAATCTCTGTAAACTTTCCTCAAAGTCTGTGGCTACTTTCATTGTAAAGAATAATATTTTTAAAATAAAAAAAATTTTTGCGGCTAATATCGAAAAATTAGAGTTTAGGTTTTTTAGTCAAAGTAGGATATGCCTTATAAAATAATTTTAAATAAATTTTTTTTCAAGAATTTTAAAAAATTTTAAATTTCATGTTATTTAAATGCGTTCATTTTTTGTCAAATCTTTTATTTCACTATCCGCAGCCAAAGCACTTTTAATTATTTATTAATGATGTTAAAAAAATTATTTTAATTAAATTTCTTTTTAAATATATTAAATTTAAATGTTGATTTTTGTTAATCTTTGTAAGTTAGGCCATATTAATTTCCATTGGTTTGCTTTGGGAAAATATTTTCATGCCTTTTTACATTATTCTGCCCTAGTAAATATTTGGCATATATAGAATATTTTCAATCGATTCTAGCTTTCATTTTGGGGGGCAAAAAAAACTCGTGGGGGAAAAAAAAATTTTTGGCTTCGGCGGCAAAATTGGGGACTTCGGTCAAAATTCATGACAACAATAGAATCATGTTCAAAATTTTTAACAAATTAATAGTAATTTATTATATTCTTAAATTAAAAAAAAGAGTTTATAAATTGAATATATGAATTAAAATTAATTGTTTTCACTATTTGCTTAAAAAGATATGAGATTTGAATTAATTGTAAGTATAATTTTATCATTTGGTATCGTTGCGCATGAAAATTAAAAATATGATTTATATGAATGATAAAAATGAATTATATAAAACTTTGGATTTTAGAAAATGAAAAGTAAAATAAGTTGATTATCATGAAAACAAAATGTATAAGTATGCTAATTTGGAAGAATATATATGAAACACTGGTTATATATAACTAGTTATTAATATTAGGGTAAAAAATTAAATAAAACATGAACATAAGGTTAAATGGATAAAAAAGTTTGAACATGTTAAAATAGTAAGAATAATTAGTGATTATGAGAGGATGTATATCTAACTATTTTATATAGGATTTTAATTAAATACAATATTCATCAAAATCAACTCCTAGTAATGTTTTCAGAAAAATCATTTAAGAGGCACTACTTGTCAGCGTATTATTTCTTAAAGAAAAAATGTGGTACAACTCGAGTTGAAAAGAATAAAAAATTATAGAAAAAATGTTAAATAGATTAGGAAAGATTTTGTAATCATATAAAAATTTAAAAAATCATTAGTAAACATTCTTTGTAATTATTAAGTTTATTATAAAAAATTTTTGGTACGTCAATTTCTTTAGATAATGAATTTTTATCAATATTACTTATTAAAAGAGTTAATTTATTTATATAAAATAAAGGATAATCAAATTTATAAGGGGGAATCTAAAGATTTAAAAATATTTTCGAAAAAATCTATTATCAAAATATAAATAAATCAATAATATTAAAATAAATATTTTACTTCATCATTAATATTTAAAATATTTTCAAATTATGAGTAGAAAATAAAAAAAATCAGAAATTTTTAGGTTTAGTTTTCTTTTATCCATAGATAAATTATTGTCATTTAAAAAATATTAATATCAAAAAATTTTGAATAAATCTTCAAATGTATTTTATTTCTTAATGTTCAATTCTAAAAAAATGGTGTATTAAATCAGAAGTTTTAGAAAATATATCGTTTGCATTGAAATGATCTATAATTATTTTTAATAAATAAAATAATTTTCAATTAAATAAAAAAAATAAATAGATGATTATAAATATGGAAAAAAGATTGGTGTGATGAAGATATAAAAGTTTTTATTTTAATTTTAAAAAGAGATTAAATATTTTGTGTAATAAAAAAAAAAATGGGAGAAAAATGAAACAGGTTGATCATAATATTGATTGATATGTGAAAAAATTTATGAAGGAAAGAAGAATATAAAAATTTTATAAAATAAAAATTTTAATAAGATGAATGGTAATTAAAAGGAAATAGGAATGGGATTGTTGAAAATTGAACATTGGGATTATAAGGATAGTTTTTGGTTAGATTAATTCTAAAAAAGATTGTTGTAATGAAAAAATTTTTAGGATAGATTTATGAATTGGTTAAAATATAAAGTTCTGTAAAATAAATTTTCTATATATTTCTGTTAGTTTGATTATGGGATAAAAAGTATTAATGAAAAAAAATTAAAAAAAGAAATATTTTTAGGATAATATTTTAAATATTTTTGAGGAGAAATTTAATTATATTATGGGAAAAAAAAAATTTATATAATTGGGGGGGGGGGGGAAATCAATTTTTGGGGGAAAAAAAAATGTATTTGGGGGGGAAAAAATTTGGGGGGGAAAAAAATTAAAAATAGAATATATAGAATATCTTTAATGCAAAATAATCTTTTCGTCTCAATTGGAATATATTTACCCATTAATTAAACATTCAAGTATTAGGATGAAATTTTTATTTCTATATCATAGTGTTATATTTGTACAAGTGGTATTTTAATTTTTTTTACGCCAAATCTCAGTACGCCTAGTAATGATTGTACTGGGCCATATTATTTATCTTTTAGCCTGCCATTTTTCAATTGACTCAATAGGATTCTCAGATTTGTCCGGCCCTGAAATACCAGCCCTAAAACAAAATTTTATGTAATTTTTGCTAAATAATTATAATTTATGCAGCGTGTCGAAGTGCTTAAATTTATTGGTCTATTTTAGTCCTTACCAATAGCTAAAAGCATTAAGGAGCTATAAATCGTTATAACCCGACCCGACCCGCCCTGAGTTAATTTTTTGTAAATATGCGCGGTCTAATTCTTCTGACCCTTTATATTTCTCTGCAGCTTTCGGGCGAGTTTTGTGGCTTTGATCATTTCTAATGAAATAAGCCGTAGCTTGTAATGCACCAACACCCTTTTCTTTCTGTTAAAATTAATGATTAATCCTAAATCGTGGTAATTTTACTAAAAAATTCGATATCAAGAAATCGGTAAGGCCGGCATGTTGTATTTTCAGTTCCCTTTAAATTCTTTTTTTTGTTTCCCTACAAGGTAAAATGGAACGCACCCGATCGACCTAGTATAATTGCCTGGGCTTTTAAAGTATAAAAAAAGTTAATACCTTAGTTGCTCCACATTGACAACTGTTTGAATCATAAAAACGGTGATTTTTAATTACCCCATTGAAAAAATAAAAGTAGAAATTAAATAATTAAAATTTAAACATTTAGTTTTCTCAGTCATTTTTATAAACAGTCATTTAAATAATGGAAAAGATTTCTAACATTATTCTGTGAATGATTTAGGCTGCGCATTATATATATTTCATAAAAAGTTATAAGAATTAATTAAAATTTTTGTTATCGTAAAACAGGGCTAAAAAAAATTGGTTTATATTCATTTTGTTCTTTCCTGAAATTTTTTGTCATTAAAGACCCTTGGGTCATCGTTTTTACAAAAAAATAAGTTTAAATAATTATATACGGTTATTTTGAGGTATATTGAAATATATATTTCCACATAAACGATAAAAAGAATTTTTACTTAATTCAGAGCTTATATGTTTTATGAAAAAAACATATACAAGATATGCCCTTACAGTGGAAAGGGGTATTTGTCGGGGAGACTGAGGCTTTTAATTAAATATCAACAGTTATAACTTATAGTAAGTCGTTGATGCTTAATTTTTACAATTGGGCGAGACGTCTGCGTCCAAACTTAAATACAAATATTTTCGGTTTTTGAATATTATTTGTTTTTAACATAGCTATTGTGAATATAAAGAAAACTTATTCATATTTTTTAAATTCTTTTTTGTTTTTTTAGCATTTTTTTTATTATTAATAGCTGGCTCACTAAGTTCGATTTAGTGAACCGAAAATTCAATGGCAGGTTTGATCTCTTTAGTTAGCCCTAAGTCAAAAATTTGCTACCATCAGTAATCAAGTGGCCATCTTTTTTGATTAAAATTTGAGAGACTTTTTAAATGTTTTTGAAAGTGGAGATTTTATTCCATCCCGGAGGCCAAAAAATGTACCAACTATTTCAGCTGAGCAATAGGTTTTGGTTTAGAATTGATGTGTGTGTAGGTCAGAAAAGTTATATGATTTAAAGTTCATATAAGCCCCACGGTAAGATCGTTAAAATTATAAGTCCAAAGTGCTTATTATTTTTTAAGAAATTTGATTATGTCAATTTTCTAAAATTTAATCTCATAATTTTTTTAACAATTATAAATGAAAATATTTTTTATTAAGTTTATTTATCTTTATATTTTTTTTACTTTATGAATATTTCTAAAAACCTCAAAATACCAAAATTTATATAAAAAGATTTATACTGTAAAGTTTATTTCGTAGCAGAATTATCATAGCATGCTTGTAGTCACTTATAGGACATGTCAAAACTCCGGAATCTGGGAGGAGTCCACAAACTCCGGAGTTTTTTTTTTTGAATATTTGTTAGTGTAATTTTTACATAATTAGCTGCGCTTACAATTTTTTACATTTAACAAAAATGAGTTTGGACAACAAAAACATAATTTCAATATTTCCAGTAAGCTAATATTAACTAGCAAAGTCCAAAAAAAAATAAAATTTTATAACTCCTGAGTTAATTAACTCCTTCCCCCGACTCCGGAGTTTCGACATGCTTTAATCCCTTACAATCTCTAGACTAAAACTCCTAGAGTCGTAGCTGCCCCGGTCTTATTATTAAAAATAGGGCAAATTTGGCTGCATATATTTCTTTTATTCAAACAAACTGATAAATTTCATAATTTTTTATTATTTTCATAAGTGTAATTTTTTTGAGATTGCAATATTAAATAGCGCTATAATATATTTAATACATACTTGGAGTTCTAAGATTTATGTAATATGTTTTAATCTACCGAAAATATATATATTACGCCTAAATTAAATTTAAATAACTATTAAATAATTATTTCTTCCAATACTCTTTAATTATTAAACGAGTTGTAAAATTTCTACAATTTTTTGAAAGTTATGAGTTAACCACAGAGATCAAACCTGCCATCTTAGGGAATATCAAATTCGTTTACCGTTTTTCCTAATCAAATTTAGTTAGTCAGTTATAAACATTAGATATTTTATAAAAAAAGGTTAATTAACTAAAAAGATTCAAAAACAAAAATAAATTGAAATTTTATTTTTGTATTTACAATAGTTAAACTGTTAAATTTAAACTTCAAATAATATTTTCATTACAAAACAATAATATATCGTGTCATTTTTAAGTTTGGACGCGAAATTATTATCTAAATGTTGATGTAAGAGTTTGATTTATTAATAAATTTTTTTTTCCATTATTTGTCATTAAAAATATAAGTTACAAGGGATTTTAATATGCAAAAAAGATTTTTAAATTTTTTCTTTATAGGGTATATTTAAATCTGTCAATATGGTCAAAAAAGGCCATTTTTCGTTATAAACGGATCTAAGGAGCCAATGACGGAAGAAACTAAGAAAAACGAAAAACTTACATGAGATTTGGCCATCATGGGGATGCATTCTTTTATGTTTTCATAATTCATGTTTCTGACATTGATATTTGTTGACCTATGTTACAAGTATCTAATGGCCCCCCTAAGCAAACTACTTCCAAACGTTGATAACCAACATTGATTCCAAAAATTTCGTCTAAAACACTGTTTCTCGCTAAAAAGATATTAGCCCCCCCCCCCCCCCACATTGCCTATGTGTTGCCCTCATTTACGGATCCACTCTAAAGGATTGTACATACCTAGGGATGGCTTATTTCCAAGAATTCTCTTCAAACTTTACCTAGCTAGCGTAATCTCAGCTTTTCAATTGTTTTTCTTTGAAATTAATGAATTTGCCGCTAATCAACCGTGTGAATTTGAAGTGGTGCTTTAAAATTCTCAAAATTTTTACCTTACACCTACCTATCTACCTACCTTTTCTACCACGTTTACCTCTGCCTCACTTCCTTTTTGCACTGGCTTGGTGCACCTTGCTTCTTTTTTGGATCGATATTTTTTTTCTTTTCATCCTCCCAAACATCGTGAAAAAAAACTATTAGTATATATTAAAATTTTTATTTTGTAATAAGTATGTATGTATATATATTTTCCATTATCCTGTTTTTCAAATGACATATCAAAATAATGTACAATTTTTTTTTCTCCTTTTAGCCTATCGGTGAAATATCAAAAAAAAAGAGGCATTACTATTTCACAATAAACATTTATAAGGGTATTCCTCTACAGCGTATAGGCTCCCGCTATCAAAAAGCAGCGTAGGGGGCCTTACATGCCCCGCATATCACTTATATAAAAAGGTTATTTTCCCATTTTTGTTACCTGTATTTCGGGTCTTTTTCAAATTTCTGACCTCAGTTATACAAGTTACTTATGAGATTAAATCAGAACCGTTGTCGGGTTTTTTTTCAACGATTCTGCAAATCCCAAAGTATGCACATTGTCCATTATCCGAGAATCTCGGATTTTGCAAGGATAGGGTGAAATAAGAATTTTTTTTTTCAATTCTTCAATCTAATTTGCCTCATTTAAAAAGTAATTTTAACAGCAAATAATGTAAGGTTGCTTATTTAATTATATACTTATTAAATTATTTTTTCCTAATACCAAGTGAATTATTTGTGTTTTGAAATAATTAATTCACGATGATTGCTACGGTTTACCCCATATATATACAGTAGACCCGATGTCAAAAGTGTTTCGTCCTGTGCCCGTCAACTATTTTATATTCGATGACCCTATCAGCCAATTTTAAAATTTATATCTATTCAGCCTATTTTATTTTAATCATCTAGGTGTCTTATGACAAATTTATTTGTACCTTTTGATAATATTAGAACTAAGAGATAGATTGTAAGATGGGATGTTTATCTACGTGTCTTAAATAACAACCCCTGGACCTAGGTTGACCCGACTGGCACGCTACCCGATGATATATATTGATTCCTCAACTCATCAATATATTTGCAATAGTGTTAAGTTGGATAATGACATCAATGACGCACAAAATTTTTAATACATGTTAATGGAATAATCTAATAAATTTCTTGAGCGAAATTGAATATAGACATGTATACTTAAAGAGGTATTAATGAGTATTCATTTACTAATATAATAAGCTTAGGTAATCTCTTTTAATCTCGCGTGTATCGGTAAATTAATGAAGTCCTCCTCCCTGTATTCGCCATTAAATTAAATAATGTACCACTCATTTCTATGTATAATTAAAATTTCCGGGAGTCTTTACTTCCAAGACCCAAGCGAACTTTGGGGAGTACTCAAATCTCATTTATGATTTTAATTGTGCTGAGTGCTTTGCTTAGACGGAGCGCCTATTTAAAATACCAATTTTCTGTAAAAATATAGTTAGCTTGTGAAAATCTCATGTTGTTTATTTTTCTCCTAACATTCTCTTTATGGAGATGCTGGGATTTTGATAGATGAAAATTGGCTACATTTATTTTAATTTTACTAAGAACTATGCGAATTAAAATAATGATCTTTCTCGTTTATAAGATTTGTAAAATACATCGAGTCCTGTGATTTCTACTTAACAAACATTTACATGAGTGTTAGAAGCGCTAATTACCCCACCCAAATGTAATCGAGAAATTGCCTCGAATCAATTTGACTGAATTCGTAAAGAATGTCATAGACAAGAAATTTTAAGTTTGACCTTTTTAGTTCAAATATTGGCTGATCCATACCTCGTTATAATTGTCAGACAGTCCCGGGTAGCTAAATGATTCAAAAATTGCTCGAACTCCCACGCCCATTATTAAAAAGATTCGAGCGAAATCAATTTTTCATTCAAATATTTTATGTTTTCTTTTCAAATGTCCAAAGCTGTTAAAAATCGCTAAAAGCCAAAAGTAACATAGTTTTAGCAAAAAGAAAATAAAACTGTTCCTTATTAAAAATGTGATTTATAACTTAAAGTGGGTTTGAATGTTACATAATTCTATTTGATGTTAGTCAAAAAATTAAATGATTTAAAAACAAAAATAAATTGATTTTTTTTTGCATATTTACAACTGCTAGACTGTAACTTTAAACAAATATTTTAATACTCTTGATATATATTGTATTTTATTTTAGTTTGGACACGAATTATTTTAAATTTTTGTTTAAATTCTAATGTAATAGCTTTATCATTTCTTGTTATGATAAATGTAAGTTAGAAGAAATTTTTATATAAAAAAAGAATTTCAAATAATTTTTTTAGGGTAAATTTAGATCTGTCTATTTGGTCAAAAATGCCATTATTTGTTATGGACAAATTAAAAGAGCCGAAGACGGAAGATGCTAAGAAATACGGAAAATATACATGAGATAAGGCAATCATGGATATGCATTCTTTTATGTTTTAAACTTATTTATTTTTTGACATTTATATTTGCTGACTTCTGTAATATGCGCACAGTATAATAAAATATTTGTTATAACTTACGTTTTTATTACAAATATATGATTTGTGAATTCCTTAAATTTTATATTTGCACTTTATAAAAGATCAATTTTATTTTTCCAATTTAATTTATAAAACTTGTCAAGTGAATCCGAATTTTGTGTTATAAGGCAACGTCTTGTTACATTGAAAAATGAAAATACCTATGTAAAAAATGAAATACAAATACCCCTTCTATTAATGATATATTTTAAAAGGTTTGTTTTTATAGTATTTATTAAATGGGCCATTAAAATTAATTTGTTGCGCAATGTTTAAGGGCAAGGGCAAAATGAGCTTTTATTTTCGTAAATTTTTTTTTAGAATCTTTAAAATTAAACAAAAATAAAAACTCATTTTTTGCACTGGCCTAAATAACTTTTCAAAAAAGGTCAAAACGAGAGAATTTAGATAGGATATTCACGTGTAACATCTTCAGACAAACTTAGTTCATTCTTGATGCCTAGGTATAAAAAATATAGAAATGATTGTTTTAAATGGGAATGAAATAAAGAGCAAAATTAAATTGAAACATTATACTTTAATTAAAATTTATCATATTTTTTGGTGGATAATATTAATATCTAGAAAACAAAATAGTCGGTAATTAGCGCTTTGTTGAATGGTATGAAGTGACAAAGTGTATTCTTCTATTGGCCTGTTTTAAATGTTAAAAGGTAACATGGATTATTTAATGAATGTTTTAAAATTTTTACAATGGTTTTTTAATTTTGAGTATGGAATGTCCTGTCAGGATTATTGGGATTTATGATTGTGATGTCCTTTTTTGAGGTGACCTTGTTCTTTATTTCTCTCTCTCTCTCCCTCTCTCAAACTCCAACAGTGCCAATTTTTTTTCTGATTTTCTTACAAAGCTAATTCAATCACCACAACTTTCTTTTTTGATGGTTCAAAAAAACGACACTCTTTGATAAAAAAAAGACATTTTTATGATATTATATATTTCTCAAAACTTTTTGTTGCATCAATTCGGGATTTTAATAAAAAATTTCCCGGATAGTGTTGGTTTGGCATGTCTTTATTCCTATTGGACACTAGGTTTTTTTTTCAAATTAGGGAATCCAAACATAGTTCAATTGTAACGATTAAACAGCGATTCTATGATATAACATATCTTTGTCATTAGTTTGTTACCACGCTCCAATGGATCATATAACATCACTGTAGGAGTTTAACTCTTCAATTATACACCTTTGCCAACTTTTACATTCAAAAGGTTTTATTTTTGGTTAGCAAATGTATATATTGTCGGAGCTTATTTTTTTTTGCTTGCACGTAAAGCATAATTGGAAAAAATGTTTATAGATGGAATGGTCTCTGACTAAACCATAATTAGTTTTTAATCCGTTTTTTTTGTTTTTCTCTGCCGCTGTAGGGCTTCGAACCCCTTTAATTATTTCGCTCATTATTGTCTTTTGGTGCAGAACAAAGGTAGTGAGTTAAAAATTTCATAGGTTTTCAAAAGAGTTGAATTACATTTCTAAATTAAAAAGTAACACTTTTTATTCTCTAGCCTTTTTTTGACTTGTATTGATTATTTGTATTTCGTTTTCTAAATTAACCACAATTTAATAACTGAAAATCCGTAACTTTTCAATTTACAACAATAAGAGTATTGAAATAAATTATTTTTCGATAAAGTAAAAAAATTGTTGATCAACAAATTCCCCGTTGGCTAAAGTCCTTTCTACATATTAATGAAAGATTAGATGTTAAAGTATCCACAATTAAAAAATTTTATTTTGATTAAAACTTAAACCCTTTATTTTATCTTAAAACAAAGAAACAAGTTTGGCCTATTACACAGACATAAATTAACATATATTTGAGTAGTCATGAGCTATCTACTTCAACCCTGCCCTCTTAGGGGTTTTCAAATATACAGATTTTTCAAATTAAACTTAGTAATGCAGCTAGTTGAAAATTTTAGCAAATTGTAAAACAAAAAATTTTAAAAAACAATAAATAATTATAATTTTATTTTTACATATACATAACAGCTAGGTCTTAAATTTCAAAAATTATTTTTATTGAAACTCGATTATATATTGTATCCTGTATAAGTTTTGATGCGAAATGTATTATCTAGATGCTGATGTAGGAGCTTGATATACTGAAAAATTATATTTTCCATTAACATAAAATACGAAAGACACTTACATAAAAAAAATTTTCGAACAGCAAACGTTCGAGGTCGCAAAATGTGTCAATTTGATCAAAATTTTGATATTGGAATGGGGCCGAGAGAGAAAGAAACTACGAAAAAGGGAAAATATATAAGAGATTAGGCCTTTATGGGAATGTAAGCTTTATTCATCAACTTATTTTTTTCTGACATGGATATTTGTTAAATTGTGTTATATAAAAATCGCAACTCATTAAAATTTTTTGCCAGAAAAAATGGGCCTTACTTATAAAGGCTTTTTTTATGCAAAGAAATGTATATTTTTTATTTTTTGGCCGTTTAAGTGTGAGCCTTTTCATTAAAAAAGCCTATAAAAAATTATCTTTAACGATTGGCTTTTTTACCCAAGCCTGCGCAATCCCATACATTTTGGCTATACAAATTTTTGTATTTATATAGCATTAAATTTAATAATTACTGGTTTTTAAAATTATGTGCTAAAAATAACATTAAAATCTTTTGCACAATTAAGTATAGATGTAGATTTAACTTAAAAACGCCATCTGACGCATTATCCTATAAACTCCACTTTCCTATCTCAAAAATCAATTTAGGTTTGCCCCGTTGTCCCCCACATCCCATTGATTCTATTAAAAACTTCGCGGATCTGCCATCTTAAATTCATAGATTTTTTTGAAAAAAAAAATTTTAGAGATATGCTAATTCCATTGATTTTTTAACAACTTAGCCATCCGTCCATATAGCGTTAAATAATTAAATGAGATTACCTGGATTTAATTAGCATAAATTTAACATAGTCATAAATAAAACATATGCTTTCAAGTAATTGCGGTTTTTATTTTGGCTCCGACACCGCACTTCTGAAGTTCCATATAATCCTTAACTTTATTATTTTTGTTTTGCCAAAGAAGCAATGGAAAATTTGAAAGCTGCGCTTTGAACAAAAAAAATCAATAAAGCTTCTGGTGGATTACGAGTTTCTATATATAGAAATGAGAGATATTAGACATCTAAATTACTTTTTTTAAAAAAAAATTTTGTCCAAAGCGTCCCCCACTAAGTAAATACGAGTTGTAGATGACCCAATTTTCAGTTTAGTAAGCATTATTATTGATTTAACTGTTTGTAGGACCTCCCACAGAGTTAAATACGTAGGTTTTTTACTTTCGAATCACCCAAAAGCCTTTGGATTCCTTTTAATTAATCTGGGCCAAATAAAATTTCAAAAATATGACCATGATTGGGATTTGCCCATTATTTTATTCTACCCAAAATGGCATTTTACATTTTAGGTCATTCGGTTTAATTTAACCTAACATTGTTTACTTGTGAGACCCTAGGCTTAAAATATTGGCCGTTGGAATTCTTTCTTATTTTTGTTAAACGTTGCAAAATAGTAGTATATGTCCGGATCCCTTTAAAATGGAAAAACGATTTGAGAAAATGTATGGGGCTATATTGAATCTTGCATTACCTTAATTTTATCATATGTTAAAATAATTATGTATTTATGTGGGGCACTCTATTTACCATCCACCATGGTTTTTAATCTCTGGGATAATGCAACCTTAGAAGTTCAGTGTCTTAATTTTTAACCATTCATTCATTACGATTATGCACATAAGGACTTAAATATTTTACAAGCGTGAAGGGACACTATTGCCAATATGATTTATAATTTTGCCAGCCGAGACTAATTAATTTCAAAAAAGCTTCGAGGCCTAGGTCTAAAATTTTTTTTAATTTGCGGAATCGCTATTAAACGAGGGGCTCTAAGTGATTTAAAAACGGCTACGGTATAATTATTGTTTTTATTTTTCTTTATTACTTAAAAATTGTATTTGTGTCAAATTTTATAAAAATTACAAATGCGTCATACCATTTTACAAATTATTGACGTTCGAGCAAGTAAATTTAATCAACGCACGTTCCAAAACTAATTAAATTAAAAATTAATTTATGAGTTTTTTGTGGATTAACATAATTTCCTGCCCATTTTTCATTAGATTCCATTAGTGGACCTTTTTGTTTTTAAAAATTACAAAAAAAATTTTGATAGAAAAAAGCTTCATTGATAGTAAACTAATTGAATTTGGATTTAATTGTATTGTATTTTATCTAATTCCTAAACTTTGGTTTTACCCGAGGCTACCGTCCATTCGGTCATTGATGTCGAGATATTTGATAAAAATTATTCGGCCGGTCTTGAGATGATTTAATCATACAACTAAATTCCTATATTAAACCTTTCATTTTAGCTACATACCAATATTTAATAATTTTTTATATATATCTCTTTAATGGCTTATATGTGTATTATTTTCTGTATGTCAGAGATAGGCCGAACTAAAATTAAAGTTTAAACGTTATAAATTCCAAACTTGCATTCGCAAAGAGAAATGCCTAAAATTTAGTAAAATTTTTCAACACCGATAAAATTAGATTGAAAAGTTTATTTTAGTTTAAAAATTAAGTTTTTGATCTAGATCTCGATTAATCAAATACTTGTAATTTTTTATTTTATTATACTTTTACGTCGGTGCTAAAATAATAATTTATTTTGGGTGTATTTCAAGCAAAAACACCGTTTTACGACTTTTTTAGGAGTGATCTTTAAAGCACAAGGGATGCTGTTCTCTTTAAACTTTAAAGATTGCGCAGCGATTTAGTGGACTTTGCTGCCTCTTTATTTTTAAAAAACGTTGTCAGGTTGTCTACCTTTTACTTAAACCTCAGCCCCCAAACAGTTTTTTTCTTGTCCTAAAACTTTCCTGTATTGTAAGAGGCGCTCTTTATAATGGGAAATCGATAAATGAATCAAGCTTTTACTACTTTACTTTATTACAAAAAACCCGCTATCACTTTTTTGAAAATGTAGTTGAACCACTGAAATCTGTGATACGGCTATTTGGTCACTTTTCCCTATATTTAATATATACATTACATAAACCAGACACGCTATATAGAAGATTTATTGACATTAAAATTTAAAAATCTAATTTCATAATATCTTACGATTCTAAAAGTTTTACTTTTTTGTGTATTAGGGCACGTGCAAAGTGAGTTTTTATTTTCGTAAAATTTTCAAAATTTTGAAAAAAAAATATTTTGTAATAAAACGCAAATTTTTAAAAAGTTGCCAAATTTAATATATGCACATAAAATGCTTTTTCTGAAATAAAAAATTTTTGAAAAAATTTTGAAAAAAAAATAAATTTTCAAAATTTTTAGAATTTTCAAAATATCACGAAAATAAAAACTCACTTTGCACGTGCCCTTACATAAATATTTTTAGAATATTATACTATAATTGGTAAAAATTTACCGGCATTAATTTATTAATGCTGATACAAGGGTAACTGTTTTTTTTTGTTTTGTTTTAATTAATCTTTAAAAATTTATAAAAATGGAAAAAAAAACAAAATAATTACATAATAATTGATTTTTTTTTATAAATAACAAATATTTTATTTTAACAACGGGATATGAGGCAAAAAAGTTTGCGGGGAAAAAATGATTTTTGGAGAGTTTTTAAAATTTAAAAATTATGTGTTTTGAATTAGCCTAAATATCATACAAAGCTAAGAAAAATCCCATTTTTTGGCTAGGCTCAAATTTTTGTTTTTCAAAAGTTTATGACAATAAAAAACAATCTAAAATATGTACAAAATATAAGCCGAAAATCTTGAATCTAATAAAAAAAATTAACTAAAGCTCGAAAACCCTTTATATCCTAATTTCGAATTGTTTTGCACAAAGATTTGCTTTTTCTCGGCCCTAATATCAGATTTTCTCTTAAAATATTAAACGTATAAAATATTAAACGTCATTTTGCGCGAATTACCTTATAGAGTTAAATTGCCTAATTTGATCCTCTTTTTCCCATTTATATAAACAAACCACCAAAATTTTCCGGAATAGATGCCTCACTTTTATCCGTAGTGGCTAACTTTGTATTTTTAGATTACGGTTAATGTATAATGGTTCCAAATAATTAACGTTTTTATAAATGTAAAACTGCTTTATATTTGTTTTTTGATTTTTTAAAACAATTTAGTCAGCCAAAAAAAAGAAAATGGCAGAATTTCTAAGGCAATATTTTGCATATTGATATTAAATTTCCCTATATTTCAAGTAGAAGTAAACTCTCTGCTAATAATTAGGCAAATTTTTGTAAAAGTGCTTGGAAAACAAAAATTTATTTTGATTTATTTTGGCAACCATTTATTAAATTAAAAGAAAACCGTATTACACAGGTCAACATATCAATGTAAAAAACGTGTATTTTATGAAAACGTAAAAGAATGCATCCCCATGATGGCCCAATCTATATATTTTTCACTTTTTTTTTAGTTTCTTAAGTCTCTCCTTAGATCCTTCTATAACTAAAAATGGCCTTTTTGACCAAACTGACAGATTTAATATAACCTTAAATAGAGAATTTAAAATTTATTTTTTGCATATAAAATTTTTTGTAACTTATATTTATAATCACAAATAATGAGAAATAATTTTTATTAATAATATAGGTTTAACATCGGTATTTAGATAATACAAAATATTTCGCGTCCAAACTAAATTACGACACGATTTATTATCGGGTTTTTAATTTGAGGTTTGATTTTAACAGTTTACCTTTTGTAAATATGTAATAAAAAAATTTTAATTTATTTTTGTTTTTGAATCTTTTTTTGTTTTTTGACCTTTTTCTTTATATTCAATATTAATACCTGACTAACTACGATTGATCAGGAAAAACGCTAAACGAATTAGGTATTCCCTAAAAAAGCAGGCTTAATTTTTGTAGCTAACACATAACTCTTATGTTAACCTGTGTTTAATCGCAAATAAAATGATTTTAAACAATTACTTGCATAAGGGCACGTTTAAAGTGAGTTTATTTGTAAAAATATTTTATATCCTATGCATAGGGCGCATTCAGAATCATTTCAATTTTTTCAAAAGTCTCAAAAGTTAAAAACTAAAAATATTTTTTACTTTTTTAAAAAATTATTTTAAAACGACAAAAATGGGTGACTTTATGTTAAAATGCGTTCAATAACAGATTTTTAAATTTAATCAAAAAAAGTTAATAAATCTGAACGCGTTCTAATATGTGTTTTTTTTATATAATTTTTAACAATTTTGAAAATTTAAAATAACATTGGAAAAATTATAAATATTTTTGCCAAATAAAAGTTTTGAATGCTCTCATTTTTGTATTTTTTACACTAGGGTAAGGTCCATTTTTTTCTAAAATTTTCAATTTAACTTAATATATTTCTCAAAATGATTTTTAACTATGATTTAAGTTTCTCAAATAATGAAATATCGAACATAGCGGGCTATTTAAAAAAAAACAACAAACGGACGCCTAAGTTTGCGTTCAAAATTTATTTATAAAAATTTTTAAAGCTCATTTCTACAAAAGATTGCAATTTTTAATTTTTGGCGTTAAAAATCTGAAGTAAAAGGTTAAAAAATTAAACAAAAAAAAAGAATAAATAAAATATAAATGCTTCTTAACAATATTTTTTTAAATTTTGTCAATATATCGTTAACTCTGTTTGGATTTATTTCACATCTTCAATAAAAGGCCAAAATAATGAAGCAATTTATTTTTGTTATATATTTTTAAAACCTCCTCAAATTTAAATTATATTTTGGATAGGCATGTTTTTTTATTCCATTTCATCGAACTTTTAAAGACGAAATACAATATTTTTTTGTGCTAATATTTTAATTTAAACGCGACCAATAAAAATTACCAATTCAAGCCTTTTGCATTGAGGCCGAATAATATTGATCTTGAACTATTTGAAACATTTTTGTATCAGAATGGCAGTTTTAAATAAAACTAATCATTTTTATATAAGCAATATTTTTTCTAAACCTTGATCGATGACTTTTTAAAGTTTTCACATTTGATATTTGTAAATTTCTTCATTTGTCTAGAATTTTTGAAAAGACTTTTTTGTATTTCTTTAAATTTGGGCCTATATTTTGGTCACTTTGGCCCCGGACCCCCGTTTATATTTCGCCAAATTTAAATTACATAATTTTTTTGTTACAGCTGATTTTAAAGCTAATTAAGATTGGCACGCTCCACCTTGGTCAAAAAAAGGGATAAAATTTAGATTTGTTATTAACTTAAAATTTTTGACGAACTACTATATAGTTTAACCCGTAAAAAATTAAAGTTAGATTGTTTGACTTTAACCCGTGAAAAGCCATGTGGGATTCATATGGACTCCAACATGTTTTTGTTTAATCAACAAAAAAGACTATATATCATAGGTCAATTTTTTGTGACTTTTTTCTAAAATTTATAATAAATAAAATTAGTAATTAAAACTTGGTCTAAAATTTGTTTAGAAATAAGGATTTTTTTTAGGATTCGTATAGACCCCACACTCTCAATTTTATTGTTTAAAACCATCATATTGCCTAAATGTAAATTAAACTAAAAAAATTGCAACCTTATTTTCTTGGTTTTTTTTAGATAGTTTTACATATTAATTTTATTTTTCTTTGCATAATATCATTTATAGGTGAATAATAGCCAAAAATTATTTTTTATTACAAAATATCCATGAATCCCTTTATAAATGTTTACTCGACCTAAAAACACTATTTGTTCTATAATATTGGTAAATTTAGTGGATGACAATTTATTTAATGGAATATAGAAAAATGAAAAATTGTTATTTTTCAGATTTTTTTTACTTTGTTTTAATTAGAATTTACGATTTACGTTAATAACAACTTAAATTAGTTTTAATCCAAGAGCATGTCTTTTTCTTCATAAAAATAAAGTTCATAGCTATTAAACTCTTGAAAATATGGACGTTTGAAACTGACCCTACCATTTACGTGTTAACTATGAATTTTATAGTTAATTTGAGCAATTTTTTTGTTCTATTTGAATTTATCATTCAATATTTATACTTTTGAACGCTTAAACTATTTTTTTCTAATAAACTCAGAGTCCCCAAGAATTTTATACCAAAAATTATTAAATAATCATGGTCATAAGCTGGCCATAGGTAAAAAATTAGGATTTATAAAGTTTAATTTATAGCCATATGCAAAAGAATTATTTAATATATAGTTAATAGTTAAAAACTATTAACTTATTCAAACTATTGATTAAATTTCCCCATCTTTTATATACATTTTCCAATCAGGTATATATTCCTTTTCAATTTGACTTAAAATTTTATTTTTTATTTATTAACTTTGAATTTAAAAATATAACAAAAGCAACCTTACTCACAAGGAATTCGTGTTCAAAGTTGTAATTTTTTTTATAATACCTTATGTTAATTTTTAATGTCAAACTCTAACTTTTGTTTTACAGGTTTATGCGTCAGCGTTGCTGTGATAAGAACCAAGGTCAACCACCAATTTCAGGATCCCATTACTGATGGCCTATTCTCCAAGGAATTTGATTATATCGAAAATAATTATGGCAAACGAATTCGGTGGGAGTCTAACGTAATAGTCCTCATTGATATTTTGTATTTTGTTACATTGTTGAGATTTTCAAATTCACAGGTCAACAAATATCATTGTCAGAAAAGTGAATTTTGTGTGAAATGCGAAAAAAGAAATTTTAGAATCTTTTTTTTTATATAAAATTCGTAATATACTTATTATCTCAAATAATGAGAAATAAAAATTTCCAAAATATTAAGCTGCATCAGCATTTAGAATACAAAATAATATGCGTCCAAACTTAAATACGACACGATATATTATCGATTTTTAATTAAAATATTATTAAATTTGAATTAACATTTTAACTTTTGTGCATTTGCAAAAAAAAATTATTTTTTTTTTAAATCTTTTCTGTTTTTTTTGACGTTTATTATGATATTATTAATGTGTAAGCTGACTTATTTTGATTAAAAAATAGGGTAAACGGGTTTGAAATCCTAAGGTGGCAGTGGCAGGGATCTTCATAGTTAGCTCACTCTCAAAAATTTGTTAACCTGTGATATAAGTGGTTTTCAATAAATTTGGGCTATCTTAAAATCTTCAATAAGTCATGAGGTTTTTAAAGTAATTAGCCCTATAATTTAATTAAACTAAGCAATTAATTATATTGTTAAGTTATGAATATATTAATTATTGTATATAAAGGATTATCCAAATTTTATCAACTATGAAAATGAAGATTCATTTAAAGACAATAATGCCTTTACTACAGGACGTCGGAATTATGTAAATTATTTCTATTTGTTTTTAAATTATTAGCATTTCAATATTTCTTTTTCTGTTATTATTTATATGCACAGCAATACTAATAGATATTATTACTTTTTACGCGATTGGTAATATTCCTGTATTTTTTTACAGGTGAGTAATTACGTCAAACGTCCATTCTCTGGATTGGATGGTAACCTACCTGAAAATTTGGAGAGTGATCCTCCAGAAGAAGATCCAATTTTTAGTTATGTATCTTTGTACGATACTAAACAACCTAAAAGGGAATATGATTACATAGCAACAAAACCTTATTCGCATGATGATTACTACAGTGATGAAATTCCTGAATCTCGCATACCCGTCCAAAATCTCTTTAACCAAAACGCATATTTTATAAATGAGCAGGATGGTTTGCCTAATAACGAAATTTACAAACAAAGTCATAATTCAAAAAATTTGGGTGTAATGCGCAAAATTTTAAGTTATCATCCCGCTTCGAACCCTTTGCTAGATAACGCAGACGATATAACAGAAACAGGTGATAACGCAGACGATAATTATGACACGGATGATGTGGCAACTCCAAACGATGAGATTATACTTGATGGTAATGAATACATTATTAAATTATTGCCTGCTACATATTTCGACAAACAACAAAGTGGTCATCCAAAAATTTTGATAAATAACCTTGACAGTGGAGCATCACTCGAAGTTGAAAACGACGGCGGGGAAAATTATGGTAATTATTGGTTTGCAAATGGTAAATTAGAAGGTAACGTTGATTCAAATTACGCAATTCCCAGGAGAAACGGAGCGAATAATAAATTGTTATCTCGGCCAACTATTTTCGAAGATGTTATGAATAGAAAAGGTAGGTGTTTTTTAAATACCATGTCTTATTATATTTGCATAAGCCATTTTATATAATCTGTATAATTTTTTATTTTTAACATTTAGAAATTAGTGAATAATACATGTAGATAGGCTAAAATATATTTTTCCACTTTTTTGCTAATAAAATTCGAAAAATCTAAAATTAAGTCTTGGAGCCATTTTCTTAAATCTAGCATTACCCTTCAATTTCATTTTTAAACAACTTAATGTGTTTTGACTTGACATTTTTTAATGATGAATTTATTAATATTGTAAGTACATTAGTTAGCTTTTTTGTTTTTAGGTGAGCTCAAACGGCTCGATGCACCCAAAAAAGGTCAAAACCTGGCAATAAACGACGAGGATACGTTGTTGCATCCTTACAAAAAGAAGAGCCGTAATGCACTGCTATTCAATCCACAAACCGCCGAAGAAACTGGAAAATTGGATTTTATTGGTGAACTTTTTAATTACGACAATAAGAATGTTGAAGACAACAGTAATGAATTCTTGAGAAATTATGAAAACGGAGAACCTTTAGACGAGTATAGTGATCTAAACTCAGATAGAAATAAGCAACCATACAATAAACATATAAAAGAGAATAATCAACAAGGCTGGTACACCTTTCCGCCACCTGAGTCTATTGACCCCCCACTCAAATTTGGGCTTAAAAGGCCGTCGAAAAAGTCAATCGCACAAAATGATCATGAACGATTTAAAGTTTACCGAGACGATTACGCATACATTAAAACGAATCAAGAGTAATATAGAATATTACTTGGCATATCTATATTAAATAAGTTATTTACATTATTTTGTTCAGTATCTTTGCCATATATAGGTCCCATGACCCTGAGCGCATATAGACTTGCTTGTGTTTTATTTTCAATTTGAACACAATTAAGCCTTTTTAATAATTGAATGGATGACCGCCAACGAATTGCAAAGCAGTCCATTTACTTGAAAGCCTAGAAAACTTATGTTACTGATGTGTGTTAAATCTTATTGTAACTCTGCGGGACCTGTTCTAGATTTAATAGTGTGCAAAGTGTAAACGTGTAAACTGTTTGCTAATGGAAAAGATGGTCTGGAGGAAATTTATTTGCCACAAAATTGCCTTTGTCTAACGATTTTGGCTGACTTTTTAATTTACAAACGGAAGATTTATCTATGTTTTTAGGAAGATCATACTGTGTTCTTTAATATCTTATTTTTATGTCGTTATAGAAAATTGGACAATTCCATTGGTTATCGAATGCTTTCGGAATTAGCTAAGATACTCAAGTTTCCACTCACCACTTTGTCTGACATTAGGTATTATTAATCATTATTAAAAAAGTTACTTATATAATAAAACCCTGCAGGAGATTTATATAAAGCTTGTTTCACTTGAATCATATTATAAATTAGTAGTGTATACTTGATTAGGTTGTTGTATTTATATTTTATTTTTAAAAATTTTGAAAACAAAATTATTTGTTTTTATTTGTGGTTTTTATTAGGTTACAGACATTTTTTTTATTATTTTACCATTATATCTCTATTTGTTTAGGATTAATCATTCGGAAATAATATTTCGCATTAATCCGAACCTCAAATCATACGATGCTCCAAAAATTGCTCATGAAATAAGTAATAATTAATTTTTTTAAAAATAGGATATTTGACAGAATTTTACAATGTATTACACGATTCAACATATTTTTGAGAGTTATGAGCTAACTACGGAGATCCAACCTGCCCTCTTAGGGATATTAGAATCCGTTTTTCTATTTTTTTCAAATTTGGTTAGTCAGCTATAAACATTAAAAATTTTAAAAAAATGCCAAAACAAAAAAAAAATCAAAAACAATTATAAAATATTTTTTATGCATATTTACAACAGCTAAACTGTTAAATTTAAACTTCAAATATATTAAATATCAATAATATTGTGTCGAATAGTGTGGCGCGAAAAATTGTGTATTATCTAAATGCTGAAATAAGAGCTTAATATACTAAAAAATTTATTTCTCATTGTATGATATGATAAATTTAAGTTACAAGAAATTTTTATATAAAAATTTTTTTAATCTTTTCTTTTTAGGCTATTCTCGATCTGTCAATTTGGTAGGTCATTTATTTAATATGGACGGATGTAAGCAGTCGAAGTCAAAAGAAAGAAAAACGAAATGTTTATATGGGATAAGGCCATCAGGGGGAAAAATTCCTTTATGTTTTCATTAAATTCACTGTTGTGTAATGTTATTAGATCATAATATTACATTATATCACTTAGTCCCTTTTACCGTTTTTAAAATCTCGTCATTCTATTATATTTTAAGTTAAATTTACGAAAATATATATTATGCGTTTAAAATTTTAAGTTATCGATTTTAATTCTTAAACATTTTTGTATATGTGCAATATTTTCTAAATTTAATATTACAATTTTCAACCCGGATATTATATGGACCAAATCACACTTAAATTTTGAAATATCTTTAAAATAGTATAATATATTAATAATTGAATTTGACATCTTTTTTTAAATATAATATAGTTTAATTTTTTTTTCAAATTTGTTTGGAAATTTGAAGTTTAATTGGTGTGTATAATTTCAATGTTGAAAACTGCGGCCTCAATGTAAATTAAAATATTCTTTTTTTTAAAATTTTTAAATACTTATTTTATAAATAAGTATATAGAAGGTTTGTATTTTATAGCACTGGGCAACAAGATGTGGATATCCAAGCACCATTTATGGCAAACGTAGTTTTGTCAAATTTTTAGTGCTTATTACGAAAATGATTTTTTTTTGTTTTATAAAAATAGATAGTTAATAATTTGATGCCAAAAATGAGACTTATATTTTCTGGGTAATTTGGCTCTATATTAATAAACCCATGGGTAGTAAAAATTAAAAACATATTATAATGAACATTCATTACACCAAGCCAATAAATTAGAGTTATGAGTTATATCAAACCTGCCATTGGGATTTTGGAATCCGTTTACCGTTTTTTTTACCCAAGCTTAGTTAGTTAGCTATACATTTAAATTTTAGAAAAATGTCAGAAAATTGACAAAAGAATTAAAAACATGAATAATTAAAAAAAAATTTTGCACATATAAAATAGGTGAAACTCATAAATTTAAACATAAATAATATATATTTAAAATCCATAATATAATGTGTCGTTTTTAAGTTAAAATAATTTGTATCAAATGCTGAGAGAGTTACAAAATAAATTTATTTTTCATTTGAGAAATATAAGTTACAAGGGATTTTTATGCAAAAAAAAATTTTTTAATTTCTTCTTTAGGTTATTCACGAGGTCGCAAAATCTGTTAAAAACGCCTTTAGACGGGTGTAAGGAGCCAAAGGTGAAAGAAAGAATAACGAAAAATATATATGAAATTAGGCCATGGAGATGCACTCTTTTATGTTTTGATAAAATTCAATTACCTGTATTTGTTGACCTGTTTTATCGTAAGGCGTTTGAAAATTTTAATATTTTTTTTGTTTTTGTAAAATTAGTGGTCTTAGTCATATTCGTTTTTTTGATCCATAACTTATAGGTAAATTCCTATTATATAAGTCAAACCTTATTTTGAACTGTTAAAGAATATAAATACGGCAATAAACTTTTTGGGAAATTTATAATTTAAGAAGTTTTGTTTAGACAAAACCCTGTAAAAATCGTTTTTTGTTTTTTTGTTGTCCAGTTTAACATGAGGTTAACATTCAATAAATTTTACTTATAAAGATCTCATAATTCGAACGGTTTATTTAATATTAATATATTTTATTAAAAAGATTCATTTAAGAAAATGAAACATTATCTGTTTCAGATTTTTTTCTACCTTTGTTAATCAATTTACAGTACATTAATGATATACTTTCATGAAAATGCATGTATAACTCTCTTAATGTCGTAGAGGTTTAAAATTGGTCCGTACAGACCTCATTCTAGCATTTGTATAAGATTCTCACCTTGGCATACCTGAGTTAATTTACCTTAAGTAAAAAATTTAACCTTCGATATCAAAGAAAAAAAAATAATGTGTCATTAAACAAAATTTGTGTAATTCAATCTGGCCCTCTATAAATATTACATATTAGAGTTTAGCATTTTAATACGGCATATAGGGTCAAAATCACCCAAATATTTTAGACCATTTTTTTTGAATAAAAATAAAAAAGAATTGTAAAATATAAGCCATCTAGACGTATAAAAGCGGATTTTAACAATATCGTAGATGATTACACTGGACAACAAAATTTGGACGACCCTTAGCATCATTTATGGCCACTATGGTTTTTGGTCAGGTTTTTGGCGCTGATCACGAATATGAAATCAGAATTTTAGCCAATGCCTCAGATTTAGTTATTCGGTGTCAAAGTTGAAATTTTTCAATTTTTGGGGTATTTTCGGCTTCTATATCATAAAACCTATGGGTAGTAACAAAAGTTTAAAAATATATTTAGATAACGAAAACATTCATTATTAATGTAAGGGGTTTCAATTTTTTTTTAATTTTTTTCATTTTTATAAAATTAGTGGTTTTCGTCATAAAATCCGTTTTTTGATCCTTAATAACTTGAAAGAAAATTGCTAATAATTTTAGGTAATAACCTAGATTTTTTTTATAAGGAATCTGAATATGCCAATAGATTTTTTGTAGAATTAAAAAATGAATTTTTTCTGAACTTTGGACGCTGTTAAAAAAATTGGAGTCATTGGATAAAAAATTATATTAAGTCCAGGATCGTTATCGCAAGAAAATACTCTACAAAATCCTCAAAAAATCGTTTATGTTGTTTTTTTTGTTGTCCAGTGTTATAATCTCAAGCCAAAAGTTTTTTTTAGTCTATAGTATTAATTTTTGTACACTGGTGATTGCATCAATGCGTCTTTCACCTATATTTTTATCAACTATTTTTGGTCAAAATAATATACGTAGATTATATTTTATAATATATCTAAAATGTATTGAAAATACGATCACCTTTTTTTTAAATAATATTTATTTTAAATATCATGTTAAATGATTTTGATGTCTTTAATGTATTATAGGTCGACGAAAATATTAAGTTAAAAGAAGAAAATGGGAAAATAATTTTTATGATGGTTTTATCTCATAAATTTTTTTTTCGATGTTTTTTTTACGACAATTTTTTAAATATTGGAAATGATCATGCTTACCGAATAGATTCTTTGGGACCTCGTGATAATATTTAAAAAATTAAGTCTATTTTTTTTATATAAAATCACTTATAACATATTTTTTACTTAAAATAATAGTATATCAAACTCTTATCCATCCACATATAGGTTAGAATATTTTACCTAAATAGGGCGTTATATGTTATTGGTTTATGAATATCAAAGTTTTAATTGAATCTAACTGTTTTAACAATATAAAAAGAAATTTTTTTGGTTTTTATATTTATTTGTTGATTTTTTTTTGATTTTTATAAAAAAATGTTAATGTTTAATGGAGATTCACAAAGTTTGATTAAAACGGCTAACGGATTTGAAGTTTTCTACGATAGAAGGCTTGGTCTTTAAAAAGCTCTTAACTTTTAAAAAAGTGACTGTGTTATGTTATTAACATATATCATTTATATTATAGTTAATTGGAAATCTCAACTTGAAAAAAGCGGTGGTGGAAACGTACGCATTATTGAAAGTGGTGTTAGACCTTTGCTTCTGGTAATTTTAATATTAATAGAAAGGCACAAATTGGCGAGGTCCGTTACTAATTTAAGCGCGAACTGTTTATATATATACTAGGTTTTAATAACTAATTCAGCCCTTAAATAGTCATAGCAAGTTTAACAAATTAACAAAATTATATAAAAGTCGTTTATTTTATATTTTTAATAAATAAAATTATTTTCATATCTGTTTTTTCGCTCATTATTAATTTATAATCCACTTTATTTTTTCGACCTTTTTTTTAATTTTAATTTATCTGTAACGAGCATTTTTGACCTTTTATATTAAGTTAATATGTTATAATTAATGCGCCTTGCATAATTTTGGTTAACTTAAAATAACGTTTATCTTAATTTATACCAACTGTACAAGCGTCAAAAGTAACGCAGTTTAAGACACAAAATAATTCTTCGAATTAGTCGTTTAATATACAAAATATTATCAACGACAGTCAATTTTAGACTCTATACAAACGATGCTATTGACGTTTGTTAAATTATTCGAAATATTATTAAGAACAGTCAATTTTGGTCCCTGTACAATTTATGGTACTAAGAATAGGACACTTTCTTTGAAATATGATGTTGACAATATAAGTTTTTATTACTTTTTCCTAAAATTTAAATCAATGTTAAGCTGTATGAATTTGTCTATATATACGATGAATTTGTTGATCAATAGATATTTTTTATAAAATAAAAATTTATCTTTAACCCAATTCACCAACTGTGTACCATTTATATGACATTTGGCATTTATTAGCATTCAAATTTTTTGTCGATAGAAAATAATTTAATGAATTTAAGTTATATAATTATCATATTGGACTTACCCATGAAATTAACCCGACAGGTACCACTAATGTTTCGGCCGAGCGAAATTTTACAAAAAAAAATTCTGGGCCTTCTTATAGTCCAAATAAACCTAATCCGTTGAAAAAACTCAAAAAAATTTACAACTTCCGGAAATAATGGGGGGTCACCTAGAGGTTACATTGGGTGAATAATGCTTTTAAATTTATTGTATATAAAATTCGTAAAAAATATTAATCATATATTATGAAAATTGGACCAACAATGAATATGTAGGGCCACTTGGCAGTAGGCACACAGTTTTCTTGTCGCTTTGCCGCATACGACACATCTTCTTTGGGTGCATTCTTCACTAGTGTGAACAACTGGGCTATTAAATTTTCGCCCAATTCTGGGGTTTATACCTCTTTTTGCAGGTATTCCGTGTTTTCTAAAATAATTTTGGACTATATTTCTTTTAAAGTTGCAAAAAGTTATTTTTTCTTTGTTTTTTATATATATTTGCCAAGAATTTTGGCATGCTGCATCAATGAAGCGAATAAAGGAAAATACCATTTTCTTCCGCGTAATGATATCCTTGTCGCATACATTTTGATCAAATCTATCAATGCCGCCCATATATTTGTTGTACATTTGAATGAGGTTAGGGCAAGGAACTCGAATTTTTTTCCTTGATTTATCGACCTGGGCAATTCGATATATGTTGGTAAATGGGTTTACACCATGAGAGTTGGACAATATTGTAACGATGCTGTTATCGTTCCAACGGACCGTTTGAGGTATTTTTTCGAAATGAATCCTCTAGATCTGTTTTTCATTAGTTTTAAATCTGTTAATGGAGCTTTCAATCGGTTACTACGTATTGTACCTGTACCTCCACCATTCATATCGGATAAAAATTGCAACAATTTAGGACTAGTAAAGTAATTGTCAAAATAGGTATTATATGGTTTATATTCTTCAGGTAATTTTTAAACTAAGTCTACAATAACAGAACCTCCCAAGCCAAATTGCTTGTGGCTGTTCATTTGCTTTGTTGAACCTTGATATGGTTTGAAGGTTATCAGGTATCCACTTGCAGTGGCCGCACACCACATTGTATAACATCTAATAGGTTTGCCCTTTATAAATTGTTTGGCTGTGTGATGTCTATAATACGGAACCATTGATTCGTCCATAGAAATGTGGGACGAGTTATTGTATTTAAAATTTTGAATCATTCTATCATTGATCACTTCGAAATAAGGTCTGATTTTGGAAAACTTGTCCATATTATTTAAATTATAATTATCGGCTAAATGTAGAAATCGGGTAATTTCTTGAAATCTATTTTGTCGTATGCCATTTGAAACCATTCTGTTAAAAGCATCAGCTTGTAGTTCCCAAAACCTATTTATATTTATTGGGTTTAAATATCCCGTCAAAATAAGGGTGGCAATATATATTTTGCATTTGGGATTGTGAAATTCAGGTTGTGATTATGTTGCTTGGCGTATAAATTACTCATATTTACGATTAAAGAAAAAACATCGTTTGTGAAAAATTGTTCAAAGTAATCCTCGGGTTGTTCTAGGACATATGGGTTGTCAACAATCCTTTCGTATAAATCACCACAGCCATGTGATTTAAATATTTTATCGTCATCATACCATCTCTGATTATTTATCTCAATATGAAAATCATCGCATGATCCTGTTTTTTCGATTTCGACTGAAGAATTTAACATAGAACGTGGAAGGTGTTGAAAATCGACGATTGTTTCTTCATCTCCACTTTCCATATCCGTATCGACTTCATTGGATGGTGGAAGAATAATAATTTTATCAATATCTCGATTAGGTTGGGCATCAAGTTCTTCAATAATATCATTAATAGACCTAAAAATCATAAATTATTAAAGATAACCGGTTAAAAGTTCCGAATCTAGGCAAAAAAATTTAAAATAAGTCAATTTTTTAAATACAAATTACAATGAATAGGTCCTTCCAGACCAATGTAACCTGTAGGTTGTACTCATATTCAAATGTAAATAAAAAATATAATTATTTTTGAAAAAAAATATTTTAACAAATTTAATCTTTAAAATGTGTAGTTTTTGAATATGCTAATTAATAAAATTAAATATACTTGTAAATATCCATAAATTTTGAATATAAAGAATGATATTTAAGGTGAAATTTTTCGGATTTTTAGAATGTGATAAATAAAGAATGGATAAAGAGGAAAAGGAAAGAGCTGAATCAGATGTTTAGCTGAATGAGGGCTTTAAAATAAAGTTTAAAAATTTAGTTTTGGTTGAATACTATTTGAGATATAGGCCTTCAAAGTAGGCCTAACCTGTAGGTTACGTTGGTACCTGTCGGGTTAAACACAAAAAAAGTTTTTTCTTTTTTATATAAGTTTTGTTTTCTTCGGGAATGCTGTAGTTTCAAATCATGCTAGTTTGTTAAGCAATGAAAATTTATTAATGAGAGATATAATAATATTAAGAATTTGTTTATAAAAAATAGCTAAATTATTTTTTCAATCTTAAATTTTCATTTAGTACAAGTGCTAAATCATTGCTATTTGGATTGTGTGCCAAACATTTTGTAGAACTTATATGTAGATACAGGACCTTAATTTACACAAAATTTAATATTATTTTTTAAATAAAAACGAAGGTGGGGTGGAGAAGTAAATTTCATTTTATTTATCACTTTAGAAGTCTCGACGTCGCAGAATCAGTCTCTTTTGCCATTTTATTTCTTTTTAAGGTTTTGTTGGGCCATGCCATAATTTCTCGTAGAACGTATATTAAAGATAAAATATTGTAGATTGTTTTATTGCATCTTTTTATACTTGCTGTTCTACGGCATACGGGCTCAAATTTTGTCTCAATTCAATAAAAACTTGATAAGGTCATTAAGCTTGAAAAATTGGAAGTTATGTAAAAAGCACTTTTACTTATTATAACTACCTAAATTTTACCCATAATTGAATTATTATATAAACGTGCAACACATTTTCAGTTTTTATAATGTTGCCATTTTTATTTCGTTCTTTTTATCTGAGAGGTCTGGCTGGCATTTTATATATTTTTTAAAATTTGAGTTGCGAGTTCGTTTCAAGAGGTTAGTGTACCTCGTAATCCAAGTCATCAAATTAACATGTATTTTAAAAATCATTTCTTTTTATATAGTTTGTTGGAATTTATATTCGTTTAAATTATAAGGGCCGTTATTTGTTTATTGCCTCTCTATAAAAACAGTCCAGACAGTCTCTAGTTTAGTGCCCAATTAAGAACTTTCATTCCTTATTAGTGCGAGACTTATTCTTTCTACTCTCTTAGCATCTTCGACTCATCCAAAATTTGTCGTATCGAAGAAATATAGATTTTTTTTTCGAAATCTTTATATTTTGGTTGGACTTCATCATACGTATAATATGTTAGGTATGTCGGTCTATATGCAGGTGGTTAGGAACACACTGGTTTTGCCTCCTCTAATGAGATTATGAATGGATAAAGGATAATAATACCCAATTACTTTAAATTTTTGAAATTCTGCTTTATATACCGATACTTCAAACTTTTTTAAAAAGCAATTTACCAAACGGTGAAAATTTTAAATACAAAAACCATAAAAGATTTCATTTGGTAGGGAGAAAACATGCTGGTTTGATCCCAAAGCTAGCCTATAAATAGATTTGGATTGAGATCGTCAAATATACCACTAATTCCTAAAAAGAAAATCCATACTGTGTGTGATCTGTTTGCCGAATTCGTTTTAAAAAAGATTTTCTGCGTGATTATTGTAAATGTTAATTAATAGACCTCTTTAGACTTCTATAGAATAGGCGACAAGATTGCATCTTCCTTAATTCTAGCAAAAACAAATAACCTTGCAAGACATGATCACTAAAAACGCAATACATAACAAATTTTTATAGCACCAAAACTCGTTAAATGGAAATCAAAACAAATCAATTAATTGGGTGGTGTTTTTTTGACTATATACAAAAAACCTATATTGGCCGGCGCTTAAAGCAGGCTGCATTAGTCAGTTTGATTAGTTTACTAATTGATTTTAGGGACCCTGTTTTGATGTGATCTAAGCTCGTGGAGGGCCATGCGTCATCGATCAATCCATACCTTTCACTAATGGATTTTTAAATTTTTCATGACCTCCTATCTATGTTTGGACATTGCAAGATTACTCCTTGTAAACGAATTATGTCTCGAAAATTTGTTCGCACCATTTGACATATATGATAGCAATGTTAATGTATATATATTGTAATTTCTCTTGGAATTCATCGCGTATTCTAAATTTAGAAGTTCTTTTTAGAGAAATATTTTTAAACTGATTTTGAACAATATTTTGATATCCATTTGCCTAAAATGTTTGTTGTTGTTAGAGTTAGCTACATTGCCTTTGGGTTAGGATAGAATCCTACTTAATTATCCAGCCCATGGTTTAATTGGGGCATACCTGTCATCAAGCCTAATGCGTAGTTATATTCGACTAAACTTAAGCATTGATTTTACCCCGGAGATTTATCGATCAAATTGAAGGAATGGCCCTTTTTAAAATGAGCTTAAGATTTTCTTAGCATTTAACAATATAAATGCGTCATACTTATCAGAATATTCAAGTGTAAGAATCGATGGAAGAATATATTATATATTTTTCCGATATAATGGTTAACCAGCCAGTTTTTCTTTCATAGACACCTGCTTTGTAGTTTTTATTTATCACTTTAGGAACAAAAAAAATATTTAGGCCCGGTGCGATGTTTGATAATTATTTTAACTAGTTCGGGCCCGAGGGCAGCTAATACTAAATTTTGACTCTCTTAGCTAGATATTTTTGATAAAGCTGAGAATTTTTTTTTTAATATTTACAATTGAGATGAAGGTGAAAAATGTAGAAAATTATAATAAAAAATTTAAAAACTATTAATTTGATTGGCTCTTGTAACTTTTAAATATTTGCCCTGACCTTGATATTTAAACCAAGGGCGGACAGGATTTTGAAACTCAAAATATAAATTGAGTATTTTATTTGCACATCAGCTAGAAAAATATCCAACCAAAATAAAGTTAAATTTAGTAAAATTGGTTTTGCTAACTATTATAACCTTTAAACTTTTTTTATATTCTTTAAAAAAATTTTAATTAGCCATGATATTCAAAAACAGTAAAAAACTTAAGTTTAATATACTAGAATTTAAACCAAACCTTTACTTTAATAGAAATAGCGCGTTAACCCCATCTCTATGTGATTTTTAAAAAAATAACAATTTATTTTCAACAGGTCGTCAATCATCATATCCCCGTTATTTTTTCACTCATTGTTTTATAGTTTTTGTTTATTAAAATTTTTTAATTTATATTTAACTTTTGGATGTTTTTAATTAAGTTTTGATAATTTTTTAGTTTGAATTATGTTTATAATTATTAAATTATGACGTTAAAAATGATTATATTGCAAATTATATATATTATGTTTCTTTATTAAATTAGCACTCACGTTTTTTAAAAAATTTACAAACTTGTCTTAATATAGATTAACGTCCGATTCTTTATATCTCATAATTTTTACCCTTATAATTTGGATATGCTAAAGGTATAAGTTTAATAAAATGTCACAATTTGGCATTTTTACGACATATTTTCATATAGAAATTTGTTGAAATAAAAAACCGAAATAGAGCTATAATTCGAACCTCGTGTAATTATAATTTATTCTTTTGATTCCTGTAGACCGAATTAACGGTAATATGTGAGGTACTACAGGCTCTTGAACAAACTTTAGGGAGAATCACATAAGTCAAAAAATAGTAATTTTTGAAAATCATAACACCGCGAAATTATGTACACGATGGCTTTTTTTCATTTTTATCCCTATTTCGCTATATCGGGTATTTTGATAAAGTTGGAAATATAATTAACTTTGGTCAATTTAAAAGCCCCCTAAGCTAAATAGAATGAAACATTATATTTGAATTTATAATATTGTTTAGAACAATTTAAATAGTTTAGACATTTCTATAGTATATTTTTTTAATCTTTTTTTTTTCAATATTTTTATTAATCGGCTTAGATAGCTCAGTGGCAAACCTTCTGCTTTAGACGCAGGGTTGCGAGTTCGAATCCGTGCACAGTAGCTTTTTTCTTCGGAAATGGCATACATGTGCAACTACTTTAAAGCTTCTGAGTGGCCTGCTTAGGCAGTAGGTCTTAAACGATATAAGCCGGCGTGCTTGCAAATCTTACTATTTAACCCGTCAGCAATATTAATTGCTTTGCTCGGGTTAAACCTAACGGATATGGCACCCCTAAGTAGGAAAAGGTATGGGGGACACCTCAAACCAATTGTTTTAATATTTTTACCAAAGTTTTAATGTTAATAATAAATTTAGGTTAATTACAAAAATCGTTAAACGAGTACTTGAAATTGGCTCATATAATTAAAACACTGCTTTCTATAGATCATGTTTTAGACTGGCCCATCCTAATCATCTGAAATAAAAGCTAAAAACATTGTTTGTATTTTAAATGAATAAACCACGGTCCTTATAAACTTACTTTTTTAGCAAACCCTAATATAAAACAATAGCTAGGAAGACTATTGCATTATACTTGCCAACTTAATATCCGCCAAGATTTTATGCTTATTTTCCCGCTCTCTCATTCCTTTCACAGTTTGTCTATTGTGACCAATGTCCCGCTGTTTTAGATTCTGCCCCCCCCCACTGTCCCCCATTAAATGTATTTATAGATTTTACAGATCCCATCATACCCTGCGTATTTCGCATAGATGAAAAACGTAATAATAAATGAGGAAAATTTCATTTATCAATATTATTATTTTTTTTTGTATTTTTTTTTAGTTTTTATATTTCTTGCCTCTGAAATAATAATTTTCATCTATTTTTATTTTTGTTTTGATATAATTACATTTTTCCTATTTTTTTTTCTCAAAAATATATGGCACTGCCGTCACTTATTCTATAATCAATTTAAACAAGTTTCCAACTTCAGTCATTTTATTTTTTTTAAAAAAAGAGTGATTAAATACGTAAACTGCTAAAATTTTAACAATATTGTGTTTAACTGAAATATTTAATATGTTTTGGGTAATCCTTAATGGTCCGCATTTGGAAATAGGGTAATTAATTTTTATTTTACGTAATATATATTATGCCTGATGTTGGATTAAAATTAAAACCATTTCCCTCATTTTCTATGTAATCTAATTCTTGTTATGGCTTTTCTAATTTGAAAAAAAAAACAGAAATGGTATAAAATTATATTTTGCCAGGTCTTATGCACCTGATGTAATTAAAAGTTTTTGTGGTGTTACATCTATACATACCTATTAAAATTCTTTATATCCTCCTAAATCGGATTGATTCAAGGCCATATCTTGCTTTAAGAACTTGTATTAAGCGTAAGATCGTAATATTTAAATTGATGAATATCCTAGGTTTGTTTTGCTTTACAAAACCCAAATAATTTTTGTTTTTGATCTAAAGATTTTTATATCTGCAATTGCACACTGTCTTTGAGTTGTTTCGTGTTTAATTAATATGAAACATTAATCAGGATTAATTCTTTTAAATTTATTATTTATACCAAATTTTGTAAGCCGACTATAAACATTGAAATAACTTGTTGAAATTTACAAATAAATTCAAATTCTAAACTGCTAAATTTAATTTTTATATAATTTATTCTATATTATTTAGGTGATGACAAACTTAAATTTTGAGGTATGAGCTTGATATAAATTTTTTTTTTCTCATCGATTTAAGAATAAGTTGTTACAAGTAACTTTATCATCTTAATTTTTTTCTCTAAAAAATAATTCTTAGGTCGTAAAATTTGTCAATTCGGTTAAGTTTGGCCATTTTTGATACCAAAGAAAACTGTTGAAGTATTGGGGAAAACGGATAGTTTATATGAGATGAGTTTTAAATTATGTCATATTTGTATGTAGATGTTAGAGCATCCGCAAAATTTCATATATCTTATTTTGGATGAAAAAATGATGAAGTTGGTTTTTTTTTCATCCAAAAGATCAATTTTTTACTATTCTTAGAGATCGCAAAATCGCTTCCAATTTGCTTGATTATTAACAGGATCTGGTGGGTTATAGCCTTTGAATGAATTTAAAAAAAAATTAAGTTAAATAAGTAAATTTTGTTAAACTCATTTTTACGAGCATGCATTAACTATTGTTGACCCATGAATCAGCTTTTGTGAATTAGATGGGTTAAGTTATTTTAAACACTTTATGCCCCGGCTTCAGTTAATTGTGATTTGTTTTGGTTTGCTACGCTGTCTTTTATAAATCAATGAAAGGTGATAGAGTATTATTTTTTTTTCGAATTTTAAAAAAAATTATGTCATTGTTTTAATAAGAGAAAGTAAATAATCACCACCGAATGGGCCAGGGGATTTTTATCTGATATTACAGCTAGGTTTTAAAAATGCTTGAAAACAATAAATAAATCGCGTTCGAAATGCATTTTATTTGTTTTAGTTTTTATTCCGTGATGTTGCCAAATTTATAATATGCACAAAAAACAAATTATATTAAATAATGAATGAATAAATTTTATTTAAATTAACAACTTACTTTGAACTATTCAGTGCCCTATATGCCCAAAAATACTAAAATTGGTAGTCATCCTTGCAGCTATTTACATATCTTGATTGGGGTTAAAATCAAGCCTGTCACTTCCAAAATCATTATGGTTTGTGTGCCAACCGACATCATAAATTATTCATAGAATATATTTTTATATAACACCGGTATCCGTTAATATTCGGCCATTTTTCACAGCTAGGATTTAAACATATTGTATTCTCTACCCCCCAGAGTGGTAATTTCCAACAATCTCATAAATATAAATGAGTATAATCATTGGTTACCTTGGGATAATTATATTTAATTAAATCTAATTGAGGAATAATTACGCGAAATAAATTTATATGCTGGCTGCAAATTGTTAACGGATTTATATAGCTGAAGAAAAAATGTGATATTATGTGTTAAACATTATTATAAGGTACCTCAGGCCTTGTACAGAATTAAGCTATTTTATGTGAGTTTTGTAACTTACAAATCTTAAAGATATTTTTGCAAATCCTTTTAGCGGTTGGGTTTTAGACCTGAAATTATTTAGGACAGGAATCTGGCGTTTCAACATTTTTGTATACATGCAATTTGATTCGATGCAATTTACCTCTTCATTTAAGTGCACCTGACACATGATTATTTAAATATTTAAGATACCATACGCGCTATATAAAAAGGGTTTTTTGTCATTTAGGCCCATTTACCTTATATATCACCATCTTGATTTTCACCTAAAGTTTTCCCTCTACACATTGGAACATATCATAAAAATACCAGAAATAATAATTTCCGACCTCGATCTAATATCTTCGGTCTCTTTTTAATTAAATTAATATAAAAATTATATCTAAAACCCTATCTAGAATTTATGAAAGAAATTTTGGTATATTATTTCATAATTCTATTAACTCAAAAAAAATTTATTTTTAGTTTAATAATATTATTAAAATACACTTTTATAACATCTAGTCTTAGGTCGGTCGCCCTCAGTCTACTTTTGGCATTTTTAATGATTTTCATTGTTTATGGCATGCTGAGAAAAATTGTAAAAAAAGCGTAAAAATTCGATATATTTTACAAATTAATTATTGTTTACTTTTGACACAATTATTATGTATAATTTGTGATATTAACAGTTAGACGTTTAAAAAATTTAAAAAAAAACAGAAAATTTATTCTATCCAAGTGAGAAAACAAATTATTTCATAAAATTTTATAGAATAGGACCTTTCAAAATTATTATTTTTTAAAGTGTGCACAAAATGATTTTTACCATTCTTAGCTATTCAATTCAAACCTAAATCCTGAATTAATTAAATTTATTGTTTGGATTTGACCCAGCGTCCAAAGCATATATGCCGCCAGCGAATTATTCTTGGTTGGTGAACTTCCTAACAATTTCGCCGGCGGAATATTGCTTGGTCTTGACCTCAACGCCAAAATATTCCTCCAAATAAATTGTGCACAATTTAGCGAAAATATTTTTGATTTCGCAAAATGGTTAGATAATGTTTTAACTAGAATTATATTTTATTCTATTAACCATTTTTATCAAGTGAAACATTTTAATAATTTTAATTTTTAATACGTATATTTTTATTTAATTTCAAGTGTAAATTGACATTTATTATTTTATAAGCTAATTCCTACAAATTATGTAAGGAATTTTTGATTTAATCGTATATGAAGTGTAATTGATTTAACGTTTATTATAAGGTCAAACCGGCATTATCACTTAAGCTTGATTGATTTAAAATGAGTATTTTATTACAGCTATGTTTGGTTAAGGTACGTTTAGAGGTCATTCATTTTTTTATATAATTTTAATTTATAGTATTTTAAATGCTAAATCAATATCCGCATTTTTTTTACATTCAAGGATTTCAAAAGTTTAGTAAACTCGGAACTCGCTACATTTTTATTGTAAATTAATAAACTCGACCAGCAAATTTCCATTGATTCCGTCTCGAACCTGCGGTAATTAGGTTTTGTAAATTAGGTCCCGACCTGGCCAGTGTTTACAAGTATGGCTCAAAAATTAAATATTTTAAACAAAAATTCTCCAGATTTAAAATTATCGTTGAAATATACAAAGTTAAAGGTATACCCTTAAAAAGGTAATAGGAAGTTGTCATTTTATTTTTGTCAATTAAGAAAAATAAGGTATTTTTTCTGGTTCGACCTATTCAAAATTTCGGCGTGGGTCTTGACTTTAATATCTTATTGTTATAGTCCTAAACCTATTTAAAATAATAAACTGATTAGTTAAAAATTTTCAAATGTACTTCATATAAATCACCAATTTTTAGCCAAAATTACCGCTTTATTAATATTTGGCCGTTAAATCATGCCAATGGTTGAATATAGGCTTTGGGCGCTAAGATCAAATCCAAGCTGTATACTACTGGGGGAAATGCGTTTTGGACATTAACTATACGTCCAAGAATATTCCGCCGGCGGTAAGCCTTTGGACGCTGAAGTCAAGTCCAAACAATATTCCTCGGCAGAATATTGCGTTTGGACGCTGACAATAACACGTTTCATCTATCTACTAGAGATTTTTACGTTAAATGGGGTGTTGCCTTTACACTTTGTGTACAATGGTAATGCATTCTAATTTTGGGTATAGTACCGGTAAGCCCCACTAAAGTATTAATTTTCACAATTGTATATTTTGATTTTTTAACACCTAGACTAATTAATGAGATTTTTTTTATAAATAATGTAAAAACAATGTACAAAAAAATCATTGATATTAATTATTTATTATTGTTGCCATATCAAATGTCTCGCCAATTGAATTTTTTGTATTTTTGACTGATAGATCAATAAAGCAATACACTTCAAAAATACAGAATTCATTAAAGACGTCTCGATTTTTTGGACCATTTCTCAAAGGGGGGCGACATAGCCGCCTCGGTTTTTTTTTCTCTTTATAGTTTTTTACCGGCAAAGCGTCTCTACCATTTCACGCCCGCATTTCCTTTTCACACTCTTTTATAGCTCTTATGCAGTTGTCCATTCTAGGAACACGTAAAAGTCTAAAATTGTAAGCGAGGTAAAGGACACTATTTTTGACTTTGCAAGAACTCAAGGAGAAGCATTGGCCGACGACATGTTATACCATCTTCCCCACCCTTATGCGGAATCTCCAAATATAGCATCCTTATATAGACGAGTTTTTCGCACGACCAAAAATCGATAAGATAAAGCCAAGCCAAGAGAAAGATGACATTTTGTTGGTTTCTCCAAGACTGTGCTCCTATGTACAGTCTGTTTTTCACGTAACTATATACGTTTAGCAGGATAAAATCCGCAACTTTAAGTTCCTAAATCTTCTTTCCCTAGCACGTTAGGTGGTCATTGTGAGGTTTTTTAGATTCAAGCATTTTTTGCGCATCCCACTTATAATTCTTGCTAAAACTCTGTTCTAGACACATTTTCTTCCATTTTTTTACCTCTCTCATCATTCGTATTGTTTTACGCCATCCACTATTTTGTGTAGCAATTTGTCGCAACGATTCGGTTTCTCGTTCAACCATTATTTACAAAAAAATTAAATAGCTTTTATTCTGGTGGCCAGGGAAACACACATTTTCCTTTCTCTTAAGCTTGATAAATTACTGCGACAACTATATGCCCATTGGAATTTTGGTGTGGTTGAGCCCAGATAACAAAGTGTTAAAAAATTATATAACCAATGTGATATGTTGATTGCGTTACGGGCAAGTCATTCTTATTTTCATTTTTTTTATATTTATTGAATATAAAAATAACTTAGATAGAGCCTTTTGAGTGATATTTAACATTTATCAATGTAATTAATGTGAATAATTTTTATATCTTTTAGTTTTTAAACAGCTTTTGTAAAAAAAATATCGAGGTACGCCCTGATCGTATAACACAAGTCAACAATTTTGAGAGTTATGTGAGTTAACGACAGAGATCAAACCTGCCATCTTATGGAACAAATTCGTTTACCGTTTTTCCAAATCCAACTTAGTTGATCAGTTAAAAACTTTAATTTAGGAAAAAGGTTAAAAAACTAAAAAAGATTTAAAAAAATAAAATAATTTTATTTGTATGCATATTCACATTATAAATTGTTAAATTTAAACTTCAAATAATATTTTTATTAAAAACCGATATATCGTCGTGTCCTATTTAAGAAATATTTTTATTATCAAAATGCCTCTGTAAGAGCTTAATATATTAAACCGATATATCGTCGTGTCCTATTTAAGAAATATTTTTATTATCAAAATGCCTCTGTAAGAGCTTGATATATTAATTAAATTCATTTTTCATTTTTTGATTAAAAATAAAAGTAAGAGGGGATTTCATGCAAAAAAGAATTTTTAAATTTTTCTTTTTAGGGTGTAGATCTGTCAATTTGGTTGTCAAAAAATGTCATTTTTCGTTATAGAAGAATGGAGCCGAAAACGGAAGAAACTAAGAAAAACAATAACATATATGAGATTAGGCCATCATGGGGATGCATTCTTTTATGTTTTCATGAAATTCACGTTTCTGACATAGATGTTTGTAGTTAAGTATACACAAGAATTTTACTTTTTTGAATAAAAATCAAAACTCATCTTTCACGTGCACTAATGTTGATTAAATCTTTAACATATATACGATATATAATTAGCTTGATATTATATAAGTTTTTGTTTGATTTAGCATTTTCGGTTGATTACATGGACAGCCAAAAAACATAAATTGGAAAATAATGACCACGACGACGACATTATTAAATAATATTTGGTTAACTTTCAATCATACTTCTGTATCTAGTTCTGTATTTATATTAGCCATTGTTAACATACTTTTGCCTATATTAATTTCAATGTTCTATTATCCTTCCAAAAACTCTTATTTTATTGTAATAAGCCACATACGATAGACATATGTTTATAGATAGGGTCAAACCTCCTTTCTTTCGAAATATTTTATCTATAAAAAAAATTTTATGAAAAGATACACGATTTTAGTTTAGTGCAATATTGGTCGGAAAAATGAATGTGAAAGACAGAGAGAAAAAGGGAGAAATGACCTCTTGTTGACCTCTTTTCCGGACGGTGGACAATACACAGTTCCCCCGATATGGGTGGCATGTAAGCGCGCGTTTTTTTTATATATAATCTGCAGCGACAATATTATTGTTTTTTTTTGGCGCGCTTAGATGTTGGACTCTTTTCTATTTTTAGTATTAATTTAAAGTCGGGGGACCGTGTGTTAGGGATGCGGCTTTATCGTAATCATAGGGGCTAATTTATATGAGGAGACTCAACCATGCGCCTTTATCTCGTGTGTCAGGCAATGTCCAAATAGATATGCTAAAGGGGAATCGGAGAATTATGGAACGATGGGTATTAAACGAGCCCGCATCTATTATTTGAATGTATGGGATTAGTGAAAGTTAAAACAGCAGCTTTGGATATCTGTGTCCATATAAGCTTGACCGCCTTACCCTTTAAACAAACAGCCAGAAAAAATCAATAATTACCAATTTCTGGTTATTGTCCCGTGTCTACCCATGTTTAGTAAATATGCGCCCAACATTTTGGTATATATTTAGCTTTTAACATGATATATTCGTACATCATTTAATAATTTTCAGCCTGCAGTTTGGTCCTTTTTCCGTAAATATTTCATTCTAGACAACATTTGAATTACGTATTTGAGATAATTAATTTACCTTTTTTAATATTTTTTTAAAATTTTTAATATAAAAATTGTGGACAAAATTAAAAAATTTAATTATATAAATTGTGTGGAATAAGCAATAATTTAGCGATTTATGTATTCTGTAGGTTTTAAATAATTATGAAAATTTGTTTTTTTGAACTATAAAAACATATATAATTAAACTGTATTTCTTATTTTTAATTCAATCTACGTTTTAAACTGTTTTTTTCATGGTGCCTTCAAACTAATTAATTTCAACGAAGATTTTAATAGTATGCAAATACAAAATTAAAAATTATGTTTTTATTATAAAAACTTCTTAAAAAAATTCGAACAAGCGCACATAACAAGGATTTAGGGCATGTCAAAAGTCCGGAGTCTAAAAGAAGTTCATAAACTCCGGAGTTTTTTATTAAAATTTGCTAGTTATATGTAATTATTACATAATTAGCTGCTCTTTCATTTATTTACAACTTGCATTGAACAAAAATGAGTTTTGACTACAAAAATACGAATTTCAATATTTTCAATAAGCTAATGTTTACTAGCAAATTCCAAAAAACTAAAACTCCGGAACTCTGGAGTTTATGGACTCCTTCCCGACTCCCGGAGTTTTGACATGCCTTACAAGGATTGGCGATTTAAAATGCGGTTTTAGTCAAATAGAAAAAATTTTGAAATTCAGAAACTTAATGAACTAAACATTCCCTGCAAAAATATTTGTTTTTCCCATAATATATGCCTCATTTTTTGATCAAAAATAAATTTAACTAAAGTGTCGACGCTTATGCACGACCCAAAAATCTCTCAATCAAGAGTGCCCCCCCCCCATCCTGCTTTACATTACCTAGACAAACCAAATGCAATTTTGTCTATTATATGAATTCACTTAAGTTTGGGAACTATTGTTAATGACCCAAAAGACCAAACCTATTATCCCAGCCATTATTGCACAATGGTTTCAAATGTTTCGACTTTTGATAATTTTGAAAAACATTTAACCATAGTTTTTCCCACAATAGTATAGGTTTTTATTTATATAAAATGTAGCACCATGCTCTGGAATTTAAAATTTTTGGATTTATGCCAAAATGTTTTATCTCTCGCCGTTGTGGAACACTTATTTTAAAAAAATTTCGATTATATATTTGGTCATTTTAAAAACCCATTAAAATAATTACTTTAATGAGTTTTCGCCTCGGATTGTGAAAATTATATGGGAGGGACGTTTCATTGTTTGATGCTAATGGGACACGGTGAATGGAAATTTTAAATGGCAAAAAATTTTTATTTTTGGACATCCTATAATATAAAAGTCGGTTCGCCCTTAGCCTATAAAATGAAAACGCACCACTTTAGAAAAAATTACGAAATTAAACCCTTTTAAGTTAACAAATTTACTAAAAACCCTCACCTTTTTTATACCTGGAAACGTTTTAGGGAAAAGGATTAGATTCTGTCACGATAATGTTAGTTTTACCAAATTAGTTTTAATTTTTAATATATATAAAATGGCCTACCCCTAAATATTGGGATATGGATATTAATTTTACGGAGAGTTATTTTCTCATTTTGCTTGCTTTAATAAGTTGAGATTCTAGCTCGACTTGGCTTGAAAACCGGCCCGTCCTATTCTGTACCCTTTTTAACTTGTTATAAAACATGGGCTTAAATGATACATATATAGCCCGTGTACCAAATATATATTAGAAAAATAATATGTCTTCTTTTTGTAATTTGCCCTATGATATCTTTGCTAGGTCGTGCCTACCAAACTTTAAAAATGTATTTATGTATATTGTTTATATGTCAGAATGAAGATCGGGCGGAAAAGGTCCCGACGTCGCTTCGCATTGATTCACGAGGGGATGATGGTTACCGGAGCTTTCAACAGGCGGCTCTTGCCGAACCTAACAGGCCTCAAACTTCGGGCTGGTCCAAGTTTTTGGCCATCGTTACGCGTGGTGGATCGGACCTAAGTAACTATGGTATATTAAGATTTCAAACATCTTTAATACATTATGTCAATCTATTTTGAGCGCATGGCTTTGTTAATTTATACTTAGGTTTAGCAGCAATGAACCTTTGTAACATTTACTTAATACGCTGTCCCCTAATGGGGAAAAAACGTTTTGAAAAAAAAACCCCCAGTTATTATTAAAATACTAAACTAAAATTTAGTCTCAAAATTATTTTTTAATTTATATCTTTAATGTCCTTTTCATTAACCCATAGACGATTCTGCCGAAAGGTATACTCAATTCAATGGTGGACCCGAATTGAAAAGCAAGATTCTCTTGGTGTCAGCCATCACCCTAGCGGCCCTTATGACTCTCGTCATTTTGCTTGTGTTATTCATTGTTTTTCAGCGCCGATTGTCTCCCAACGGCAAAAATAGTGAGAACCTTCATAACTAATTTTATTCAACTCACAGGTGTAGGCATTTTTCATTTTTTGGAACTGGGGCATTATTACTCTTGCTTTTTCTCCCCTTTCATTATCAATCTCGTCCCTAATTTACGAGAGTCAAAAATAAAATGCGTTTTTTGACCACGAGTATGACTTCATTTTATTTAATATACAAAATATTAATTTGACCTATACATTTAGGGTAAACAGTATGTTTGTTTAAGGGGTTAATTGACACTTTTTTACCTGGGTATAATAAGAATATTGTTTTATAAGTATCTATTTATTTGATAAATTGACTTTTTCCGATATATTTTTGAATTTTTGTTGTGATATAAATAATTATAAAGTTAGGTTTACAAATTTGACCGGTAGTATAAAAATCCGCATGATAATAGCCTTGTTTTGTAAAATTATAAATTATTAAACGAAGGTTAAATAAATCAAAAAATAAAAATTCGACGGTTAGCTTACAAATAATTAAATGGGGTTTGGCCTCGTAATTAATAAAATACCCATGTGATGAATTATTTGGTTCATGCCTGTAAAAAAATTTGTAACTTTCAAATATATATATATATATATATATATATATATGGTCAATTCCACCTCAATCCAGCAAGTCCGGGAAGGGTACCCCTTTTGATTTGGCTGAAATTTTGCATGAAGGTAGTATCTAAGGGTATCTCATAATCTGGAAATTTTTTTTGACCGGAAGTGATTTTTGACGGAGATAGGGGCAAAAGAAAAAAAAAATGCAAGGTGAATTTTCACATTTGATGCAACTTTGGAAGGTTGTAAGTCAATAAGTATTATAGCTAGAGACTTAATTTTTTTTTTATTTTGAAGAGGACAATAAGGGCTATCTTTCATGTGTTTAATGTTTTAAAAAAATTATTTTAAATTTTTAAAATTTTATGAAGAGTATTCAGTTTAAAATAACTAAAAAAGCGTTTTTTTAAATTTCTTGAAAATTTGCTAAAATATATTCCTTTATATACTTTATAAATATTTGAACTCAAAAGTCTGGGACCGACATGACTTTTTTTAAAAAATTAAAAAAAAAATTTTTTTTTTTGATTTTCAGACAAAAATTATGCTACTTGCACTATATTAAAATATTTAAAAGTGCTAAATTTAATTATATATAAGAAGTTAGACATAGGGGCAATTGTGTTAGGCTATAACAGTTTTATTTATTTAATCATACTATTGTCAATTTTGGAAAGAAAAAGGGAACTTCAGATCAAAAAAATTGGTAATTTTCAGTATTTTACTCTTATCTTCAAAGCCGACTTTCTGGGTCACTACCAAACCAATTTGAAAATTTAAAATTGCATTTTATACATAAAACATCGCTAAATAACTATAAATTCCCCCAACATTTTACAACGTACCCATAGCTTTTTATGAAATAAAAACAAAAGTTTGCCAAGTATTTTGAAATTTTAAGGTGTAAAAAATAAAAAGTTAAAATTTGTATGCTTATATTTGTTAACTTTTACTAGTCCTTTTTAGTTTGATGAACAATATTAGAAATTGTACATAATATTCAATATTTATCCTCGGCAAAATTCAAAAAATTTGTTAAATTTATTGTATAAAAAAATTTTGGGAGGATTTTAGAAAAAATAATAAGGTTAAAAAATTTGTAAAAATTTATTTTTTTTCCTTTATTCAATAGTTATTATATAAAACAGCCTCAAAAACGTTAAATCTGACAAAAATAAGTAAAATAGAATATATTTGGCCTATTTAGAATATTATGATTTAACATATTTTCTTTTTTTTATGATTATTAACAAACTTAAAATAAACCTAAAAAGTCAATTATTTTATGAAACATAGTGATATGGTTTTTTGATATTATAAATACATAAAAGAAGTCAGTTTTAGGGTTAAAAAACTTTAAATGATTATAATGGGCAGAATTAGCTTCAATGATGAATTTTAAGACTAAATATTAGACTCAATTTAATATAAATAAAATATAGACATTCAGTCTATTTTACTAATTTTTACAAATGCCAAATATGTTTTTGAAAGGCTATTTAGTACAAGGCATACAATATATATCTAACCGACCTTAATAAGGTTTAAAAACCAACAATTTTAGTTCCAATTACATTTTAGTTTTATAATATAGACGCACTAGACCTATTAAAGTAAGAGGAAATATCACTGTTACTTGATTCTATAGGCATATGGGTTTGGGCATTGAACTAAAGTTTTTTATAACTAAATGCGTTCCTAACGAATTTTAACACAATAATATGTTTTAATAAATATAACAAATTACAAATTTAATTAAAATAATGGAATGATTTCATAATCTCCTTTTTTTGTAATTTACCTATCTCGTTCTTTTAAGATTTTCTATACATAACATATCTACTATTTTTTTAACACTTAAACAGGCAAATTATGACTGATTATATAGGTTCTAGATATTATTAGTTAATTATGCAAAAATAATAAAAAAATAAGCTTGCACAGACGAATACAATCTGCGTTAGTTTTTTAACACCTGAAAATTTGCTGTTTTTTGGCAAATTTAGGTATTTTTATTGTAGAAGCGTCAAAATCGAATGAAAATAGCTGGGGCTATTATATGTTATTAAGCGATATTTTATCTATAAAATAAATGTTAAATATTAAAAAAAGGTTGGCTGGTTAACCAGAAAGTCGATTTTGAAAATTAACAAAATTTTCACTTTTTTTGGTTTTGAGGTTCACTTTTTCATTAAAAATTTAATAATAGTAATAATCAAATAAATCAAATTATTATGGTCTAACATAATTGCCCATATGTCCTGCTTTTTAAATATTGTGAAATTTGGCACTTTGGCATATTCCAATATATTGCAAAGGGCATAAATATGTCTCAAAATTAGGGCAAAAAATTAATTTTTTTAAATTTTGTAAAAAGTCATGCCGGTCCCAAACTTTTGAAATCATATAGTTATTAACATTATTAAGGGCCATGTTTTATAAATTTTTTAGAAAATTTAAAGATACGTTTTTTGAGCTATTTGTGTCTAAACTTGACTTTAATTTTTTGGTAATTCAAAAAAAATTTTTTTTAATATTTTTTGCGTCTAAGGTAGCCCTTATTACGATCATCAAAATAAAAAAAAAATTATGACTCTAGCTACAATACTTTTGATGATACATGCGTGCAAAGTTGCCTCAAATTTTTTTTTTGCAAAAAAATGAAAAATATTTTTGCTCATATCTCGGTCAAAAATCACTTCCGGTAAAAAAAAATTTAGGTTTTTATCAGCACCCAAGGACCCTACCAGTGTACCAATTTTCAGCCAAAACTGAGACTTGAAGGGAAAAAGTTTGTCGATTTGAGGTGGAATTGACCATATATATATATATATATATATATATATATATATATATCAACATACCTACCCAGAACCTTTCACTAAATCGAAACGAAATGGAAGTACTACTAGTGCTAGGGCCGGTCTACTTGAAGAATTTGGCGATGACGGAGCCCCGAGTGGGCCCGATGAAACTTTTGGCGGTGATAAATCTTACGACCGTTCTTTGACAAACAATGGGCTTGATACATCAATCAGTAGTCCCGATAATAGTCAGATCGCCGGTAACACGTCGACTCCTTTAACAGCTCCAGCGTCGCGGTACACATCGCCCAAATGGGCAGCGACATCTCCACCAGATACCTCGACAGGCAAGAAGGATCGAATGGTAAATGGGGACAAGGTTATTCCAGTAAAATAAGTTTTACCGTAGGTTTATTTTTAGAGTGATTTATAATACGTGTTATCTATTTTATTTTTATTGTTATTAACTGTACTATTTATATTCATATTTATTACCAGGCTCTCAACCACAAAAACAACGGTCATCGGCATCGTAATAGTAACAAGAATGTAAAAAACGATAAACCAACTGATTCATCAGCTCAAACAAATAATAACGATGGTGGTAGCACAAGTGGAAACATCTTTACCGGCTTTGCCGCTGCCATTTTCGGCAAAACGTCCCGTCCTGACCCCTCACAGCTTGATGAAACTTCTCCTCCTCCTAAAGCAGAAAACACTTCTTCTCCTTCTAATTTATGTAACTAGTTTATTTACCATTTGTATTGTTCATCAGAGGTCAGGCCCTGTTTCACACAAACCTTCTTACAGTAGCAAAAGTACTCTAATAAAATTCTTTAAGACCCGTTATTTTTCTTCAAACGACTCCTATATAACACTGGACAACAAAATTTGTACGACCCTAAGCAACATTTATAGCAACTATGGTTTTTGGTCAAGTTTTTGGGGCTGATCACAAATATGAAATCAGAATTTTAGCCAAGGCCTCAGAATTTAACGGTGTCAAAGTTGAGATTTTTCATGGGGGTATATTGGACTTCTATATAATTTAACCTATAAGTTGTAACAAAAGTTTAAAAATACATTTAGATAACAAAAACATTCATTATTATACTTAAGGGGTTTGAATTTTTTTTAAATATTTTTTTTTATTTTTGTAAAATTAGTATTTGTCATAAACTCCGTTTTTTGATCCTAAATAACTTGAAAGTATATTGCTAAAAATTTATGTAATAACCTTTTTTAGATATTTTTTTATAAGGAATCTGAATATGCCAATAGATTTTTTGGAGAATTGATAATAAAAGAAATTTTTTGAATTATTTTCTGAGTTTTAGACGCGGTTTAAAAAAATTTGGAGGCCTTAGAAAAAAATTAAACCCGGGATCGTTATCGCCAGAATCTCTACAAACCTCTCAAAAAAATTATGTTGTTTTTTTGTTGTCCAGCGTAATTTGAAATATATTGTAAATTTTTATTGTTATATTGTGTTGTGTTTTATATGGTCCAATTAACATGTTGATGCATTAATATATGTTTTCTAATTCTTGAATATTCGTATATCCTTATAGTTAAAAATGGCAACCATTTACCCAATGGTCGGGCTGTAGCAGATTTGAACAACGTTTCTCGTATCAGCTCTCGACGAAACACTTGGTTTAATTTTCAGTTTAAAAAAATTGTTGTACTTCATATATTTACTTTTACAACTGAAAGAGGCATGTTATTATTATTTTCGTATTTTTAATAACTATATATTCCACAGCTCAACAAATTTTTAGATTTATGAGTTTACAAGGATCAGATTTGCTATATTAAAGATCTTTAAATCCGTTTGCTTTTTTTATAAGAAAATTAAAGACAAAAAAATGCGGAAAAATATTTATATATATATATATATATAGATAATTTAAATGTTAAAACTTTTGATAATATTTTTATTATGTTCTATTTAGTAAAAATAATGTTGATGTAAGTGGTTGTGCAAGAATTTTTTAGTTTACAAATAAAAGTTACAGTTGATAATAATAAATTAAAATTTTAATATTTTCTAAGGATGTAAAACCTGTCATTATGTCCAATTTTGGCCAATAGTTAAAAATTAGTCGTGTTCGAAAGTCAACTAATCAGTTGTTTATGTTATATTTACTGATATTATATTACAATTTAGTAACAACTAAAAAAAGCTAATTACTTAATTAATATTTTAGGATTGAAGATGGCATTTTTAATAAAATGGATGCTACAACCGGCCATATCGTTTTGGTACCTTTTAGCTTTATTATAAATTCATATTTGTGGGGTCAAAATCTTTTTATTTTTTTCCCCCATTAAAAAATACACTACCAGCATTACCAAATATTAGATTTATTCTATTATATTTAATAAATTTGTTTATTATTAAGGTGTTTGCTTTAAAATATATATCTAGAAGGGAAAGGTTAAAAGTAAGTTATTTTGTAGTAAAAAAAATATTAGACATTAAATTATATATAGATATTTTAATGAAATATCTTAGTGGATTATTTTATTGTATAACTGCTCCAAAACGTTTTTTTAATATGTATTAGTCCGACCAAATTTAATTTTTAAAAAATTAGGCCAATACACAAATTTTTTAGTAATGCATGCCATCTATATTGGAATAAAAACTTTGATAGATATGCCTAACTGACATTGTTTAGTTTGAGTACATTTTTTATGGCATGTTGTGTATAACATTGTTGTTAAATAAGTTTCGCTCGACATTATTTTAGGATTACATGGAGAAACGGATAGAAAATCGGCGTCTTATTGAAGATGAATGGTCTCAAGCTCTTTGTAGTTACGTACCAGCTCCTTTTGCCGAACTTGAAGGCGTAATAGCTCCACCCCAAAAAGAATTGTCACAGGACTTGACTGAAAAACGTTTAATTCTTTTACATATATACTTTTTTCTAAAATAATTTTTTACCCTCATAAGATTTGGGAGACATCTTTTAATGGTTTTTGCCAACCAACTTTTTGTTTAAGATTGGGTTTTTGAACTATTATGAACAGAATATTAAATTTGTCATATAATATACAGATAAATTAACCTTAGGAATTTTATTTCGAATTTTTTTAGTTTTCTGATGATTGTTTTTATGATTAATATTGTATTATAACATTGATTTTGTTATTATTATAAAGATGTAAAAACTTATTTATTAGATTATACCTAATATCTTATAGATTTTTAACTTCCACTGTTTTTATAGTCAAACTTTGTGAGCCAGCTAAAATATTAATGATTTATGAAAAATGTTTAAAAAAACATAAAAAAAAATAGTAATAATCATTTTTTTTATAAACCAGTGTTCGTGTCCTATATACGTTAAGTCGTATAATTCTCTGTGTAAATTGGATGTCAGAGCTTTGCCGATTTAATACCCTTTAATTCATCTAAAATATCAAAGTTACACTTGTGTGTTTTATTTTTTAAGAAACGCAAAAAACCAGTAATTTTGATAAGTTTGACTATTTTTTGATAGTCTAAATATAGCTTTGTCGCGTTAGTTAATGATTGACGGAAAATATTTGTGGTAAATCATGTAGATTGTTTAATAACAAATTTATAAATGTCGCCCATTAATCATTGATTTTTAGTTATATTAAATGTTTATGTTATGATAGCTAAACCTTACTCGGAAAAGGAACTTGCGGATACCACCACTCAATATGGTATATTGCGTCGTTCATGGGCCGCCTGTTTCGAAAATCGAAAACTCGAGGCAGATGAAGGCTTTCCCGCCCCCATATCGCCCACCCCATGGTATTTTACGACTTTTGAACGGACCGAAAACATGGGAAAGTTGAGTGAGCGGTCGGCTAATCCCTGGTCGGTTTTACCCTACCTAGGTAATAGCGTCGAGCTGGCATGGACCAAGGCTGACAACGAAAAAACTTCTTTGGTAAGTTTATCGCTATTTTAAAAAATTGTTAATTGTTATCGTGTTTATTGTAATGATTACATTGGAAAGTTATGAGTTAATTATAGAGATCACACCTGCCACCATATGGAATATAAAATCCGGTTACCGTTTTTCTAATCAAACTTAGTTAGTCAGGTATAAACATTGAAAACTTTATAAGGTCAAAAAGCCAAAAAAAAAGATCAAAACCAAAAATAAATTGAAATTTTATCTTTGCATATTTACAATATTAAAACTATTTTCAAATAATATTTTTAATAAAACCCGATAATATATTTTGTCGTATTTAAGTTTGGACGCGAAATAATTTGTATTATCTAAATGCCGAAACAGGAGCTTGATAAATTAATAAAATTTATTTTTTATCATTTGCGATTAAAAATATAAGTTACAAGGGATATTTATATGCAAAAAAGATTTTCTTAGGGTATATTTAGCTCTGTCAATTTGATCAAAAAAGGCCATTTTACGTTAAAAACGAATCTAAGGAGCCCAAGACAGAAAAATTCAAATATAAAAAAAATTATATATAAGATTAGGCCATCATGGGGATGCATTCTCTATGTTTTCATAAAATTCATGTTTCTTACATGATATTTGTTGACGTGTGTTATATAAAGAAAGTTTTATTTAGGTATTTATACATTAGTAATCATTATTGTATTTGTCTATCTATCATAATATTGTTATTGTTAGTTTATTAATAGTATTTTTAATTTTGCCATTTATTTTTATCATTAACACAATTATAATTATTATTATAATTAATAATAATGCCTATTTACAATTGAACACATTTAAGCAATACATATTAAAGGCGGACAAACGTCGAAAATCTTCAAATAATGCCGACAAAAATCGTTTCCCGCAAGATGATACAGCATCAATAAAATTACCATCGCCCAAACCGTTTGATAGTCGTAGTTTGAACAACGAGCCACAGGACAATAATACGGCGGCCAGTCCAAAGGGGAAGGCCGGCCATGATTTGTTTTTTAAAGATCAGCCCCACAAATCTTTTAAATTTATAAACGCTAGCCTCATTAGCGATTCCGACCCGCGGTACCCAAACTACATTGCCAGCCAGGGACCTGTTAATATGGATCTCGCTTGTGATTTTTGGCAGGTGCAAATTTATTATTCATTAGCTCAATCTAGCTTGTTTACAACATTAATTTTTGCGTAAGGGGCAGATGATTTTGATTTGCATTACCACCCACCCTACATCTTATCCAGACAATAGAGATTTAGCATATATAATTTATTTGAAAGTTGTGGAGTATTCGTTTTTAGGTAAAATGTGAAATTTTGTTATTACGGCCACCATAATACTTCTTAAACATTGTAGCAATATTGTAGATATACGTTGATTTTTATTTTAACCTTTAGATGAAATATTTAACAAGTTTAGTGACCTAACTCGTTTATTGCATTATAATTTAGATGGTTTGGGACAAGGGAATATTTAGCATAGTGAATCTCACGTCAAACACCGAATACGAGAATGCCAAGGATACTCATTTTAGGTATTGGCCCCAAAGCGGCGTTCAACTTTACTCCGTTTACGAGGTAACGCATAATTATTTTTGAACCATATTCTCACACCTAAATTATTAAATGTAAAACGGAAAAAATTTAGAGGAAGCTGTAATAGCTTATTGTTTAAACTACTAATTAATCACCTTTTCAATTTTTGTCAGTTTGTTTACTCTATCAAAATATTATAAATTTTTTTCAATAACAAGATTCAAATAGTGATAAAATCCTTCAAAGTAAATGTAAAAAAAACATTTTTAGTGTATGTTGTTTTCTATTTTTAAAACATTGCTCATGTCTTGGTATGTTCATAACAAGCTGACTCGAAATAAACACTGATTTAAATAAATACAAATAAATATAATGTAGTTTTATTTTTTTGTAATGACGTGAAAGACGTTTTAAACATTTTGGAAATCACATCTTATGTTTAGAACTAAATTTCTCATATAATTTGCTTTGCCTTCGTTGCTGTTTATACCTTAATCGTTTAAATAATATAGGTTTACCTGGTGAGCGAACATGTTTGGTGTGCCGATTACATAGTACGAAGTTTTTACCTTAAAAACACTGCAACTAATGACACACGAACCTTGACACTTTTCCATTACACAGCCTGGCCCGAAACGGGTGTACCTCGTGATACCAAAACACTCCTTGAATTCAGAAGGTTTGATTTGAATGTTTTATTTGATTTTTTTATATATGAGTATTTTGATTTTATATTATTTACTATATAATCATAATTGTAATTTTTGTTTAAAATTCCTTGTTTTTTAATTTACATTTATCTCACCTTCTATTTTAATTGTAGATTTAGAGTCCCCTAATTTTCATTTTCTCTTTTTCTTTTTAAAATTTAATCTTCACCTTCTAAAACAATTGCTAATTACTAGCATCATTTTTGTGATTTAGCAATTTTTCCCCTGCCTCTAAAACCTTCCCCTCTCTCATTCTGCTATTTTCTGTGTTTTATCCATGATTTTTATATATCGAATCAAGTCGTTTTTATCAGTCCTCTACATAACCATTGTACTCTTATTTCACTTTATTAAATATAAAGCACAAAATGTATTTTTGCCATAATGTAATTAAATATTCAAATTTTTGCCAAAAATTACAATTAGAAGGCAAATGAGAGCGGGGGCTGTTGTCCCGTTTACAAAAAAAGAATTAATTGCATAGTCACAAAAGTGATGGATGTGGTTAAGTCACAGAATACAGAAAAAATTTAACCATAATAAATAGTTTTGGATGCACTTCAAAAAGTTAATATAAAACGTATATTAAAGTATATAAACATCAAACGTATCTAAAATAAATAAACTTTGGTATACTTTTTTGGCCTCCCATGGAGACTGCAAATATTCTTTTACCCTGGGTAAAGTTAAATGTAAAAACAATATGAAATTGAGCTTATGTGTACGCTTAAAGTATATTCAATGTAATGTGTAAAAAGTATTCTAAAACAATTTACTTTTTGAAACTTTAAATACAATAATTTGAATCTTTAATACAACGACGAATTAGGTAAAATATATAAAAATTGTTTTGTGTAATTGTAAGATACTTTGTATGGCTGCCCGCTATTTACTAAATATATATTTGACTTTCTGTTTTGCATGCACTCACTTTGTAACTTCAGCTAAATTTTTTATTCTAGTACATGCATGAGTTTGTGAAAAACTTATTTAAGTATAAACATATATTAAAATCTTTTTATCATATGTTGTAGAAAAATTAACAAATCCTACAAAGGTCGGTCGACGCCCATAATTGTACATTGCAGGTTAATAACTATATTTTCCATTATTATTAAATATGTATTATTTTTTTGTCAAATTATCTTTAAATACATTAATTTGAAATTCATAAAACAACACTTTATTTAGAAATCAATTATAATAATTATATTATATGCCAAAATTTAAACTCAATATCATTTGTTTAATTATTTAGTGATGGTTCAGGCCGAACCGGAACTTATATCCTTATTGATATGATTTTATCCAGACTTTCCAAAGGTCGTAAATATATTTATTGCAAATAATTAAATATTATACTTTTTACAATGCATTTTTTTATACATTGATTTAAAAGTCCTTTAATTTTGTATATGCGCTGATAGGAGTCAAACAAATTGATATTCAAGCCTCGGTGGAATTTCTTCGCGACCAGCGCATAAAGATGGTTTCAACTAAGGTATATGGATTAACCAATTAACATATTATGTTTTTATAAATTATTGCCATATGCGTATTCTTTATATACATTTTTGCGATACATTTTTGATTATATGTTTTTAGGAACAATTCGAATTTTCCTTTCTAGCGATTAGCGACGAAGTTCAGAACATACTTAAGACCCTGTACCCTACGCCCACACCACCTCCCTCCATTATCACAGGCTCCATGAACACGCTTTAATATTTCATTTGTTATTGTTTAGGATGAAATTTTTATATATAAAAGGGCCCAAAGTTAGACTGAGAAAATTTTAATTACCTTATTACAAAGAATCTTATATGCAGTGGGCAATATTTTATTTTTTTTAAATTTATCAAACGCAACCTCCTATAATATTATAATAATTACTTTTGGCCTTACTCGGTTTTTTGTCATATTTGGCAATTTTTCGATATAAATGTTGAATTACAAATATTGTCCATAAAAATTAACTTATATTATCAAAACAAAAAAACATTTTCATTTGCTTTATTTTGATAGTTATTAAATTTCTTCAGACCACTTACCAGCGTTTTCATATAAATTATTATTAATAACGTTGGAATAATATATATATTTGACATCATTTAGCATAATAGTGCGATTGGTTTATTTATTTTGTTTTTTATTGAATCTGTATATGGGTAGTAGTAGGTTTAAATTTGCACAGCAAAGTTTTAAACATAATTTACCTGCCGAGTTTTTAAATTTTAAACTTATTTTAAAAATCATGCCTATGGCTTTGAGATTACCCACTATAGTTTTGAGGAAAAACAAATATTTATTCTAGACAAAAATTTAAGTTTTATGACTTATTAAAACCTATATAATTAATTTGTCTGCCTTAGAAAAATTTCGTTATTAATTTTGTTTTCTAGACAAATGAATGTCATTTTTCTTTTGGCCTAAAATATCTTACCAAACTGATAAAGTATTAGGGTCGGCTAAATTAATAAGTAGGATCTTTTTGCAATACATCGAATTTTAAAGGCAAAAACTTAATAAAATTATTTGAAAAATATAATAAAAGATATATAAAAAAATCTTTTTTCGAAATATCTATTTTTAAGTTTAATTGAACGTGCTGCCTTGCCTTATATAGATGTTATCCACAAACATAAAATTTAATTTTGAGATTAAACTATAATTGAAGCAATATTTTTATTTTGCAAAACAGTTTTTATCAAAACGGCAGAAAACATTTTGGTTAAATATATGACTATTATAGCAAAATTAAGTTATTTTATTATGATGTTTTTAGTGCAATCCCAAGTGTAATACCTAAGTCCTTCTATCGTAACATTTACTACATTTAACGTCCATTTTAGATGCCTAAATATTTATTGTATTGATTACTTCAACAAAAATTGGTGTATAATACATTATTAATGTATTTTTTTTTTCAATTTATCTTATATTTAATATATTATTATTTAGTTATTAAATTATATATTATAAAAAGGGATAATTTATAATTTTTATAAAAATGTTTGATATGATGCATTATTTTCATTAAACCGTTTTTTAGTCATCATTTTTTTAATACTACTTATTTATTATATAACTGTGACTCGTATTTCATGTAATAAATATTTAAACATTGTTTATAGTTAGTCTAAAATTATTTTTACACATGAAGCCTTATATATATATATATACGGTTTTTTGTTGAGTCCATAATATTTAAAACAATACCGTAATTTAAAACCCGTATCAATGTTTACATATAAAAGTTATGCGGCAAACCTATTTTAGTTTTTTAATTATATTAAAAAAAGCCTGTTTTATGCCACAACAATAATTTTTTTTTATTTTTAAGGTATATGTTTAAAATAATATACGTGTCCAGTTTAGACATTAACAATTTAAATATAACCCACCTTGACAAATTTTTCTAGGATAAATGTGCTATTAAAAAACCAGACCTGCCATTTTAAGATTTTCAAATTATTTAATTAAACAGAAAAGATTCAAAACAAAAAAATGAACAAATTATTTGAATGTTTATCTAAACAATTAGAATAAAATTTCAAAATCTATATATCAAAATCGATTATATATCGTGTATTATTTAGGTTTGAGTATCAAATATTTATATATAACCTAAATTTTTATTAAAGAGCTTGATTAAATTTTACTTTTCATTATATGAGACGAAAAATAGCGGGTGATTTTATTTTTAAAAAATTTTGTTTAAAATATGTCAAAAAAACGATAATTTATGGAATAAGGCCATAAAGATTTAATTTAAAGGTTTTATTATTTTATTGAATCACTTAAAGATTTTTGTCGACCTGTGTAATTTATAAAAATTTAATAAAATCTTGTTGATCGCAATATTATTATTAAATAAGCCTGATGCATCTATATAAGCTTCAATAAAATTTTTACTAAATAATTAGGTTGAAATTAATAGTTGCCAATAAAGTTTATTTAGCTGTTTGATTAGCCATACGCCACAAGCACTCTGAAAGTTTAATAATTAGTATAGCCTAAAAAAATGTGTGTGTTCGGGAGCCCGGCCCGGCCCGGGTTTAATTTTTTTACCTTTACGCCGGCCCGGGTTCAATTTTTTTCCTTTACGCCGGCCGGGCCCAACCCGGTTATTGTTTAAATTTTTGAGCCCGGCCCGGAAGAAAAATTTTAAGCCCGGCTAAAACCCGGGTTTAATTATTTTTATAATTTTCAATATTTATCTTAAATTTTGTTCAATTTATATAAATTTAATTTTGTACTTATATATGATGCAAACTCTATAATAAAAATGAATATACAGCAAAATTTTTATTGTTAGACAATAGATTTGCCGTGCGTATTGGATCTTTCATCAACAATCTTATCTTCAGTTTTTTGTTTTAGGTCCATATTGCGGAAATTAATTTTATCAATGAATGAAAATTATAGTGAGAAAAAAAATAGGCCATTTAATCTATATTAAAAGAAAAACTTATTTACAGAGAAGTTATGCTGTAATGAAGTTTAATAAAAAATAATTTAATAAATAATTTTATATATATATTAATTTATTTAACCAACCCGGGCCGGGCGAGAAAAATTTTTTATTATGTCAGGCCCGGCCCGCCCGGATGTTAATTATTTCCAGTCAGCGCCGGGTCCGGGTTTCCGGGCCGGCTGCGGATCTCTGGTTCAGAGTTGTAGAAAAGTCCATTTTTAGCTAAACTCATTTTTTTATTTTTAAAATTACATGGTTATAGAGCTTTAATCAAGACATTATTTTAAAAGCTCATTTTAAATAAAATTAATTATTCCTTTTAATTCAACTATAGATTAATTTTTTTAATTATTTTGGCCAAAAACATGGTTTCCAGCTTTGTTAATGTCATTACCATATAACATTATCCAAAAACTAAAATGTCCATTTTTATTATAAAATTACATTTTTAGGCTTTGCTCACATTAACTTTATAAAACTACAAATTTTTATAAATATATAAATTATAAATATGTATATAAAAAATATATAAAATTGTATTGTTACACATAAAAAAGGTTTAAAATCCAAATCCTAAATATACACATTGGATTGAGTGTCAAAGGTCAAAAAAATATACATTTAAAAAAATTTATAATATAACATCTTATATAAATTTTAAAATATTCTAATGAATAATTAACACAGTAAAAGAAAATGTCTGCAATCTTTTAAACTGTTACTAGTGTCTGGAGATGCCTCCAACACCCACATGCAGCAATTATTGAATAAAATCAATTTGAAATTATTCCTCGGATGAGATTTTGTTACAAAAATGAATGAGTAAGATTTAAGGGGGTATGCCCATAAGAGTTTAAACGGTGTGATATCGCTCAACCCGCCCCTATTTTTTAATTTAGGCCAGTTTCAAAATTTGTTTTTTATTTTAAGTCCGACCGGACACAGTTGGGCCTGAATTTACAAATAAGGTTTTAATTCTTAAAATCAAAAGAACAAATTTTACTTATAAAATTATCATTTAAATACTAAGTGTATAAATATTACCCTTTATCGTGTAATAACTATTTTCTTATTCCTTGCTAATACGAGTCTATAAATTTTTGAGAGTTATAAGCTAACTACGGAGATCCAACCTGCCATATTAGAAATCTTCAAATCCATTTATTTTCTAAACAAATTTAATTAGTCAGCTATAAAGATTGAAAATTTTAGAAAAGCCAAAAAAACTAAAAAGATTCAAAAACAAAAAATGAGTTGAAGATTTTTTTGCATAATTTAAAGCTAAACCGTTAAATTCAAACTTCAAATAAAAGTTTTATTAACAACATATGCCGAGTCGTAATTAAGTTTGTATGGGAAATATTTTGTATAATCTTAATGCTGATGTAGAAGCCCAATATACTAAAAAAATTTTATTTCTCATTATTTGATATGATAAATATAAGTTACAAGGGATTTTTATATAAAAAAAGATTCTTTAATTTTTCCTTTTAAGGTATTCTCAATCTGTCAATCGGTCGAATAAGGTCATTACTTATAAGGAGCCAAGGCCGGAAGAAACTAAGAATAACGGAATATACATGAGAGATAAGGCCATTAGATAAATTCTTTAATGTTTTCAAATTCACGGTTGTGCCATTATTATTTGTTGACCTGTTAGTTAAAATAAGGCAAAACAAAATCAAAATAATTGGCCCAGCCCAAACTTACTAATTCAAGCCCGTTGTCGACCTCGGTCTAGCAGGCTTTTGGGTATCGACAACAAAGCATTTCCCAAAAAATTATTTAGTTTAATGTTTGAACGGCAGAGGTAACGCATTAAAAAATGGTCAAAAAAATATAATAAAATATTATATAAATATAAAAAAAACAAATATAAAATAATATAGAAAAATATCACTATGCAATATTAGTTCCCAGATCGGGTTATAGGAGGGTACGATTTTAATCATTCATTCTTTCAGCCAGGGGTTAGCTTCGATAGTTGCCTTATCCCGTTCGCCATAATCATACAACAGCTCTTCACCTATTTCTATATCACGGGAAGCTATAAGGGTAAGCCGAGGTGCTTTGAGACTTTCAATCCAAACAGCTCGTGTGCGGCAATTGAATTGTTTCGAACTATGATTAACTAATCGGCCTTTTCTATCGGTTTCTTTGGTAGCGTCTACGCTATTTTTTTTGAACAAAAATGTATTTTTTATAATTGTAAAAAGAACTATCAAACTATACATTATAAAAATTAAATATTTAATAATATAAGATATGATACACAAAGCTGCGTTTACATTAAATTTTGTTAAAAATTTATATGGCAAAAAATGCTTTTTAAAATATAATTAATCATAGAAAACATAGCCCAAAGCAAATTAACAGTTTTTTGAATTAAAATTTATTTTTTACAAAACTTTATTAATGAAAAAATTTTATTAATGCTATCGTGGGTAGTAACTTTTAGCATAATTATTAAAAAAATATAATTTAAAAAAATTGAATCAAATTTCAAACATGCTTTCAAATAAATTATATTTAGATAAATTATAAACATACTACTTACCAAAACTGTTTACCCCGTATCTCAAAGTAATACATGTAGCACCCTATGGATGAATCTTTCTTGTAATCTCTATCACGTATTTTTGCCTCTTTAGTTGTAATCAATTCACCGGCATATTCAACTACAAAGTCACCTTTGGCAAAAACTTTGTTGGCAAGCACACCTCGACCTTTTCCCTCCACCTGTACCACCTATATATATATAAAAAATAAATGTTTAAAAAATAACGAAACTCCCTGTAAAACAAAAACTATATGGCTCAAGGTCTCCCCCAAAACTCATCATAGGGAATTTATCCCGTTTAAAGCTCTTTTGCATTAAATATGCCAACAGCTTAAATTTTTTGATAAATTCGCATGCCAGTGAGCTAACTTTTTACTGGACTGTTATGTATCAACCGTTTGAGAGACAAGATAAGGTGAAAAAAATCCTAAAAAAGCTTCAGGCCTCTAAGTAGCTTAAAAAATCAAAAAAAAATCAAAATGATGAATATCTATAACTTTTTTAAACACTTTAAATAGTCAAATACTACAATTAAATCTTATATCTATTTTTTAGGGTCATTAAACTTTAATACTTATGCTATATATTATATAAAGTAAATATGACTTAATATAGAAATTATTTTGACCATCAATTTCTAAAATCACAACACAAAATTAATAATCATATATATAACCATAAACTTCTAAATAATTAAAGAAACCAACTCTTAAAATTCGACAAGCTCAAAATTCATTGAATATAAAGATAAGAAACATTCAAGATTTCAAATGAAAAAAGATGAAACACTTTTAAAAAATTTAAGTATGTAATAAAATATCAATTTAGTTTTTGGTCCAAATGTCTTTTTTAAATTTACAAAAATATTAGTGAAAAGAGTATAAAACAACAAATGCTTCACAAACTTTTTTTCCTCCAAATTATTCAATGGACAATTTAAATTGAAACAAAAAAAGTTTTTGCATTATATTGTGATATGCAAAAGAGGTCCTTCAGTTAACTCGCAAACAATAAATTATTAAATAAAAGCTCTAATTTTGATTAAGCATTTAAAATAAAGTATAACTCATAATGGGGAATCCAAAAATCATTTAATATATAGATTTAAAATGTCTTTTGGTACAGGCATGATTTGAGAAATAACTTTTTATTCAATCCAACTTAAATTGCCAAAACAATTAGCCATATAATATAAATCAATTTTTGTGGATATTTACCATTTAATAATTGCAAAATCAAACTAATTTAAAATTTTTAACCTTATACTAGAAAATATTTTTTGTGATATTAACATTTTAAAAGTTTTGTAAGGTAATTATGAAAACTAAAAATTTAGGAGTATTTGTCACTTAAACCTGAGGAGGCTAAACAAAACTCCTTTTTTTTAAATTTAACATTAAATTACTTCTAAGCCATCTTCACATTCTGACAATATTAAATTTTGAAGCAAATCATCTTTTTCTTTCTAAAGGAAAATTTTAAAAAAATTAAAAAATACTTCCACGTCAGTTTTACATTTTCTAGAACTAGAGCGTTTTACAACAGTAAAATAGTCTGTTAACAATTGTTTAGGAAGCTCTCTAGGAGCTTTTTTTGCATTTTTAATTTCAGCAGTATGAACATTCACATCTGTTTCATTTTTATATGGGATAAGGTATAAATCTATATTATTTTGCTTTGTATTATCTTTAAGTAATTTGCTAGCCTTGGCATTTTTATTTTTCTAAAATTGTTATAAATTAAAACAAACCTTTTTGAAATTGTTAGATTTGTCAGGATTTTTAGATGGGACATCTGATAAAACACACTCCTTAACGTCTTCAGATATCTCTCTACATATTTGAGGATTACTACTCATTTTGTGCAAAAACTGATATAATAATATAGCTTTTTCATGTTTTATGGGGGTTGAAGGTAAGGATAGGGCTTTTTCAGACTCAAAGTTATTTTGTATAACAGTCATACGAATTTTTTTAAATTTATGAATGAATGAAAATTAAGTGACAAAATTTATTTTTTATATTTTTTTCAGGTGGATAATTCATGCCGCTGCCCCTCGTAGAAAACTTAATCTTTAATGTTAACAAATACTCATCAGTTACAATTTGTTTAACCAGTGGCGTTGTTTTGGGAGCTTTGTTGCATGCTATGTTTTTTAAAAAAAATCTTAAATCTGTTTTAGCAAAAATTATGGATCCAGGTTATTAAATATAATTAAACAAAACTAACTAGTTTATGTTTATACTTATATTTTATTAGATATTATCAAATTAGCAAAACAATTAGATTATAAAATGGTAATTGTGATAAGAAATGATTTGCCTATTGGCAAGGGTAAAACTGCAGCCCAATGTTGTCATGCTGCAGTTGAATGCTTCCAATTAATAGATGAAAAGGGAAAAAATAATGAATTATTGAAAACTTTTAAAACTCTTTGGGTGAAACAAGGGCAGCCAAAAATTGTTGTTAAAGTACATTCTCAAGAAGAACTAATTGATATATATAATAAAGCAAAAGAGTACAACACATCGTATTTTGGAGAAAATTTTAATCCTCTCACCACTTCATTAATATGTGATGCTGGAAGAACTCAGCTTGCTCCCGGTACTTACACTGCTTTGGGTATTGGGCCTGCTCCTGAATCTATGATTGATGAGATAACCAGGCATTTAAAATTATTATAAATTTTTAAATTCTTTTTTATATTATTGTTTTTATTTGTATAAAGATTTATAAATAAATATGCCCAATTATATCATGTCAACATTTTTAATTCTATAATGTGGTTATTTAGACAGCTTTAAATTTTTAAAAATAATTTTTATTTAATAGTAAAGCTATCTGTTATTTGCCAAGGCATATAGTAAGTTGGGTTGTTCTGGGAAAAAAATTGTTTGTATTATCTTTGCCTCACTCAATTGCACATATAAAGCATTGGCACAATTTTTGGCTCAAAGCTCCCCACACTTTGCAACAGCCAATGAAATAGATTTTAAATAAAGTTGGCATCTTTGTGAAAGTGTCATTTAAAATTGATCAATCATCTTCAAATTAAACTTTCTTAATAAAATTTGTATGTTAGGTGCTTATAACTTTACTTATTTGCAAGACATTAATAAATAGGGAATTTTTTCAAAATTAAGTTATTTAAATAATTTATCAACACTGTGTATTTTACTTAAATTATAAAAAAAATAATGTACTTTTAGTAATATTTTAACAATATAGGGGGAGAGATAAAAGCGCAAAACAAATTTGTCCTCAAGGTGAAAAAAAGGTTAAATGTTAATAAAGTTAAAATTTTTGGGTTATTATATTAGTTCTACTAATAATCTAGCCCATTTGAAATGCAACTTTTTTATAAGCACTTCTTTATATTTTATGTGCTTTTCGGGTAACATTTTTATGTGAGGTTGCAACAAATGAATAGGTTTTTTAAGTTTATTGAGTTTTTGGCAATGGCAAATAAACCTTTTCTGCTTAAAATAAATTATAAAGGCCGCTTATAATAGCTTAACAAATCCCCCGTCATTTTTTTTACCAAAACATTGCATATGATAATTTTGTCTCGTTTATTGTGCGCTGTAATCCTTATACTAAATTTGTTGTTTATATATTTGCCCTAAACTATTGTGTTTGAACAGACATAGTTTAAATCAGCGTCTCCTACTCCAAATTTCATGAAGCTACCCCCCTCGGCAAAATCTCGGGATTAACTTTATGCCCCCCCCCCCGCCCACCCAATTTTTTGACTAATGCAGCCACTTCAAATCAATTAAATTTTATTTCTTATAATGAATTATTATAATCATATAAACGTATAAATTTATTGATAATTAAGTCATTAGCTAATTGAAATAAAATGTCCACTTCAGATTTAATAAAAAAAGATTTTGTAAAAACATATCTCCCATTTTGTTACAAAGAGAAGTTTTCGTTAATTTTTTCTTGTTCATTGATCTCTCAGCGCTACAGCTGAATATCGCATTGTAGCAAGATTTTATATATTTTTTTAAGGTTTTCAAAACTGTTGTATGCTTTATTTAAAGCCCTATGAGGTAGTAAAAAATTGTCATCTGAACTAAACAAGGTTTTATCATCATCCTCATCACTTTTTTCAACCTCTTCCCAGATAGTTACAGAAACTCTCTGGAGTATTTTTTGATTCTAGAATTAAGAAAAAATATTAACCATTCAAATATTGGGTAGAAATGATTTCATCTATAAAGGCTTGGCGGAAAAACGGAATAAACATTTTCATTTCTTCAGAAATCAAATAAGGGTCAAGGTCGTAAAAAGCACATACCTCGTTCATATTTTCCACATTTACTTCATTGTATTTTTTTGATGAAGATGTGGTAAAATACGAGACTCCTTTATAAAATTGTAAAGAATCGTCATTAAATCTTTCGTGAAATTGCATCAAGATTAGATCCAAAGCTTTAAAATATATTTTAATACGGTAGCTATGAATTATATACTATTTTTACCTTTTGATTACGTCCACCTCGCCACGTTTTTGTTTTGAACTAGTTTTCTTTACAAAATTTAGAGGTATCCCCAATTATTATTCCAAATTTTTATTGATCTGCATTTTAATATAATAAAACAAACTTCGTAATTTATTCAAATTTGATGCATTTTAATAAAGAGATTGTGGCTCCCATATTAAACAATGGGCGAGTTACAATTTTTAAAAAATTTTTTAATATAGTAAACTTAGGTAAAAATATGCCAGAAAGGTACTTTTTGACAACTTTAATAGCAAATAAAATGAAAACTAGATCAGGTAGGAAAAAACGGAAAGCACCATGATAATTAAATAAAATGAAAACTAGATCAGATAGGAAAAAAAAGCATCATGATGTTTAGCAGAAAAAACTGCGCTAGAAAATGTTAAAAGTTTTTGGTATAAAATGTCATTTTTTGTCGACCAGTATTATATGTTTTGTGTGTAGACGTGTAAAAAATTGAGAAAAATATATTCTTGTTAAATAAATTACCCACTTTGACTGCTATAGTTACCCTCTTTTTTAAAATACCACCCATAACTATACCTCCTCGGCCGATTTTTTGGAACCGCTTGATTCCCAACCCCCCCCCCCTTCCCGGAGTAGGAGACACTGGTTAAAATACTAAATTTTGCCCAAACTTCTAAATAATTTCTTTTAAATTAAGAGCCGTTATATGTTGCATTATCTATACATTAAATTTTCGACCACAAATTCTGCCTTTTATTACCTAAAATGGCGTCGGAGGCTCCATCAATTCATTATATTTTTTCAATCTTTAATACAAAAATACTGATTTTTGGTATGGTTTTTAATAAGTTTTTAAATAGGAGTTGGAAGGCTGCTAGAGGAAAAAAAGTTTTGACAGAAAAAATTTCGCATTTAAGTAACATTGATATGCCTGCCTATTGTGGAAAATTTTTTTTAATTTTTAGAAAAAAAAATTTTTTTTTAATTTGTTAGGCAAATCCTAAAACGACCAAAAACCTAAATTCCCGTTTTTTGATATTAACAGCTAGAATTATTTTTTTATTTTAAAATATTTTTTTTTATAATTTTGAAAGAGGTATTAGCCGCAGCCGATTATACAATTAAAATTTAAAGCTGAAATAATCAGAAGTCGTCGGTAATCAAGAGCCCATCCGGCCCAATAACAACCCGCTCGACGCAGGGCCCGGCTTGGCTGATATAAAACAGGTCGGATCAATCTTGTCTCATTGGCCTTATTTTTGACATTTTACATTTTTATCAATAATTTTATCCGGCGATTAGCACTGTGGGGTCCATACAGACCCAAGCGCCTCTTAAATTTTAAATATGTTTAATAGTATTATTAGGGCCAAAATTTTATGACCTAAAATATTATAAACAAAATTAGTTATTTAAATTATCTAATTATAAAATTTGTTTATTAGAAATTCTATGGGGGTCCATATGGACCGCACACTCTCAATTTCAACCAGGCCCGATTCTAAATTCAACGGAGAGGGGGTGGAGGGAGCAAAAAAAATTTTTGCCGGCTTTGGCGGCAGAATTAGTTATGACCTTCGGTCACGGTAAAAAAATATACATGTACACCATTGAATCCATGGTCAAACTTTTTATTATTAAAAATGTGGCCTCACAACTTGACGTTGAAGTGCCAAATAACAAATTTATAAAAAAAAGTTATATAAATTAGGAAACGCATCTTTGTAATCATAAAATTAACAAAATCATTGGTGACACATTCTTTGTAATTAAAGTTTTTTTATTGAAAGTTATTTTTGCTACGTCATTTTTAGATAACAATGGACAACAAAAAAAACATAAACTTTTTTCGAGGGTTTTGTAGAGAATTTTCTTGTGATAACGATCCCAAGTTTTATTTTTTTTCCAATACCTCAATTTTTTTAAACCGTGTCCTATTCGGAAAAATTTACAAAATTTTTTTAACTATTTATTTTCCATAAAATCTATTGGCATTCAGATTCCTTTTAAAAAACATATCTAGGTTATACCTCAAATTATTAGTAATTTACTTTCATGTTATTTAGGATTAACAAATTTTATGATAAAAATCACGAATTTTTTAGAAAAAAAAATTAAATATGCCTTACGTTAATAATGAATGTTTTCGTTATCTAAATATATTTCTAAACTTTTGTTACTACTCATAGGTTTTATGATATAGACGCCCAAAATATCCCGAAATTGGAAAATCTTAACTTTGACACCGAATAACTAAAAAAGGCCTTGGCTAAAGTTTTGATTTTATATTTGTCAGCGCCAAGACTTGACCTACCGTGCCATAAATAATCCTTAGGGTCGTCTAAATTTTGTTGTCCAGTGTTATAAATTTTTATCAATATTACTTATTTTTAAAAGAGGCTCTATAATTTTATATCTAAAAAAAAGATAATCATATTTATAAAGGGATTCTAAAGATTCTTAATAAATATCGGCAAAAAATCTATTAAATAAATCAATGAATAAATTAATAGTAATGTAATAAAAACTTTATAATTTATCATTAACTTTAAAATTATTCTCAAACTTATGAGTAGAAAATAAAAAAAATCAAAAAAAATTTTAATTTTTTAAAGAGTAAATATTTTTATGTAATTTATTTTTGAATAACAATGGTTATGGTCCCGTCGCTTACTTCCTTGATTTCGTCATGTTGAAATTTATGAAGGATAGGAAATATCAAAAAAAAATTTCCTTCACAATTTAAAAACAATCTTTTACAACATAATCCACGGTGGTACAACAGTAAATATACAAAACATGATGTCTAGCCATTTTGCATAGAATTTCTAGGGCATCAGATTTATGAATTGCATTCACAAATATACAGCTTTCTGTATATCATTTTTTTTTACATCTAATAACAAGAGAATTAATTTCTGTGCTAGTTTCTTTAGCGGATGAGAAGTATTAATATAATTTTTAAAAGTAAATATTTTTAAAATATTAATTTTTAAATTGTTTATATAGCAAATTTAATTTTATAAGGGTGGAAGGGCAAATATAAAATCGGGGGGTAGGGGGGGGCAAATTTCCCCCCCCCCCCCCCCCCCCCCAAAAAAAGAAATTTGGAATCATGTCCGACTTCAACGTTAAGACATATTATTGCCTCAATGTAAATTTAAATTAAAAAGTGTAACATTTCTATGTAAAATTTTATAATAGTTTAAATATTAAGGCTATAAAATGTTTGTAATGTATAACAAATAAAGGAACCATCTTGTTTTATTAAAAAAATAAATCAAGTTTTTAAGGTTAATAATAGCAATAATTTTTGATCTATAATATCTTTTTTTCATGAATCTTCCATACAATGTTGTATTCGACCTAAAAACAGGTTTTAATCAATAATATTGAAAAACATATTATATTGACATGATATTTTTAGTGTGATATAAACAAATAAAAAATTTCAGTTTTGAAGTTTTTTTTTCTTTGTGTCAAATATATTGCGGGTTAAATATCAAAACCACTTGGCAATGATTTTTTTGCTTTTGTGTCATAGGCTGCGGCTAATGCTCCTTACAAAATATTTAAAAATTTTAGCGGCTAAAATTAAAAAAATTAGAATTTAGGATTTTGGTCGTTGGATATGCCTAACAAAATATTTTTTAAAAAAAAGTTTTTTATCTTTTAACTTTTTTTTCACACTAGCCGCCTCAATTTTAATCAATAATATTAAAAAACATATTATATTGACATGATATTTTTAGTGTGATATAAACAAATAAAAAATTTCAGTTTTGAAGTTTTTTTTTCTTTGTGTCAAATATATTGCGGGTTAAATATCAAAACCACTTGGCAATGATTTTTTTGCTTTTGTGTCATAGGCTGCGGCTAATGCTCCTTACAAAATATTTAAAAATTTTAGCGGCTAAAATTAAAAAAATTAGAATTTAGGATTTTGGTCGTTGGATATGCCTAACAAAATATTTTTTAAAAAAAAGTTTTTTATCTTTTAACTTTTTTTTCACACTAGCCGCCTCAATTTTATAAATGCGTGCAATTTTTTTTGTCAAAACTTTTTTTTATTAGCCGCAGTATATACTTCAGAGTCGGAAGAATCTGACACATTAGGTGTTATGCATTACGTCCTAATCTTGTTGAATATTGTGCATACATAGAGAACAGAAATTAAGTTGTCATGACATGGGATCTGACAATTAAATTGCCTGTTTGTGTTTAGCTTTTTTAGATCACAGTTATTTGTCCATATCTTTAAAAGAAGTTACTAGAGTTTGACACTATTTTATGGCTAATATTATTAATTATAGTAAAAGAGATATTTTAAAGTTAAGAAAGAAATAATTTTATTTGTTATAACTTGCCAAATTCATTAATAAAACTTCTAACTTTTTTTAAGAATTTCTTTTTATTGTTATCAGTAAAAATTAATTTATGTTTAGTATATACATGTCATACCCTATAACCCATCCTAGAGCAATATGTAAACCTATGAAAGAACAACTAAAAAATAAGTTGCAATTTTTTTCATAATTTATATTAAGTCAAGGCGTTTATAACAGGACTTATGGGGTTTTTATGGATGAAAATAGATTTTCCAATTCCTAAACAAATTATGTTATTAAACTTAGACTAAATTTTAAGTACTATTTTTTGTTTATTATATATTTTACACAAAAATTGGCCCTATTTATTAAGACACTTAATATTCAATATTTTTTGAAACCATACGGTACACAAACAACTAACCGCGTGTTAAAATATATTTGTCGTCTAATCATTATATTAATCAATATCAATCTTTTGTAGTTTTTATTTTGTTTGTTTGGATTATAAGTTTAGGGTCAATGAATCTAAGAGTATCAAATGTTAAATTTTTTTTATGAATATCCTTTTCTAATCTTAATTTCTTAAAAGTAACTTTTTTAATCTTTTGACTAATAAAAATTTTTTAAAAGTTTATTTTTTATTTCTATAACATTAATTTTCCAATGACTAAATATGGCAACTCTAACTCGCCATTAAAAACCTTCATTTTTAAGCATGCTAAATAATTTTAAAATAAAAACTCCTAAAACAATTTAGTATTAATATATAAAAGATATTTCTTTTTATTAAGGCGTTTATTTAAAATTTTAAAATAATTAAACATGGTCTGCGTGCGTGATTTAATACTTTTCCATATGGAAAATCTTACAAACCTTTTTGGAAAAATTCTTCATTTGGAAGATGAACACAAACCACATGTATTAAAAGAAAATTATTTATCAGGAGTAGCGGATTTTATTAAGGATTGTAATGTGTTTAATGTGATAGTAATGACAGGTGCTGGGTTGTCTACAGGTTTGAGACATTGCCATTTTCGTATCTTTAATAAAATTAATTTATTATTTATATTAAAAAAATTGTTGAATTTTTTTGAAATTTAGCCGCTGGAATCCCTGACTTTAGAAGTCCCAAATCTGGTTTATATGATAATCTGGCTGAATATAATCTACCATACCCAGAAGCTGTGTTTGATGTCTCATATTTCTATGTAACATTATTTACCTAATATTTAAAAAAAAATAATTTATCATAGTTTAAGTGTTATTTTTTTATATAATTTTGCAACAACTGATTTATTTTTATTGTGTTTATTATTACCTAAAAGAATTTTTTTTATCTTTATTAGTGAATAGTAAATTAGCAATATGGAGAAAATTAATTGTGATATTACACAGGTCAACAATTTTTTTAATTAACTACAGAGATCAAACCTGCTATCTTAGGACATATCAAATCTGTTTACCGTTTTTTTCAAACTTAGTTAGACATTTAAAAACATTAAAAATTTTAGAAAAAGGGTCAAAATACCAATAAAATATTCAAAAACAAAGATAAATATTTTATTTTTGCATATTCACAATGGTTAAACTGTTAAATTTAAACTTCATATAATTTGATTAAAAACCAAAAATTTATTGTGATGTTTTTAAGTATGGACTCAAAATATTTTGTATTATGTAAATGTCAATAAGCACTTGATGTCTGAGCAAATAATATTTCCATTATTTGTTATTAAAAATATAAGTTACAAAGGATTTTAATATGATTAAAAAAATTTCAATAATTTTTTTAGGGTATATTTATCAGTCAATTTATTAAAAGGCCATATTTTTTGTTATATACATATCTAAAAAGCCAAAACGACGAAACTAAGAAAAACAAAAAATTTATGAGTTCCATTTGGGGATGCATTTTTTTATGTTTTCATATTAATCTTGTTCCTGACATAAATATTTGATGACCTATGTTATTGTCATCTTTTTTTTTATTTTGCAACATTATTAAATAATAAATGCCTATATACATATATTTTTTTAATTTTAATTTAAATATGCCATAGAAGGTAAAATATAACATAGGTCATTAAATTTAAATGTTACAAAAAAGATTAAGCAAAATAGCAGCATTCCCAAATGCCCTAAAAAATTTGTAAAAATCCCCCTTAACCTATATTCATCATCTCAAATAATTATAAATAGAATTTTTTATTATATCAAGCTCATCATTTAAATGATACAGAAAATTGTTTACACCTTAATACAACACAATGTATTATAGGTTTTAAATATAAGTAAAATTTGAAGTTTGAAATTGACAGTTTAACTTCTATCAATATGCAAAAAAAATTTCAATTTATTTTTATTTTTAAATCTTTTTTTTTTGCCATTTTTTTTTGAAAATCTTAAATACTCTAGCTGACTAACTAAGTTTGATTGAGAAAAAATCTTTAAAATAGTTGGTTTGATATCCATAGTTAGCTCATTCTTAAATATCTGTTGACCTATTTAAAGAAATAAATACTCTCATTATTATTGTTTCTTTTAAATATAATTAAATATAAACACTGTTTTTACATTTTTTTATTTGCACTATTTTATTGGCCATGTTTTGACTTACTATCATACTGAAGGACATTGCCCATATGTTGTTAATTTGAAAAAAGAGTTCAAAGCACCTTCACTCTCTTGTAAATGGCTTAATTAGCCAATAAGCTCTCGATAGTATCCAAACTCAGATTGCCATTGAAGCAAATCTCACTATCGATCTCGTTATACTGAATTCATTTAGGAGACAATTAACCAGTGCGGCACTCCCTTGAAAATATAAAAAAAAATGTCATATCCATTTTTTATTAACTATTTTTTATTATCTTTAATATATTGCATATTTATTATTACAGAAAAATCCTGAGCCCTTCTTTAAGCTAGCTAAATCCCTATGGCCTCGGAATCTAAAGGTTTAGTTTTGCTATTGTGCATACATATCTAATTAAACTTTTACCTCTGAAAATATAAAATTTCTCACATACATAAAAATACTTATCCTAAATAATATAATTTACATAATGTGCCGTCAACATAATTTTTTATGCATTTCTGCTACGTATTCATTCTGTCATTTTACTTTAAGTTTTAAGTTACTTTAGTACATGTAATTAAAATTCCTTAACTAAATAAGGGTTGTCTATTACAATAAAATTTTAGGTATGGTTTTTACAATTTTGGAGGTAAAAAAAACTTTTACTAACATATCTTTATTCCGATTTTTGCGAAATATTTAATGGCATTTTGTAAAACACAAAGCAAATAGCTAAAAATTTTACATTAAAATGTTTGTTAATGTTGAAATAATTCTAGGATTTGTTTTACCCTATACTTTGAATATTTGTTTGCTATTAATATTAGTAAGGGTTTTATTTATATATGTATTGCAATTTTATAGCCCACTCTTGCTCATTACTTCATCAAATTGCTGAATGACAAAAATATTCTGCTTCGAAATTATACTCAAGTATAGTCACGAAAATTTTTAATCAGACCTGGGAAAACAATGAGCCAAAAAATTTTTCTTTTTTCCCCTCAAAAAAAAAAAAAAAAGGGGGGGGAAAAAAAGAAAGAAAAAAAAAAAAAAAAAAAAACCCCCCCAAAAAAAAAAAAAAAAAAAAAACCCAAAAAAAAAACACAAAAAAAAACCCCAAAAACCCCTTTTATTATTTTTTTAAAATTTTTTAAAATTTTGGGGGGTGGTTTTTTTTTTTTTTTATTTCTTTTTTTTTTTTTTTATAAAATTTTTTTTTTTTTTCTTCCCTTTTTTTTTATAAAAAAAAAATTTTTTTTTTTCTCTTGGGTTTAAAAAAAAAAAAACAAAAAAAAAAAAAAAAAAACCTTTTTTTAATAAATATCTTTTTCATAAGCATTCTTGTTACGTAAAAAATAAATTAAATTTAATTTAACTCAGGTTTTTTATAAATTCTTAACTATATATCATTATAATAAAATTTTAAAAACAAATATTTTCTTATAAAAATACATCCCCAGAGACTTCTAAAAATTAAACATATAATCTATATTTTTTAATTTTTTATTATATACTCTATCTACATATTATTATTAATTGGTTTAAACTTTGTTCATTATAAACTCAATATAAAAAAAATTTTTATTATATTTTGAAAAATTTTCCATAATCTTGAAACATAGAATATTGACACTCTCGAGCTACTAGCTGGTCTCCCAGCCGATAAGATTGTTGAGGCCCACGGGAGTTTTCGGACAGGAAAATGCACCAAATGTGGCAAAAGTTACAGTTATGATTGGTTAAAAGAGAAGATTACTGGACCCTCTTCTTCCATTACTGGTCCTAAGACTGATATTAATAATAATATACACGAAGTCAAAAAAATAGTAAACAACAAGAATACTACTGAAGATATTAATCATAAAAACGATGATAACGATAGCATTAATGATAAGGATAATGATTGTACTGACAACAATTCAAATAATAACGATAATAAAAAGAATGATATTAATATTGATATTAATCATAACAACAATATCAACCATAAAAAAGATTTTAAAAACGTTGCAATTGATTTATCTGGAAACACTAATAACCCTTTAAATCCTCATGATAATGAACAGAAATTAGATTTGAACAGTATAGATATTTTTTATTTTTTTTAAATTGTTGAGCCCTATCTGAAACATTTATATCTAAACTATTCCGCTTAGTTATACGGGTAATTTAAAACAATGTAAAAACTCTTGTAAGTACTTTTCAATTTATTTTTTAGTTTTTTCTCCTTTAATTTGGTAAACACATTCGAAATACTTATTTTTTTAGTAAAGTATTAAATTATTTAATAAGGAAATTTTTTAGATTTTATTGATCAATATAAAATTTATTGCCAATCTATTGAGGATGTTGTATAATCTTTGTTAGAAACCTATAGTTTGTTTATTATAATTATCAAAATATAAATAATATGAATTGAACTTGGTAAATTTTGTCACATCTGGTTTAAATTGTGATAATGGACTAACGAACTATAATTTTGGATATTTTACTTGGTCCATTTAGTTATCATACATAAATATTTATATTTATAGATGTTGATAATCTTTCCACCTTAGCAACCGAAGTATTTATTTCATTATTTAATTTAAATGTTTATATTTTGGAAAATATTTGTATTTATTTCATAAATCATTAATTGAAAAATTTTTTATAAATTTTTTTATTACTTTATTTAGACCACACCTCCTAAACCAGTTTTTGAGCCCGAACTAGGCGTTATGACTTTTGAAAAAGGTAGCATATATATCAATCAATATATAGCAATTAAAATTTTTGAATTATACGTATTTTCATTTATATTATTTTCTTATATTATTCTATAATTGTTTTGTGTTAAATTTATTAAAATCTTTACTTGTATATCTACAATCAACATTTATGTTTATAATAAACCTTACTTTTGGGAAAGATTTTGATTTTTATTAAACTTGTTTGCATACTAAGATTTTTTGCTTATTATATAGACTCCGACAAAAGCGCAACTATTATCTTAGGTGAACAATCTAATAAAGAATCTTTAAATGAAAAAATCAAAGTGGAAGTTGCCAATGCTGGCCGACGCTTCCCTCCTAATATTGCTGATACTTCTTCCAAATGTAGAAAATCTCAAAGATTAAGTGACAAAAAAACAGTAAGTAAAACATATTACGATTGACGAGAAATAAAATAATTTATGTATATGATCAGAAAATTAAATTATACTTAAAAAATTTTTTAGGCTTTTATTTGTAAAATTATTTTTTTGCGTTCAAATTAGTTTTTATTAAAAATGAATTTATTTTACATTACTCACAATTTAAAATTATTAGGGGCAATTACCCCTTTAAGAAAGTTATTTTTTGCCGCATATATCAAATATTTATATTTTATACGTTGTCTATAATTTACTCACAAAATATAAAAAGATATTGTCAACCAAAGGTCCAGCTTGTTTTATACCCCGATGTGAGGTAGAAAAATGCCGGGGCATAGTCAAACCCGGGATCGTCTTCTTTGGCGAATCGCTGCCTTCTCGATTTTTCTCACTAATCCGCAGTGATTTTGCTAAATGTGACCTGCTCATCGTTATGGGAACATCTCTTGTCGTTCAACCGTTTGCTTCCCTCATAGACATGTAAGTTTTACCACTTAAAATTAAATGGGTACATCTTAAAATTACAAAATCTGCATTTTTTTCCTTATTCACCGAATTCAAAAAAAACTTAGTTTTGAAAATAAAAATTATATGCAACAATCTATGTATCGAATAGCACTGAACAACATAAGCGATTTTCTGGGGTTTTGTAGAGATTTTCTTGCGATAACGACGGGTTTAGTTTTTTTTCCAATGCCTCCATTTTTTTTGAACCACGTTTAAAGTTCAGAAAAAAATTTACATATTAACTATTTTGCATATTCAAATTGCTTATAAAAAACATATCTAAAAAAGATTATTACCTAAAATTATTAGCAATTCACTTTCAAGTTGTTTAGGATCAAAAAACGGACTTTATGACAAAAACCGCTAATTTTATAAAAATAAAAAAACAGAAAAAATTTAAAAGTTATAAAATAATTTAAACGCTCGTTAATAATGAATGTTTTCTTTATCTAATTATATTTTTAAACATTTGTTACAACCCATATGTTTAATGATATAGAACCACAAAATATAAATTGAAAAATCTTAACTTTACCGAATTAACAATCTGAGGCATTGGCTAAAATTCTGATTTCATATTCGTGATCAGCGCCAAACTTGACCAAAAACCATATTTGCCATAAATGATGTAGGGTCGTCCAAATTTTGTTGTCCAGTGTAATTGATTAATAACATATTAGTTTTTCTTGCCTTTAAAAACAGTTTGTGGTAAAAAATTAATGACCAATGTTTTTTTTCTCTGATTGATAAAGAGTAAAACAGAGCTTTAAATTTTTTTTTTGTAAAAACAAAATTTTTAAACTGGTTTATACATAATAACAATAAATACCACGTAATACTTGTTAATAATATTTTTTGAAAATCTATTGATAATTTCACTATACGGTCAAACCGTAAACCGTTGTTGCCACATTTAAAATGTAAAAAAATCTGTATTTCTGCGATTTAATGAATTGTGATATATGATGCGCAACATTTTATATTTAAAAAGTGATTTGAATTTTTATATTTCAACGTTTTGCCCAAAAGTCAAAACAACGCTCAGAATGTTTAGAAAACTAAAAATTACCATAACAATTTTATCTTTTCCAATATTTTTAAACATAAACTTGAACAAATGCTAATAACGTCCTTCAATAAGAATAGGATTTTAGCCAAACTATATATACCTTAGACAATTTGAGTACGATGAATTTTCAATGAGAATAAGAGACGTTAATAAGCTTTTAGAATAAAAATTTCTCATCGTATAAGTCACCTAAAACTATAAACTTTTGATATTTTTTGTTTATTATTAGCATTCCCCATGCGTCATTTTAAATGCTATTTATCTTATACCTAATCTTTATTTCTAAAGGTTTTATCAATGCTTATAATAATGAGTAACGTAATTTCTTAATTTAAGCTAACTTATTATATCGGACTTGTTAACTAAACCTTATCACATGATTTTATTCAAGACTCAGCGTTTTTTTTTGAATATTTCAATCAGGGTTCCAGAGCATACGCCACGCCTCTTAATTAATAAGGAACGACCGCCTCACTCTTCCATGTTTGCGCGATTGTTTGGAATGCCTAAAGGGATGGACCTTGATCCGGGGCACAAACTATCTAGGTTTTTGGCATTGTAGATGTTTTTATGTATTAATTTTGCGTATACCTTAGATTTTTTATACTTGATATATTACACAAGTCAACAAAATATTTGGGATTTATAAGCCAACTACAGAAATCAAACCTGCTATTTTAACAAATTTTAAATCCTTTTACCCTTTTTTTCTCAAACTTAGTTAGTCAGCTATAAACATTGTAAATTTAGAAAAAATGTCAGAAACACATATAAGATTTAAAAACTGAAATAAAAAGATTTTTTTACACATTTACAAAAACGAAACTGTTAAATATAAGCTTTAAATAATATTTTCATTAAAAATCGATAAATATGTCCTGTTGTACTTTAGTTTGGACGCGAAATATTTTTTATCTAAGTGCTTATGTAAGAGCTTGATATATTAATAAAAATTATTTCTTATTATTTGTTTTTTACAAGAAATTTATATATGTAAAAAAAAATTTTTAAATTTTTTTATACGGTATTTTTAGTTCTGTCATTTAAAAAAGGTATTTTTTGTTAGGATCTAAGGAGCCAAATGGTAGAAAGCAATCGAATGTGAGATTAGTCATTGGGTGTGATTTTATATTTTGTGTATTTCTGACATTGATATTTGTTTTGTGTTATTGCCTATAAACTTTTTACAATTTAAGACACAATGATATTCTAGTATTTTGTCATTTTCAATTTTAATTCTTTCATCTCTTTTTATATCGTTCAACTAAGTTTTTATTCAGTTTTTGCAATTATTTAATATATAACATATTTTTAGGGACGTTTTTTACAAAGGCACTTGCGATGACGGGTGTTTCCAACTCGCACAGCTGTTGGGATGGGAAGACGACTTGAAAAAGTGCTGTGAACAACCCATCTTACCACTACTATGAAACCTAATTCTGTAGTTGAATGTGTCTACACATTTGCCGCATAACAAATTATTTTTAGTTAAAAGTCAAACTCTTGGTAACGAACCATTTTTGGTGTCTTCCGATTATTGTAAAAAGAGGATTCAGAAATTTTTTGGTGCACTGTATCAATCTTCTTATATATATTATAGACTATTTTTAGTGCCTTAACATTTATTTAATTTTAATTAATTCTTTTATAACAATTACTACAACATTACCATTTTAATTCTAGGAAGTTTACCTATTTTAACTGTTAATAATTTCTTGAATGCTATTTATATATTAAATTTATATTATTAAGTAAAATTTAATTACACTGGACCACAAAAAAAAAACATCGATTTTCTGATGGTTTTGTAGAGAATTTTTTTGCGATAACGATTCCGGGTAAACCGCGTCCAAAGTTTAGGAAAAAATAAAATAATTTTCTTTAATTATCAATTTTATAAAAAATCTATTGGCATATTTAAATTCCTTATAAAAAACATATTTAAAAAATTATTACATAAATTTTTAGCAATTTACTTTCAAGTTATTTAGGATCAAAAAATGGAGTTTATGACAAAAACCAATAATTTACAAAAATGAAAAAATAAAAAAATAAATTAAATATTTAAAAAAATTTAAACTCCTTACGTCAATAATGAATGTTTTCGTTAACAAAATATATTTTTAAACTTTTGTCCCATAGGTTTAATGATATGGAAGCCCAAAATACCCAAAAATTGAAAAATCTTAACTTTGACACCGATCTAAAAATCTGAGGCCTTGGCTAAAATTCAGATTTCTCGTGATCAGCGCCATAAACTTGACCAAAAACCGTAGTTGCCATAAATGATGCTTAGGGTCGTCCAAATTTTGTTGTCCAGTGTTATTCATAGTAGCTGGAATCGATGAATAACGATATAATTTGAAGAAAAAACATTTATGTGGAAAATATTCTTTACAGCTCATTATTTAATTGTAATAGTACACATATATAATACATATATCTAGTCACGGTGATAATATATTATTTTGTAATTTTTAAATTTTTTTTAATATTCGGACCAGTTGCTCTAAGAAATTTTGTACCGCTATTTTAACAAAATTTAAAATATTTGCACCCTTGAAAAATTTCAACATTTACAAATTGTTAATAAAAAAATTTTAAAATTGGAAATTAATTAAAGTTTGAAGAATTTCGAGCCCTAAAATTAAGAAAATAACATAATAAAAATGTGAATGAAAAATATCAATGGTATAAAAAACGTTAAAAAGGTATTATTTTTTACAGTCAAAACTGTGCTATTAAGAATTTGGGAGCTTGGGATATTCATCAAATATTGGAGTTTTATATATCTAAGTTTAAATTAGGCTTGATGATTATACAGAGAAAAACTATTATACGAGTCTCGAGGGCGCAAAGTTTGTTATTTTTGTTTAGGCCATTTTTTTGACTTCCCTAGAAAAGTAATAAGATGTCGTTCCGCCTGCTATTATTTGAAAACACCGGAAAAATTGTTTATAACGCAGGTCAATAAATTTGCGAGACTTATGAGCTAACTATAGAGATTAAACCTGCCATCTTATAGATTTTCACGGTATTTCTAATCAAACTTATTCAATCAGCTATGAAAAAAATGTCAAAAAAGATTAATTCTGTATTTATATTGTGGTTGACAAAAGTCACAAAGAATAATCGGGTTTAGTCAACGTTATAATTGCATATACTTTCGTAGGTATGTAGAGTTTATTAGCATTTAAGGTGTTAGGGATACTGCATTGCCTACATTAGAATGACCCTTTCAGATTTGAAATACGTTTAAAATTATTAACTTTATTAAAAAACGTTCGATTTTGAAGGTTAAGGAAGTCAATCTGCGGGTTGCCAAAGTTCGTTGGATCTTACGCTGAATTATAATAAAATATATAGTTTTAATATAACTAACATTTTATTATTGTGAATAAGAGTTAATCGTTACACCGATTGGCACTTTTTTTAATTGTCTCACTTATATATAATCCTCATTTAAAAGCCAATTCGCTAGCCAATCCTTTCCTTTGTCCACCACCGCTTTTTAAGCATTCGAATATGTTCTAAAAAAAATCAGATTGCCCCCCGCCCCTTTAAACTCACATATTTATAAAAAAAAATTAAAAATGTTATAATTTTACTACGCATTCTAACGGTTTAACAAATATAAGCTCGTTATTTTATTTTTATATAACCATAAAATAAGGTGTTATAATATACCGGACAGCCTAATTTAAACGACCTTAAGCATCAATTATGGCAACTATCGTTATTGATCAAGTTTTTGGTGCTGATTACGAATATAAATTAACAACCAATGCCTCAGATTTTTAGTTATTCGATCTAAAATATAAATTTTTTTTTTGTTTTAAGAATTTTTTGGACTTTTGGTACAAAAGTTTAATTACAAATTGTTTATATAAATGAAACTTCTACTATTAACGTAAGGCGTTCGAACTTTTTCATAATGCTTAATTTTTTTTATGTTGTAAAAATGGGTTATCCTAAATAACTTGAAATAAAATTGCTAATTTTTGGGTAAAAACTTTTTTTAGACATTTATTTAATATAAATATGCCAAATTTTATAATATTAAGTTTAAAAAATTTAATAAATTTTTTTAAACTTAAAACGCATTTTAAAAATTTAAGGCATTAGGAGTAAGACTGCCTTTGGAAGTGTTATCGCGAGAATATTCTCTAAAAGCTAAAAATATAGCTTCTTTTGATGTCCGGTGTTTTATCTTTTCGTCGTATGATTTGTTGAGGTTACTTTTCTCAATAACCTAAGAAGGCCATGCCCATTTATCTCTTACTTAATTTGAGCAAAGCAACTGATAGGTTGTATACACGCAGGCGACTATCGGGGCCTACCTAAGCAATTTAACGGGGGGGAAAAAAAAAAAAAATGGGTTTTTTTTTTCCCCAAAAAAAAAAAAGGAGGGAGAAAAAGGGAAAAAAAATAAAAAAAAGGGGGGAAAAAACAAAAAAAAAATTTTTAAATAAAATTTTTTGGGGGGGGGTAAGCTAAGGGGGGGGGGAACCTGTTAGAGCTTTGTGCACATGTTTTAGTAATTCGAAGGCACGGATTAATCCAAACTTTGGGCAGGTAAATCACTTTAGATTTTGAGTAACCGTTGACAAACTAAATATATATTAGCAATTATACTTACATATCTGGTTTTTATATAAATATGGTTTAAGGTCGGATTATTATCGGTAGGTTTTTTAGTTTTTTGCAAATGGATTTTTTGTTAGTTGCGTATTAGAGTTTAAACAATGTCGTTAAGTGATTCGGGCCCGATCGTCCGTGTATATGTCGACCTCAAATTAAAAATACTGCACGAATAATGGATGTATAAGTTTTTTTTGTTACCACTGAATTTTCATAAAATGCACGACTTTTGCTATCAAATCTTAATTATTATACACAAAATCCTATAGGCTCGTACAATGATGTATTTTTTAGCGAACTTTCGACACCACCACAATACAATAGGCAGGTATCCTTTATTATTATGCAAATAATTGCCGTAGGGTCTCTAACAAGAACTTTAGAGGACTCAAAAATCTACTAAAGACATTTTATATATTATATAGGACAATTGTCAATATGGAAGGAAACATAAAACATTATTTTGACCTAAACTTACGCTTTTTTATTATCTTATAGAGAGAATATATGTTAAATTACCTCAGTAACATATATATATATAAATTCACCTTACATACGATTGGTTATATGTCACGTGACCACGTGATGTTTATTTATCGTTTGGTATTTTTTACCATATAAGGGCATAAACGAAACGAGAGTGATTCATTTCATACCATATAAGGAAGTTTCACGTTATTATTTTATTCCCTCTCTCTCTATCTCTATCTCTCTTTCCTCTATAATATAGTAAGTACACTCCCTTTTATATTTTATATTTCAGTTTGTGTCTTCTAGAATTTTCTTACTCTTCTATATTATTTCCGCAGACAAACCTACATATTAACATTGAAATTTTTTCTGAAAACTCCTCCAATCAAAGTATATTCAACAAACTATATCCATTCCACTCTCGAATTCTCCACAAAGCTTGCTTATTCGCATTAACCTTTCTTTAATCACCTATCCTATAAATCATCCAGAATGTGTGACGATGAAGTTGCAGCTTTAGTTGTTGACAATGGATCTGGTATGTGCAAAGCTGGATTTGCCGGAGATGATGCCCCTCGAGCAGTTTTCCCGTCCATCGTCGGGAGGCCGAGACATCAAGTAAAACACATTCTGAACTTGACAATTTATCTTAATTTTTGCCAAAATAACAAAGGAAAAACGCATGAATCTACTTAGAATTATAAATTTACTCTTAAGATGTGACCTCTTTCTTATAAATATCGTGTTTTAGAACTTTTTTAAGTTTACTTTTAGCCCTTTTCTTGTCTAGGATTGATTAGGGCAGCCGGGATACGCGGCTTAAGCCACCATTTATACCAAATATATACAATTTACCTTCTCTCGCTAACCTCCAATAGGGTGTGATGGTCGGTATGGGTCAAAAGGACAGCTACGTCGGTGATGAAGCTCAAAGCAAACGCGGTATCCTGACCTTAAAATACCCGATTGAACATGGTATCGTAACTAACTGGGACGATATGGAAAAGATCTGGCACCACACCTTTTACAACGAACTCCGCGTAGCCCCGGAAGAACACCCAGTCCTGCTGACTGAAGCTCCCCTCAACCCTAAGGCTAATCGCGAAAAGATGACCCAAATTATGTTTGAAACGTTCAACACGCCCGCTATGTATGTCGCAATCCAGGCCGTCCTTTCGCTCTATGCTTCAGGTAATCCAAAACTTTTATACCTATATTAAATCAAAATTACAAAGCTTACTTCTTTAAATTTTACTGGTTATTATGGGTAAAACAACAAAAATTTTACTTGGTTGACGTTTGTATAGTTTTCTGGGCGTTTAGTTATAGGCATTGTAATTTACCAGGCGAGAGCCTTATAATATGTGCTTCCCTTAGCCCTTAATATCGTCGTTTTCTTTAAGATTTGAAATATTCTTCTGACTTAGGACTAGTTAATTAACTACTATATTTAAATCAAACTCTATTTTGGCCTCATATTATTAAATGAAAGCCATAATTATTAAATAATGATCCGATCCATTTTTTAGCTAGTAAATTTTTTCTAATTTACCCCCCCCCCCCCCCCCCCCCAAAAACTTTCTCAACAAGATTTTGTGTTTTATCTCTCTTAAAATTTGCCAACCTCCTTCTAAAACTTTTTCCCCCATTCTCCTACTATCTATCACAGGTCGTACCACTGGTATAGTCCTCGACTCTGGTGACGGTGTCTCCCACACGGTCCCCATTTATGAAGGCTATGCCCTGCCCCACGCCATTCTACGGCTCGATTTAGCCGGTCGGGACTTGACGGATTACCTCATGAAGATTCTCACCGAGCGTGGGTATTCGTTTACCACGACGGCCGAACGCGAAATTGTTCGGGACATCAAGGAGAAGCTGTGCTACGTGGCGCTCGATTTTGAACAAGAAATGGCTACCGCTGCTTCATCTAGCTCGCTCGAGAAGTCTTACGAGTTGCCCGACGGTCAGGTCATCACTATTGGCAATGAACGATTCAGGTACGTGATTATACTTACATTTCTACTTTAATTTATTACATGACTACTTTAATTTATAAAACAGTTGTGTTGGTTTTGCAAGGCCTCTAGTTTTTAAAAATACGACAGAATATATATATTTCGAGGTATTTAAAAAATAATTGTCTCATAATTATAAGCAAACAGTCGCTTAAATGCAAAAAAATCATATGCTGTAATATCCAGAGTGAAACATTTTGCTAAACTAAATTTTTGTTTTTAAATTTATGAGATAAAAAATTAATTATTAATAAATAAGAATATAAAGTAAATCTTAAATTTTATAAATAATTTTTGATTAAAGCTAAACCCCTTTATTTTTTCTGAATTTCGAAAAATAAAAAAATGAGTTTGACCCAAAAATGGGCATTTTCTCAGCTCTGGTAATTTCAACGTTACAGATGGGGTAAGATTGTAATTATTTATCATAATGTTTTTTTTAAATATAGTCCTTCAAGTAAAGCATGACTCTGGGAGTTGGGAAGGAGTCCATTAACTCCAGAATTCCGGAGTTTTATTTTTTTGGAATTTGCTTGGAGACATTAGCTTATTGGAAATATTGGAATTTGTATTTTTGTAGTCAAACTCATTTTTGTTTAATGAAAGTTGTAATATGAAAGAGCAGCTAATTAATTATGTAATAATTATATATGTTAGTAAATTTTTATAAAAAACTCCTGAATTTATGAACTTCTTCCAGATTCCAGAGTTTTGACATGCTCTAACTTCAAGTATCAACATATGAAATAATTATTTTCCTTTAAACTAGGTGTCCTGAAGCCCTTTTCCAACCCTCGTTTTTGGGCATGGAAACTGCCGGGATCCACGAGACCACTTACAATAGCATTATGAAGTGCGACGTCGACATCCGTAAAGACTTGTATGCCAATACCGTTTTATCGGGCGGTTCTACCATGTTCCCGGGCATAGCGGACCGTATGCAAAAGGAAATCACCTCACTCGCACCAAGCACCATGAAAATTAAGATTATTGCCCCGCCTGAACGTAAATATTCCGTGTGGATTGGTGGCTCTATCCTAGCCTCCCTATCAACCTTCCAACAAATGTGGATCAGTAAACAAGAGTACGATGAATCCGGACCCAGCATTGTCCATAGGAAATGTTTTTAAAGCACTGATAAATAATTTCATAAAATAATGCATATTTGTTACAAGCTCGTGCAGTTTTAGTCAGAGCTGGGAAAATGCCCATTTTTGGGTCAAACTCATTTTTTTATTTTTTGAAATTTAGAAAAAATAAAGGGTTTTAGCTTTAATCAAGAAAATATTTATAAAATTTAATTTTCTGCTTATATTTTGTATTTATTAATAAATAATTTTTTTAACCTGTCATAAAATTTTTAAAAAACAAAAATTTGAGTTTAGTCGAAAAATTGGTTTTTTCCCAGCTCTGGTTTTAGTTTCTTTTTTTTGCAGTTTTTATTACACTAAATAAGTATTTGTAATTTATTAATCTTAATTTCTATAATTTTTTTTATAAGACTTTGTTTTGTTCTAAATGCTCACTTTTCCCTGCTTAAATTACAATGATTACTCAATTCCGTCTGTGGTCCAACAATCATTCATTCCAAACAAACTTAATATTTATAATAATTATTTAATTTTATTTTTTTTTAATTTATTAAGTAGTTTTTATTAATTTGCAAATTTACAGAGCATTTTTTCTTGTTCAAAAAGCTTTGCATGTATTACAATGTAAGATGTCACTTTTATTGCGAGGCTTAAATTTCTTTTCTCATTTTGCGTTTCATATTTTAAATAACTAAAAAATCTCACCTTTTTTATTGTATATTTCTGACACATTACATTTCCTATATTTGTATGAAAATTTAACTAATATTCTTTCATTTATATATTCTTGCTATTTTTTTTTACTTTTTATAAAATGAATAAAAATATTAGCGATATATAATATTTGTGTACCAGGGTTGGGCATAGATAATTAAATAATGATGTGGATAATAGATATAGATTATTGGAGATTCTAAAAAATAGATCACAGATAACACTGGACAACAAAAAAAAACAACATAAACGATTTTTTGAGGGTTATGTAGAGAATTTTCTTGCGATAACGATCCCTGGTTTAATTTTTATTTCAATGTCTCCAATTTTTTTTAAACCGCGTCCAAAGTTCAGAAAAAAATTCACAAAATTTCTTTTACTATTAATTCTACAAAAAATCTATTGGCATATTCAGATTCCTTAAAAAAAACATATCTAAAAAGGCTATTACATAAAATTTTTAGTAATTTACTTGTTGCTTTTTATCGCCATCATCTACTCAATTTGGTGCGTTACCAAAAATGTTGTATAAATTAGAATTTTTGTTATAAATAATACCAAAGGTAAAATACCAAAGCCATTCTTTTATTTTGTGTTAATTGTAGATTAATTGGTAACAGAACTGGGAAAACACCCATTTTTCAACTAAACTTAAATTTTTATTTTTTTAAAATTTTATGAAAGATTAAAAAAATCAATTATTAATAAACACAGAATATAAGCATAAAATCTTAAATTTTATAAATATTTTCTTGATTAAAGTTAAAAACATTTATTATTTCTAAATTTCGAAAAATAAAAAAATGAGTTTGACCCAAAAATGGGCATTTTCCCAGCTCTGATTGGTAAACACGAGGTTATTCTTATAAAACCATAAAATAACTTTTTTTATATTTATATAGCAAATTTATATGCTATTAATATATCAACAACGTTAAACACAAGAAGTTTCGCGTTTTGAAAATAATTTACTTTATTAAAATTAGTGAATATTTAATAACACAAAATTAGTATAAATAAGTTAGTTTAATATTTTCAAACATGAATAAAAAAGAGTTTTACATCATATGGAATAATAAATGAGATATAAAATGATTTTTTTTAAACATTAAAAATTTGCATAAAATATGCACAAAACAAACAAATATGTAAATTTACAAATAATACTGAAAATGGTTTAATTATCCAACTAGATATCATGTAAATTTTAAAGAGATACGCTAAAACTGGTACTTAACCCATAAAGTTTAAACGCGCCCTTTCAAAATTTTTATTTTTTCAAAAATTTTATGAAAGTTTAAAAAAATAATTATTAATAAACACAGAATATAACTTGAAATCTTACAATTTTGGATAAATATATTTCTTGATTAAAGTTAAAAACATTTATTATTTCTAAATTTCGAAAAATAAAAAAATGAGTTTGACCCAAAAATGGGCATTTTCCCAGCTCTGATTGGTAAACACGAGGTTATTCTTATAAAACCATAAAATAACTTTTTTTATATTTATATAGCTTAAATAATATTTTAATTATCAACACAGTTGCCTGGAAATCTACAATAATGTACTTTGATTAAATTGAGTGCATATTTAATAACACAAAATTAGTAATATAAAGCTTTAGTAATCAAAATATTATTATAAGATGGTTTGTAGATCATATGGTATATATAAATGAGATTTAAAATGATTTTTTTAAACATTAAAAATTTGCATAAAAGATGGACACAAGAAACAAATATGTAAATATACAAATAATACTGAAAATGGTTTAATTTTTCCAACAAGATATCATACAAATTTTAAAGAGATACGCTAAAATTGTTACTTAACCCATAAAGTTTAAACGCGCCCTTTCAAAAATATTAATTTCTCAACAAAATTACTTTAATAAAATAATTAAAAAAAAAGAGTTGATAATTTGACCTATTACAATATTGGATAAATATATATTTCTTAAATATATCATCAGATCAAGCATATTATTAAAAATATAAAAAGAGGGAAATTTGTGATTAAAAGCAGGTATTGAGACCGGGAAGAACCGAAAACCGTGGTATTGAGGGTTGCTCGGTACCGGAACCGTTACCGGTTCTTTATTAATAGCTTAAAAATATTTTAATTATAACACAGTGCCTGGAAATCTACACTAAGTAGTTTGATAATTGCATTCCACACTAAAACACCTAATTAGCAATATAAAGCTTCAGTAATCAAAATATTATTATAAGATTGGTTTGAAGATGTATATCTTATATATAATAATTTAAAAAATTTAATTTAATTATGAAATATTATATTTAAGCTAAAATATTAATAAGTTATATATTTTAGGAAGATTTGATCTCTGTAGTTAGCTTAAAACTCTCAAATATATGAACTGTGTTATAAACGCTAAAAAGGCTTTGAAGTGCCAATGGGTCACCGATCAGTTTTGCGCAAGAGATAACTTTCTTAATGTTATCTTATATGCAGCACCTTTTGTTGAATTCAAGGGCTTTGATTGACCAACTAGCTAACCTGGTAAAATCGAACTACATTAGATAGGGGATACACCAAAAATTTTATCGGAAAAGGGCGACCTCCCGAGCCAGGTTCAGGCACAATTCTAGACATTGCCCCCTCCCTACCCCCCATTCCCCCAAATAAAATTTGCCCCCTCCCCTTCTTTTGCCCCCTAATATCACCCCCCCCTCTTCCAGAAAAAAATACGTATAAATTTTATTTTTGCCCATCCACTCCCATAAAATAAATTTGCTCCCCTTAACATATTTAAAAATTATTTTTAAAATATTTAGTTTTTTTTACAAAGTGTTTCATTCATATCAACAGTTCTCATCCGCCAAAGATATCTAACAGAAATTATTTCTGTTGTTATTAGATGTATAGATAAATATGATGTTACAGAAAGCTGTATATTCGTGAAAGCAATTCATTTGATGCCAAAAAAACCTTTTGTCAACAATCTTTTGTTAGAATAAAACCTAGAAACATAGAACCTTCGTACAATGCAATGAGGCGAACTTAATGTCGAGGGAAAAAGGTGGTCTTCAAGTATTTTTGAGAAAAATGGCTGGACAACATGTCCCGTATATTCTCTGCTTTGCCCATCGATTGCATCTTGTTTAAGATTGTCTTGAAATTTTAAGTGAAGGGAAAGATTTATTTAATATTTTTTCTTCCCTTCTTAAGTTTTTTTAACATGCTGCATTCAAGAAATAAGTGAATGCGGATACCCCGGCTGTTGCCTCATATGTGGTGTGGTCATTACGACGCTACTGTTTTTTAAATTTTAATAAAATATTAAATATACTCTTTAATTCTTTAGATTCCCTTTATAAATGTGATTTTCCTTTTTTAGGTATAAATAAATTAGAGCCTCTTTTAAAATTTATTTATTAAAGTAATTGATTGACGTAGCAAAAAACTTTTAATAAAAAAATTAATAATTACAAAGAATGTGTTGCTAAAGATTTTGTTAAATTTTTCTCTGAATACAAAAATGCGTTTCCTAATTTATTTAAAAAATTTTCTATAAGTTTGTTATTTGGCTCTTTAACGTCGAGTTGTGAGACCACTTAATAATAAAAAGTTTGAACATGGATCAGGGCTGGGAAAAAAACTAATGGGGTTTTTTTTTAAAAATTTTGTTGTTTTTTTTCCAAATCCCCACCCACCCGTGGGCATGGCAAAGGAAAAGCCCCCTTTTTTTTTTGAAAAAGAAAGGGGGGTTTAAAAAACCCCCTTTTTAAAAAAAAAAAATAAAAATAAAAAAAAAAACAACCAAAAAAAAAAAATTTTTTAAAATAATTTAAAAAAAATATTAAAGAGTTTGTGTCTTTTTTTTGGGGTGTTTTTTTTTTGTTTTTTTTTGTTTTTTTTTTTTTTCTTTTTTTTTTTTTTTTTTTTTTTTTTTTTTTTTTTTTTTTTTTTTTTTTTTAATTTAATATTTTTAAAAAATTTTTGGTTTTTTTTTTTTTTTACATGGATTCTATTGGTGTGCATGTATATTTTTTGCCGTGACCAAAAGTCAGGGCTAATTCTGCCAAAATTATTTTCTGCCCCCCCCCCCCCCCCCCCCACAAATTGGAAAAGCTAGAAACAGGTCTGGCCATGACCCCTTCTCCCCTACGGCTCTTGCATACTATGTGTTTTCAAATTCACGTGATATTTATTAACTATATGAAATATACATTGTAAATACAAATTTATCCAGTTTTGTATTTTATCAAAACACCTTCATCTACACTTACGTAAACATAGTGAATATAGCTAATAGAAATTTCATAACAGTTTTATTAAATTGGAAATCAAATTATTATTATTATTATTAATATATCTAATTTTAATAAGGTAAAAAAAGTAGAGGAAGTATATATATCTGTAAGCCTGCCATAAGGCCAATTAATGTAATAAAACCTTTTTAAATCAATATTCACCCGCCTCTAAATACCTTTTTATTTTAATTGCAGCTATTCAATACCATTAGAAAATTGTTAGAGGGCTCCGCAGTAGTTATTGGGTGATAACCAATATTTTTGGACCGGCCCCGCTTTATACGCCCTCTCAACCTTTACTTTTACACGTGATGTACAGATTGTGTGCCAATTTCGTTAGTCACCAACAAATTAAGGTTATTTTCAAGATTAAAATAACGCAATCAGATTTGTGTAGATGTGTTTAGATACAATATAAAGAAAAGTTAAAAAAAAATCTTTTATATTCTCAACTCCAACATACAATAAGCCAGAACTTAAATTTTGAATTATCTCTAGTCATAACGATTTAATATTGAAAAATTAGGAATTTTGTCTCTACCAATTAATATTGCTACACTTCGCTTGATTTTTGTTCGATTATGGGCATATGAAAGCACGAAAATTGGCTAAAAATAAAATGACTCGTAATCCTGCAGGCCTACGATTATGGTTAAGGAAAATGTTTTATTGTTATATATGTCAAAAGTATTATTTTTAAAAACTGTATATTAAGGGTATTAGGGCATATTTGTTTAGTAATTTCTTATTAAAAATGCCAACAAAAATTTACAGTTTTTATCACAACCAAAATTATAGACCGCCCTGGAATTTAAACTGCCCTAGGCAACGTTTTATATCAAACAGGTCAACAAATATCAATGCCAGAAAGGTGAGTTTTATGAAAACATAATAATTCATTCCCATGATGGCCTAATCTCATGTATATTTTTTATTTTTCTTATCTTCTTTGGTTCCTTAGATCGGTCTATATCGAAAAACGGCTTTTTTTGACCAAATTGACAGATCTAAATAGACCCTCAGAAAAAAATAAAAATCTTGCATATAAAAATGCCTTGTAACTTATATTTTATCACAATGAATGAAAAATATATTTTATTAATATATCAAGCTCTTATATTAGCATTTAAATACAAAATATTTCGCGTCCAAACTTAAATACGACATGATAAATCATCAGTTTTTAAAATATTATTTAAAGTTTGAATTTAACAGTTTAAATATTATGAATATGCAAAATAAATTTTAATTTATTTTTGTATTAGAATCTAATTTGATTTTAATTTTCAATGTTTATAACTGTTAAGTATGATTAGGAAAATGGTAAACAGATTTAATATAGCAGGTTTAATTTCTGTAGTTAATTCATGACTCTCAAAAAGTTGTTGACCTGTGTCAAACAATCTTTTCCATTTTTTTCTGTTAAATTTATCTCATATGTAATTCTGTTGTCTCTTATATACCACCTTAAATAATGAAATATAATTTTTACGTAAAGTTCTTACACCAATTTAAATTATACAATATATTTGGCACTATATATAACCAAATCATTTAATAGGTCAACTGTTTGAAGTAAATAATCTTTTAAATATTTTTTGTTTTTAGACATCTTTAAATTTTTAATTAGCTGACTTAATAAGTTTGATTAAACTGGCATTTAATAATTTTTATGATGGCAAAATTAATCTCTGTAGTTAATTTATAAATATAAAAACTTTGTTTACCCGTGCAATTTATTGTTGCATATCCTTGAGTATAAAAAAGGATAATTTATTTACTAATAAGAAATAAATTTTTACAAATTTTTTGATTTTCTAATTTTTTCTAAAATCCTCGCTAATATGAAAGTAGTTTTAACGAAAACGACCGATGTCTATAAGAACAGAGCTTATATTTTTGAATATCTTAACACACATGTATATTATTTTTCATATATAATTTTCTTAAGATTCGCGTTCAGAGTTCATTTGTTTTTTTGAGAATATTTTTTTATTGTTATATATTCTTAAAAAAAATTTGATTAATAAAAAATTTTATTTTTAGAGGCGCTAGGTTTTTAAAAGAATCATATTGAAATGTTTATCCATTACGTGTATAATAAATTAAAAAAAAGTTTATTAGAAAATCTTTATTATATTCAGAGCTAGGGGGTGTAAGGTAAAATTTTAGCAAAAGAATCAACAATTTTCGGCGAAAAAAAAATTATTAAAAATTAATTTTACACAAACAAAAAAAACTTGATTGCGGTAAATATATAATGTTATGGAGCACAATTTGATCTAAGCCTAATGAAAAAAAATTAAATTGGACCTATGGATTTAAAATATGATCAATGTAAACCAATATATAGCCTCAACATATTTTATCGAGATCAATTTATCTGCTATAAAAGTTTTGAATAATAGGTTTAACACAGTATTATTTTTAATTATAATATAAATTTTTTATTTCTAAGGTAAAAAATAGCCAAAAAAAAATAATTCATGTGTTTCTGATAATCTTTTTTTGAATGGTATTTCAAGACGTAAAACACCTTTCATTCTAAATTACACTGGACAACAAAATTTAGACGTTTTCTAAGCAACATTTTAGGCAACTATAGTTTTTGGTCATGTTTTTGGCGCTGATCACGAATATGAAATCAGAATTTTAGCCAAGGCCTCAGATTTTTAGTTATTCGGTGTCAAAGTTGAGATTTTTCAATTTTTGGGGTATTTTGGGTTATCATAAAGCCTATGAATAGTAGCAAAAGTTTAAAAATATATTTAGATAACGAAAACATTCATTATTAACGTAAGGGGTTTGAATTTTTTTTAAATATTTAATTTTTTTTTATTTTGTTATTTTTGTAAAATTAGTGGTTTTTGTCATAAACTTCGTTTTTTGATCTTAAATTACTTGAAAGTAAATTGCTAAAAATTTATGTAATAACCTTTTTTAGATATGTTTTTTTTATAAGGAATCTGAATATGCCAAAAGATTTTTTGTAGAATTTATAGTAAAAAAAAATTTATTGAATTTTTTTCTAAACTTTGGACGCGGTTTAAAAAAATTTAAAGGCCTTAGAAAAAAAACTAAACCCGGGATCGTTATCGCAAGAAAATTCTCTACAAAACCCTCAAAAAATCGTTTATGTTGTTTTTTTGTTATCCAGTGTTATTTTTACAAATTATGTGTGGACCCTTATACAAATGATCATTCTTATAGAACGTTAAAAATGCAATTAAATTTGGACATCGCAACAATACCTCTCCCCCCCCCCCCAATTTATCTTTCCCTCTTTACTTTATTCCTACACACCTTTAAAAATCCCGAGTACACCTTTAAAAATTAGCCAAAAATTAATTTAACAGGTTGTATAGTTTTTAAAAGTAAAAATTTTTCCAAAAAATATAAATTGCATCGGGAAAATCATGTGTTAATTATTAAATAAGACACAGTGTTTAAGATAAAAGGTATTTTTATTTTCACTTGGTTTTAATTTTCATATTTTTGGAGATTCAGCAACAATAAATACAACATATATGTAAACATAAACTCTGTTTAAATACACCACTTAATATATTTAACAGTCTAGTGCAATAACAAAAATGAAAATTAAATTTTGGTGTTAATGTTATTATGTAAAATATTAATAAGGCAGTTTAAATAAATCATAATTTTTAGTATTTTTCACAAATTTATTTCAAACAAGATTTTATTGTTGGAATTAATATGCAGTTTTCTAATCACCTGGCTATTTATAAATGGTCATTTTATGGCATTACAACGGTTGTTATATTTATGTTAGCCAGCTTTTTACCTCCATTCCACGACTGGAAGTTACCTGAATATAAAAGAATTCGACCCAAACTAGTTTGGAACGGTTACGAATGCCTTACCTGTTTCATTCAGTTGTTAAATAACAACTTGGTAGCTAATGATTGCAAATGCGTGTCTGGCGAAAAGGCGCCATTGCCTGGCATTTTATCAGCTACCAAGATATATTTTAATAGCTCTAGGATATCAGCAAGTAAAACGATGGCTCTAAATTATTCCGAGGACCAGTGCCACCTGTTGAACAATTGGACCGGGGTTAATTCCATCAATTCCAAGAAAAATTCCTATCCCATGGCAACGATGGAAGAGGATTTAAGGTTGGCCTTACAAACTAATACACCTGAATGTTCGAAGATTAGTGTCAATAGGGTCACCGGAATTAGTGAAATTGTTGTCAATGACGTTTTACTCAAACAAAAGCTCAAACATGGACGGAAATTTGGGCATTGTCAATACGCTTCGATACGAAGGCACCCCGACGCTAATCAGAGTGACTTTAAAAATATAATTGGCTCGCCAAAGAAATTCGTGAGCCATGCATTTCTACGAGACAGTCTCATCACTCAATTTGGGAATCATCTAAATACCAATAATTTCGATATCCTTGTAAACGTTCAATGTTTGGATAATAAAAATGAAACTATCTCAGACGATGTACATTACTTACCTTACGCGGCATTAGAGAATTACATGGAATTTGTGAATTCTCAACAAACCAAGAGCTTCTTAACTATCAACAATTTGGCCCAAGGATATGGTGATGACATAATAGTCACTAAGCCGCCAAACATTTTGATCATGGGTATCGATTCGATCAGTTACAACGACATGCTAACTCTACATAAAGTTAGGAAACTGTTAGAAGGCGCGGGCAGAGAAATTTTCATTTTCGAAAAATTCTTGAAAATTGGGCTAAACACTTTCCCTAACCTGTATGGATTGCTCACGGGACGTGAGATGCGGGGCGACACGTCTATATATTACGATGAAACGAACGAGAGAATGATATGGAAACTTTTTGCCGACCGGGCTGGCTATACTACGGCTTTCCTCGAAGACGAATACGAATTTTCGGCGTTCAATTACCATGGGAAAAAGGGGTTCCGTAAGTCACCCACGCACTTTTATTTTAGACCATACTTGGCCGCGATAATCAATCGGACCCCATTATCCGGATGGATAGAGAAAAACGAGGCCAAAAAACTAAAGGTATACCTGACGGCTAAATTACTAAATTACTCGAGAGACACGGTACGGGAACTAAGTGAACGAGACCTTCCGTTTTTTCACCTGAGTTTTCTATCCCGGTTAACACACGATGACAGAAACATTTTACCTTTGATTGACGAAATGCTCAACGCTTATTTCACTCAATTATTACAGCCCCTTTCAACGGGCAGGGGTGGTCTGGAAAACACGTTTATAATTATATTTTCGGACCACGGCCCTAGGATTGGAAAGGTTCGAGCGACATTGCAAGGTAAAATATTTATATTAGCCAAATGGCGTTAAATGTCGTAGCCTTCACACAGCTAGGAATATATTTACTTAGGCTAAGTATAATTTAGACTAACATATCAATAAATATACCTAAGCGCCCATTCCTTCTTCTCAACCGTATTCAACAAGGGCAAATGTTGAAAACATGTCATAAATGATACCATGCCACATAAATTTATAAGTGAAGCCCCGATTAATTGCTCAATCCACCCGATTTAATTGCTCTGCAGGCAATAATGATACTTAGGCAACAATTATTAACTTACTGCAAACGATCTATTAGGTTCATGATTATTTGCTATAAGCTCAATAAATTGCCTAATTGGTCTAGGGCAATAAAAGTTTAATACGAATTTATTATTAAATTTTTTGAATAATATTGCCTTTGACCACGAAATTACTCTATAAACATATTTAAATTGGTGATCAATCAATAGTGAGATTATAAATAGACATTCCAATTGTCGGTATTTTTCAACCAAGCCTAAACTTGCGCATTAGGTGATAAATTATAAAATATCTTATCGAGTCGGGTGGTCTAAATTGTATAGCTTGAACAAAAAATGTTGAATGATGTTAGTAAAAATGTTCATGAATGCTTAACTAAGCATCGGACTGCATAACTACACAGTCGACCTGCTCGAAAGGTGGGTCTTAAAAACAAAATGTAACACTGTGAATTATTTTTCCGGCCAGGCCAAAATGATTAAAGTTCTAGGCATTATTACAAACCATTTTTGTTTACTAAAATATATGAATTCAACTCTTTAAACTTGTAAAAAGCGGATGTGACTTTACAGAGTTTAGAGAAAAAATACCTCGATTTTATTTTTGAATATATTTGTATGTAACGCTAGGTATCATGGACGATTACAATCCCTCCCTATGGATAATTCCTCCAATTTCGTTTTTAAAAAAATATCCCGGCATCAGGGAAGCGTTAGCTGGGAATAGACATTCGTTGATCACGGTATTCGATTTGCACGAAACATTACGAGAGTTACTAAATATGGTAACTACGGATATACCGTCCCCCACAGCCAACTCTCAAATGAATTTGACAGGGCCCGTTAAATATACATACACCTCACAACCATTCAATCAAAAAAACGGGCCAGTAAGTTTATTTCACAAAATTTCAGACCGGGATTGTGAAATGGCAGGCGTACCCTTTACCTACTGCGCGTGTAATTGGTTACCTCTATATTCAAAATCTTTGACCAACGGGCGAGACGAAACAAATCCCTACTTTCCAACCTGTGCCAAAAACGGTAGTACAGCAGTCAATTGTCCTATCCGCCAAATACACCTAATTTCGGCTAATGAGACAGCGTCGGAGATAGTGACACCCGAAATGTTTGTTCACGGACTTGAAAAAGGGTTCACAGAATTAATTCGATCGAAAATTAATAAAATACTAGAATCGCACAAGCAAATGTGCAAATATCCGGTTGAAATCTTAAATTATACCGAGATGATTGCCCTATTATCGAGCAAACGAAGTTGGGACGGCATAAGAAGCGATGATAGTAATAAATCTGTGCGGCAGCTTCTAGTGTTCGATAATGCTAGTACTAATGATAACCCTCTAACAAAATTGAGTAGGTCTACAAGTTTTACGTTAGAAACGGTTAAAACAATTACCGGCTTTATTCTCATGTTCCAAATCAAGCCCCAGGGAAATGTGGAAGTTAAAATAAATCTCAAAAATATAGCAAAATCGGGCGGGAACGTTGAAATAAGTCGAATTTCGATTAAAAATATCGCTTCCATATACCGGACCGATTATTACACCCAAACTTCAAAGTGTGTTAAACAATCATACGAATTGTTAAAAATGTTGTGTTATTGTAGGTGACACCACCAATCTTTTTTTTAGTTAGGGTGCGTGCAAAGTGAGTTTTTAATTTCGTGAAATTTTCAAAAATTTTATTTTGTAACGAAACGCAAATTTTCAAAAAGTTGCCAAATTTGATGTATGCACATAAAATGCTTTTTATGAAATAAAAAAATTTTAAATAAATTTTTTCATAATTTTTAAAATTTAACGAAAATAAAAACTCACTTTGCACATGCCCTTATCAATTTTAGGCTTTTAAAATTAAGAATAATACTCTTTTGATACCCATACTTTTAAAAAGGTTCAAATTGATATTGTAATATTTGCTCAAAAATTTGTGATATTTGGTTGGACCAATGTTTATTTAATCCATAAACTCTGAACAAAATGTATATTCCCAGGGAGTGAAAATTGAACATATCCAAAAATCGTTAAAACCATTATGGAAAAAGTTAAACTTAAAGAAAAACTCATGGTATAACACAAATCAACATATTTTGAGAGTTATGAGCAAACAATGGATATTAAACTTGCCATGGTAGGGGTTTTGTAATTTGTTTACCTTTTTTCTAATCCAGCTTTAAACATAAAAATTTTTAAATTAATGCCAAAAAAGATTTATAAACAAAAATAAATTAAATTTTTTTTTTCATATTTACAACAGCAAAACTGTTATTTTCAATCTTTAACTCTAACTTCTATAAAAACCGATGATATATCGTGTCGTTTTGAGTTTGGACAAGATGTTTTTTATTATCTAAAAGATGATGTAACAACTTGATATACTTTAATGTTTTACTTCATTTTTTTGATAAAAAGAAGTTTAAAAAGATTTTTATATGAAAAAAAAATTCTTAAATTTTTTCTTTTCAGGGTATTCTCGAGAGTCATTTTTTTCAAAAAAGGTCATTTTTTTAATATGGACGGATTTAAAGAAGCGCAGCCGGAAGACACTACGAAAAATATATATACGAGTTAAAGCCACCAGTGTATATTCTTTTATGTTATCAATTATTCACTTTTCTGCCATTAATATTGACCAGTGTGATGTAATTAAAAAACTAACAAATGTATTTACCTTTAAAGGTATATTAAAATTATGTTTTATTTCAGTTGGGCTATATATTGAATTATTATAACTGTATAATTTTCATTGTCTATTTTATAATAAAATTGAATAATTACTGCCAATTTATTAATTTATAATGCACCAGATTATGGCAATGTTTAAGTACAGCTTATTTTCTTGACAGATTTGGCATAGAGGGCAATTGGCATCCTCTTTATAGGTGACCGCCGAATTCCAGAGCCGTTCATTTTCTTGAGCCTAGCCAAAAATTTAGACCATCGCGGCGTGTTAAATCTCATTTAACTTAGTGGGACTGCTCGAGACTTGTGGCAGCCCAAATGTGGAAGCCGTTCCCTGAAGGAAACTCCTTTGCCATGCTTTTGCGAGAAAAAACTAGGCCTAAACAAATAATTTCACGCTGCTGTCTTCTTGCCCGATCTACTTTATTCCTTACGGATTCAGATTTTAATTTTTTTTCTTAAAATATTAAAAGCAAGCAAAGAATGATTTGGTATTTTCTTGAAAGCGCGTTCGAATTTTATTCACTTTTTCGAGAAAATTAATTTTTTATTTTAAGGCAATAAAAAAATTAATCCTAATTATTAAACAGATCAACAAATTTTAATGACACAACCGTAAATTTTATGAATGCATAGAAGATTTCCCAAGATGACCTTATCTCATATGTATATTTTGTTTTTCTTAGTATCTTCCGGCCTTGGCTCCTTACTAACCATATCAAAAAATGGCCTTTGGCCAAATTGACAGATCGAGAATAACCTAAAAGAAAAAATTTAAAATCATATGAAAATCCCTTGTAACTTATGTTTATCATATTAAATCAAAAATAAAGCATTTTAGTATATCAAGCTCTTACATCAGTATTTTGATAATACAAAAATTTGCGCGTCCAAACTTAAATACATTTAAAATTTGATTATAAAACTTTAGCTGTTGTGAACATGCAAAAAAAATTTCAATTTATTTTTGTTTTTGAATTTTGCATTTTTTTCTAAAATTTTTGATGTTTATAGCTGACTCACTAGGTTTGATTAGGAAAAACAGTAAAAGGATTTAAAAATGTATAAGATGGCGGGTTGACCGACGTAGTTGGCTAATAACTCTCAAAAATTTGTTGACCTGTATTATAACTAATAGTACTATTTTATAAATTATTTAAGTTTCGCTTTAACGCGCCTTTTGCAAAAAAATGAGCAAAAATATGGCGTAGTCAAAACTTATCTTATGTTTTCAGTGAGTTAGGATTTCACCGTATAAATGCTGACACTTTTTTTCGGCAAAAAAATATTAGTTTAAGTTTGCTAAAATTTACTATAAAATACTATAAAACTAAATCCAGCATTTTCAGTTTATTCAAAATAAAATAGAGTTTAAAACATTCAAAGCATTTAATATTTCGGCATTCAGTTCTAACTCAAAACAAACTATAATTCACTCAAAACAAATATTTATATTATATAAATCAGGGGATACCATCATAAACTCGGCAAGTTTTTTTTTCGGCGTGAGCTCAAACTAACGAAATAGCAACCTTTTCTTTTAAAATTTTATAAAGAGAGCAGTGCTGGGAAAACAATAAGCCAAAAAACGTTGGCTCATTTTTTCCCCCAAAACATAAAGAAGGAATGGGAGCTACAAATTAGGGGCCAAAATAAGAATTCAAAACTTACCAAGAAAAGAGGCAAAAAACTCACAAAAAGTGGCTCTTAAAAAAAGCCCCAAAAGCCTTCGTTCCCATTTATTTTTTTCCCAAGCCCTAAAAGAGAGTCGAATTTATTTAAACCCTATATATTTGTTCTATATTCAACTCACTTATATCAATACAACTTACATTGCAATGAGTATTGCCTCAATTAGTTAAAATAAGAGATCACTTTATGGTCATATACATTTGATGTAATATATTTATTATGCGAGAAAAAATGGGCGAACTACTAGTATATGAAAATATAATTAACAAATTAATTTGCTTCGTCGTTCGGCGGGGGTTTCCAGACGCAACCCTATAAATTAGATACATGATTTAACTAATTTGAAAAAAAGGGCTTAAAATTATATTTAGGCAAATATAATAATTATTCATTACATCTACACAAAGATCAAATCTTGATAACAGAACAATTTTTAAATATTTTAAAACTATAAAAAGGGCACATTTACATAAATTTTTCCAGTCGATTCTTCGTTCAACAGCTGAGATTGCTCGGTAGATTTCAACTTTTTAGGCAAAGGGGGTACGGCAAAAACAAACTTGGCATCAGTCTCACTTGGATTTTTATAATTTTCACCGATCGAAACTAATTTTTCATCGATGTCATCATGCCTGAAAAAAATATATAATTTTGTGAAGCCTAATATTATAATTTTTAACTCTCAATAATGACATGGCGATATATTAAGCGAAAAATTTTAAGAATTTAAACACGACCTTAACTAAAAAACAGCTTGTGTTGTTTATATATATAACAAGGGTCAACAAATATCGATGTTAGTTAGAAAATAAAAGAGCATACATCTCAATGAAAGCCTTAAAAAGATATTTTTTGTTTCGTAGTTTCTTCCGTCTTTAGCTCCCATAACGAACGGCTTTCTCAAATTAAAAATTTTTGCGACCTCAAAAATACCCTAAAGAAAAAATTTAAAAAATCCTTTTTTTGTATATTAAATATCCTAGAAACTTATATTTTGCTTAAATAATGAAAATAAAAACTCTGTAGAATATCAAGCTCTTACAAATTTAGATAAAACAGAATATTCTGCAAACTTACAAGATATATTGTAAGTTTTAAATAAAAATATAGATTGAAGTTTGATTTTAACAATTCAGTTATTGTGATTATACAAAAAATTTTAATTTTTAAAATTTATTTTTGATGCTTTTAGCTGAATTAATTAGAAAAACGTATTTGAAAATCCATAATATGGAAGTTTTGATCTCTGTACTTAGCTTATAACTCTAATTTTTTGACCAGCGTAATATAACATGTAGGCAAAAGTAGAAACTTGGTGGCGTGTTCAAAATCTGTGTTGGTAGTTGCAAGGATTGAGCTTTTATCACTATTATTTTGGTCAATAATATTATTACAACATCTATTGTTATTTTCAACTTTATCGTGTTCAATATTTTTGACATTGATGCCACCGTCACCTACAATAATTTGCTGAACTGGAGTTTTTTTGACAGATGAAAAAAGTTTTTTGACGTTGGGCGAGGGTTCGGCTATTTTAAGTAGTCGATTGTATTTGGCAAGTTGCTTGGCCAACTTTTGTCGTTGGACTTGGTACATCGTAAGTTGGGCCTTGAGGTTTCCAACCCCTCCTCTAAAGCCACCCATTTTTTGACGGACTTTCGAGGAAGCGAGGTTGGCCATAAATTTGTCGAGTGGATCGATTGGACTTGCATCTGTTTTATTTAATATTTTATCTTTATCTGTTTTGTTATTCTTAATAATTGTAGTTGTTCTTTTAAGGTCACCGCTGATCATGTTATTTGTCAAGCATGCATCAGGAGGATTTTGAGGCATGGCAGCTTCGGCAATAGCTTTGTGGGTGGTGGCAATCAATTCGTCTATTTTCTTTAAATTTATAAAGAGATATAAAAAAAAGATGTACAAGATTTCCCAAATAGACTAGCTTTAACGAGCAAAATTACCGAGATTTAACTATTTCATTTTGTTGAATAACAACTGGTTAAATTGATTATAAAACTTAATTTTAAAATAATCGAAGATACGTTTGATTAATATTTAACAAAGAGCAAAGCACCAGGTGAATTTAAATGACATTCTCAATCACGTGAATTATCGAGTTATAGAAAAGAAAAGTTTAAATAAGAATTATATTACCTGAATTTGTTTGGTAAGTTTTTGTATGGTTTCAGTTATGGATTCGTAGGTGTGAACTATTTCACCTTGGCTTTCAATCTCGTCAAGCCGAGCAGATTCAGCGCTTACCTCATCGCTTACATCTAAGGGCATTAGTCCATACCTACAAAATGGTATTCAATTTTTATGATAATCATTTCACAAACAAAATATAAAAATGTGTTCCCCTTTAAATTAAATAATTTACTAATTAATTTGTATGCTGTTGATGGTCGAACAACCTATAACTTGGTTGTGTTCCATAGTAGTTGGATGTAGAGCATGTCAAAACTCCGGAATCAAAGTTTTTTATTAAAATTTGCTAGTTATATGTAATTATTACATAATTAGCTGCTCTTTCATTTATTTACAACTTTCATTTAACAAAAATGTGTTTTGACTACAAATACAGATTCCAACATTTACAATAAGCTAATTGTTTTAGTTTAACAAATGATAATAGATTGGTTGGGTTATAGTAGATTCATATTAGGGAATTTATATCCTAGTGGCTAGGCCACCAGGATATCATTTAGGAGTATATGGACAATAAGGTTTGATATATGCTTTTTATTAAATAAGAATTATGTTATGATATTATAGATAAAAATAGTATTATCTTTATATAAAAACAAAAACTTTTATTATAAAAAACTATTTCTGCAAGTCGTGATGACACCGCTGAATTTAGCCCATCAATTAATCAATTGTTTAGTAGTATAATTCATTAGTATTACAGGCTACGACACTAATGTTTACTAGCAAATTCCAAAAAAAAAATAAAACTCCGGAACTCTGGAGTTAATGAACTCCTTCCCGACTCCCGGAGTTTCGACATGCCTTAGTTGGATGGGTGACAGCCAAAGAATCCCAAAGCCGTCCATTTTTCTGAAAGCATAAACTTAAATTTCTAGGGTCACCGGTGCGTGTTAAATCCCATTAACTCTGCAGGGCCTGCAGTAAAGATAGAAGAGGCAGAGCCCAGACGGGTCTGCCAAATAGGGCCTTTATTTTGCTCTATAATGTCTAAATGTGAACTTGACTAATTTAACACAGGTCAACAAATTTTTGAGATTAATGAGCAAACTCCAGAGATCATACATACTAACCTGAGAAATTTCAAATCCGTTTACGGTTTTTATAATTTAAAATAAGCATTAAAAACTTTTAAAAAAAGGTCATAAAAAACAAAAATTGAGGAAAAATATATTTGTCGTTAAGTTTACCTGTTATATAAGGTGCAAATAGAATCTATTGAAAACCGATAAAATATTGGGTCCTGAGTGTCAAATATATTAAATAATTAAAATGTCAATGTGAGAAATATAATTATTAATATTACTTAGAAATTTTATTCTTCATAATTTGAGATGAAATATATTTATTACAAGGAATATTTAATGATAATAAGGTCGTAAATTTTTTTAATGTAATTACGAAATCGCAAAGTCTGTCAATAATGATAAAAGGTCATATATCGATATGGAAGGATCTAGGGAGCAGAAGGGAAAATAAGAAAAATATGTATATAAGGTGAGATTATCATTGGGATGTATGCCTTTATGTTATAACTTTTTTTGACTTCAATTTTAATGACCTATTTAAAAAAAAACAATTAAAATTAACTTGTAATTTAAATGTTAAAACGTATCACAAAGTATGTTAAACTATGTATAATTGATAAATGGGTATATTGAATCATCATGGCTTATAATTTCTTCCAGTAGTTTGTACTTAGAAAGCTATATTTCGCAAAAAAATTAAAATATTCTATAAAGTTTTTTATGCTAAATCTTACCTAAATAAGAAGCACATTTGACAATTGAAGCACGTTGTGTATTTAAATCTTGATTTTTATCTTCTATTTTTTTGAATTTTTGAAAAGGAGAAATTTTTTTGCTAAAAAATTAGAATTGGCAACATTTTGTACTTAGTAAAAAAAAATTAATATTAAACTGTTAGCAAAAAAACATATTAATCTATTTTAATAAAGTTTTCAAATAAGACATAAACCTTAGCTTCCGAAGTTTACGTTTGTTTTGCAACGTCCCTGTCCGGTCACTGAATTCATCCTCGTCGCTTTCGTAAAAGTCGTCTTCGATCAATCTCATAGCTCGAAGTTCGGGCTCCGTTTTTCGAGCTAAGATATATAGTACATACAAATATCAATGGCATGTGAGATAAGTTTGAAACAGAAAAGCATATACCCCCATGATTTATTCTATATATGTTTTCGGTTTTTCATAGTTTCTTCCTAGTTCGGCTCCTTAGATCAATCCGTAAATGGACGACAAGAATGACAAATATTGGGGCCAAAGTATCTTAAAAATAAATTATAGAAGCCTTTTTTTATCCCTTGTACCTTATATTAATCATCCCAAATAATAAAAAAAAACATTTATTAGTATTTTAGGTTCTTACATTAGCATTTAAATAAGGCATCCAAAAATACGACATAATGTATTATCGTTTTCAATTAAAAAAATTAAAACAGTTTAACTGTTTAAAAAAATTAATTTATTATTGTAATCCAATTCTTTTTGTTTTTCTTTCTTCATAACACTGGACAACAAAATTTTGACGACCCTAAGCATCATTTATGGCAACTATAGTTTTTGGTCAAGTTTTTGGCGCTGATCACAAATATGAAATCATAGCCAATACCTCAGATTAGTAATTCGGTGTCAAAGATGAGATTTTTCAATTTTTTGGGTATTTTGGGCTTCTCTATATCATAAAACCTATGGGTAGTAACAAAAGTTTAAAAAAATATTTAGATAACGAAAACATTCATTATTAACATAAGGGGTTTACATTTTAAATATTTAATTTTTTTATTTTTTCATTTTTGTAAAATTAGTGGTTTTCGTAATAAACTCCGTTTTTTGATCCTAAATAACTTGAAAGTAAATTGCTAAAAATTTTATGTAATAACCTTTTTTAGATATGTTTTTTATAAGGAATCTTAATATGCCAAAAGATTTTTTGTAGAATTCATATTAAAAGAAATTTTATGAATTTCTGATCTTAAGATGCGGCTTAAAAAAAATTGGAGGCATTGGAAAAAAAACTAAACCCGGGATCGTTATCGCAAGAAAATTCTCTTCAAAAGCCTCAAAAAATCTATGTTGTTTTTTTTTGTTGTCCAGTTATAATTTATCTAAAATTTTCAATGTTTATAACTAACTCACTAGGTTTGATTAGTTAAACCCTTAAAAGAATATGAAACCCTAAGATGGCAGGTATCTCAAGTTAGAGCTCATAACTCAAAAATTTGTTGACGTGTAGTAAATTAAAAAAATAACCATGAACAATTTTCTTTTCAATATTAATTAATACGTAAGTTATTACGGAATTTCAATAATATCTCAATTTTTTCATACATTCTAAATTTGTTGGGAAAACTAAATTTCCATGTAATATGAACACAAATGAAATCGAATGATTATGAAACATTTTAAAGAATTTAGTAAATAAATAAATTTTAAATGTTTATAGCTAGCTCATAACTGATTAAACGATATATAAAACGGATCATTGGAGCCCTAATCCGATTGCTTAGTCATTTTGTCGTGATATATCAAAAACGATAGGCGATAACAATTATACTACAAATGTATAATTACTAAAAGCTTTTGGATTTTTTAATAATCCGTAAGAGTTGAGTAAACGTAGCGCCTTTACGCAACATTCCACCATGGCTTCCTTTTTGCTCACGTTCACCGCTTCTATAGTTTGATCCAATTCCAAAGGATTTTGGTTAGCACCGAGGTCCAGCATTAGAGAGCATTTGTACCTCTTAGGTTTCCCCTTTTCGCGTGGGATTTCTTCCAAATCTACCTCGAATTCTAGGTCTATACCATATAGTAAAAATTTGTTGTGACATGATGAATGCCCATAATATTTCAACAAACAAAATCCATGTATCATATATTTTTATTAATTAAAAAAAGTAATGACCAATTTTTATACACCATTTCACTTTAATGAGACAATAAAAAAATTTAATTTAATCATTTTACCGATAATAAAAATCATGAAAATAATTATTTAATTTGACAATCAATAATATATAATAACCTTGGCATTCCAGGTAATTCTTTAAATACTTTTGAGGATCACTCATGAAGACAGATTCATCCATTTGCTCAGTACTCTCGTTCACCTCTTTGCCATCTTTTTTGATTAGGTCCGAGAACTCTTTTATACCCCAGTTAACCACATCCCTATCTTTTAAGTCTTCACTTGCCACCTGTTTTTCAAGTTTTTCCTATATTTCACACAAAATAAAGGTATTACTACGTATTTATAACCTAATATATATTTAAAAGAAACTTTGCTTGATACAAACATACCTTATTTCAAATATTTTCCTTTAAGTAATAAATTTTAATCTTCACCATAAAAGTTAAGGGGAAAAGTAAAATTATTTTTAGAAATGAAAAGGTAAATATAAAATATCATTTAATACATACTAAATTTAGTGATAATACATTTGATTTTTTTTATTATACTATCAAATTTATAGATTTGTTCAAAAATAATTTATTGGCTATGTAAAAAAAGAATTTGATTATCTACTATAAAACCCAATATTTTTAGTTATAAACCCAATTGTTTGCACCATATTAAATTAAAGAATATAAAATAAATATTAATGATAGTGCTATGCTTTAAAATTAATAAAAAAAAAAGATAAAATATGCTTTAAGAGGCACCTTTTATGCAAATTTTTGGATAAAAATTTTTAGAATAAAACAACTCCTATTTATACAAACAAAGCTATATGATAAATTATATAACAAATATGAAAAGTAGGTATGAGTCAAATTTTTTGTATGAAAATAAAAGGTAGGTATGTTTATGATTCACTAGCTAGCAAAATCCTAAATAATACCTTTTTATAAAAAATTTATGACAAAAATTATATATATAATTCAGCTGAATGGAAAAAGTTACAGGTATTAGATTGTTTTAAATGTATATAGAAATTTTTTTTAAAAAACTACTTAAAAGTTCTGTCAATAACATTTGAAATGTTAAAATACTTTTTAAAATCACTGCTAAATTACCATACTAATTTAAAATAGTTAGCATAAAAACTTTACTATCTATATTATGTTCTTTTTCTTAATATCACAATATTTAAAGTATAAAATTTTGGAATTTGTTCTGTTTTTAAATGGTATAGGTTTAGATTTAAATCTCAATATTAACTTAATGTGCAAAAAAACATTTTGGATTAACAGGTACTATTGCAATAATAATAGTTAGAAATTTATCAATAAATATACCTTATATACATCTTCCTGATCTTCTAATGGTCCCTAAATATATTTAAAAATAAAATTAAGCTCACATTTAGAACATACAATCTAGTGCTTTCTCCAAACTTTAAAACATATCCTACAAAAAGCCTATAGAATTTTTTCTTTTCCAATTTATGCTTATTAATGTATGTCCCATGCGTACTTCCCAAATCGTATATATAATAACCAGGAAATTTATGATCCAAAATTTTGTCACAATATTGCAGTATAGCATGGTATCTTGATAAAGATGGGTGCTGCAGCTGTATATCGCAAAACTCTGACCGTCCTAACAAAATGTAAGGCTTTTGAAAATCAAATTTAAAATTTTCAACGATACATCCATTTTTTAAAACTTCAATTGAATAATTTTCATTTTGTGTGTTGGATCCCCAATCAGGGACTTGATATGGTAGCTCACTTTTTTCATTCATATGGTCAAGTCGCGCAATAAGAGGTGGCCTAATTTTGTAAAGCCGTGCCCTATTTATTACCATTATTATTATATTTATGCATTTATTAAATCGTACAAAACCCTAAAAATTAAATTTTAAATTTGTTTTTGTTAAAAGAGAACAGAATATAATTTATTTGTATTGGTTGATTTTGAAGCACTTTTTTTATTATATGCAAAATTAAATATACTACTTTGGCAAACCTACTAGTTTTCAGCCAAGTTTTTAACTATAAAAGCTGAAAATTTTTGTTTTCTATTTTTTTTAAGCAATTAATTTTAATTTAAGTAAACAGAATTTAAAATTTTTTTTATTATTATTCAATATAGACCCCAACATTTTTAATTTTGAATATCATTAAAAATAATTTTTGTAATTTATTTTTTAAAATAAACTAAACTACTATTTAAAATTTAGTTTAAGTCTAAAATTGTTTAGATATTTGAAATGAATTTTTTCTCAATTTCACTGCTAAAACCTTGATAAATCCTTAAATATAAACTAAAAACTGCGACCTTATTATCCAGGTATTTATTTTTAAAATAAATATGTAAAGTATTGTTTTATAAAATTATTTTTTTTAAACTAGTTTTAAAGGTAAATATTAGAATAACTATTTAGTTAAAATTTTATAAATCTTTTTATAAAATTTTTGCTTGACCAAACACTATTTGATCATTAACATTGATTTAATTAGTTGATTTGAAGCTATATATAATGGAAAAAAAATAACAAATTTTTATTTTTTATTCTTAGTGTTAAATAAAATTTACGATTTACGAATTAATTTATAAATATTTAAAAAACACCTGTTGTTTTTTAAAAGCTATTAACTATTATAGTTATGAGGTTAATTGGGGTCCATATGGTATAGCATTCGCCTTACAAATTCTTTTTAAACTACTATTCAAAGTGTAAATAAAATTTAAAATTAATCTACTTTTAGGTATTTAACATGACTGTATACCTACTTTGTTTTTACTTAGGCTTAGAATAAAAAAAAATAGAATTTGGCATTCCAGATAATTCAACCATGTGTAGAACGCTGGAAGTTATTGAGTTAGTAAATATATAAAGGCGTAATTTAGTTCCCCCCCCCCTCCCCCCAATCCAAAAAAATTGAGATTTACCCCAAGCCCACAAAAAATAAAAAAACGATATGTTAATTTTCGGAAGGAGATGATTTATCAAATTTTTTTTAATCATTTTGTTTTTTATACAGAAAAAAATAAAATTTTAAAAGGCATTACATCTACACCATTTGTATGTGCTTTAATTTGCTCAATTTTGCTTTTGTTATAAATAAAAGGGACCAAAAAATCAAAACAAGAATATTTCATATTAAAGTATTTTGAGAGTAAAACAGTTGCCCTTTTATTTTTTAGTATATATACGCCACGTTGTATAACACTTGGTATATTTGCATTTTTTATTAGAGCAATTATGCAATTAATAATATTGTTTCATAATTTCAAATTAGAGAAAATGTAAGTGATGTCTACCAAAACAATTGATATGATTTTAACATTTATATCAAATGAAGGCAAAATTGTAAGGCAAAAAAAAGTGCATTGCTAAGCTCATTTAATAACACTAGACAACAAAATTTGAACGACCCTAAAAATCATTTATGGTACTATGGGTTTTAAGTTTTTGGCGCTGATCACTAAAATGAATTCAGAATTTTGGCCAATGCCTCAGATTTTTAGTTATTCTGTGTCAAAGTTGACAAGTTTTAATTTTGGGGGTATTTTGGGCTTCTATATCATAAAACCTATGGCTAGTAGCAAAAGTTTAAAATTATATTTAGAAAACAGAAACATTTATTTTAAACGTAAGGGGTTGAATTTTTTTTACAATATTTAATTTTTTTTTATTTTTTATTTTTATAAAATTAGTGGTTGTTAAATCCGTTTTTTAATCCTAAATAACTTGAAAGTAAATTGCTAATAATTTTAGGTAATAAACCTTTTTAGATATGTTTTTTATAAGGAATCTGAATATGCCATTAGACTTTTTTAAAATTAATAGTTTAAGAACTTTGGACGCGGTTTAAAAATATTGGAGGCATTGGAAACAAAAACCAAATCTAGGATCGTTTTCGCAAGGAAATTCTTACGAAACCTTCAAAAAATCGTTGGTGTTGTTCTTTTTGTTGTCCAGTGTAATTGGTAAATATGGAAAAACCTCTAACAATTTGTGACCTCAATTGCATGATGAAAGCAATCTAAGAACGATTTTATCCATGCTCATCCAGTAATGGCATGCTAAGGAGTTCTCTAGACTGCCATCGCCTAGCGAAACAAAATTGGGCCTGATTGATATTTTTGCTTAGATGGAACAATCTGGCGACCTATTTTTGGTTTTGTTGATTTATTTTATATAAGATGATCACATTTTTTAAAAAGGTTAAAGTTAAAAGGGTGCCTCGGCGGCGCTGTCTTCGACTTTGGGAGTCTCAACGCTCTGGAACTGGGTCAACCAGTTAATATTTATTTGTCATTGACAACGGTGACTTTACATATTAAACTTTATTACTTTTCACATTTAAAATAGAATTTACATGTATTTTTTTTTGTCAAATTTAAATAAAATATGAATGTTCCAAAAACCATTTTTCCCTTCAAATTTATAATTTTTTTATAAGAAGTCTTGTTTATAACATTCTAAAGCATAGAAAAATGCCGTTTAATTGCTTAAATTATTTACTTGTTAATGATTGCAACATTTAGTGGAATATTGAAATTTGTGATGATTGATATTATAAGTATTGACATAAATTTTCAATATTATAAAAATGAATAACATTAACAGGAAAACAATTTTTATTAAGCCAAGCCAACGAATCATGCTATGATTCTTATTAACATTTTAATTTAAATATATAAAACTAGAGCTTGATTAACCCTCTTGGTAGTGTGAGATTTGTAACGCGAATGGTACAATCCATTTGGATCCCTTTAAACCTTTATAACTTCAAGAGTTTTAGAGCTATGTTATATTCTTGAAAAATACGTAGAAGACGTATAAGTACATTTTATAAATATTGCAAATTTTTAATACTTAGTAGAAATAAATCTGAATAAATTTTTTTTTATATAAAATTAAATAGTTTATAATAATTTATATCAATATTATTGATTAAATGTGTTTTTAATTCGGCATTTTATGAAAATCTAGGTAAAAAATGTTTATAGAATAAAAAATTATTTTTGTCAATTAGACATCTTAATTATTATACAATACAAACAAAAATTTAAATACTTAATATATAAATATATTTAGAAAAAAATACAAGATTGGAAATTTTTAAGTTTAATTGAGGCAATATAATGGTTTCCAACATTTAAATTTTTTAGGGTCCATACAAATCCCAATTCATTTTCTAAATTCCAAAATCTTTTAATTAAACTTATACCAAATGTTTGTTAATACGTTTAAAAAAAAGTCAAATAATTTTGGTCAATAATAAATGTAATCCTAAGATATTCAAAATATATAATGTGCTAGGGTCTCTATGGACTACACAGTGCTAATCTTATTAAATGCCATGTTTTTTTATTCTGTGCACAGTGAAGAATTAGGGAAGACATTCCTTGAGTTGAAAATTCTCAAGTGAGGCTGAATCTTGATTCTGGGCTAGCTATTTTTTAGAAAAAAAAAACGTTAGAATCCATTTTTTGTAATGGGCACCCGAGACGCACCTGTTGAGGAAAATGAACATTTTATATCACGGTCGTCGATTGTTGTATTATATGTCTTTCTAACTGGCTAAATTAGCCGTGACCTCGGGCTTTTTTGATCAAAATGACAGATTTTGCGACTTCTAATATAACCCGTCTCTAAGAAAAAATTCAAGAATCTTTTTTTTATAAATATCTCTTGTAACATATATTTTCGAATAAAAAAAATAAAATCATTGTAATATATCATGTTTTTAAGTCAGCATTTAGAAAATAATAAAAAAATTTTGCGTTCAAGCTTAGATACAACACGATTAAGCAGGTCAACAAAAATTTGATTTTTGAGCTAATTGACAGATCAAACTTGCCATGGAATTTATAAATTAGTTTTTATTTTAATCAGCTATAAACATTAAAAATTGTAGAAATATTAAAAAAACAAAAAAGATTCAAAAATAAAACAAAATTAATTTTTTTGCATATTTACAACAGCTAAACTGTTATTTTCTTCTAAAAATATTTGTAAACTAGATAATTTATTGTGCCGCGAATTCGGTTTTATCTAAATAATGATGTAGATTTCATTTATTTTGCAATTTATATGTAATTTAAATTACTTTTCAATTATAATACTTTACATGACATTATTTGCGATAAGAATAGGAATATTTATATAAACTCTTCAAAATCTGTTTTTAGAGCCTATTTTTTCTTTAAGGAAGGATTTAAGGAGCTGAAGGCGTATGAATCTAAGAAAAGCATTTATTTTTGAGAGAAGACCATCATGGATATGTATGCTTGTGTGTTTCATGAACTATTTTTTCTGATATTCATATTTGTTGACCTGTGTTATCGGTTTTTAATTGAAAACAGTAGGTTAAGCTGTTTTGAATTTGCAAAAAAATCAAGTTATTTTTATTTAACTTTTGTTTGTTTGACATTTTTTCTAAAATTTTAAATGTTTATAGCTAGCCTACTAAGTTTGAATAAAATGATAAACAGGCTTTAGTTGGCAGGTTTGATCTCTATAGTTAGCTAACAAAAATTCGTTGACTTGTGTAGGAGATAATTGCTTTATATGTTTTATTTGCGATTTTATGACATATTTAATTGTTGCTAACAGGCACATGAGCGTTTTTCCATAAAATTCTTATGGAAAAGATAAACATTGTGCTTAGTTTCTTTTAGAAAACTAAATGCCTTTAAATTACATATAAAACATTATTATGTGGTAATAAAAGATAAATGGCTTTTCTTAAATTTTAAATAAATGCAAAGTTGGCAAAAACAAAGGAATGTGAAAAAAATTTATACTAAATAATTTCATAACAAACCGCCCCCCTCTCCCCACCTTCTACCCTAAACAATGAAGATCTTATTGGTAAGGAGGTGGAAAAATTTGCTGTTTAATTACAAAGCTAGCCTATAATTAAACTGGGATTGGGATCATCAAATACACCAGTAATTTTAAAGAATAACAGATTGATGAGTGCGTAAATAAGGTTATGTTGATATGGTAAATTAAATTGTCCACACTGATGTCCATATTTCAATAAAACACCGGTGCATGCAGGGTTAGGATTATTTGCTAAAAAACCACCCCCTCACGGCCTCGTTTTTTTTGAGGCCGCCATACCGCTTTTATACCGAACGTTAACGGGACAATGGATATCACCCAATCGAGCTAAATATAATCTGCCTGAAATAAAAAAATATTTAATTAAACTATCTATATGCTCTTGTGTTGTAGGTGAGAGTAAATGTATAATTTGAGATTCCTGGGATAAGTTGGAAGACTTTGACAAAATAGGAGTCATGTATTGCGCCCTAATCTCGTTAAATGCTGGGCATACACATAGAAAATTATGAATTGAGTTAACGAAGTTGTCATGACAGCACGGGCAATCTGACGGTGATAAAGCCTGTTTGGCCAGTTTAGCTTTTTTCAGATCCCACCAGTTATATGTCCTCATTTGTAAAAGAAGTTTTATTTCTTATGCAAATTTAACACTATTTTCACTGCTAATATTATTAATTATATCAAATAATGACCAAGTCGAGATATCGCACTATATTAGAAATGAAACCCCTAACTTTTTTAGAATTTTTTTTTCTATGTTATCTTTAAGATATAATTTAGTTTTTTATAGTTATATTACATCTTGAGACCAACGACCATTTTTTGGAGCTTGTCTTAGACTTAACTAAATCTTTAATTAACGTTTTTAAAGTAGGAGCTTTATTAAAAAATGAAAAGATTTTTCAGTTGCGTAAGCTTTAAAAGGTTCAATGTTAAAATCTTTGAGCAGATGTAATTTTGCGCCTAAAAGTTTTTTGCCGAATTTTCCAGCAATCCACCTGGTAATTTGGTCATGTAAAATAAATAGTGATTTAAGTTTAGATTTATAAAGACCGAAAAGTTCAGCGCCAAATGTTAATATTGGGAGAACACATGTAAGGTATATGTCTCTTAACGAATGGGTCAGGCCAACTTGGGTTTAGAAAAAAGACCATTTCTTGATTTGGTTATTTTCGCATTTTGTCGATAAAGAGAGCATTTATATTCAAAAATTTAGAACATAATTAATGCGGTTGTTACAATTTTAAAAGTAAAAATGTTGCAGATGGGGGTCAGAAGTTATATATTTAGTTCAATCAAACTGGACCCAAGATTTAAAAATTTGTTGGATAAAAAAAGTTTTTTTTAAAAAATTTAACGAAAAATGAGATTTTCTGAGATTTGCCGTTTTAATTTTGCTCCTTTTTTAAACTAACTAGCAGCAGTCTTTTATCTTGGCCGGATTAAAACACTTTGGGTGGAATAGGGTTGCGATTTAATTTAAAGATGCCACGACAGAACAAACTTGTATAAATAAATTTCATTAAAAGCGCCTCAAACTCGCATTTTTTCTATAAGTTTTTTAAGTTTCAAAAATTAGATTAAAAAAAATTTTTTTTCAGTTTTTGAAGATTAATTAGAAAACTATTTAATTGATGATATCAAAATTTTTGACTTTTTGCTAAAATGCGTTTAATGACGTCAAAAAGTAAAAATTTTTCGTCTGAACGCGTCGTAAGAAAGAAAAAAAAGGGAAATTATCCTTTATATTTGCATCGAAACAAATGAACACCGCCAACTCAATTTTTAATTCGGTGCCGCGCCTATATCCAAGCCTAATACAAATCTTCTTTATAAATCAATAAAAAACATAGAACCTTAAAATAAATACCTAATTTCAAATTCATTTATGGTGGTTAGAATGGGACGCCAAACTACCAAATTAATTTTTTTTTGTATGATGGTATAACCATATATATTAAATGGACCTCTTATATATATAAGACGCACAAAAATAACTCAACTCACCGTAATGGGTGGTGTGAAACAGATGTGACGCACTTGGTTTCATGACGGAGGAAAGTGTAATCAAAATGTTAGGGATAAATTTTTAAAAAGCTCCAACCAGTGTTTAATAAAAAAGAATTCAGCCGCAGTAATTCCCTCAATTCTAGTGAATGGTGAGGAAAGAAAAAAGTGAACATGAGGGAATTCGCTTTTTCACGGGGGTGAAAAATATTCAAATGAAAAATTTTCATTTACAAAAAAATGAATATTCCTCATTTTAATAAAAAAGAACTCAGTTTTTTTATTTTTTGGTAAAACGGAGTTTAGATAGTATTGATAAACCTCTTTTCTTTTTTTTTCAATATGGAATTTTTTCAAATGAGTCGGAGTGAGGTACTCCGGGCAATTTTTGGAAAACTTAGTTTTTTTATATGGCCAAACTCATGTTTGTTACTTTTACATTTTATTATAATAATCAAAATTTTCATAAGTTTTTTAAAGAACCAAGCTTAAATTTATTAACTTTTTAATAATATTTCCTTAATTTGGTATTCTTGGGTACTAAATCCCGTTTTTAATTAATTCACACTCAAAAGCAATTATACCCAAATTTGGCAGCAGTTCTTCCCCTTGATAATCTTAAAGTTCTCTGAAAAAACAAATATGCAAAATTTTGCCTCAGGTAATTTTGGCTGCCAAAATTAGAAAACTTCAATGCATAAGCATTTGCATATTATCCAATGAATATTTGTGGGCGGTCAAATTGAATGATTGACAGGGGCTTTATACACAAAACTATTGGAAAAAATGAGTTTTTAGGCTCCTTGCAGCAATGTGAAATGTGACCAGGCCCGATTCTAGCTTTCTCCATTTGGGGTGGCAAAAAAAACGCTTGGGGTGGCAGTAAAAAAAGGACCACCTAAAATTTAAGTAAAATAGCATATTTTATGCATTAAATTTAGGATTTAAAGAAATTTTTATATTATTTTACACTATCTGAATTTATATAGATATTGTATAATTGAAACTTCTGCTTATTGGATTTATAATAAGCTTCGTTCCACACTTGTCTGCGATATAGGCCTTGCAAAGAGATAAAATAAATTTTGTGTGGTCACGCAAGATAAATGATCTATTCATATAATTAATTAACAATTTCCAATATAATTTTATTATTACTAAATTGAATATTACAATATATTCGAAAGTAAGTTTTTTTAAGGTCCTGTCGGGATGACTCTTTCAATATTTGAGAATATTAAAGTCGTTTTCAGGGAACGCAAACTCCAATCGCAGCTTTTTTTTTAAACCGGTTGAGGTATAGTTACTAGAAACTCGTTTAAATTTTCTAAGCAAAAATTCTGCTTCTTCATTTGCCGGTGGCAAAGAAGTCACAATCTTACTTTCTAATGGACACACCCTGGGATAATTGGTCAGTATATGATCCTAATTTTAAATAAAAAAATGAGAATTTATTATACTAAAAAAAATTACAAAAGAATAAATTGTAAAGGGAGTTAAATGCATATAGACCTTGAATTATCGCATATTTTTGCAAATATATTAACAAGAGTATATATTAAGACTTTTTTTAACTTTAAAAAGCCCAACATTAGCATCATGGCTTTTTTGTATCTATTAACATTAACAACGCAGAAATTCCAGATTTTTACTTTTCAATTGAGTTCACTTGGCTATTCAGCTTGTTCGGAGAAGCCATTTGAGCTCATTTGAGGAGAAAAGAAACAAAATGCATTTTTTTGAGGAATATTCATTTTTAAAATTAGGAATTTTTTTGAGGTGAGTTGCAAGAGAAAGGAATTTTTTTTTTTTCATTAAAATTTTTTCAAATAAGGGGGGGGGGGTAAAAAATGGTAAAGAGTTGAGTTCAAAATATGGCTAATTTTGCCAAAAATTTTGAACTGTAACTCTTACAAATTATTAAACACTGGCTCCAACTATACTATAAAAACATCGATTAAAAACCCCATGAGAAATTATTATGGTTTATTTTTATTTTTTTTTGTGTGTGTTTTAAACATTTGTTTTTTCTTAATACTCTGAACAAATGTAAATATTTACAAAAATGGGCTTTTATTTGTTTTCAAAATTTGGCATTACACAAGGTTTGAACGACGGCACCATCAATGCTCAAGGAAATCGGTGGAAATAGAGGGAAAAAGGATAGCGGAACGGGAGAGGAAATGAGAAAAAGGTATGTAAGGAGTTTAGGAAGAATGAGTGAATATATTTTTTTTACTCAGAATTATCAGATCCATCCCGTACGCAAGAAAGGAAACCAATGTCTTGGGACGTGAGGCGTTTAATGAAAATTGGACACCACATAAAAAATGGCTAGGAAAGAGAGGCATGATGGAAGGAAGGAAGGAAGGACAATATTAACGTAATAAATATTCAAGGATAACTAATAAAACAGCCAGTGCAACGCATATTTTTCCCTTTTTCCTCTTCCATTCTCATCCTTATCCCCTATTTCCGCCAGTTATAACGTCTTTTTTTTGTTATATATTTATAGTAACAGTTGGCCGGCTAGTTGATTTCGTAGACCCACCGCCGCTGGCATAGTATATGTGCGCAGTATTTTGCTTCTTTCTTTTTTTTTTCACATCATTTTATAGACTGATCTTTTTCAGCATTCAATTTTCCTTTCCCGTGTGCGTTAAAGAATGGTTGACATCAAAGAAATGTATTTTGGTATTTGCGTAGGACTCTTATGTATTTTTAACGTATTTTGTATATAGTTTTTTTCCCGTACATTTGAATTAGGTGTTGAAGAAGGGATATGTGTCCAAAATGTGTCGTGGGCATTTGTTCACGCTATTTTATAATAATAAAAACAAATCGGATGGTAACTATTATTACTGTTTAATACATTAGCAATAGTGTTAGTTTTTGTTTAAATGTCTGTTGCATTATTCTTGTGTTCCAAACTCGGGGTCATTGAGCAATAAATAAAATTAATTTGTTCCAGTCATTTAAAAATAGTAATTTTAGTGCACTTGTTAATTGGAAGTGAAAACATATACAAACAAGTTTAACCAATTTAAAATATATTATTCATATAAACAATTCTCTAGTTTTTCAGTAAGATTGTTTTATGCCCTTATTTTATTTTTTTGAATAAGCTTTTAACATACAATCCCTTTTTAGATCCAGGCACTTCTCAGGTTCGGGATGCCGGGTCGTTTGAAAATACCCGCTGGTTTAAAATCTTGAGTAATAAGTTCCAATATTACCATTCATTCATCACAACTTCATATATGTTTGTGTAGGTGTTAGATTGAGCTCTATATAAGCCGTTGTTTCCCTTGGCGCGATGGCGAGGAAAAATCATTCATATTCTATGCGTCAGATCAAATCCAAGGTGTGTTAAGGTCGTAATTTATCTTTATTTTAATACGAAGAAAAGGGCAGTGTTGTCGGATTCAGATACAATTTGGTTATATTAAAGGAGGATATTTTTTTTAACATATATAGAGTTTTCAGAGACAATAAGGAAAAAATTTGAGGCACGAATGCGGCATGCAATAAATTGCCATGCGGACCTAATAAAGATAAATTTAACTTGAATAAAACTCCCGTCGGTGGACCCAAAGTTGCACTAAACGAAAATCCATAAAATGTGCTAACATTGTGACATAGTTTAAATTAACGGTAAGGTTTGGACTAATTTAGGGTTAGTTTTATGATTAGATATCCAAGCTAATTTTTGATTGGTTGACCAATCAAATTATTTTCGTACATGTTTGGTGTCACCACTCCCGACACCCTAATTCTCCATGGCCCAGTCGGTTCCAAGAGCCAAAAATTTGATAAAATTAAACCTAGTGCCACTTTTGCTTTAATTTTTTTTTAACTTGAATGGCATTCTTCTAACTACTTAGCACTAAAAATATTTATTCACAAGGGAAGGCCAAAAATTATAGATAAGTATATTGATCAAAAAAGAAAGAGTTAAATGTGATTTTCAAATAATAATAACACTGGACAACAAAAAAAACTACATCCACGATTTTTTGAGGGTTTTGTAGAGAATATTCTTGCGATAACGTTCCCGGGTTTAGTTTTTTTTCTAAGGCCTCCAAATTTTGTTAAACCGCGTCCAAAGTTCAGAAAAAAATTAAAAAAATTTTTTTACTATTAATTCTACAAAAAATCTATTGGCATATTCAGATTCCTTATAAAAAAACATATCTAAAAAAGGTTATTGCATAAATATTTAGCAATTTACTTTCAAGTTATTTAGGATCAAAAAACGGAGTTTATGACAAAAACCACTAATTTTACAAAAATGTAAAAATAAAAAAAAATTAAATATTAAAGAAAAATTTAAACCCCTTACGTTAATAATGAATGTTTTCGTTATCTAAATATATTTTTTAACTTTTGTTACTACCCATAGGTTTTATGATATAGAAGCCCAAAATACCCCCAAAATTGAAAAATCTCAACTTTGACACCGAATAACTAAAAATCTGAGGCCTTGGCTAAAATTCTGATTTCATATTCGTGATCAGCGCCAAAAACTTGACCAAAAACTATAGTTGCCATAAATGTTGCTTAGGGTCGCCCAAAATTTGTTGTCCAGTGTAATTAATCAAACACTTGGTTGTTTTAAAAAAAAGGTTTTACAAGTACAACCCAAACCTTATATATTAAAAATCGCTATTAGATTCCATACCAATTTAATCGTGATATAGAGTATCGACAAGGATCATTGTCTAAAATGACTTTTATTGATTAGTTGTATATGTACGACGGCTACCCACTATTTGTATCAAAAATATATGAATGCTGGGTCAAAAAATAAGTGAAAAATATTGGGTCAGGGTGTGATAAAATTTTAGCAAAATTCTAGACTGAATTTCTAAAAAAACAAATTTTTGAATTGTTATGATGTGTTTGGGTAAGACCCTAATGAATTTATACACTTTGTTTCAAAAACCTTTGGTATATTAAACAAAATAGATTATGTACAAAACAAGCTATTTCATAAGAGAACACTTATTGCTATACAATTTCAATATAGATAATATTTTTTGTATTTTAGTAATAATGATAATAAAAATTATTGTATTACATTTTATAAAAAAATTAAAAATGTGTAGTTTATATTAAAAAAAAATTCAATAATTTTTTTAAACTCTTAGACTAAATATGAGGGCTTAAGTTTTATGTAATTATAAGACAGTTTAAAAAATTAATATTTATCACATTTTCCAATATCAAATACATATTTACGTGCATTTTTGACTAACAAGCATAAACGGTATCTTAATATTATAATAAAACAAAAGATTACTTATACGGACGAAGGAAAAAGAGTGGCGGCAATCTGTCTGGCATAAGTTTTTTTATATAAATGTTTATAGATTTTGTCTATAATTTTAAAAAAATCCAAGAGCATCGTTCCTATTAAATAAACTCGTCAAAAATAAATTTTTGATAAAATTTTTTAGTTTTTAAGGTTCGAGATCGCAAAAAGTTTTACTTTGGCATTGTCAATATAAAAAAAAATTGGACATAAACTAATTAAAATAGTACTATCTTTAGGTTTAAATTTTTTTTTTGTAAACCTATAACATGCGTTCGCCTTCTCCTCTGCTTATGTATGACTCCGTTTAACTTTAAATGGAAGGCATGACACGAGAGGTCTAAGTAAAAAAAAAACCAATATCCACAATTCCATGTAATCTTGTTTCTATGGTGTTTTGGGTAGCAGTAGATAATTGCGACTTCCACGCGGTGACACTCTCGATTCACTAAATAGGAATGATATAATGTAAATGCTGGAAACAAGCTAGACTCGTCAGAAATGATGATGGGGAGGATCATTATAATAATAATAATAATAATAATAATAAAGGAATTGTCACTGTATATACACGATGTAAATAATTACATGGAACTAACACATATACTACCAAAAGTAATCATTTATGTCCCCAGCGAGAAAAAAAAGGAGCAGTAATTGCCTTATGTGATTCATTTTTTTAAATTACGACAGATATAAGGGGAGAAGAGTTGGTGTGGTTTGGGAGCCTTCCGACTAAAAATTAGATGCCGCAAAAGCCATGTTAGAAAGAAGACTACCTTCTTCTGGTGCATGCCGTCCCCACGCTGACGTTTAATTCAGCACTTTGACGAGAGGGAGAGAAAATGAGGAGATTATGCGCGGAGGAATGGCACCAAAAACGGGGTACCTTACCATAATACTCGTTTGTTTGGTGAGGGGTGTGAAACGTATAAAAAAATAATGGGCGCGGGTTTGTAGTTCGTGCTCTCTCTAACTTATAAATGAATGTATGTTAAAAAAGGAGATAGGCACCGAAATACATTTTTTTGATATCGATTTTCGTGGAAAGCTCTGTACGTAGCGCCCCAGACCGCCTTCTCCGAATATAGTGTTGTTGTTATTTTGTTTGGCTTATACATTTATATAGAGTAGAGTGATATTTTTGAGCACTTTTTTTGCCCTAGTTATTATGGCAGGTATGGGTAGGATCACTTTTGTAGGAATATTCTTGTCTAATGCTTCGAATATCAGGATAATTAGGATTGGTGGAAGTGGGTAAAGAAATTTTGTTTACCGTTGTCTAAACAATCGTCTAATTTGCTTTTTTCGACCTATGATTTATGTGTGTGCGCAAACAACCTTTAACGCAGCTCGGCGCAATTAAATTAAAACTTTTGTTAACTAAATATTCAAAACACCCTTAAACGTAAATCAAATTAAATTGATCCGGAAGGAATTGACCAAGGCGCAATAAATTATGAAATTAGCGTAGCATTATATAAAACTGATAATGCTTAGAAAATTAAATTTGTTAAAAAATCTTAAGGTTGTCCTAAGTGTTTACCTCACTTGCCACTATACCCCTTCCACACGACCCCTAACTTTAAAAAGTTACTAAATTGCCCTTAATTATAATTTTTTTTCAAGTTTACATAAATTATAGAAGTCTAGTTTGACAATATTTGTGCCAATAGGGAAAAAAAATGTTTCACAATTAACTTTGCATATCAACACAAAAATAACTCATAAAGTATAGATTCAAAACAAATTTGTCTTCGACTTTTGCATGTGAGTTGTAAAGCCTGCATGCTATCCGGAGAATCCGGCGTCATTTCAATGGATATTTGGCGGAGAGAAACGCTTAATTTTATTGACCCTAGGGTTTATGAACGTCGCCGCATAGCAATTTCAATGCTCCTTACCCAAAAAATGAAACAAACTAAAAAGATTATTGTGGCAACGGCAAAGTTGTTAATACTAAATACATTCAAGATGGGAACTTTCTGATTTGGGGAGAACAATACGTTGAGTCCTTCCTTTATTTTAAATAGTAGCTCATGCCAAGACCTGGGAACAAAAAGAGCGATTCCTTAAAAAGTCTAGGGGCTTTCCCAAAAAAGCTCGTATTTAAACGGCCTGTTTAAAAATCCCGATTTTTTTCTTAGTAATTAGTGGCCATCTATCCAAATGACTTTTTATAATAATGACTTCGATTTCAACTGAGAAGAATTAAAAACTAAAGGGCTTTGGGAAAGGACTATTTCCCCATTTTTATCAGAAATTGTGTTTTTAAAATTACTATAACCTTTTTTTTTCTTTTTCTTTTATTTTGGCCTGAGAAACAAAAAACCCATTTTATCCCTAATTAGCCAACACTTTTTTTAGCACGCCAACGTATCGGTGACTTGGGCCTAAGGGTGAGGTTATTGTTCTGCGCTATTTAGGTAATATGGGGTTCAAAGAGGAAGATCCTTATTATTGACCAAATCCTGAGACATAGAGGTAATGCGAGACATTGACAAATGAGGCATTGACGTAATGAGGGGTACAAAGGGAAAAGTTATTATTTGGGGATCCGGGGTTTAAAGAAAGGGAATTATTATTGACGTCCCGGATGAAAAAGACGGGGATTATTATTAATAGGGCGATAGACATTGGATAAAAAAAGTCAATTGTTTAGATACTTAGGCATGGGCATTTAGAATATGGTATAAACACTTGTAGATATTTATTTAAACAATTTATTATTCAAACTTTATATTTATTTTGAAAATTAAATTATTATTTATATTTTACTATTTATATTCCATTGCATCAAAATATCGAATCTTCCTCACTATTACTCCCGGCACCAAGACAGTTCAAACCCTTCCTTTCCCCACCAAAAATTACAACTAAAAAACTTATTGAAAATAAATGTTTTTTTTTCACTTTTAGCTTTGTGCGCACGCGCACGAAAGTAATGATTTTTTTTATAAAAATTTGTGATAATTTAAATAAATATACGCCATCTACTAATTATATTTAATGGTACTATTGTGTGCATTTCATACCTAAACATGTAATATTTTTTGTTTATATAGCCGTTTTTAGGAGGCGTGCGCATCTCACACATATCCATAAAATAATCGAGACCAGAAAGAAGACCGAGTGAAAACGTGCGCCTCTTATTTTTTTTCCAATAATTTTACCCTTTTATTTGTATTGCCTGCTTTAGGAGAAAACAACGGTGCTCAAAATACTAATCCTACTCAACTCATCCTCCTTGACTAAATATGAAAACAAAAATAATAAAATAAAAAAAATTTAACACGATACTAATAAAATGACTTTTCTGTTCTGTCACACGTTTTATTTTACCAATTTCCGCAGAGATTATTCTCTCGCTCACCTCGGCAATATATTTCAGCATTTTTTTTTTCAAGGTATTTAAATGCAAGGGATTCTTACCCAATTAAGAACGAAAAGTTTTAACGTCCATCCGACTTCCAATCAACTATAGTCTCATAAGTCACTAGCTTGCACAGGTATTTAAAAATTCTTGTATTTGATCACATACATAGTCCATCTTACCCGTCAATATTCGTTTCACCGTTTACCAACAATGCCAATTCCCTTAAATTCCAAGGATGCCTAATAAATTATATCGGGTGAATGGCGCGAAATGCGTATATTCAACATATCAAAATTCAAAAAAGATTACACATAGCGCACTGTTGCAATGGCACTGGAAAGCTCCCCTCTAGACCTAATTTCTAATTTTTTTTATTTTCAAATGAAAAATAATCAAAAAAAAATTCATTTTCCAGTTAGTGTCTTCAGCAAGAAGCTTATTAACATTGAATTTTTCGTATTGATTCTTCAACTTCAATGATTTTACGGTGTAATGTATTTCATTTCACTCTCTCTCTCTCTGTTCCATGTTTCCCTTTCCCTAACCCTAACCACCCTTTAAAAGAAAGATTCAATTTGACATTTTTAACCACACGCTATCAGGAATAGGACGTCGTCTCCTGGGTCTTTTTTTACATATTCAATGAAAAATAAAGCAACGTTTTCAATGTTAAAAACATTTAAAACAAATGTAACCAAAATTTGTTTCCTTAAACTAATAAGAAATCCACATTTTTATGCAAATAAAACCCCCTGAATATTTTAATTCCGGAACATTTAAGTCCAACATAAGTCACTATTTGATATTTCAACAGTTGCAAATAAATCGTTCAAACTCCGATATTATTTATGAACTGAAGTGTCGCAATATATGCTATTTATCCACGAAAAATGTCAATTATACCTGGACCGCCTTGTATAACTGTGTTAGATAATTTACCAATCCTATTGAAATCACAATTCAAAATTGGAATTGAATTAAAATTTACAGGATATTCGTTGCAAGTTTCATGCTGAAGGAAATCCCTTAAATTTTAAATTTTAAATAGATACGAGCAAATATTAGGTTTGAGCAGCTTCTTCCTTATTGTGTACGATTGGATTCATTGAATTCTTTGCCCTTAACCGCAATTTATGCAAAATTCCCATGATGCTTTAACAGGTTATTTAAAAATGGGTAATTAAATATGTGTTAATTATTTTAGATAAATACATAGGAGTCGTTAAAGGTAAGAACAGGTACATATATGGATAATATAGTGAAAAAAATGAAATGTAGTTTTCTTACTTGAAACGTTGAAATTTATATTGTTTTTAGTTAAGAACAACAATTTATCATATTTCGGAAGCCGACACTATGGTCTAGCAACACCACCCCTAAAATTGCCAAAACATGAATTTTTATTTTAGAAACTTTAATTTTGATGCCCAGCAGATACTTTAATATTGTTCATATGAATGGATTAAGAGGTATTGTCACCATTGGTGATACAAAGGGCAACACCTCTTATTCCTCCTCTTTAGACATTAAAACTCCGTTAAAAATGTGCAAAATGTTTAAAATTTCATGTTGCATATATTTTTATTTTGATTTGACGAATTATATCAGATAAAACCTCAGGAGTCAATAAACATTAAATTAAAGGACTAAAACTTTTTTGCAAATTTATGATGAAACAAACTTGAGTTTGGAATTGGACAAGGTAGTACAACACACAGGGTCAGGCATTAAAAAAAATTAAAAGCATTTTGAGACATATTTTTTTAGTTTGACCAAATAAATATGGCCAAACAATGAACAAAAAATTGATGACAAACAAGGGGAAAGGTGCCATTAGGTGTAGCGAATGACCATCGCAAAATTAATGAGATAATTAAAATTAAAAATTTGAGACCTGCATTTATGTTTTTTGCGAATTCATAAAAATAATTTCACCCGACCAAGTGTTTTAATTTAAAAATATATTTAGATTTAATATGATTACCACCTTTTATTTGTTAGTAGGGCATGTCAAAACTCCGGAGTCGTGAAGGAGTCCGCAAACCTCGGAGTTTTTTTTTTAAAATTTGGTAGTATAATCTTTACATAATTAGCAGCTCTTACAATTATTTACAATCATCAAAAATGAATTTGGACAACAAAATATTATAAATTTTAATATTTCCATTAAGCTAATATTATAACTAGCAAAATCTGAAAAAAATAAAATTCCAAAACTCCGGAGTTGATAAACTACTTCCCGACTCCGGAGTTTTGACATGCCCGTTGTTAGATTAATATATTATAGTTTCCATAAAATATACTCCTACAATTATAGTTTATATAATTGTTTGTAATTTTTGTTAAACTTTTTAATGTTTAACCAGGCTAGCAGAATTAATTTAAAACGTATAATTTTTTTTGAAAATTTGGAACAATATAAATTAAATCTGCCTGTCCTTTTTTAAATTTTTCAGAAAATCATAGGTCAAATTAGGCTAATATGGCCCGGCCCGCCTGATATATTACTCAACAAATTTAGTTTAATAATTATGGGCTCAGCCCAATTATTTAACAAGCTAGCATTTGTTGTTTTCCAATTATTAAATAAGATACATAATGTTTGAGTATTATCATCGCTTAATTATAGGTTTATCGTATTTGTTCTTTCTTAATAGTTATTATAAATATAGGGCAATATGTAAAACCACGGCTCGGCCGCTAATTGTATATTTTATTTTTAGGCCATACTCGCGCTCCTTTTTTTACGGCCCGTTCTTCGGGTGGGCTGGGCCAACTTTCGCGGGTCCCTACCTTGATCCCTATATAAAATAGGACTATTGAGGGACTAAATATTGTTTTAAGTACTTTTTGAATGCTTTTTCTAAATTTTTTAGAAACAAAAAATTAATTTTAGCCTTAAAATAGAGTTAATTATTATCAGAAAAAAAAGTTCTTTAACCGACTGAGATTATACAAAGAGGGCCTTAGTAATATAGGCATTATACATTTTTTTATTCATTAAGTCAAAAAAATTTGTGGAAGAAATTTAGATAAATGTGTTGCTTATCAGATATATGTTATACAAGACGTCTTTTTAAGGCACACTCACGAGAAGAAGAATAATGTATTTAGGCTAGAAAAGGAAGATGATATGATATATGAAAAATCAATAATTCAAAGCGTAATAATCTACCATATACAACATTAGATAGGGTACTCAATGAAAATATGTCTATCTCAAATCTCATAACATATCTCATTGTTAAATTCCTTCGAAGGTTTAGCCCCTTTTTAGCAAATTAAACGAGCGTAAAGATGACCCACAGTGGGGCCGGGCCATATGTATATTCCTGATTGACGCTGAGCATAGCTTCACATATCTACGGCGCCAAATGTGAATTCACATCTAACTTATTTCACAAACTTACAAATATTAGGTTGCAGGATTGATTTGACAAAACTTATTATCACTTGATTGACCCATTTTAAATTTTATTTTCTGAGTTGGATCAACAGTGTTAGCCTAGTTGAAATATTTGAGTAACGTTTTTTGCGGCCTCGAGACATAAAAAATATTAAATTTCTTTTTTAATATCTGATAAAATAATCCTTGATAACAATCAATATTAAAAATTCTAAATAATATACATTAATATTACGGTACGTAAAATTTGTCATTGATGAAATTATCTAACTGCTAACTTTAAACCAGAGCTGGGAAAAAACCCATTTTTCGACTAAACTCAAATTATTTTTTTTTAAATTTTATGACATATTAAAAATATCAATTATTAATAAATACAGTATATAAGGTAATCTTAAATTTTATAAATATTTTCTTGGTTAAAGCTAAAACCTTTTATTTTTTTTAAATTTTGAAAAATAAAAAAATGAGTTTGACCCAAAAATGAGCATTTTCCCAGCTCTGCTTTAAACAACTTAAGTAAGATTTATTAGTATAGTACATTTTCTTAGCAATATATTAAAAATTTATAAGACCTATCATAAAAAAACATATACAAAGTTAAGTTTAACATTGTATTAGTTTCTATCAAAATCGGTTTATTGTTTATCTAAAACTCGTCAAATTTCCAATTTTGAATTAAAGCTATATATATATGGTGGAAAATGCCTTTTCGCAGATTAGCCATTGTTCGAATATTAATTTTGCAGAATGTATTAAATTTAATGTTGTCGATTTTTTCAATGTTGCTAGGTTCTGCCACATAGCAAAGAAAACTATTAAAAATTTAAGGGAATATAAAAATTAGGAAAGCTTACGTTTTGCCGTTGGCTTCTAATTGTGTTTCCTTGTCCAATTTTAAATGAAATTCAGTACACCTGTTACCTTATATTATATTCAGCAATTTGCAAGTTAAAATTTACGTTCGTCCAACCTACTTTATATTCTAACAATTAACTTACTAAAAAAAATTGAAAAAACAAAGGTAATAACTTTTATCGCAAAAAGACCATCCAGAAAGTTTTTAATACCTCTTATAATATGTTTAAGATAAAGTGCAAACGGATATTGAGAGAGGGCACATATACATGTATTACAATGTATTCCGGCGGCGGAACGTAAAAATGTTATATATATAAATAATATGCCATTTATGATCTACGCATACTGATTCTCCCTTAATTTTAAAACATAGTATATTTATCCTGTGCAGAACAGATAAAGCGACGCCTAAAATTCGTTTAATTTATTTAGTTGTGTGTTTAGTAAGATTATTTTTGATCAATGAAATGAAGGCTTATGTCCAAACTCCATAACCCGCACTTAAAGATGCTGCCCAATCTGGGAGTTTTCGTTGTCACTTTGTATGGTCCAAAAAACGATTAAACAAGGCCTAAATCCCACCGCTTATACACAAGCGATCAATTATTCTCGCCAGTCAACGATCTTCCTGCCACCCATTAAGTAATTGTGATTGTGATTATTATGAAATAGGGCGGCCTGTTCAGAGTTATTCATTTTTGCATTTTTTAAAATTTTTTATTCCAGAAGTATTTTTTTTTGATATTAACAAATTAAGATTGATTATAACTAAAGCGTTTTTTGTCAAGAAAAATATTTTATTTTTTACAATAAACATTGAACGCGCTCCATTCAAATAAAAAAAAAAGGTAAATAGATAACACGAGCTTAAACATGTCATATGTTTAAAAAAGTTACCACTATTATTAGCCTGGCCTTCAAACTGAATTTATTTTTGATTAATTCGGCCCAATCCGTCATTTCCATTATTAGGCGAGGGCTCCCGTTGGCTCAGTTAGCTTATGTACATGTAGGAAAATTCCCTAAATAAACGGGTTATTTAAACATATATATCACACATGACCACGAAGCTGCTGGCTTGTCTACTGTCCAAAGCCTAGGCTTTGATGTGTTAGTTTTCATTAAACTATATATATAAGGTACTAAGACTTTTTGAGTAATTAATATTTCCGACGAGAATAAGATTTGTTCGTACGCTAAGGGCCTAGATTTAACCTAGGCTCTTACTTTAGGCATATCGCTTAGGGCCTACTGCATAAATAAATCACTCAGTAGCTAAAGTGGTTGTATACGTATCCTATTTTCTAAAAAAAGGACGATCATGCAGAGATTTCCAAACCTCCTCTGCACTTAAGCCAAAAGCATTTGACAATCGACGTCTGAGCTATTTTCATTTTAATATTGAAAACGCTGAAATCCCCATTCATATTCATGTTTGTTAATTATCACCAAATTGACAAATAGGGGCCTAGGGAGTGTTAGTTTAAATTTTTGTAAATATAAAAAAAAAATTTTTTTTTCATTAAACAACGATTATAAAAAAAATTATATTACATAATTATTTTTGTATATATAAACATACATTTTATAGGGTAGGTCTACTCGGTGTAAGATGAAATCGTGCAAAATAATTTTTTACAAGAGTTCAATTTACACCGATCAGAGTTGTATACAAGTTCGTTTTACACAGAGTAGTTGTGATTAAAAACAACAACAACAACACCGAATAAACCTATCGCATTTATTTTGAGGGGAGTAGGGGGCGAATAAATACACCATATATGTTAAACAGCATCCCCTCACCCCCTTTCCCCATTTAAAGCGGTTGCATTTATCGAATTCCAAATTTTGCTACACACTAAACATTTTTTTTGGTGAGGAGCATTGAAATTGCTATGCGGCGACGTTCATAACCCCTAGGGTCAATAGGATTAAGCGCGTCTCTCCGCCAATACCACAATATCCATCGAAATGACGCCGCACTCTCCTGAATATTATAGCATGCAGGCTTTACAACTCTGGCAAAAGTCGGAGGCCAGAATCATTCACCTGCTAAAACAATGCCAACTTGCCCTACATCTCTTGAAAGAGACGACATACCCGTCAGGGCATAGCCCCTTTTAGCCCTGTCGGGTACTAAGCAATCACTTAACCTAGACCAAGAGCTAAAGAATTTTCGGCCAGCACAATGACAATATTTATATATTTAATATTTGAGACTGATCAGAAAGCCCTAAAATATCATCTAACAACATATTATCACATTTATTTGAAGATATTAATTCATGCAAGTATAAGCGTTTAAATTCATGCAAAGCAGAGCATTGTGGAAAGAAATGAGCAAGTGGGTCATCAACTACTGATTTACAACAAGGACAGTCGAAGTCACTTGTAACCAATTTTGATAGTCTTGCTTTTTTAAAATTCCACCAATTACCTGTCCTCATATGAAGCAGAAGTTCGCAGCCGAAAGAAAACTCAATGCATTCAATACATTTTAATGTTAAAAATAAAAAGGGTTACTGAACGATTAAAACAATGTGTCATTTCTATACTTACTTTCGCTAAGACTGGCTTTGTCAAGGTTTAGGCCAAATGATTTTGAAATAATTTTTGGGTCTCCATTAAATGATATTATGTTTTTATTAAAATACCTAGAGCAACGTGAAACCCACGTCCATTTGCCAGACTTAGGTTTTGATAAGACTAGATCTTTTATAAATGTTTTACTATACTGAGATTTTAAAAAGAAACGCACGGATTTTTTTTTTTTGCATAAACGTCAAAACTACTAATATTGAGGTCTAAGTACAAGTGAAGTTTAGGCCCAATCAGTTTTTTTTTAAATTTTCCGATCATCCAGCGAATCGTGAGTCTTAGAAAGCGGGGACAGCGATTTATAAGAGAGAAGACCAAATAATTCCGCCCCATATGAATGGGCGGAATGACTGAAACATAAATATGAGATTTAACATTTATTGGTATGGAGCTGGACCGCAGGAACGGACCGTATGAATGAATAGCCTTCATTCCCCTCAAAGCCCGCTCCTCAATAATCTTGTCGATATTAAAGTTTTCATTTATTAAAAGACCCAGATATCTATAGTTTGTTACCTGAGGTATAGAGTTCCCCTGGACTGACTACTCGCACGGAGTTGAATTTAAGGGATTGTTTATCATAATGCCACATTTTTCAGCTCCAATTACCATTTCCCACCTATTAGCCCAATTTTCAAGATGGTAGAGCATTGTTTTATAATCCTCACACGATATCTAAATTCTAAAGGGCAAAATAAGGACTTTGAGTGGTTCAAGGTCACGCTGTGCCAGATGTTTATGAATTTGTATGTGTGTCCTGGATAACAATAAATTTTTCGGTCGTTCGTTGCAAGCACAATTAATATATATTAATCTCCTCTCCAACCTAACTAACTTACACTCAAACAGCCTGTACCAATATCGTTCTCTTATTTATATCTAATTAACTCTGTAAACCTCATCTATAATAATCCGGTGCTCATAATATATTTTTTTTTATGACCCGGACTAAAAAAAAATTAATGGCCTTTGGCGTTGGTAAATAAACATATATATAACGAACCATAGTTTATGTGAAAATTTCCAAGATCAAGGTCGTGCCCCCGTCCTATTTTTTTTACCTTTTCCAGGTAACAGCCCAGGTATCTTTTGCATGAGCTACTTAAATTTCATTCATAATGAAATGCTTCTTATAAATAGGTATTGCGTGTCTCAAGGTCATAGGAGCAACCCTTTCGTCGGTGCCGAGAGTTATAGAATTTGCTACTAAAGGAGTTTTTGCTCCTCCAACATGAATATGATATTTGTGTAAAATATTTAAACATAATAAATTTTATGAACATTGAAAATTCCTTACATTACATTTTTGTGTATTTACACTAATGAGAGAAACGACGTTTGACAATTGTTTGCCATCAAATGAGCTAAATGGGCCTCCACAAAATAAAATTCTTTCAACCTTGAATAATTTTACCTGAAAATTTTTGAATGTCCAACAGTTAAATACAAAGTTATTAAATAAATTGGTCTTCATACTTGCTTTAAAGCAAGCTTGTCAACCTAAATTAAAATGAAAAGCACTTTTGTTATAATTAGTTTCGACTAAGAAGCCCCCCCCCCCCTTCCCCCGTTCCACTCCTTCACTATTCCATATTCATTAGATTCATCAGCAAAGTAGACACGTATGTTCCTAAGGCAAAACTATAAAATTAAATTTATTCATTAGCATTCTAACCAATCACAACCCTTAAACCTCACAAAAGTGGGTTAGGCTTTGAGGTATTAGACCTTTTTTAACCTAACCAAACCATTGATTTTTTTTAAATCAACAAAATTCAGAAAAAAGTGGGCAGTTTAAGGTCAAAATTTCTGGATTTAGGTAGCGTAAATATGTCTTCTTGCAACGCTAGGGGTCTATACAGGTTACTAAATCGCATTTTGTTTTTATTTTAATGGATATGCCATTTTAAGGCGGGGCTTGAAGACAGGGAAATGCCCATACAAATATACGTCTTAAACAAGCTAAGTGATCACGTCAGGGCTTATTTTATACCATATGACTACTAGCCACAACCCTCCACCCCCCTTTCATTTCTCATTTTTTCAGTTATCCTATTTTATTTGATATAAATTTATAGATGGATCTAACACGGTGAATTAATTTTCGGCGGAATCATGTTATGGCGGCCTTCATATTTAGTATTATTCGATATGGATTTTATCGTTCACTATAATAATGTCCATCCAATATTACACACTATGATGCATTTGTCTACGCGGCTCAACAAAATGATTCGAAAGTTAAACTTACTTTATTAAAACCTGACTCCCAAAGCTCGTCAAATACTTAATTCTCAAATGGCTATAAAGAAACATATTGTAATTAATTAATTATAAAACAACTTTTGACTTACACTGCGTAAAATAATATATAAAACTTTTGCAATTTAAATTCTAACTCGACCACCTATGCAATTTTGGGGGCCGTGACCGAAATTAATGTGTCTGAAAAAGTTTATGTCTTTTTGAGGTCATACTGGAAATCATTCACAGCCTCAAGACATCAATTTCAGACAACCTTAATCACTAGAAATAAAACCATAAAAAACGACAAAATTAGCCATTCACTACATTTAATCTCTTTCAAAACTAAAGGAATCGGGGTTTTAAAATAAATGGCTGGCACTGATGCCGACAATCGAGTCATTGTTAATGTTGGCGGTGTCCGGCACGAAACTTACAAAGCCACGCTTAAAAAAATCCCTGCTACTAGACTTTCGCGCTTGACTGAAGCCCTGGCGAATTACGATCCCATTCTTAACGAATACTTTTTTGATAGGCATCCGGGTGTCTTTACACAAGGTATTTATTTTGTTTTAAATGTTACATCGTAGTAATAATAATAAAGTGTAGTTGTTGGCGTTGTACTTTGAAAATTAAGACGTCTTTGCTTTTTAAACAATATTTTAATTACAAATAAGTGGGATTTTGGTTTTATTGCATAAGTTAAGAAATTATTTTAGATGCAGCACATAATTTTAAGTCTCACGAAACTATATTGCTTTCTAATAGTTAAATCTAATTTTGTTTACATTTCTCCTAAATGGCAGATTTTGAGATATTCAACTTAAAAAGTTTCTTCCTAATAAAATATAATGTGAAAAAAACGATTAATCAAGTTTTATTTAAATATGTACCTTTTGTTTTTCTCGTTTACGCTTATTTTCTTTATGCATGCGCAACCGAACGTCACAGTCAAAGAAAGTTTTTATTTTTTTACACTATTTTTTCTTATTATTTTATTTCAATTCTTAAAAAAGGATAAAGGTTTTTATCACACTTCTGTACTTCTATAATGTTTTTTTGGTAAATAATAAATCAGCCAAGAATAAAACGGAAACTTCAATTTTTGAGGGATTTTCCACCTAAAGCACTGGAGCGAAAAATGCAGCTGGCTTATTAAGGCTATTAAACCTGTGTAATTTTTTGGCACATTAAAAGATCCACCTGGCACCTTGTTATGCTATTTTTCAATTACAGTGTGTTATCGGACTACCCCCTAGGAAAACGTTGCCCGCTAAATTATATTTTTTTAAATCTTTCCTCTAAACAATATCTGCCGAAAATTGCCTCATGTCAAGCATAGATTTGTTCTAATATGATCAGACCAGGATAATACCGTATATTTGAGCAATTTTCACCAGTACTAATTTTTAAAAAAATGATACAAATTATAGCGCGTTTAAACTTTTTCACCTTTTTATAAAAATTTTCTAAATTTTTGAAAATTGAGTTTTTACCAAATTAATCCCCAGTGTTTCGTTTACAGAAAAATTAAAAAAAAACTTATTAAAACATCTAAATCTTTAAAATAATACCTATAAATAAGGTAAACGTGACTCTTATTAAAATTTATAACATTTATACTAGAAATATATTAAAATTTTCAGAAAAAAAGATCGAAATTTAAACATCGGAATCTTTCTTAAATTAAAAAAGATGTTTTTGAGTTACCGCCCTAAAAAATGGGGAAAAAACAGTTACATTAACCAAAAATTCCAATACTTTTTGCCGACGATTTTGGCAAAATGATTTATAAAATATGATAAATTTGAAAAGAGACTCGCCCATAAAAAGTTGCCAGAGTTATTTTTTTAGAGGCGCGAAAAAATTATTAATATGGTATTTGGGAGAAATTGAATTATATGCATAAATTATAAAAATAAATTGATTTATATAAAATGAGTTAATCTATTACTTTTTATCAAATTATTATTTATTTTTACCCACTAATATGATTAAAAATTATTATTTTTTATCTTTTATTATTCACAACATATATGACCGGCCAGAATAAAATTATTATAGGATATATTATAATCAAATTTATTTTTCGAAAAAATTTCTGTTTTTTTCGATTGTTGTTTTATTTATTTATTCCGAAATTAATTTCCTGTCTAGATATTCACGTCTCACGATCGAGTTTTTCATTTAAAGTTTAATGAACCATTGATGTCCCTTTAGGGGATCAGAATATATTCTTTTTTTTTGTATGGAAAAAATCTATTTTTTTTTAATTTAAATAAGCAACACATTTATTTTTTTCCCTTTTGATAAACCACCGCCCTTTCTGGTTTTTTTACCGCTCTATGGAAGAATTTAAAAATTATAAAACACTTTTAAAAACACAATTTTAGACTCATTACTAAAATTTTATTTTTCTGCTAAAAATAAGGGTAATAATCTAAAAATCCAATATTTTGTACCAATCTCTACCGTCAAAACTTTAAACTTTTTTCTTTTGGTCCCTTCTTCTTATCTATATACTTAAAAACAAGCCCTTTTAAATGAGGCCTAGCAAGGGCAGGAAAAGATATCAAATAGTTTTAGTCAGGAGGAGCTCATTTTTACATAATTTTGTCTTATATTTGCTATTTCTTTATGAATTGAAACCAAAATTTTAATAATTTTTTAATTATCATGATATTGTCTCCACAACAAATAATAAAATATTTATATGGTATTACACAGGTCTACAAAAATATGAAGGTTTAACCAAGTTTACTTATCTGAAAACCAATTAAAATAATAAAGCTGTTATTTGTTTTTCCAGCTTAAATTGAGCTTTGGTCCTAAAAAAGATCAAAAAAATGAAAAAAAAATAAATTTTCCGTTGTGACATCAAGATTTTTTGAAATAAATGTTTTTCTTTCATTAAAAACTAATTAATACATATTAAATTTTTCATAACGAGCTCCAAAATTAACAGCTTTAAAATATTTTACACCATCTAATAATGGCACATTAGAATTTAACAGAAATATAACTTTATGTTTGATATTAATAATTAAGCCGTTTTATAAAGCAACTTTTTTTTTTCAATATATAAGGTTTTATTTTAAAGGTCAACATATATCAATGGCACAGTGAATTCTTTAAAAACATAAAAATATCCCCATGATGGCCTTAAATATATTTCGTTTATATTAGTTTCATCCGGCTTCGGCTCCTTACATCCTTCCATATCGAAAAAATTCCCTTTTTTGACCAAATTGTCAGATCGAGAATAACCAATAAAAAAAAATTTTTTTAATATAAAAATCCCTCTAAACTTATATTTATCATATCAGATAATGAGAAATAAAATTTTCTAGTAAATCAAGCTCTTACATCAGCATTTAAAAAATTTCGCGTCCAAACTTAAATACAAGATATTTTATAGGTTTTAATTAGAGTTTTATGTGAAGTTTGAATTTAACAGTTTAGCTAATGTAAATATGAAAAATTTTTTTGCTTTTGAATCTTTTTTGTTTTTTTTTGGCATTTTTTCCAAAATTATAGCTGAATAATTAAATTTGATTAGAAAAACGGTAAAAGGATTTAAAAACTCCTACTTTGGCAGGTTGAATCTCTGTATAGCTCATAACTCTCAAAAATTTGTTGACCTGTGTCTTACTATATTTTTTATATTTTATTGTTTAACAAATTTTAATATTTATAGCAGACTTGCAAAGTGTGCAGATATAAAAAATCAATCCAAAAGTATTAATTTGATTAATTAGTTAAAATTTCTGAGAAATTTGTTTATCAATTATTTACCCAATAAAATTTTTTCTAAAGTTAAAGGCTTGGCCCGGGCACGTTTTGGCATTCTTATTTTCTTTTTTTTTTAAATTGTATTTTTTTTCAATTTTTGTTCATGGTTAAGAATAGCTGCGATAATTATTGCCAAATAATGCCCCAGGTAGCCGCGTTTAGTTTAATAAATTTGAGACAATAAAATGGGAAGGCAACAATGTTATGGTAAATTCAACGTCTTAACAAAGATTCAACGTTGCAATATACATTTTCATTTTTTTTATACCTATCCCCAATAGGCCATTAAGGGCTCTAACTCTTTTAACTCAATTAATGTAATAAATATTGTCGACAGGTGTAACACTAAAAGTTGCTCGCACCCCGGCGACCTAGGGTTTTAGCCTAGGCTTTTAATTTAGCATATCGTTTAAGGCCTACTGCCTAAACAGGCCACTTAGCAGCTTGAGATTGATTGTGCGTGCGTAATATTTTCAGAAGAAAGCCGCCTATGCACGGATTTTACCCCATACACGTGCTGCGTGTAAGACAGCGTTGTTTGCCATTAAACTATCTGAGTCGACATACATTAAAATTGATTATGAAGTTTTTAACCATACATTACAGTACTCAATTATTACCGGACGGGTAAGCTGCACTACCCGACAGATGTTTGTGGGCCTCTGTTCGAGGAAGAACTCGAGTTTTGGGGACTCGATTCGAACCAAGTCGAGCCGTGTTGTTGGATGACGTACACCCAATTTAAGGATACACGAGAAACACTAGCTGTGCTGGATAGGTGAAATTTTATGGCTTTGTGTTTTTTAACGAATAGTTTTTTAAAAATGTTACACTGGACAACAAAATTTAGACGACATATTTATGGCAACTATGAATTTTGGTCAGGTTTTTGGCGCTAATCACGAATATGAAATAATTTTGGCCAATGCCTCAGATTTTAAATTATCCGGTGTGAAAGTTGAGATTTTTCAAAGGGGTACTTTGGGCTTCTATATCAAAATCTATGAGTAATAACAAAAGTTTAAAAATATATTTAGATAACGGAAACATTCATTATTACGTAAGGGGTTTAAATATTTTAATAATATTAAATTTTTTTTTATTTTTTCAAAATTAGTGGTTTTCGTCAAAAAATCCGTTTTTTGATCCTAAATAAATTGAAAGTAAATTGCTAACAATTTTAGGTTATGACCTTTTTTAGGTATGTTTTTTATAAGAAATCTAAATATGCCAATAGGTATTATGGAAAATTAATATTTGGAAATTTTTTTCAAAACTTTGGACGCGGTTTAAAAAATATTTGAGGCATTGGAGAAAAAACTAAATCCGGAATCGTTATCGCAAGAAAATTCTCTACAAAACCCTCAAAAAAACGTTAATGTTGTTTTTTATTGTTGTTCAGTGTTATCAATTGGGTGATGTGTATATAATTTTACTAGCAAAACACAATTTTAAGAAAATATTGAAGACGGGGCTAAATTTTTGTAGTTGGGAGACGAAAAATTTAAATTTATAACATAGTGTGAGTAGCGTTTAAAGTCATCTTGTTGAATTCTTATAAAAATTAACGTTGCATAACTTGGCATAAAATGTTTAAAGATACATTTTAAGATGGTGTTACAAATCTTGGGAAATTTCAACCTATGTTTTTAGCGAATCAGCCATAAAAACCCTTGAATGTTGTGTGTGAATGCTTATTATTGAAAATCATTGTCATACTAAAATTAATTACTTCAAAAATTTTTGAAATATTTTATTTGTAACATTAAACACTTTAACGAATATAAAAGACCTTAAGGCAAAAAGCTATTTTTCTAAATTAGCAAATATTTTACAAACAAAAACTTAATAGAACGTAGACGCCTTTTTCTAAGCTAAAACAATTGGTCAATAAAAGTACTACAATTAAAAAACAAATTTTCTTAATGTAAAACATGAGAAAAAATTATATAGTAGAGATTAAAAAAATATGGGTGTTTTTATTATAAATTTCATTTTTTTAAACAACCTTTTTTTGTTATTTAATTTATTTCTTTTTAGACAAAAATTGCATATTAATAACATTTTTTTTCAATAGTTAGTATTAGTCATCCAAAATCCTCCATATGCCTCATTTTCGAGAGAGTAGTCATCTTTATTTTGTTATAAACTATTCCTACGACATAATATAGCACAAGTCAACAAATTTTTTAGAGTAATGAGCTATCTACAGACATTAAACCTGCCAATTTATTTTTCATGGTTACCGTTTTTTTTGTAACCAAGCTTTTTAATTCAGCTATAAACATTAAAATTTTTTGAAAAAATGTCAAAAAAATAAATAAGATTCAAAACAAAAATAAATTAGTTTTTTTTGCATATTTTGAGCTAAACCGTTAAATCCAAACTTCAAATAATATTTTTATTTAAAACGATAATAATCTTGTCGTATTGAGCGAAATATTCTGTATTAACTTAATGTTGATGTTAGAGTGGTGACACCAAATGTGTACGAAAATAATTTGATTGGTCAACCAATCAAAAATTAGCTTGGATATTATAATCATAAAACTAACTCTAAATTAGTCCAACGTTACCTTAATGCTAATTTCACTCTAACCTTAAGATAACTACATTGTTATACGGATCTATCCCCACCCTAACACTTAGCTAACCTCGCCCTAACCTTAAGATTAACTTACCCTAACCCTAAATAAACCTCACTAAAATCCTAAGCAAACCTCATACAAAGCTTATCCTAATCGAAATTTTACCTCAACCAAACGTTAAACTAACCGTAATCTAACTTTGCCCTAACCCAACCTAAACTATATCACAATGTTAGCATATTTTATAAATTTTCGTTATTTTATGGATTTTCTTTTATGGATTTTCGTTTCGTACAACTTTGGGTCCACCGTTAGAGCTGGATATACTAAAAAAATTTATCTCTCTTTGTGATAAAAAAAACATATGTAACTAGTGATTTTAATATAAAAAAATTCTTGAATTTATTTTTTGGACTTTCTCGTGGTCGCAAAGTCTGCCATTGGTCAAAAAGTCATTTTTTATGGACGGATTTAAATAGCCGAAAGTGGTGAAATTAAGAAAGACGGAAATTATATATATAAAATAAAGACATCATAGGGAAGTATTCATTTATATTTTTACAAATAGTTTCTCCTGACTTTATAGTATAATTCGGTATATATACAGGCTGGATTTAGATTCGGAAAAACCTACGGAAGAAGAGATAGCCCGGAGGTTTGCGCTGCAAGAAGATCGGAATTATTATTTCGGAGGTGGTTCCGGAAGCAGGCGGAACAATTTACTTAGTTTATGGAGAAAGTACAAACCAAAGATTTGGGCCTTGTTCGATGAGCCTTATAGCTCGAAAGCGGCCAAAGTATGCGACATTTTTAAAAAAATTCTTAAACATTTCTTACAATTTTAGGGCGCGTTCTTCATAATTTAGTTTGAGATAAAAAAAATTTAGTAATTAAAAAAAACAAATATAGTTTTTTGAAAAATTAAATGAACTCTGAATGCGCCCTGATAAATGATATCTTTTTGACAACGTTATTGAATATTAAAAATGTTTGAAAACATAAATTTTGCATGGTGGATATATTTTTTTATGTTTGATAAAATTACTATAATACCTCACTTTTTAAAAACTCAATTATATTGTAATTGAGTTTAGACGCGGTATAATAAAATGTATTCCATTAATTCATTCAAATAATGAATTTTTAATTATGAAGAAACGGTTATATATTTTTATTCGAAAAGACATTTTTACAATTTATACAAGTTTTTTGATTCCCGAAAAATTAATACCAGTGTTAGCGTTTGTTAAACATTAAAAAGTATGATTGTATTAATAAATTAATTAATACCCATCTTGGGTATGTTAAAAATTTGGCCAGTTTTTTTGTTGTTTTTCGTTGTTTTTTTTCATATGTATACTTGCATATGCTTGTACTCTACGTCTAGAAAAATTTTATTTTGCCAACCAAAAATCAATAATGTCCGTACATTATAACGGATCTGGCACGCTGGAGCTTACTTCTAATTCCTAAACTCTTTTATCAGAGTGACCCTTTCTAAGAGGTCAATTGGTAAAACAAAAGTTTGGATTGTTGAAAAACCAGGATTAGAGCCTTATGCTGATAATGGTTGGGAAAGGGGCGCGGGGGGGGGCGATGGCAAGCTCTAGAATTAAAATTGTTTTTAATGCAATCGTTCTTGAGAAAGTCATTTTATATTTTCACCCCCAATGATTGTTTTATATTTTATCTGTTATTTATGAAAAATTGATGGGCACAAAGATGGCAAATTTACCTTGGTTTTACCAGCCCCCCATTAATAAAATAATCAGACTGAATCCCGATCCTATGCCGACCTGCCTAAAAATTGGCTGGGCTTGTTTATAAAATTTCGGGGCGGGCCGATGTTTTAAATCATGCCCTATATTTTTTTTCATTAACATAAGCTAAAAATCAAAATTTATTATCACTCGATGACTTGTATTAATTCTACCTCTCTATAAGGGATCATCTTGAATATTAAATTTAAATTTTAAATAATTGGGCAATATTTTTAAAATCGGACGATGCCTGGTCAAATATGAAAAATTTGGGTCGGGCCTATTATATTTTGGGGCGCCGTAATATCTAGGTTAAAGTTTAATTCCAATACGTCCCTAAAATTTGAAAAGTCGTCTTCGTACTTTCTCGATAAGTTCCTAATATGACCTAATATCTTATTCTTGCTATAATTTCACTTACTTTGTATAGGTGAAATTTAGAGCATATGTCATAGATTTAGACGTAAATCTACCGCAATGTGAATTAAATCGGTATAATTAAAAACGAAGATATTATTTGATTTATTTGAGTTTGATACGTATAAGCGCACTGGCTATGATATTCCGACCCGGCCTGTTATTACAATGGGCTCGCTTAGCAAGCCAAACACCGAGTCCTTGATATGTGACATCCATGGGGAAGGGGTGGGGCCACTATTTCCTATTTAGTCTTATTTGACTCACAAATAATTTTTTTCATTATTCCGACATTTTGTGTTTTTTGCAGATTGTCGCTTTCTCCTCCGTTTTCTTCATCATCGTGTCCATTTTAACGTTCTGCCTAAAGACTTACCCCGCAGCCAGGATTCCCGTTATCAAAAACGTGACTATCCACGTGGCTAACAACGTTACCACCTGGACGCTGGACAAAGTTTTTACCGAACCTCACAGGGTGTTCTTCTACATCGAATCGGTGTGCAACGTATGGTTTACGGTCGAAATCTTGGTGCGGTTCATAGTGAGCCCGAATAAACCGCACTTCATAAAGTCGCCTTTGAATCTCATAGATTTTATCGCGACGCTCTCGTTCTACGTGAGCTTGTACATAGACATCAACACGATCGATGATCACGAGGTGGCCCACGGCGATATCCTCGAATTCTTTAGCATTATCCGCATTATGAGATTGTTTAAGCTTACGCGACATTCCACAGGCCTCAAAATCTTGATACACACCTTTAAAGCGAGCGCCAAAGAATTACTTTTGCTCATATTTTTCCTGGTGTTAGGTATGAAACATTTTATTTTATATATTTAATAATTTAAGGAGCTCAGGTTAGTTTAATTTAAGTTACCGCGTAGAGTCTAAATATATATTTAATCGTTTTTTCTTTTAAATTAATATATATTCGTTTTAAGCAATTATTTATAATTATTTAGGATGTAAATTTTTATACAACTAGAAAAATACATTGGAATTTTAAATAAACTTAGGTAAAGACTATATTTATATATCTGAAATGCATTATGTTTTTCACACTTTAGGTATAGTCATTTTCGCTAGCCTTGTCTACTATGCCGAACGAATTGAAACAAACCCTCACAACGATTTTACGAGTATCCCGGTCGGGCTTTGGTGGGCCATAGTTACCATGACTACGGTTGGGTACGGAGATATGGTGCCCAAAACGTATTTGGGAATGCTAGTCGGTGCCTTTTGTGCCTTGGGCGGTGTCCTTACTATAGCACTCCCCGTCCCGGTTATCGTGAGTAACTTCGCCATGATTTACTCTCACAGTCAAGCGCGTGCCAAATTACCCAAAAAGCGGCGAAGGATTCAACCGGTCGAAGCTCCTAGGTTAAAACCGGGTCCCGGACCTCTCGGAACCGGACAACCCCTACAGCCGAGACGGGCCAACGCCATAAAACACCATTCATCGACAACACCTCCGCCCGGAGACGGAGGTCTTTCGGAAAGAAATGCTACCTCACCCCTCTCCAAGGGCACGGCAGGTGGTGGTGGAGTAGGTCCACCTAGGTTAGGGGGTGGGGCTGCTAAAATGTTGGGGACCGGAGCGGTGCCAAAAAAATTAGCTGGCGTTCCGAGCTCTCCCACATCCAACACAACTACTAGTCACTCACGGACGCCCGTAAATCAACTACCGCCTAAAATGATCCAATCACCACCGAGTTTGACAAACGGTGGGACAACGCACAGAGCTGCTGCACCTTCACCAAAGTCTATGCCTACGTCGCCTTTAAATGCAAATTCTCTGCCAGTCACCAATCCGACTACCAATGCTCAAATAACCGCCTCATCATCGCCAGCAATCATCGATTCCATAGCCAATAACGACAGTATGCCCCTTGGAAATTATGATTCCCATCAACTCGATCAAGCAAACATCGATTATTCTAGTATGTCTTATCTATTAATTAATATTTTAGAGTAAGTGTTATTTGGATGTGTTTTTTATGGTGAATCTGATGGCGTAGATTAATCCAGAGGCAAGAACTTTAATATCGCTTCAAAATTTGGATAGAAAAAAAATTAAACTCTTTCATAACTGGAAATGATATTTGAATAATAGAATATAAAGAACAAAAAACTAAATTCTGACAATTGTTCGTGCCACTTTGAATGCAGTGATGAAAAACAGTGAGCCACAAAACTTTTGCTCATCTTTCCCCTCCAAAACTTGGATATAGAAGAGCTACAAATAAGGGGCAAAAACTCAAAAAAGGTCCTCTAAATAAAGCCCAATTTTTAAATAATTTTTCAAAAATCTTGAATATTTAAATTCTAAAACTTTAAGAAATTTTTTTTTAGACCGCACAAGGCTATATTAAACACTTATTTGTTAGCATAGCATTCAAATTTTAATATAAATATTAAATCTTTTATATTTTTTATATGGGTGGGGAAGCCAATTATATTTAAAATAAATTGGTCGGGCTGTGTTTAAATAAGCTCACAGGCAAGGGCGTAGCGTTTCGGGGAGGGGGGGGGTTTAAATGTTTAAAAATATTTTAAATGTAATTTTAAATTTAATTGTTATTTTAGTTGTGAGGGGGATATGCACTAAAAATTTTCAATTTGGGTGGGGATATGGCATGCTTAAAGGGGGTTTCATCCCCAAAACCCCCCTCTCCTACGCCTCACAGGTCTAACAGGCCTCAAATGTATGGGCAGAGCTCGACCTTTGGCCCAGGTCTCTAAATGCTGCCTTTTTTATTCTATGTCAGGCCCCTTCTGAAAACTTTTGGCTCGTGATAGTACGTCCTGGACCATTCGACATATTTTTTTCTTTAAGCTAGTTTTTTATTTTAGGTCCGGCCCCTAAAAAAAATAGGACTCGGATAATTTGATAATTTACAAAATTATTGATATAATACCGAGTATAGTTTTTATTAAAAATCAAAAAAGGCAAAATTTGGCCCGACCCGTTTTTTAGGCGAGGCATGACTTGGCTTGACAAGCTTGTCACCGGGCCGTGTGGCTTTTGGGTCTCGACTTTGATTTGTAGTACCAAATCTGTCCGGTTTTTTTCAAAAAAAATATAAATTTTTAAATTTTATATTTCATTTCTTAAACCGATATGGTCGGTTTTTTTATATCAATAAGATTAAAAAATTTATTTAGGTAAGTACAAATTTTTTTAATAAAATGTTTCCGAACATTAGATTTCGTAGAAATTATGCAATTTTTAACCGACCTAAAAGGAAATCATTTTAATACTTGTGCTAAATATGCTATTAAAACCAGGGCTGAGAAAAAAAACTAAATGGGCTTTTAACAAGTTTTTGGTTTTTTTTCCCAAATGCCCACAAACTCGTGGGCATGGCAAAAGAAAAGCCCCTTTTCTTGCTTAAAGAAAAGGGGCATATTTAAAAAAAGCCCCTTTTCTTAAAAAAAAAACTCCTAGGAGCTTTAAGAAAAAATAACACCCATCAAAATTTTTTTCAATTATTATAGAAAACATAAAATGGGTTTTTGGGGCTCTTTTTAAGAGCCACTTTTTGTGGGTTTTTTTGCCCCTTTTCTTAGTAAGGGCTTTTTTTGAATTCTTATTTTGGCCCTTTATTTTTGCCCCCCTTTCTTTTTTTATGTTTTAGGGGAAAAAATGAGCCAAAGTTTTTTGGCTCATTGTTTTCCCAACCTTGATTAAAACCAACAAAATCTATTTAATCAAAACAATCAAAGGCAAAATTAAAAACTTCAGCCTTAGATAATAAAAAGCAACTAATATACAAAGTATGCCGGGTTATATTAAAAGCTCCTAGGAGTTTTTTTTTGAAAAAAAGGGCTTTTCTTTTGCCAAGCCCAAGAGTTTGTTTGTGATCATTTGGGGAAAAAAAACTCAAAAACTTGTCAAAAAAATAGCCCATTTATTTTTATTTCCCAGCTCTGTTAAATGTTGCATACGTGAAGTACATATTTAATTTTTTGGGGTCTCAACTTTGATTTCTGGCCTCTCTATAGCACTGTCTTGTAATTTTTTTTATAAATTATTTTCCCTGTTTTAACCCCTTACTTACAATTTTAAATCAATTTATGTCAAATATAGTTTGAAAACCAAACCAGATCGATTGGCTAATTTGTTGTATAAGAAAAAAAATGGTAAAAATAGATAGGGTCTAAAATTTCCTAAGGCGCATAGGTGTCAATATTGAATTTGTAAATGTGGGGACATTTTGTAATACAAACATTAAACATCGTAGAGTATGCAACTTTCAACGCCGTTTAATTAAAAAAATCTTTAAAAAAATTTGATATTAAAAAAACCAGTGATTTATGTATTCATTCAAAACAAACTTCAGGCAAATTCAACAGCCCTAAACCTATTAAGAGAATACATAATCTACGGCGACATAGTATATGAAAGCAAATAAAATAATAATGAAAAAACCTGCCGGGTTTAAAAACCTCTGGAAGTTTTTTTAACAAAAAGAACTTTTTTTATTTATACCTTTTTTTGACAGGAAAAGAAGCTTCCCCCCCCCCCCCATAAACTGGACAATTGCGTAAAATAAAATGTTATTTAATATACTCAATTCTATTTTTTCTAGGTCTGCTAATGAAAAAAATTTAGCAAAAAAAAGTTTGAAGGGAGAGATGGAAAAAAATTTATCAAAAAAAGCTTGAAGGGAGATAGAAAGAAATGTATGAACTTTTTCAAAATAAAAAAAGCGGCGCGTATAAATGTTTTAAAGTACCTTTAATATACTTTTTTTAAATTTAAAATTGCACAGTAGCGTGGTTGCTTAAATAACACAGGTCAACAAATATTTATGTCAGAATCGAGATTATTATGAAAACATAAAATAATTCTTCCCTTTGATGGCCTAATCTATGTTTTTCGTTTTTCTTAATTGTCTTTGGCTCCTTAGATCCGTCTATAATGAAAAATGGCATTTTTTGACCAAATTGACAGATCTAAATATACCCAATTAAGAAAAACTTAAAAAAAATTTTTTTTGCATATTACAATCCCTTGTAACTTATATTTTTGATCACAAATAATGGAAATTTTTTTTTATTAATATATCAAGCTCTTACATCGGCAGCATTTAGATAATACAAAATAGTTCGCGTCCAAACTAAAATACGACACGATATATTATCGGTTTTGGATAAAAATATTATTTGAAGTTTAAATTTAACAGTTTAACTATTGTAATGCAAAAATAAAATTTCAATTTATTATTGTTTTTGAATCTTTTTGGTTTTTTAACCTTTTTCTAAAATATTTAATGTTTATAATTGACTAACTAAATTTGATTAGAAAAAACGATATTCCCTAAAATGGCATTTTTGATCTTTGTAGTTAACTCATAACTCTCAAAAATTGTTGACCTGTGTAATCTATCCACATTTAATTTTATTTAACTATTTTGGATCAATTATCTTGCTTAACCATAGTTGCTAAGCCAACTGGATTGTTCAAAATAGTATGTATTTTACCAAAAATATATAAATTTGCAAGTAACAGATGAGTATAATATATTTTGGGCAAGTTTCATATAAAAAATCAATAATATTTGAACATTTATTTTATTTTAATTTTTCATTTTATTTTATCCAAATATACTATTTCTTTTTATACCTTTAAACTCATTGTCTTTTCTCCTTAAATATTTACTTAAAAGGTTTTTAATGTTAAGGCCAATTATGGGTTCTATTATTAATTTGATGTAATATCTCCTGATGCTCTGGGCAAAATAAAGCGCATTGTCAATTCCTAACCTTATTTTTTTTCCCCTAATAAAGGTCGATTCATGTTCCAAGAATCAGTTTTTACTTTAATTATGCATTTTTTACAAAATTTGTTTCTCTAAATTAGCGTCGCTTAATGGACAAGTAGGGAATGGCTCACCCCGTCACCATTTAGGGGATCCATATGTAAAGCAAATTATTACCAAAAATGCACAACTCTCTTTCGGATCTCAAAATTATGCCAACATTAATAGCCAACATGATGCCTCCTCACCTATTCATTTATGTAACGGCGTTCCAAATGGTCGAGTTGAAAATAACCACATTTCGAATGAGGGTTCGCCGCGATTCACACGATTGCCACCTCCGCCACCTGTCGTGCCACGTCACAATTCAGTCACGTTAAATCCTTATTCCGAATCTACGTCGGTTACGAACATAAATGTTACGGAAGGTCTTCCAGGGAGAAGGAGACCTTCCGCGCCAAGGATGGTCGTAAGCGTCGTGGACGATAAGACAAAAAATTTAAAGCCACATTCAACTGTCACCTCGAACGATGAGGAATACCACCAAAACAACATATATGAACGCGTAGAACAAAACGGCGGTCGTTATTACTCGCCCAAGGAAATATGGAACGGAAATAGCAGTCACGGCGAAGGAAATCATCATAGGGATACGTCACGATATAATCACGGGGAAAGAGATAAAGACATAGTTTTTTCTCAACTGGCTCCTCCATCTTCCGCGATAATCGATATTGCATCCACAACGCCATCGCCAACTCCCTCAAGCTATCTCCACCAACCACAACAACAAACGAATAAAAGCAATGGCTCATCGTTGCACGCAAAGCCCACTGTCCATAATTATGCCGTAGATAAACCTCCCCCAACACGCTGCAAGAACACCGACAAGTCAAATCACTCATATAGTCCCAAACCGCCTTTATCGTTTCAACAAAACAACCCAAATTATTACAAAAATCAAGCGGCAAAACATAAATCAGGCCACACACATAAAGAGGTACCAAAGGTTCAAGGAAATCGAAATCAAGTCCTTGAAGAAAACAAATTATCCAACTATCCCAAACCGCCAATTAATTTCACCGACGATGTATTAACCTCCCGGTCGCTTAATTACCACAATCATATCAACAATCATCGCTACACAGGGATTGGGGGTGGAAAGTGCGGAACTGCCAGTAGTACGGCCTCTTCGATGAATTTGATAGCCTTGGGCTCGGGGGAATGCGAACTCGATTATTTCGAGGAAATTGACGGTTCCGCCGCCAATGGGCGCGTATCCTCATCCCCAACTTCGCTTTCCTCCCTTCAAACCAACTCTCCAGTCCCTGGTAGGCAGAATTACCATGAAATCACCATGAATACCTGTGATAACAATAACGACCCGTTAAACCGTCACATAAATTTAATGCGACAAAATGACGCGGAAAACGGGACAGATGATGTAGCGGCACATACATCAAACCCTCGGATATTAAGTAATTAATAATTATTTGGCTATCAATTGAAGCAATCTAATTTAGTTCGAGATAACATTTTGAACCGAGTATTAATACACTTAGGTAATTAGAGATTATGTTTAATATAGAATTCAGCTCGACAATTTTTGAGATAGCTCATTGACTACTACCTTAAATTGTAAATCCGTTTCCCGCCTTTTCTCTACAAACTAGGTAAGCCAGCTATAAACATTTTTAATAAAAAATATTATAAATCAAATGAGATCACTAAACAATATTGCAAATTCTTTATATAAAACAGCAAAATCAACTGTTAAATTTAAAATAATATTTTTATTTTAAACCAGTAAAAAATCCTGTCCTCATATTGATTGGAATGCAAAATATTTTGCATAAACTAAAAACAAATGTTGGAGCTCTATATGACAAATTCATTATTATTTTAGGTGAAAAATAAGCATTTACAGTAAATTCATTTAAGAAAATGTGTTTTTTTATATAAGAAGGTAGCAAAAATAGTGTTAAAGTTAAAGGCTTGCCTATAGCGATGATAAGCTGTTCATTACTTAATATATAAGTTTAACCTCGCTGAACATTTATGAATTTACGTAGACCTGTGTAACAAACAGTGGCATACATATCCATAAAACGTTTAACTATTATCTCTATTTTGCCCAGTTTAAGAGACAAATGTGAGTGGCCGATAAAGTTTTTATATTTACAATTTATTTTATTACACTGGACAACAAAATTTGGAGGAGACTAAGCATCATTTATGACAACTATAGTTTTTGGTCAAGTTTTTGGCGCTGATCACAAATATAAAATCAAAATTTTATCCAATGCCTCAGATTTTTAGTTATTCGGTGTCAAGGTTGAGAATTTTTAATTTTTAGGGTATTTTGGGCCTCTATATCAAAAAACCTATGGCTGTAAACAAAAGTTTAAAAATATATTTAGATAACGCAAACATTCATTATTAACATAAGGGGTTTAAATTTTATTAAAGTATTTAATTTTTTTTTATTTTTTCATTTGCATATAATTAGTGGTTTTCGTCATAAAATCCGTTTTTTGATCTTAAATAACTTGAAAGTATATTGCTAAGAATATTAGGTATGAACTTTTTTTAGATATGTTTTTTATAGGAATTTGATTATGCCAATATTTAAAAAATTAATAGTTAAAGAAATTTTGTGAATTTTTTTTGAACTTTGGACGCGGTTTGAAAAAAATTGGAGGCATTAGAAAAAAAATTAAACCCGGGATCGTTATCACAAGAAAATTCTCTACAAACCCCTCAAAAAATCAAGGATGTTGTTTTTTTTGTTGTTTAGTGTTATTGTTCAAAATAATTAATATTATAAAGGTATAAGGATCTCTATAATCGAACTGTCGAGGTTGTTAAGGTTTGTTTAGCCTTTGATTTACGGTCCACCCAGGTCAGGTTATACATTGTAATATAAAATAGATTCCAACTCTCAACCCTCAACCAAAAACGCGTGCGGTAAATTTAGCAATACCGCGGTGAACCACAATGCCAAGAAAGGGGCCAGCAACACGAATAATAATCCGAACAGCAACAGCTCCTCCCGGTTATCCAAAATGCTAACTAACAAAACGACTCCGGGCTCCCCGATCCAATTAAAAAGGCTCGAAGCATCTTCTTAATCCATCGGCCACACGTAATCCAAAAATCATTCCTAGAATACTTTCATTTATTGGGGGTTCAGCCGACAGAAGCTTGTAGTTAAAATTATGCAAATATCCTATTCCATGTCTTTGCAAACAAAAATATCGACGACCAGCATTAATGTTGATCGCGTGTGATTTTTCGTTTTTGGACTTCCGTATGTTTTTTAGGACCAGGGTAATACACCAATTTTTCGCTAATAAGCAATTTCAGGTCCAAGGATTGTGTAAAATAGACCAAAGTTATTTAATTTTCATTGACCAAAATACATATCTAAACGGATGAAATGCCTGTTAGATCACTAAACATTAAAATATTTAGCATTTATTTAAACCCTTTGAATACCTAATCCACAAATCAAATTAATTGATCTAAGGGCGTTTTAGGAGACTTTATTTAATCATAAGCTCAAATATAGAGTATTATTTTACTCACGGCATTTTAACAAAATTTTAACATCAAGTAAGGCAGTATCCAATACAAACACCAAATTTTTTTACCCCAATTATATCAACTTATTGTAAACATTTACGTTATTTATTTTAGCCATAATAAAATAACTAACACTCAAATTTAGATTGTTTTTTTTTCACACTAACCACTCAAAATTGTTTTAAATTCACTCATGAGAACCTAGATTCTAGAAATGTTGTAAGAAATCAAACAAGAATCTAAGCAAACTTTCTATACATGATTTTGTAAATTGATAATATGTTGATGTATTTATAATAATAATTATTATTTATCTCACCAGATAAAATTTATTATAATTGCGAAAAAATAGTACAATGTTTGGGATTGTGCCTGAGAGTTAGGGAAAATTAAAAACACTTAGTAACCAAGTTAAACCTTTTAAGTAATCAGTTAACAAGTTATATGGATAAATAATTGCCTTGCCAAATTGTTTGGTAAATCACTCCTCCCTGCCGGAAACAACATGCTAAATTGAACGATTATATTGATAAGATTAATACATTAGCGAGTCAAGTAAATCATTGTTTCGAATTTGCCTGTGAGTGGGAACATATCAAACGCCTGAGCGGAGCGCATTTTAAATGGATGACCGGGTAATCTTTTACTGCTCGGTCGAGTGAGATCGTCCAAATTTTTTAGAGCACCTCGGAGCATCCCATCATTACCGGTTTTGTCTCGAGAACCGGCTATAGCATAAATAAAGGCGTCAGGTGTAAGCATAATTTTAACATTTATGCTATGTAAAATATCTATTTATTCATTTAACTTCTTATGATTTTTAGCAATTTCTAATGTAAAAAATGATGCATTTTAAAATATATAAAAAGCAAAAAAAATGGATTTTTCGTTGATGGGTCATATATAAGTATTAATAACATAGGCAGAGCTGGGAAAAAACCCATTTTTTAACTAAACTCAAATTTTTGTTTTTTAAAAATTTTATGACAAATTAAAAAAATTAATTATTAATAAATACAGAATTAAAGCAGAAATTCTTAAATTTTATAGATATTTTCTTGATTAAAGCTAAAACCCTTTATTTTTTCTATATTTAGAAAAATAAAAAAAATGAGTTTGACCCAAAAATGGGCATTTTCCCAGCTCTGAACATAGGTCAACAATTTTTTGAGAGTTATGAGTTAACTACAGAGATCAAACCTGCCAACTTAGGGAATATTAAATCCGTTTACCGTTTTTCCTAATCAAACTTAGTTAATCAGTAATAAACATTAAAAATTTTATAAAAAAAAGGCCAAAAAACCAAAAAAGATTCAAAAACAAAAGTAAATTGAAATATTTTTACATATTTACAATAGTTAAACTGTTTTTAGACTCTAAATAATATTTTAATTAAAACCCGAAAACGCATCGTGTCGTATTTAAGTTTGGACGCGAAATATTTTGTATTATTTAAATGCCGATGTAAAAGCTTGATATATTAATTAAATTTATTTACTATTATTTGTGAATAAATATATAAGTTAAAAGGGATTTTTATATGCAAAAAAATTCTTTATTTTTTTTATTTTTAAGGTATTTTTATAGCTGTGAATTTAATCAAAAAAGGTCATTTTTTGCTAGACGGATCTAAGGAGCCAAAGACGGAAGAAACTAAGAAAAACAAAAAATATATATGAGATTAGGCCATCATGGGGATGCATTCTTTTATGTTTTTATTAAATTTACGCTTCCATTGATATTTCTTGACCTGTGCAATAAATTATATCTCATCGATTAAAATATATACATTTTAGAATTAATATATATCGCTGCTCTAACTTGAACGTCAAAGGTATATCTTATATATTTATTATGTAATTAATATAATACAATTTATAAAGTAACAAAAATAATTTGTAAATTTAACATAAAATTCTATTTTTTATAAAACTATTACTCCCAAAAATACAATGCCATTTTTTACAACTTCGACTTAAAAAGTTAATGGCGGTTTGGCCTAGTTGCGGCGTAAAACGGAAAACTCATATGAAAAAAAGGGAAGAACCTTATCATATCGGGTTTTTTTATAATTTTTTTTGTTAACAATGGGTATTTAGTTTTCTGATAATTGAATATATTTTATTTATTTTTATACCATGTTAATAATTTAATTTGATTGAAGAAATATTTAAGTTAAGCTAAGAAAAAAAAAGTCATAATCAGAATAAAATGTTAAAGAAAAAGGAAGAGAAAGTATTTCTTTTTCCCCAATGTTATTCTCTCTTCTTTTTTCTTATTCTAATGGTGGCTATTTTTTGCATAGCCAAATTAAATAACCTTTTTTTGAATTAATTTACAACAATTTGAGTCTTCAATGAAAATTGATGCTAATAAACGGACACGAATGAGCAAAACATATATAAGGAAATATTATTTATACCTGAAATATCGCAAGATATGTAAAACAACTCGCGTATTTTATCAGTTTTTCGTAATGTATCTACCACCTTACGGTGTAAACCACCTCGGGGAGGATCTAAAATTGCTATATGTCGAGTATTGGGTAAGCTTTCGTTCGAATCGTTATTTAAAATTTCTGTATCGCAACAATTATTTTTGTCAATATTGTTATTGTTGTTATCAACATAACCAATGCTATAGTGACTAGTTTTAGAAGGTAGTGAGCAGATTTCATTTGATAAGAGGGTTTCGACTGGCCCCGTGACATATTTGACGTTTGTGATAAGACCTATCATGTTGAAAACCGTTAATACAAAAATAACCCCATATATCAATAAAATTGTGGTGTTATTTATATGAAAGTTATAATTTATAAATAATGAATGAAATTGAATATTATATCAAATATCTACAAACTATTATAAAATTCAAAATCCAATTGCTCATTATTTTCGGATATAAAAAAGCCAATCTCAGAGAATCTCCGTAAAAGTTTGTTTTTACCATTAATCCTCGCATTTTCTTTGGCATCTTGGATAGATAACGTGTTTATGTCAATGCCTAACACCTCGTGGATATTCTTGCCATTAACATTTAACTCCTTTATATGTAATATTTAATGAATAATTAAAACAATGTTTAAGATGGCAATGACAATTATAACACATTTTTTCTATGTATAATGGCAAAATTCAATTTAAAAAAACAAAAATTTTAAATGCTTTTTAGAAAATAATTTTGTGCATGAAAACGAAGAATGACAAACAAATTTTGTATAAAAAGGCAGACTATTAGAATTTGATATGTAAAAATTTTTAATATGATTAAATTAACAAAAATAATTATAAAATTAAAATAACCTTAAGCAAATATTGACCAATCGTGCCTGTTCCACAACATAAATCTAGTATAATCAATTTTTCTGGCTTAGGATTATCCTGGGGCATTGAATTTTTTATTACGGAAACCATGGCATCCAAAAGAACTTGATAGCAAGGAGTGTTTACTAATTATATTGAAAAATGATTATTTTTGCACAAATAAAATATATTTAAAAATTATCCATTAGCTATAGCAAAAATTTCAATTTAACACCAATTGGACATAACATTCGAGGTACGATCCAAACCTATAAAATTTAATCTAGATCCACAATATAATTGGAAATCAATATGTAAGGCAAAAAATTTATGAAAAAGTAAAAATCTAATTTAAAGGTAAAAATAAAAACTTTGGAAAAAGGAGTCAGGGCTAATGACGAATTTGAGGGGAACTTGGTGACACGTGGTTACGATGCTGTTTTCAGTTAAACAGGATGCTGTGTTAGCCAATACCACGAGGTTATTCTCTTTACATTCGGTATCGACGACTTTAAGGTAAAAGGAATTAAGTTTGAAAGTAGACGATATTAATCGATCAGCGTGATTATCATAAAAGTTGTTTAGGTAATTTTGCAAATCTTCGATGCTCTTGATGTGATTCGTTTGCTCATGGTCGGTTGAGTCTACCTATAAATAAATTTGCATTGTATGAATTAGATGTGTGAGACATCCAGTCACTCCGAAGAAAAAAAATTGGCAGCGTAAGGCAAACTAACAAATGTTTTAGGCACAGGTGAGCAAAATTTAAAAACTTCTAAAATGCTTCGTGCAACTAGGAATATCAGATTTGATACAATTTGACAGGTTTATATTTAATAATCCAATAAAATTTTACTCAATTACTTTCTATTAAATGTCGTGTTAAAAACTGTTTGATGTCATTTTGACGAATAGCAATGTGACGAGTTGAAACAAAAGTCAAGAGCGCAATTTATTGTTTTTTTTTAGATTCTTAAATAAAAAACACGTTGCATAATATGCTTTTTTTTTGTTTTTAAAAGAATGTAAACAAATTATTTTTTTAAAAATTTCGTAATTGTACCTATTGAAAGACAAATATTAGCAAACGTTGGATGCAATCGAACGCTCGAGTTACAAATTATAAATTGCAATATTTATAACTTAAAAAACAGTTTTAATTCAAATATCACGTTTAAAAAAAGGAAATGTATATGCCTTCAACCTTTGTCTCCGTTTCATCTGGTAACAAAGTCCGTGATTCAAAATATCGGCCGTTGACAGTTAAAATTGCCATAGAGGCTAGGCCATCGGCTTGAATCTTTTTTGAATACCCTACTGTTATCTCGGCTAGATCATTCATATTTGACTTCATAATTTTGGAGGCTGAATCAGAGGCCGTTTTGAGCGTCAACATTTTCCAAAGTCCCGTTCTAGATACAGGATCGTATGCCGGAACTCCGCTGGTCCTAAGGTGGGCCTCAAAAATCTGTTATGATATTTAACATAACACCGGTTAACAAATGTGTCATAAAAAATAAGTTTATGAAAACAAAAAAAAAATGCCTCCCCATGATAGCCTTACCTCATATATTTTCCGCTTTTCTAACGAAAAATGGCCTTTTTTTGACCAAACGGATCTAAATAAACTCTTAAAAGAAAAAATTTAAAATTCTTTTTTTCATATAAAAATCTGTTGTAACTTATATTTATACTCACAAATAATAAAAAACAAATTTTATTAATATATCAAGCTCTTACATTCGCATATAGTACAAATTAAACTCAAATACGACAGGATATATTATTTGTTTTTAACAATTATTTGAAGTTCGAATATAATAGTTTAGCTGTAGTGAATATGCAAAAAAATTTCAATTTTTTTTGTTTTGGAATCTTATTTTTTGGTTTTTTTGACTTCTTTTTCTAAATTTTTAATGTTTATAGCTGATTAACCAGGTTTAATGAATAAAAAGGTAAATGGATTTGCAAATTACTAAGATGGCAGGTTTGATCTCTGTAGGTAATGATTCTCAAAAATTTGTTTAAGTTAATTGGACTTTTCTATGGGATACATAATTTTTACAAAAAAAAATGTTTAAAGCCAAAATTCATAATATTTTATTAAGAAGTGAAATTAACAGTTCAACACGATCGTGGGAAAGCCCAATATACCCTACAATTATTTTTCAAAATTTATTAGTTGCTTTAATAGTTAATTAAATAAATAAAAAACAAATATTTCATTAATATGAATAAAGTTTTAAAAATAGTGTTTAAACTGATAATTAACAAAAAATATTTTGCTTTAAATCCCAACCCTTACAGGTATATATAAAAAATATGTGCTTCTTGTTACAGTCATTCTCAAAACAATTGGTTAAGAGCCAAATTATATGTTAAGTTAAGTCAAAGAACAATATTAAAATACAATTTGTTAATATGTAAGGAGAGGCAAGCTACTAATCTAATATATTAATCCACATAGAGCCTCAAAAAAAATTACCTAATAATCTTAACAATAAACTAAAATTAAGGGGAATAGATAAACTTCTGTGTTTATAAATTGGTTAATTTGACTTTAAATGATATTCAAATGCATAAAATAATGATTAATTTTTATAATTTGTTGTTTGGATCATTTTTAAATTAAATAATAAAAATTAAATGTAATCTCGGCTAACTTGGTTATTTTATATGTAGCCCAAGAGAGAAATAAAAAACAATTTTATGTTTTGTGTATCGACTTTTAGCGCATCCCCGTAAAAAATATAATAAAAATATATCGAAAAATTATATGAAACCTTAACCAAACCCTTCATAGTGTCGTTTACGTGGAGACAACTGTCAATTGGAGAAACCAGACTACTACCGTTTCTGTATTGAGATAAACGAAATCCGATGGTGATTAGAGGCCTGGGTAAAAGTTGAAAAGCATCGTCAGTATTTTCAATTGTTTGATCAGTTTCCACACCTGATCCGGTCACATTACCATCCAAATTCTCGGGTTTTGAGTTTAAACTTGACGTACAGTTTTCTTCGGCATAACCAATTGTAAATTCACACTTATTCCTGTAATGTTCAATTACAGGAGATGGCACAATGTTTAATATTTCGATTTCGGAGTTGAAATGCTTGTTTAACACCTTTTTCAAGTTGGCATCCTTCAACTATACGGTTAAATAAGACATGCGCCATTCATGTTTATACAGTTAAAGGTTATAATTTGTAAGATAAAAGATGATGTATAACAATTTTTTAGTAAATTTATATTTGAAATAAAAACATTCGAGATTAAGGTCAAATATGTAAAATAAATATAAATAAATTTAAAAAACTTTGAGCTGATCAGGATAAGGCACTTTCCAAAGAGGTGTTACTACATCATTTATATCGATATTTTGGACCGGCACATCTATTTTTAATCAAAAGTTAAGCATTAAGTCAAGAATTTGAGGGTCTTATTTAACTAATTTAAATAATTCAGCCGTCAATATTAATACTTTTAACATATACAAAAATCCGTATCCTCCATAAATATTTCGGTATAATAAAACATAATAAAATATTCAGTCTTTTAAAACTAGGTCTTGCAAATAAACGTAGGCCTTTATTGTCCAAAAACTATCTCAAATACATTTAATTTAAATCTTAAAGCAGGCCTTAGTAAAATTAAGTTTAAAAACAACAAATCTCAACTCTTTTTAATGATCTTTAATAAAATTAAAAAGGTGTTGATTGCATAAAATTTGCTTTAGGCCTTCTGCTTCATATGAGAAAAGATTGTGGGTAAAATATGGAAGCAAGACTATTATGTTTAAACAAATGACATTCAGTATTTGATGACTAGTTGCTCATTTATCTATACTAATCTGCTTTGCATAAATTTAAATGCTTATGTTTTCAAGATTTTTTAATAAATAAGATAACATAAATTTAACTGATAATTTAGAACTTTTGATCTGTCCCAAATTTTAAATTGATTGAATATTTAATATGCTAAAATTTGTAAGTATGTGGTCTAGGGTTAAGTGATTGCTTATTACCTAAGGCTGTTAGGTAGTATGCCATAGCTGCTGTCTTTTTCAAGAGCTGTAAGGCAAGGGGCGTTGTTTTAGCCAGTGAATGACTCTAGGCTTCAACTTTTTCCAGGGTTGCAAAGCCTGCATGCTGTAATTATGGAGAATGCGGTGTCACTCAAGAATTAGCAACTCCAAAATATTTTCAATGCTCAACAAAAAAATAAAAAATTTATAGAAAGTTGGATGCCTTTAAAACAGTATTTTGTTTTTATATGACAACAAAGAATGTAAATTTGATATCAAGAAAATTTTGTAATAATTAGTTATTTTTTTTATTTTTGCGCCCAAAATGAGAGGAGGAAAAAGTGGCTGGAATAAAAAATAAAATAAAATTAACAGAAATAAGGTAGTATTGTATTAATGCTAATTTTGGGTGTACAACGATTATCAAGCAATATCATTTATTAAAATATTTGTTTTAAATAAATAAACTATTCAATTGTGTTGAATAGTAGATACAAGCTAAGTGTAAAATTTTAAATGATAACATTTTGATTGTAGAGGGCTGATTGGAAGATGTTTTTGAATAAAAATGAAAAATTCAAGTTAAAATATAATAAAATATTTACTCAATAAATTAACAGATGTTTTTGGGTGAGGAGCATTGAAATTGCTATGCGGCGACGTTCATAACCCCTAGGGTCAATAGGATTAAGCGCGTCTCTCAGCCAATACCACAATATCCATCGAAATGACGCCGCACTCTCCGTAATATTATAGCATGCAGGCTTTAAAACTCTAGCAAAAGTCGAAGGCCAGAATCATTCACCTGCTAAAACAATGCCCCCCTTTCACTAAATCTCTAGAGACGGCATACCCGTCAGGGCATAGCCCCTTTTAGCCCTGTCGGGTACTAGGTAATCACTTAACCTAGACCAAGAGCTAAAGAATCTTTGGCCAGCATAACAATATTTAATTATATTTAAAATTTGAGACTGATCAGAAAGCCCTAAAATATCAATTAACAACATAATTTCACATTTATTTGAAGATATTAATTCATGCAAGTATAAGCGTGTAAATTCATGCAAAGCAGAGCAGTGTAGAAAGAAATGAACAAGTGGGTCATCAACTACTGATTTACAACACGGACAGTCGAAGTCACTTGTAACCAGTCTTAATAGTCTTGCTTTTTTAAAATTCCACCAATTACCTGTCCTCATAAGCAGAAGTTTGCAGCCAAAAGAAAACTTAATGCAAACAATACTTTTTAATTTTTTAAAGAAAGATAAAAAGGGTTACTGAACGATTTAAACAATGTGTCATTTTTATACTTAGTTTCGCTACTTGCTATCTATTGATAACTCCTTAACTTACACAAATTGAGATAACTCTTTTTTATTAAAATATACTAACTAAAATAAATTATTTCAAAAAATTTAAACTATATATAAAAATTATACCATTCTGTAATCTTTTTTTAATAAAAGGATCTGCACTGGGGCATGATTCCTAAAAAATAAAACAAGTCTTAACACATATGAATATTGTATTTAAAAAATAAATAATTATGAGCAATAGGTAGAATTTTGAAATAAATATTTAAAAACAAAAATAACCTTGGCAATAAGTTTTTGATTTTTCCATTCAATTCCATTAATTTTTTTAATGGCGTCGTTTCTATCCTTAACATTTCTATAAAATTAGCATATTATTGTTTCCATTAATATTTTACTTAAACGTTACAAATGCATGATGGCTTTTAGATCTTTTATGAGTAATTTTGTGTGGACAGCATCCATGTTTGATCAAAAATTTTTTAAACTCAACATAACTAAAATATTTTGGCACATTTTCTAAGAGTAAACATTGTTTTTTATTTACTAATTTCTATTTTGTAACTCTCACTTGTGAAATAATTATCTTTAGTATATTGGTAAGGATCTGAAAAATCAAAATTTTCCATGTGCTCGCTTTATGAGTGTAATAATCATTATCATCATGTGTAATCATCATGTCTTAATAAATTTCAATTATGTGGTTTATTTAATCACACATATTTTAATATTGCTTGATATAATTTTAATATGATAAATACATTGTTTTAAAAAAAAATAAAATAAAAAAATTATGGCGTTAGAATTTTATTATAAATAATCAAATAATTATTAATTCAATTTATATTTATTAAGGCGCGTTCAAACTCATTTTAAATTTTTTTTTTCAAAATTTTTCAAACTTTTATCAGAAAAATTATTAAATGAAAATAATAAAAATTGGCGACTTGTAAAAAAGCGTTCAATGTCAAAAAGTAAGAATTTTAAAATTTTAAAAATTTTATTTAAAAAATAAAATGAGTCTTAACGCGCCCATAAAAGGTAAAAATTTTAAATTTTTAAAAATTTTTAAATTTAAAAAAAAAAATGAATTGAGTCTAAACGCGCCCTTATAAATAAATATATTCTTGAACATTTAATGCTTCAAAAGCTTTTAGTTAAAAAAAAACAATGTAATATTAAAGCAGCTAAGTATGAAAATAGGGCTTGAGTTAAATGTGATCTTTTAAAGCTAAGGTAAGTGTATTTTTAACATAATTTTGGTATGACGCTCAGTAAATTGACCTAAGCTAAAATCAATAGCTTTTATTATTATTTTTTCTTAATAAATGAGTAAAAAACACATATTTTAAAATCAAAATTTAGCCATTTTTTGTTGCCATAAAAAAAGGTAAAAATAAATAAACAATAATTATAGAAAATAAAAATTTAACAAGACATGTTTATATATTAAAGATGACCGTTTTATCTCATACAAATTGCCAAAAAAAATTTGAAAAATTGTTTTTAACTTGCGAATGGTAGGGTGAGATAACGCGAGTGCTATAGTGGGGCTATGCGGATCCAAATTTTTATCTCAATAAAATCAATAGATGACCTTTATTTGTTAATTTTAAAAAAAAATACGTGATTTTAATTATAAAATAATATGAATTATCATTATTGTATATTGTAAATTTTAATTAACACAAAGTAAAAACAATCTGGAATTTTTAAGTTTTCCATATATCTACACTACAATAAATAAATCATGTCAATGAATTAAATTTATCTATGATTCAATCATGTTTTGGTGGGATAGAACACTTTATGGAAGATTCTTAATAAAAAATATTATAAAATAAAAATTATATAGCTATGATTACCTAAAAAACTGGATATTTTCAAATAAAATAAAATAATATTATTACACAGGTCAATAATTCTTTATGTCAGAAACAAGATTATTATGAAAACATAAAAGAATGCATCCCCACGATGGCCTAATCTCATATATGTTTTTCGCTCTTTTACTTTCTTTCGTCTTTGGCTTCTTGGATACGTCTATAACAAATGGCCTTTTTTGACCATTTACAGATCTGAATGTACCAAAAAGAAAAAAAAAGTTATTTTTGCATATTAAAATCTCTTATAACTTATATTTTTAATTGCAAAAATGGAATTTTTTTTAATTAATACATCAAGCACGGCATTTAGATAATACAAAATATTTCGCGTCTAAACCTAAATACGACACGATATATTACACTGAACAACAAAATTTGGACGACCCTAAGCATCATTTATAGCAACTATTGTTTTTGGTCAAGTTTTTGGCGCTGATCACAAATATGAAATCAGAATTTTAGCCAATGCCTCAGATTTTTATTATTCGGTGTCAAAGTTGAGATTTTTCGATTTTTGGGGTATTTTGGACTTTTATATCATAAAACCTATGGGTTGTAACAAAAGTTTAAAAATATATTTAGATAACGGAAACATTCATTAACAACGCAAGGCGTTTGAATTCTGTAATATTCAACTTTTTTTTTATTTAATTTTTATAAAATTAGTGGTTTTTGTCATAAAATCCGTTTTTGATCCTAAATAATTTGAAAGCAAATTGTTGATAATTTTAGGTATAACCTTTTTTAGATATGTTTTTTTATAAGGAATCTGAATATGCCAATAGATTTTTTGGAAAATTAACAGTTATAAAAATTTTGTGAATTTTTTTCTTGGACGCGGTTTGAAAAAAATTGGAGGCATCGGAAAAAAAACTAAACCCAGGATGGTTATCGCAAGAAAATTCTCTACAAAACCTTCAAAAAATCGTTTATGTTGTTTTTTGTTGTTGTCCAGTGTTATCGGTTGTTAATTAAAATATTATTTTAAGTTTAAATTTAACAGTTCAATCATCGCAATTATGCTAAAACAAGATTTAAGTATATTTTAGTTATTGAATCCTTTTTGGTTTTTCAACCTTTTTTTCTAAAATTTTAAATTTTTTTAACCGACTTACTAAGTTCGATTAGGAAAAACGGTATACAAATTTGATATACCCTAAAATGGCAGGTTTGATATCTGTAGTTAACTCATTAATCTCAAATAATTGCTGACCTGTGTTATTATACACTACACACACTTTATACATTTAATTTGTAAAACAACTGCTAAAGTAAACCTGGAAACTAAGTTGCAGATTTTTCAGTTTAATTTGAAATTGGTTAAATAATGGCTTTTTATATTGAAATTGAGAGAGAGGGGTCTATATGGACTCCAATAGATGTCTAATTTGTAGAATTTAATTATTAGACTTAGATCAAATTTTATAGTTTTGTTTATTATATATTATAGAAAAAGTTACAAAAAATTAAATAGGATTTTTAAATATACTTTAGGAAATTGCACTAGGTTAAAAAAATTTGATAAAAGTGAGTAATAAATGATGTAACATAGTTTTTATGAGAATACTCTCAACTTCCTCTACAATTGAGAAGTCATTTTTGCTTTATGTACATATGGTAAAAAATCTACTTTGCCGATATATCGAATTTACTAATTATAAAATTTATTTTTGTCTAACCCGCAGCATAAAAATTTTTTCTTATCGAGACTTTTGGAAAGATAAAGTCGATTTATATAGGACCGTAATGCCCTTAATTAACTATGATAATCTTTTATATAATTTTCTAAAAAAAATAATTTGAATCTTATCTAAAGTAACTTTAAATGATTTTATTGAAAATATAGATAGTCCACATGATAAAAATGGCTTTTCAAACAACTTGATACGCATGTACAAAAACTATTTAGAAGCATTGATTTTAATATAATATAATATAGATTCCTGCGCCTATATTAGATGTCATTTGATGGGCAACGTTACAGAAACATTATAAAATACTGGGAATTTTAAAGAGTTTCTTTAATTTGAAAAGCTACAGATATAGCCTAATCAGTGTCTCCTACTCCGGGGGGGGGGATAGGAACCAAGCGGTTCCAAAAAATCGGCCGAGGGGGGTAGGTATAGTTATGGGGGGAATATGAATAAATTACGAAGTTTATTACCCCCGAGATTTTGCCGAGGGGGGTAGCTCTTCCATGAAATTTGGGGAGTAGGAGACGCTGAGCCTAATTAATATTGGTTAAAATACTAACTAACGTTATAAATTAGAATTTTTCCAAATTAAAATTACCTTAAATTCGAATTTTTATTTATGCTAAGATTGTACATACCTTTCAATTAAAAGCCTTTAGGCTAATCTCGCTTGGACCTCCTCCCCCTGTCTATTAAAATATATAATATATAAGTTGCTCCGGTCAATAAAATGTTCTGCAGAAAATATCTGACTTTTTTTGTGATAAAAAATATCTTTTTGAAATTAAAACTCAATAAGTCTTGAATAGGCCCAAGCGGTGCGTTCGTAAATTTAATCAGAAATCCCTTGTAATTTATATTTTTTATCTCAAATAATGAGAAATAAAACTATTTAGTATGTTAAGCCTTCATTTTGCCACTTAAATTAAATGGGACACGATACACAAATTTTATTTATAAAGTATGAATTCAAGAATACAACTCTTTTAAATATATAAATAACATGTTTATGTTTTAAAAATTTTTATTATAAATACTAGCCAAATGAATAGAAAAAAATAAATGGATTATTTCAGGTCTGTTCTTTGAAGTTACCTACAAATTTTAATTAGCTGACCGCTTGTTAATTGAATTTAATAATTGGACTGTGAATGTAAATACGAATTTTTAATGCATGTTTGTTTCTGCATTTTTTTAATATTTTTTTTTAAATTTTCAATATTTATGGCCAAAGTTTGTATAGAAAAAGGGTAATTGAATATAAGTTAGCATTGCTTTAAAATTGTGGTTATAGTAAATCGGGGTTTTTCCATGGGATCAAACTTGAAAACACTAGCATTCACTAGTTCAAAATTTCTAGGATCCATAGTGGGATGTGTTTCAAGCAAATTTTCGAAGGCACACATGACTGATTGGATGTAATGTTTAGGGTATGACGTTGTTCGACCATTCGGTCCATCCCCGATCGTTAAATTAGCTTCAAATTCGTTTTGATATAAGGTCCACTGGTAAGTTTAAAAGTTAAACTACAATTATTTTGTTTTATTTAAGGTTATGTATGATATTTAGTTTTAGGGTTAATACTAATATACAGCCAATATTTTTTAATCAAGCCCTATAGTCTTGTCCTATAATCAAAATTAAACTTTATAAACAAATAAAAATTTAATGTTTGGACGTTAAGTAAATCTTGTTTTCAAAATGTGGAAAGGAATGCTCAGATGGTCTAATATTAGAGGAACGTTCATTTAGTTGTTTTCTGTCTGTTGCATTTGTTATTAAAGTGAGCAGCCCACAATCCTCATTCATCAGAATCAATTTACAACCAAATTTTATTTTAATAGTTGTTAATTATGATTTTTCACGGGAATCATTTGAGATGCGATAAGTCGCATTTATCCTTAAAGTTAATAGCTTCTTTTTTAGAAAATTACGAACCTCTCAAAACATTGGGCCATATAAAAATTATTGTTACAATTTAAAATTTCAATTACAACCTTAATTTACAATAAATGACCAAGTTTTTAGTAGGCTTACTCTTTCGCCTCTTTCGGTAATTATAACTTCCGACATAGAATCACTGATTCGATTAAGTTTAAACAAAGTGATGGCGCAAGCTATGTACCCAATTGTGTCGACCATTTTAACACTGAACTAGAGTATGTAAAAAAAATTTTATTAGCCCTTGTTGAATTGTCACACTATATTGGGTCTATGAAAAAATTTAGCAAATAAAAGGAATTTAATTATATATCTGTTTGAAATGCGGCGTACATCGCAACTCAATCAATCTTACAAAACGGGCATTTAATAAAGAGTTAATTTTTTTTTCACCTCGGCTAAACAGGTCAGTGGAGAAACTTTTATTACCACAAAGTTTGAAACCCGGTCATATACCGATGCCGATTTGAAATTTGCCTATAAAGGTAATGTTTTTGAAAAAAAAATGCGCCTAATTTTAGAGCCTAGATTTAACATCTATCTGTTTCACAACAATAACACACATAAGTTTAACAAATCAAAATTCAGAACAAACTACAATAGCCGTAAATGGCTCGCACCTTAGTTCTAATGTTTAATTAGTCCATCAAAATGACTAGTTTATTAATTAAACATGTGATTGTGAAGATAAAACTAATCCAATATTGAGTCATTTTTTTAAATTTTTTTTGTTTAAGGCCACGTGCAAAGTGAATTTTTGTTTTCGTAAAATTTTTAAAAATCCTGTAAATTTAAAGAATTTTTTTTTTAATTATTTAAAAAATTGTTTTATAAAAAAGTATTTTTATGGGCATAAACTAAATTTGGCAATTTTTCAAAAATTTGTGCTATATTACAAATTAAAATTTTTTGAAGATTAAAAAATTTAACGAAAATAAAAACTCACTTTGCACGCGCTTTTAATCAAAATTATAATCATGTTATTGTATGAGGAAAAACTAAGATATTTTACATCACAAAATATTATTTTTAAACTAGAATCTAAAGGTCGTGAATATTAAAAGGTTACATGTTTAAATTTACAGATGCAAATATCAGATTTGTTTTCGATGACTATCAGTAGTTGTCACCCAAGTGCTCATTTTTTTCACTGCTGTATTTTGCTTGAATTTAATAAACACCTATACCTAATTGAATTCCTATTTTCAATAACTGAAATAGTAAGGCTTTATTCAAACTAAACCACAATTTAAAATATTTTCATTTTACTAGGGAAGTTCTTAGCTTGTGGCTTAGGATAAGTAATTGTCCAATGATGATTCTAAAAACGTCTGAGTCGTTTTTTTAAAACTGTAGGGCAGGAAAATTGTTTTACTCGGTTATGAACTCTAGAACCTTTGCATGGGTTATAAAGCCTACATGCTGTAATATTCCGGAGAACGCGGCGTCATTTTAACGGATATTATGGCATTGGCTGAGAGACGCTCTTAATCTTATGGGGTTATGAACGTCGCAGCCTAGTTATTTTAATATTCTTTAACAAAAATTAACATTATTTGGTTAAAAAAGGATAAATTTATAACATTTTTTTCATTTCACCATTTGTCATAAATATTTACCTTTTTTTAGGTTAGTTTGTGAAAAGTTTAAATAAATTTTTATAGATTCCTATGTGGGGCAAATAAATTATTATAGTTATTTAGTGAACGGGTTTATCTAGATTCAAGATATAAAGCTTGGGTTCTAATGCGTTAAGGATATCATCTTGAGAATCGTGATGGAACAAAGTCAATTGAGCATAACTTCGAGTGATTGAATATTTATATATGGATTGTTCCTCTTGTAGTATGGTGTTGTTTTGCGTCAAAATCATTATATTCCTTGAGACAAAAAAAATGTTTAGCTTTAATTACTCGTTAAAATCCCTTCATCAACCAAATTTACAATTAAATAATCAGCCGAAAGTATCTTTTTTAATATAGCCAAATTAAATATATGTTAACATTAGTATAGTATTTAAGCATTATTGATATTACTGAGGCTAGTAAAAATTAAATTGACAAAAAATAGGACTTTATAAAGAACTACAACAAAAATTAGAAAAATCAATATTAGTAAAATTTTCCCGTATAAGAAAAAAAAATGTTTTACACTAACAAGCGCTTTCATGCTAATTAATTGCGTTCGATATAAGCATAATCATTTTATTTTCACTAGCCACAGCCATGAAAATCAAATTTTAAATGAGAAAACAATATCAATTTCATGCAAATAAATGGTTGGCGCGCAGTTAAAAAATAAGGCGAGCCATTTATCCCACTAATCCTTTTTTTAATATTGAAAACAGGGCTGGGAAAAAAAACTGAATGGGCTTTTTTTTTACAAGTTTTTGGTTTTTTATTCCAAATGCCCACAAACTCGTGGGCATGGCAAAAGAAAAGTACCTTTTCTTGTTTAAAGAAAAGGGGCATGTTTAAAAAGCCCCTTTTCTTCAAAAAAAGAAACACCTAGGAGCTTTAAGAAAAAATAACCCACCCATCAAAATTTTTTGAAATTATTATAAAGAAAACATAAAATGGGTTGAAGCTCTTTTTAAGAGCCACTTTTTGTGGGTTTTTTTTGCCCCTTTTCTTAGTAAGGGCTTTTTTTGAATGCTTATTTTGGCCCTTTCTTTGTGCCCCCCTTTCTTTTTTATGTTTTAGGGGAAAAAATGAGCCAAAGTTTTTTGGCTCATTGTTTTTCCAGCCCTGATTGAAAATGTTTTTGCTGACGCACTTAAAGCCACACGAAAAATGATTTTTTTTTCGAAAAAAATTTTTAAAATTTTATAAACTTTATTTAGTAAATGAATGCAAATTCTTCAAAAATTGTCAAATTTAGTAATATTCACATAAAATATTTTTTTAGGAGAAAAAATTTATTTAAAATCTGGAAAAAAAAGAAAATTTTTAAAATTTTTAGAATTTTATAATGTATGAGTTCAGTCGGATCAAAAACTCAGTGGCAAACTTTCGTGTTTTACACGCAGGGGTAGCGAGTTCGAATCCGTGCACAGGAGACTTTTTTCTTCTGAAAAAGATACATGTGTAACCAATTTGAAGCTGCTGAGTGGCCTGTTTAGCCAATAGTTTAACGATATGCCTAAAGTAAGAGCCTAGGCTAAAAACTTAGGTCGTCGGCGTGCGAGCAACTTTCTATTTAACTCGTGGGCAATATTAATTGCTTTGCTCGGGTTAAAAGATTCCAAGTTCTAACCGGTATGGCGCCCCCTTAATGGGGAAAGGTTAGAGGGAAACCTCAAAACCAATTATTTATGCTTTTTATATGAGAGTGAAACACTTTGCAAGTGGCTTAGCAAAAAAAACAATTTTTTTTTAATTTCCCGAAAAACTAATAATTTTTCAAGTTCAAATTTTTAAGTTAATTTTTAATGCGATGAAAATGTAATTTTTCTTTCTGTTTGATATAATATTATTTATTATTTTGTAAGTTTTTACTATTGCTTCATTCTATGTGTATAAGAATTAAAAACATAAATCGTCGTGACTAGTGTTCTGCTTAACAGGACTTAAATATAAATTTATTGATCTTTTTCATATAAATATTAGAATTGATTGTTAATGATGTATTCGTTAGTTTGAAATTGTTTTTCGTTAAATATATATGACCAAATACTAAACTAGGAATTTAATTTAAACACCACAAAACTTTTAGACCCGGGGTAGCCAAAAAGTTTTTGACCACGAACCCTATTTGTCTCAGCTAATCTTTATATTTTTAGCCTGCCTGGTTCTTATGTTTTTAATTAACATATGATGTAAGTTCTATAAATTTGATATATTACAAAGTAAACATAACAAAGAAAAAATTGAATGTGAAAAAAATTAGCAAAAAATTGTTTGTAGCTTCGAATAGTCGAGTTTGATTTAAAATGCTGCCTTTTTATTTGTAGATCTTAGAATCCACTATTAGGCCGGGCCCTTAAATCGGGTAGAAAGAATGACTTTGCCATAGCACTCTCCTATTGTCATCAAGTTATAAGCGTTAAAGAACAGACCCTTTTGACCTATCAAACAAAACTTACCTCAGCCCCCAAAATAGTTTTAAAACAAATTAAGAATATTTAGATGCAATTGGGAAAATTTTGGAATATTACTTTCGGTAACGCACATATAACGTTTGTTCTTTGATCGCTAGATTATACAATCCTGGTAATCTGTCTTGACCAGAACATAGGCTATCAGCCCTAACGTAGTAATCTAAAGTCAATTCACAAATTAAATATTATTTGGTAATAAACATAATCTCTACAGATTTTTTTTTGTTAGGCTGCAATTAGGCAGAGCTGGGAAAATGCCCATTTTTGGGTCAAACTTTTTCGAAATTTAGAAAAAATAAAGGGTTTTAGCTTTAATCAAGAAAATATTTATAAAATTTAAAATTTTCTGCTTATATTCTGTGTTTATTAATAATTAATTTTTTTAATCCGTCATAAAATTTTTAAAAAACAAAAATTTGAGTTTAGTCGAAAAATGGGTTTTTTTTCCAGCTCTGCAATTAGGCTTAAGTCAAAATTCCAAAAAGTAACGTGTATTTAAAAAAGTATAAATATATATTTATTTATGGTGCCATAATATAACTATAATCAATCTCGATAAAAGTTTGACAAAAATAACTCATGACTAGGATATCTCTAAGATATGTGTTAGAGATAAAAGTCGGGGCGAGCCCTGCCGATAAATGAATAGTTAGTGGGCCAAGTCTAAATTTATTAAAAGAATTACCGGCGGAACGGGGCCGATCGCCTTATTTCTTCTTACCATCATTAACAAGAACTGATAAATTTTATCACACCGTGACCAGGTATATTATCCTCATATGAATTTAATTAATAACACGGGACAACAAAAACGACACAATAAAAGATTTTTGCAGGTTTGTGTAGAGAATTTCATTGCCATAACGACTCCGGGTTAAATTTTTCTCAATTACCTTCACACTTCTTTATAAGCTGTCCAAAGTTCAAAAAAAAATTAACCATTAATTTTAATAAAAGTCTATTGGTTTATTTAGATTCCTTCTGAAAAATATATTTGTAAAAAGTTCTAACCCAAAATCATTAGCGATTTACTTTCATGTTGTTTTACAAAAAGCTGATTTTATGTCGAATACACTAATTTTATAACAACATAAAAGTGAAAATTAAAAATTATAAAAACATTTAAAGGCCTTATAATAAATGTAGCTTTAATCTAAATAAATTTAAACTTTTGTCTATACCGATATGTTTAAATTAAAAAATAAAATACCCTGAAAAGAAAAAAAATCTCATTTTTGACATCAAATAATAACAAATCTGAGGCAACGGCTAAATTTCTGACTTTATTTCCGTAATCAGCACTAAATACTTGACCACAAACATTTTAGTTGCCATAAATAGTGCATAAGATCGTCCAAGTTATGTTTTCCAGTATAATTTTTATCGCAAACAATTGTTGCTGAACGCACCTAATTGCTGATGCTTTACTTTCAAATGAATTAGCAAAGAGCATGTAATAATTATTATACTCTCATGGTCAATCATGGGTGGCACGTGATTCCAGCGCACATCAGGCCCTAAAAAATTATGACATAATTTAGTTATCTTGTAATCATTGTGAACCGCCATTTATGTAAGGGGGGGGGCGGGGAGGTAGCACTTTAAATTAGGGTAGTGTCTATGATGAATTAAATTGATACATTCTTCAGGGCGCGTTCAAAGTTCATTTATTTTTAATGAAATATTTAAACAAAATATTGATTTAATGAAATTTTTAAGCGTTATAGTTTTGAAAGGTGGAGATTTTGATATAATATTTAGGTTTACATGGTTTTATAAATTTGATGAAGTTTTTATAGAAATTATATTCTAAATATCTTTAATCAAATCTTCGAAATCATATATATTAATGATTAGATTTGATGTAACGATTTAGAATAGATCAAATTGTTAAGAATGAATAATAAAGTATGAATGCTTTGTTTTAATTATATTATACATAGTTATAAAGCAATAATTAAAATAAGCGTTTGAAACATTTTATTGAGTTTTTTTAAAAACATTTCTTCAATAAAATGTCTGACGTAAATATTTAACAGTCACGAAAATGCCGAATGTATCTCTCTTCAAGCTCGATTATAAAAAAACGACTCAAATTATGTAAGTCAACCAAAATAAATTTTTTAAATAGGGGATTCATCAAAAGATATAATATTACAAAATTTTGTTCTAAATAAAAACGGGTTGTATTAGTCAATAGTTTGTTCATTTTACCCGAACATATTATTTGTACACTCTACCAATTAGATTTTTTTTAACCAAGAAATAACATTTATAACATCCTATTCCCACAGGAAATCCGCCGGATTATAGTTAAACTTTTTATTTTTTTAGCCAAATATCCGAAACTGGGAAAAGAAAATATTTAGCCATAAGTATCGTTCTGTGGGGTGTAAATCTAGTGTTTTAGCCATAAAAGGAAATTAGGCCTAATAAATATTAATATCTAGATTTTTTAGATCTTGTAAAATTTTACTTAAAAACTTTTTTTTAGAGTTTCTAATTATGAATAGTTCATATTTTTGATACGATTGCAATAGCATTATCTTTTATTTTTTTAGAGAGCATTTTACCAAATAAATTATATATGATATTAATAACACAGCTCGACAGATCTTTGAAATGTATGAGCTAACTTTAGAGCCCAGACCTGCCTATTGAGATTTACAAATCCGTTTTTCGTTCGTTTTAACCGAGCTAAGTCAGTTACAAACAATAAAAAAATTTTTTTTACTTAAGGGCGCGTTCAGACTTTTTACAAAGAATTTAAAAAATCTACAAATTTATAAATTTGAATTCTTAAATTACGGAAATTATTAATCAATGTTATTTAAAATATTTTCTAACAGTCGGAGCAGTTGCTTTAAGCATATTAATTCTTAAAAAATTTTAATCTATATTCATTTAAGCATAGCTGATGAATCATTCCAACAAACTTACCAAAATTCTAAACTAAAAAAAATATTTTTTTAAGATTAGACCACTTAATTTTTTAAAAAAATTTTAAATAAAGTTTAAACGCTTCTTAAAGATCAAAATTGACTTGAATGATTTGTGGCTAACTTTTAGGCATTTTAAGAGACAAAACCTAGATGCCGTCGAATGTATCAATCAAAAATTACGTGATCCCATGGGGCAAATTCTCGTAACGAGGTTAAGATCCATGGGTTTTAGGCTTCGAAAGGGGTTAAAAAGTTGTGGTAGTGTACTTTGATTAGTAGCTCGAGACGCATTATGACTCGATGGAACTGTGGTCGAATTGAGGCGGAAAGTTAAATTGCGAATTCCATAACCTAGAGAAAAGGTCTTCGATTCCACCAGAATGTAAGCGTGTTCCTTATACAGATCGTGGCTATTTAGGGCACTGTAATTCGGATAGTATTCGACCCAATGGATATAGGGTTTCCCCGAACGGTAATGTTGATAGATTCTTAGCTGTTTCGTTGAAAACGTTTAAAGGCTTTTAATTGTTTATGGTTTTTCGAGTATTTATTCGTTGATATATACAGGGGTGAAAATGATCGAGAGGGGGTAAATTTTTTTCAAATAATTATTATTACCCAATAATCAATCAATGAGAAAAATTTTTTTATGGGATCAGTTAAATAATGATTTTATATATTGTATGTAAAGTTACGGTACTTATAATCATCCATTTTTTTAGCCTATTCTCTGATATAAAAATACTCAGTCAACAAAAACAAGTGGTTACATTGTTATTTAATTTTAAATGGGGTAAAAAAATGCGATTTGAATTGCATACACAAGATAACCAAATTAAAAATTATTTTTGAAATATTAGTAGAGTTATAGTTAACTGTTTAATAATTATAACTGTACCTAAAAATTTAATAGTAGCAAATTTCTAGTAATTTACATAGGCTTTTGTGCACAACTGTATTAAGATAAAGGATTCAATTCACATACGCTACTCCTACTAGAATTTAAACCCGACCGTGATCTAATTCGGTTCTCTAAATTTTTTTAGTTGGGCCTAGCCCGATCAGATCGGTAGACGTCAATTTAACTCGTATTTTTTTTTAATTCGTTTTTATTCGACCCGGCTGCATGTCGGGCTGGCGCGCTTTCAGGTCATTTTTGATCTCAAATTCATAAATTTGAAACTTATTCTGAGAAACTCGGCGCTCAAAATTTAAAAAAAATTGACAAAAGCTGGCCATTGTTAAAAAAATAAATTATGATTAAAAACAAAATAAAATAATAGCTTTAAATGATAATTAAACACGTGCCTAAAAAATTAATTTAAAAAGAAACATAGTTGAGTTTGCATGTATCGTGTTTAAACGCCTTAGATGCATTAAATGCAATAGGTGGAAAAAGATTTGAGAAAAATCTTACAAGTGCGATCATAGCATCGTTGTCAACTTAGATCTTTTACTCAAAATTTGATTAAATATGTAATATTAGCAATCCTTAACTTTAATTGCTGTTTTTTGTGTGCCAATTTAATAAATGCAAATATGCCATTTTTTTCGACTCGAAAAAAGCAGAAACTAGAAGCTTTAAAAAAATCACAAAAATTTTGGAAACTTTGGTAAATAAAGATGTTTTTGGTGTATATTTAGTATATTGGTTAGTAATTTTAGATGTAATCTAGAAAGAAGCAAAAATTTATTAAAAAAATTGTTATACCCCAATTTTTTTTTAAAAATTAAGCACCCCGACATTAGAAACTAAAATATAATTAAATATTTGGATTCAAGAAAAATGAGCCTGTGTGAAACTTAAGTAAAAACTATATAAAATTGTAATATTAAATAGTCCGAAGAAAAAAATTTATAGCAAAAAACACACATACTAAGAGGCCATATTTTTCTATTTAAAGACGCCGCCCCGTTCAAAATTTATTTGTTTTTAGGGAAAATTTTTAAAAATTTTAAATATTTAAAAAAAAAATATTAGTATAATCTAAAAAACCTTTCCGTTAGAATTTTTAAATGTATATTGGTGTGACGATTAGCTATTTTTGTATGTATTTAAATATAATTATAACAAAGTTTTGAAATAAACATATAGAGCAATTGCTCAAAATATGAGAAACTATTGTAGGAAAAAACAATGTTTATATTAATCCATGTAAAAACCCAAAATTTCAATTTTTTGAATTTTTACAAAAAAAAAAGAATACTTTAAGTAGCTCCCAAAATTGGAATACTCTTGTAGGCACAAACGTTTGGCAGATATCAAGGTCTTCATTGGAGTAGTCATCGAGCTTATTGATTTCAAACAAGGAGCGGGATGCATTCGGGGTCACACAAATCATGTCCAAATTTTGCCAGGGATATATATCGATATAAAACTATAATTAAGAAGAACCACATTTTTCTAAATTTATTATTGTAAAAAAATTTTCGTTAGAAGACATAATTGGGATTAGAAGAAACCTCTTTAATTACTTTATGTTTTTTTAAGGGCACGTGCAAAGTGAGTTTTTATTTTCGTAAAATTTTCAAAATTTTGAAAAAAAATATTTTGAAATAAAACGCACATTTTAAAAAAGTTGCCAAATTTAATATATGCACATAAAATGCTTTTTCTGAAATAAAAAATTTTTGAAATAAATTTGAAAAAAAAATAAATTTTAAAATTTATTTCAAAAATTTTTAAAATTTTACGAAAATAAAAACGCACTTTGCACGTGCCCTAAGGCAATTTCCCCCGTTTAACCTATTTGATCTTAAATTTTAAAAATTTCTTATTTAGCCTTTCATTTACAAGCGAAACTAAAATTAAATTTTACAAAAGTTAACATGACTCCTACTTTTAAAAAAAACAAACATTTATTCATTATTAACATATAAAAAAACAGCTAACTAATTTTTGAGTTTTCGTCAAAAACTAGATTTTTTGTCTTTCAATTGTACAATATTTGGTAGGCAATGTAATTGCATTCCTTTTCTTCTTAACTGTGCTGAGGAAAGAAGCATTTTATTAAATTAAAAATTTTAATACGGACTATTTATGGAATAACACAATTAATTTTTGATAGATATGAGCTAATTTCAATTAAACCTGCCATCTTAGAATTTACAAATTCGTTCACCGTTTTTTCTAAATAAACTTAATTCTCATAAACATTATACAAATTTTAAAAATTTGGAAAAAATTTTTAAAAAACAAACAAAAAGAAAACAAAAATAAATTAACTTTTTTTTTGCATATTAACAACAGTTAATATTGATAAATTTTAATTTTAAATATTTTTAATAAAGATAATTTATCGTGTCGTATTTATGTTTAAATGCGAAATATTTTGTATTATCTAATTGCTGATGTAAGAGCTTGGTACAATAAAAATTATATTTCACAATGATAAATATTAGTTATAATAAATTTTCTAAAATAAAAAATATAATTTTTTTATTTAGGGTCTTCTCGAGGTCGCAAAATTTATAAAGGCCATTTTTTCGATATGGACGTATCTAAGGGCGTTCAGACTCATTTTTAATTATTAAAAAATTTTAAAAATTTTAAAAATTTTGAATTTTTTAAAATTTTATTTTTTTTTTCAATATTTTTTTAAACTTTTTTTTCAGAAAAACTACTAAATTTTAATAACAAACATTAGCATTAGCGACTTTTTGTAAAAAAGCGTTTAATGTTAAAAGATAAAAATTCTACAATTTTGAAAAATTTTAAAATTTTTCAAAAAAACGAACTGAGTTTGAACGCGCCGGAGCCGAAGGCGGAAGCTAAGAAAATGGAAAATAGCCATCATGCCGCAAGCTTTTATATTTTAATGGACGTAACATCTTATATGTTGACCTATGTCAACATTGTCTGATATATTTTAAAAAATTAAAACCATTTTTTTTATAATTATCAAAATTTTTAAAATTCGCGTACAAATTTAGTAAAATTACTATTTTTATGTAGTTATTTATTGCTCTCTGTTACTCTTTATTTTACTTTGTGAATTTATTAACTGTAAAAATTTTTCCATCCTGTCAAAATGGGCAGATGAGACTAGCTTCGGTTTTGGCCTAAAAAATACTAAAATTAATCTTCCTTGGTAGGCCGTATAAAGTTTATATATTTTTTGCTCTATAAATTGGAGTAATAACCATTGTCTTCAACTGGTTTTTTTCACATTCTGAGCTATCTTTTTGATCTGATTAAATTTACAAATTTTATATCTGATTTCATATGCTGATAATCATTTTAATAATTCTATATAAAATAAATTTCAGCATTAAAAATACCAAAATATTCAAAAAAGTTTTCCAAAAAAATCACAACTACTTAAATTCAATAAATAAGAATATGAAGTGTAAAATTAAAGGACCCCAATGCCATAGGATTGTATCAATCGCTTGGCTGCAATTTGGTTCCGCTGATGGATGTGGTACGTATAAGTCAAACGATCCAGCAAATGATGGTTGCTGGGCACAGACCACTTTTGAAGCAAACCCGATGCGTCCGGGAATAAATTTATGACAACCCGGTTAATGTAAAGCGATTGATTCCTATCAATTAAAGCCTGTTTAAGCCGTCGTGTCTTTCTTACCAAAAAAATAATTAGAAAAAAATGTGACTGAAAGCTAGGGCTGATCCCCATCCCCAAAAGCGAGACAAGATACGGGACGCCGATATTTTGAGTAATTATAACGGTCCTTAACCAAATTGTTGTTAAAGATGGTGTATAAGGCGGCTAAAAGTAGTGTTGTTAGGGGCGCCTTTAAGCTTTTAAAAAATCTTTTAAATTGATTAGGTGTTTTAAAAGGGATTTAAAGAAGTATTTGTTTTAAAATCGGTAGATTTGATATTATACGGCTTTAAATAGTTTTTTGAAGGTGTGTCACAGGTGTAAGGACTAGAAGATGGTTAGCAATCTTTACAAACATAAATTTGAAAAGGAGCTAATATAGATTGAAAGTCAAACAATGGCATATGGATAGCCCGTTAGGTCTGCACGGTTATAACTTTTACACCTTTTGTTTTCTTAATAATTTTTAAGCTGTTTGCAATGTAAAGTTTTTAGGTTGTTTTTACTTATGAGGGCTTAAATTAAAAAACATGTCGCCCACTTTAGTTTAGAAATTAAAAACATTTATATCTATTTGTCTTATTTGGGTGGTGATATAGGGCACGTGATAAAGTGAGATTTTTATTTTCGTGAAATCGGTTTTAAAATTTTGAAAAACGGACTTTTGAAATAAAATCAATTTTTTCGAAAGCCATTAACCAGGGCGTATAGGATAAAAAAATTCAATTTCCTCAGGTAATGAAAATGGGTGTAGAAAATTCTTATGATACAAATATTATTAATTGCCCTATACCCAAATAACGGTTCCTATAGAACCCTAATAAAAGTTTAAACAATATTTTGAAATTCCGGCCCAGCCACCCCAAAAATTAAGTCCAGTCCGGCCAAAAATTTGGTTAAATCATTTTAGGCCAGCTTAAATTCACAAATACACCTAATATATGTCACAAGCTAAAAGCCATTGTTTTGAAATTATCAACATACAGAATGTAAAAATAGTATCCTTAACCATATGATATTCAATTTATCATTATTTGATTCCTGTTAACAACGGTTTAAATAAATACGACATTACAGGATCAAAAATTTTGGCCCTATGTGTAATTCCTCTTTCAAAATTCAAAACAGGCTAGCACATGTTTTTGTTCGGTTTAGTCCGTTTTAGCGCGGGCCAGGCTGACTTTAGGGACCTGACTATAATTCTCTCTGAACTATTGAGAAAAGGCAATAAAATTTTTACTTGATCACAACTGGGGTTCCCGTATCATTAAAATCGAGGCGGCACATCGCTGCTAAAATATATTACAAACAAATTTTTGAGAGTTATGAGCTAATTAACAAGCTCAAACTTGCCATCTTAAGGTTAATTCGTTCACCGTTTTTTCTAATCAAACTTAGTAAGGCTATAAATATCAAAAATTATTTAAATAATGTTAACAAACAATAAATTGAATTTTGTATTGTATATTTACAACAATTGTTAACAAAAATTAAGTTATATTTTGTTAAAAATCGATAATTCGTGTCATATTTAAGTTTGGGTGCAAAATATTGTGTCATATTTAAATGCTAATGTAAGAGCTTGATATATTAAAAAATCTCACAGTATTTGAGATAATAAATATACGTTAAAGAGATTTTTATATAAAATAGGGATTTTTAAATTTTTTTTCGGTGTTTTTGAGGTCAGACTGTCAGCTTAGTCAAAAAAGGCTATTTTTCGATTGAAATCGATGAATCTAAGAAGCGACGAAAGAAACGACGAAAAACGTTATCAAAAGATTCAAATTAACTAGAAAACCTAAAAGAATTTTACATTTAATATATATGAAGAAGTTCAAAGAGGGGGAATAAGAGGTGTTGCCATTTGAATCACCAATATGGTGATAATACCTCTATGAACAAATACGCGGCAACGTTAGAGGCATTTAATATATATTTTATTAATCAAAGCTAGAACCCTTTAATTCTTCTTATTGAAAACAAAAAAGGAGTCCGCTTTAAAATTATTTATCTTTTTCATGCAAAATACAGTATATTTATAGTTTTTGCCTTTGAATGTGGGCTTTTATTTAGAAAAACCCTAAAAATTTACTTAAGAAACTATTTTATTTCCTAGCCTGCTTTGAGCACTGCTCCGAATGTTTATAAGTAAAAACAATGGCCATTAATTTTTGGATGTAAAAACTCAAATTTTAAAAGTTTTAAATTTTCAGGCCTTTTAAATTTTTTTTAGGGAACCAGTTCTTCGAAATTGTAACCTAAGAAAAAACTGGACCTGATCCTGCATATCCCCTATTAAATTGGGACACTTATTATTTTTACCTTAACCTGAGCAAGGCAATTGATATTCCTGTAGGATTAAATAATGAATTCTGACTGGCTGACGACCAAGGGTCGTTGCTTATGAACCTCCGTTTAGCTACTGTTTTAACAAGCCTTGTTAATACGTTTTAAATTGACATATGCGTATTTTTCATAAATATAAGGGCACGTGCAAAGTGAGTTTTTATTTTCGTAAAATTTTAAAAATCTGTAAATTTTATTATTTTTAAATTTTATTATTTCAGAAAAAGCATTTTGATGTGCGTGAACTAGATTTGGCAACTTTTTTAAAATTTGCGTTTTATTACAAAATAAAATTATTCTAAATTTTGAAAATTTCACGAAAATAAAAACTCACTTTGCACGTTACCTAAACAGTAGAGTAAAACTTTGTTATAAATTTACCTGAAGTGAAAAAAATTGTATTTCGACAAATTACAAGAGCAAAAGATGCGATCAATAGTAGCATATTTTAAGTGATCTAGATATTGACTTAAAAAAAATCGCAACAATTTTTTTTTTAGAATTTATAAAAAGTTGGAATTTTGTTCACTATATTTAATTTTAAATTGTGAACAAACTTTTTCGCTATTTATCAATTAAAATATAATATATTTTGAAACGAAAATAAAGTTTTTATAAAAAGTTTAATGTGGCGTATCTCTCAAGGTCTAAACGTAGAGAATTTAAAGATTTTTCGTAGCCATAACAAATGGTTATTAATTGATAGGTTTATAATGTAAAAATCAAAACAAAACATCAAAATACAATTTTTTGGCCAAATTTATACATTGGTACCTTGGATAGTAGATTATGTAGCATATTTTTAGCTCCCCATTGCCAAGGACATCGAGACACTCATAACCTACCTACCTAATTTTGTCAAAAAAATCCTATGTTTCTTAAAACTAGATTAACATTTATTTTGAACCAACAAGCTTTATTAGCCAGGGCTGGGAAAAAAATTTAATGGGGTTTTTTTTTAAAGTGTTTTGGGTTTTTTTCTTCCCCCCCCCCACCCATGGGGGGGGCAAGAAAAAGACCCCCCTTTTTTTTTTTAAAAGGAGGGGGGAATAAAAACCCCCCTTTTCTTAAAAAAACTCCTTTATTATTAAAAAAAAAAACACCCCCAAAAATTTTTTTTTAATTATTTAAAAAAAAAAGGTTTTTTGGGGGGCTTTTTTTAACCACTTTTTTTTGGGGGGTTTTTTTTTCCTTTTTTTTAAGTGAGGTTTTGAAGTTTTTTTTTTTTTCTTTTTTTTTTGTCCCTCTTTTTTTTTTTTTTTTTTAGGTAAAAGATAAATGTTATTGTTTTTTTTTTTTTCCCCCCTTATTAGCAGTGTATCTTCTCTTTTTTTGACGTCCTTAAATATTTTTTTTTGTTTGATTACACTGCACAAAAAAAACAACATATACGATTTTTTGAGGGTTTTGTAGAGAATTTTCTTGCGATAACGATCCTGGGTTTAGTTTTCTTTCCAATGCCTCCAACTTTTTTTAAACCGCGTCCAAAGTTCAGAAAAAAATTTAAAAAATTTTTTAACTATTAATTTCAAAAAATCTATTGGCATATTCAGATTCCTTATAAAAAACATATCTATAGGTTATTACCTAAATTTATCAACAATTTGCTTTCAAGTTATTTAGGATTAAAAAACGGATTTTATGACAAAAACCACTAATTTTATAAAAATGAAAAAATAAAAAAAAATAAAATATTACAGAAAAATTTAAACGCCTTACGTTATTAATGAATGTTTCCGTTATCTAAATATATTTTTAAACTTTTGTAACAACCCATAGGTTTTATGATATAGAAGCCCAAAATTCAAAAATTGAAAAATCTCAACTTTGACACCGAATAACTAAAAATCTGAGGCATTGGCTAGAATTCTGATTTCATATTTGTGATTAGCGCCAAAAACTTGACCAAAAACCATAGTTGCCATAATTGATGCTTAGGGTCGTCTAAATTTTGTTGTCCAGTGTTACAGGTCATTTAAATTACCCTCTAATATTAAACCCGTAATCGTGTAAGTTGGGGATCTGGGTACTCCAGTACTTTTTTAATAGATGATATCTTTCATATAAGGGCACGTGCAAAGTGAGTTTATATTTTGTAAAATTTTCAGAATTTTGAAAAAGTTTTTGTAATGCAACGCAAATTTTTAAAAAGTTGCTAAATTTAATATATGCACATAAAATGCTTTTTCTGAAATAATAAGTTTTTGTAAAAAATTTAAAAAAAAATAAATTTTTAAAATTTTCAGATATTTTAAAATTTTACGAAAATAAAAACTCACTTTGCACGTGCCCTAAGCAAACAAAATTTTTTAAACTCTATTACTAAGGTTTCAATACATACAAAAAATTTATTAAAACTTTTAATGTAAATTAGTAGCCTATGTATTCATTCTACTATAATTTCTTGGACACAGTATTTTGAATATATGAAATGCATCTAAATTGCTTGATGCTATTTACAAATGTAAATATGAACTTATGCAATTCGTATCAGGTATTTTATTACCTCAAAATTAGCTAGCTAATAATTTAATTTATGTGTTTTTTTTATAATTTAGGTAAATTTAATGGTTAAATTATTTAAAAAAAAAATCAATTTTGTATACATTGTTTCAAAACTCAAATCATTATTGGAATTATTCTATCTACAAATTTGTTTTATACTTTGTAAAAATGTTTAACATTATCTAAGACAATTGCTACGATCTATTGTTACTTAACCTTAATTTTTAAATAAAAAGCTTTTTGCTTTCGATCAAAGTGTCATTTTTTGTATATGTATTTACTCAGTCGGGACCCGAAAGCCTGTCCCGCCCTGTGGCCTGGCTGGGTAGGGCCTTAATATTAGTTTTTAGTGCGGGTGGGCGGATCGTTTTATCTAATTTTGGACTCGGGACCGGGCCGGACCGAAAATTTTTAATGTTTAAATTTGCCTATTTATTTGCGCTAAAATTTTTTGATAAAAATAGTTAGATAAGTAGTTTAAACACTAAGTTAAAAATAATAATGAGTGTGAACGAGCCGGAGTGATTCGCCAAAACCGGTCTCCTTAACTTGACTAATATAAACTCTTCAACTAACTATGGAGGTAGGTGGGAAGATGACGTAAAACCGAGGACAAAATTTATATAAACCTCCCACCACAAGGTGTAGATAAAACAGGTCAACATATCAAAGTTAAAAAAGTAAATATGTAATGATAAAAAAAAACATCCTTATGATGGCATAATATTTCTCGTTTTTAGTTTCTTCCATTTTGGCTCCTTAGATCCATTTATAACAAAAAATGGCCTTTTTGACGAATTTGACTTAGCAGTGGTGGGAAAACAATAAAATACTTCTACTTGAGTTAAATATTTATGCAAACAAAGTTTTTGCCACTCCCGCGAGCTCCTGCATTGTAGAACGTACCTTTCCGACAGGCGGTCAAACATTTACCAAAAGAATAAACTTTTTAGGCCAGGAGAAACTGGAATAAATCAAATAATGCCCTTGATATTAATAATTCCAATTATGCTATATTTGGTGTTTAATTGTTAGATAATATTCACAAAAATATTACGGGACGATATTTATATATTCGGAAATTAACGCACCGTGCTTCTTATAAAAAACATCGGGCCGGGCTAAAAACAATAATATTTATTTTGGGCCGGGCCGAGTCGGGCCACACTTTTAAAGTTTTCAGGCGGGCAGGGTCTTAACGGCGTGTTGAGTACACTAATGTGTATATAGGGAAAATAATTTCTTCGGACGAGAAATGAAAAAGAGAGAATTTGTTTTGATTATAAATTAGGTTAATAAAAATTCGATTTAAAACGCGTTGAACATTTTAAAAATTGATTTTTTGTTATTATTATCATTGTTCACAGTGAGAAATGAGAAAAACACTCTAGTTTATACGCATAAATAATATATATATATGATAGGAAATTTTTAAAAGATCCATTTATTGGCATTGATATTTCACATTAATTCATAAGTAAAAAAAAATGATTTTTACAGACAACATTACAAATATTTTAATAATAGGCTATTTGGGGAAGTAATTATTGAAATCTTTCTGAATAATTGTCAATTGATCGAGTGTATCCCCGTAAAGGGATTGCGCCGAGGTCAACGTGCCAGTCAATTTCTCGTTTAGCCTCCGCAAAGTATCCAAATGAACCTTGAGTCTATCAATTTCGGCTTTGGAATGCTATCAATCGAAGGGATAAAAACCAAATTTGTATATATAAGGCTGCGTTCAAGGTTTATTAATTTTTTGGAATTTTTAAAAAAATAATACTGTTAGTAAGCGAAGGCATTTTCATATGGGTGTCAATCCATTTAAGCGATCAAAAACCTTTTTTTTTTGAATAATTAAAAGTTTATTTTTTATTGAATTTTTTTCGAAAAAAATTAATCAATTTTTGAACGCGCCTACAAATAGAAGTGCAATAATATGGTTCTTCTTTCTCTCGATGGAGGGCTCGCTCGTTTAGTCAGCCGCCTCTTTCTGAGTTAATCATAGTTTCACGGGCGTAACGACTTTGCTTAAACCTGGCTTCCAGGCGTTCAGTTCTAATTAGAAATTGGGGAAACATAAACCTTTTTAGGCCTGGTAGGGGCAGATCAGGCCATGTTTGATTATCAAAATTGATAAACAAACTAACAAAGGTGAATTTTATAATCAAAAAAATAATTGCACCGAATTTTTATGGGTGTTTTTGAAAATATGTAAGGAGCATGCTCATTTTTATCTGAGAAATTGGATAAGTGCCACTGAATGGGTTGTTACAAATAATTTATATTTGTTATGTGAAAAATAGTCTATGGAAATAAAATAAAATGTTGAATTTAAAACTACAATCATAAGTATCATAAAAAAAATTTTTTTTACTACCTCAAGATTAAAAAACCTTTTCTCTTTCTGTCATTACATAAAAAATAGAGTAAACGTAAGAACTTTTTTAAAACTTTTTAAATGATAGAATTACGCGATACTTTGTGTGTTGCTTCAGTGTAAAAAAAATTTTATAGTCTCTTTTTTACAGGCGTTTTTTGCCTAATTGTTTGTCATATTTCAGGTACGGAAAAGGAAAACCTTTGTAACGTTTACACTTAGGCAGCAAACAAAGTGGCACAGTTTTTTAAAAAAAGCAGGTGTAAATACACATATTTGTATATATTACCATGTAAATATCAAGGTAATCTAAAAACGTTTTTCATATAAATTTTTTGTTATTTTTGGATATATATATTAGGCAGATAAAATGTAGAGGCATAAGTCTGCGGTTTTAGATATGTGAGATAAATTAGCTTCTTAAACACAAGAATGAAATTTATTGATAGTTTAATTAATAATCTTTCACTCTGTTTAAAATTATTAAACATGTGTTTAATTATCTTTGCCTTATTCATCATAATTTATCTGGTTAACCGAAACATTAGCAAAAATACCTTTAATTTGAACTTCAACATATTTGCATCCATCTTTACGGCCTGGTAATCCTGTTTTGTTAAATTAAATTAAAAAATTTATTATGCAAATAATGGTAATTAATAATTATAATATTATGTATTTGACTAGTTTTTTAAGCCCTAAAATAACACAAAAAAATTGAGATCTTTTGTTAGCCTTTAAACGGGTAAAGGACATTGGACAATTTTTAATAAATTCTGCTAATATCCAAATTAAAAATAAGAATTGGAATCCGAGAGTAGGGCCGGTCGGGTGCCGGAGACCAGAACTAAATATAATTTTAAAAAACGAGCTTATTTTCTCATGTTCATCATTGCTTTTATATTCCTGATGTTTATAAAGACCAAAGTAGAGGCAAAAAATTTGCAATATATGTAATTTACCAAACCAGCCCAAAAAAATTTTAAAAAAAGTTTTTACCGGGAAGACGTTAAGTGCCTTCAGGTTGAAGTAAAAAATGTGTCAAACTCTGCTAAATCTTTCAATATTATTAAAATACCAGTGTAACGTTGTTTAGCACTGGAGTTATATGCAACCCCCACCCTTCCCCCACACACACACACACACAAAAAAAGTTTAACAAATTATTATTAGAAGTGGACAAGATTGCCTTGTGCCTTGCCTGTTGAATTTTTGTATTTGAAATTTAAATTTTATTTAACTATAAACTTAGGTTAATGGCAGAGTAGCTTAATTTTGTTCGTATAAGAAGTTTTGATGTCCAGAAGAAATTTAAATTAGTTGTATTTATCAAGTTATAATTTAAGTTTATATTGTATATTTATACGATATTCCATATAAAATTAAAATATTTTTTTTTCGAATCTCTATGATTATTGGCCGCACCAAATATTTCTTCTGGCGACCATAAGTTTTGGGGGCACTCAAACGTCAATTTTTGACTTAAATAACGAAATTTAAACCTTTTGAAGCCTGTACCGTTCTAATGCCATATTATACAAATTGAGGAAGAATTTTTATGTAACTTTGTTTATATTGATCAAGGAATTTTTCAATTTATAACAATGCAATGTAACTTAGTGATGGTGATTGTTGCAATCCATGAATGAGCCTTAAATAATAATTTCAAAAATCATTTCACTCGTCTATGTCAGCGTCAAACTTTGGTTATTTATTAAAATAAAACTAAAAATATTTTATTAATTCTCTTAATAATAATCTTTCAGATTCATTTTCACATAGACATAAAAAACAATGCTAAAAGTTGTTATGATTTTAACAAAGTTTATAATATTTATAAAAGGCTATCAATAGAACCTTCTTTCAATGATTTCAACACCTTTAAATATTTATAAAATAGTACAGTTAGACACAGACAAAATGATTTCTTATTCTTCGTAAGGGCGCATGAAAAGTTTATTTTATCATAAAGTTTTCAAAATTTTGAAAAAAAAATTTGGTTTGTAAAAAAAGGCAAACTTAGTTGCCAATTTTAGTTTATGCACATAAAATGCCATTTTCAATTACAGAATTTTTATAAATTAACTCACTTTGCACGTGGCCTAATGTAAAATAAATAATAGACTACCTTTTTAACTTTTTGTTTCATGATCATGACTAAAAATTTATTTTACCCTAAAAACTTGATATTTTTAGTGTATTCATGTCCATTACTATACAACATTTTTTATTTATTTTGTTGGATTTACAATAATCAATATCAGGGGCGTATTGAGAGGGGGCAAAAAGGGGCAATTGCCCCCCTTAAGAACTTTTTTTTTTAACCAGCGCTTATGTTTATATATCAAACATATAAATGGGAATAGAGATGAATAAAATTGCTTCTTTTTGGAAAATATACAGCCTTACAATATATTTTTGCAAATAAAATATAAATATTGAAATTTTGTAGTTTCTTTCCTCCAAAAAAATTTCTTGCCCCCCCCCCCCCCTTTGGAAAATTTTCTGCATACGCCTTTGATTAAGATTAATTTTTAAAACATTTGCGGATCCCAGACCAGAAACCAAGTGGTAATTTATTGATGTTTGTGGCAAAACAATAAATAGTTTAACCTATAAATATGGGTAATGTGATTGAAAACAACAACATCAAAGAAAAAACAATTTATAAATCAGTTGAAAAAGGTAAATGTAAAAATTTTATCTACAAAGTCCGGCCCGGTCACTAATATAAATAAAATTCAAAATTCGATCAGGTATGACCTGATTGAGTTGAGATACGATTCGGAATATGATTAAAATACTAAAATGTAGCAGTATTTTTTGATTTTCTCTTAAGAAAACCCGGAATCATTATTAAGTAACAAAATAAAAGAGAATTTAATTAGTTTTAATGGTTCTATCTTTTCTTTGAAATCAATTAAATCAGAATTTATCTCTATAATTTATTTTATTAGAATTTTTCGTGATAGAAATACACCTAAAAGACAGTATTTGTATACGCTTAAAATGGAATTAAGTCCTCTCCATCTATATTTTTTTTCCAATAAATTTGGAATAATCCTTATATTATTTCGGTATAAAAATTTTTTTTGGAATTTATTTTTTTTTTATTTTTTCTAGCATAACTTCTATAGTATTAATAGGACTATTATTTTTACAATTGTTAAATAGATTATATTTTAATTATAAAGGGCCGAGTGTCAAAATATTTGCCCTAAATCTATATGAACTCCTGTCTAAATTGATTTTATACACAGCAAAAATTATGATTTTCGTTTAAAAAGTTTATTAGATGAAATTACGGTCTAAAATTTAGGTATTTGTGGACAGCATAATATTCCTAAAACATCGCGGAGCCAAAAATTCTAGCATTTAAGGTATATTTATTTATAATTTCTATCAATTTTTCTGGAAAAGCAAATTATGTGTGTGTGACGGATGAGATATTTTTTTACAAGTGATTTTAAAGAAACATCTAATTTAAAGGGTGTTTTTAGGGTGTAAAAAAATTTGGATTAGGGCACGTGCAAAGTGGATTTTTATTTTCGTGAAATTTTAAAAATTATGAAAATTTTGAAAATTTTATTTTTTTCAAATTTTTTTAAAAAAATTTTTATTTCAGAAAAAGCTTTTTATGCGCATATACTAAATTTAACAACTTTTTAAAAATTTGGGTTTTATTTCAGAAATTTTTTTTTCAAAATTTTTAAAATTTCACGAAAATAAAAACTCACTTTGCACGTGCCCTTACAAAAAATTTAGCAAAATGGATAAAGGTTAGCCTGATCTTCTCCCTTAATTTTTTTAAATTAAAATTTTTCTTTATATCGAAACTTTTAACCGTCATATTAGGCAACTTTATATTTTAACAGTATTTGACGCCCTTGTAGTTGGTTAAGGGCACTGGCATATCATGAAATACGAACCAAATTAAAGTGCAAAAAAATAATTAACTTTTTTTTTCTTAATCGAAGGGCCTATTTGGGTTAAATTATAAATTTAAAATCAAAATCACTTAAATAAATTAATTGAAGAAAATTTTTGTTTTAAACCAAATTTGGCAACTTTACAAAAATTTGCGTTTTTTGCAAAATAAAATTTTTTAAAATTTTGAACATTTTGCAAAAATAGAAACTCACTTTGCACGTGTCCTAAAGTAGAAAGAGGTATTTTCCAAGTTGATATAGGACACAGAACTTTTGTATTTAAGGTAAAACTGGACTGTAAATTTTAGCCCAGCCCACCTGATATATTTTTAATTAAATTAAATAAGGCAATATGAGTTCTAAAGTTTAAGCTCGGCCCGTAATTTCTTTTTAAAGTTAGGCTCGGTCTACCTGGCCTAGGCCCCTTTTTTCCAAGGGGCCGAATGGGCTTCAGGTTTCAATTGATAATTTGTACAGCTGCAGATCGCTCTATAAAAATTTAATGGAGAATGGAATAATTATCTATTTTAATTGAAATCTATTTCTAAATCAAAAATTATGATCACAGAATGAATAGGGAACAACAGTCAGTGTCAAAAAAAAGTAAAAAACTTTTATTAAGTTTTTAGCTTAATGGTTTTGGCAGTGATAAACGGCCAATCACAAAACTGACAGATGAATACTAATACAGTAATAGCAATTAGAGAGCGTAATAACATTCCTATATTGTTGGGCTTCAAATGCTCGTTGTAGCCAACCCCCATTCAAATGTAGCACACAACAGGTATGGTAGGGTTTCCAGCCCTTTTTAGAGTTTTAAACAAATAAAACTTTATTTTTGATTTGTTTTATAAACCTATAAAAACAACTTTTAAACGCAACCTATTCATGTTTTTTCCAATAAATGAGTATGGAAATGCAGGAATCATGGTTACACAAAGTCAATTTGGCAATATTGCCCCCAGCCCGATTGTTTCAAAAGTTTAAAAGCAAATATTGCTTAATGTAAGTTCCTAAATTTTATATAAAAAATTTTAATATTACAAGACACAGCCTAACAAAGAAATGTGGCACTATACAATTGTGTTACAAATACATTTATAATTAATTGTTTATATGTTTTGAAAACACAATTGTAAATTGGAATTATTTTGATGTGAGTGTGCCTCTCATTTTCTTATAAAAAAGAGAAACCTATTTAAATAAATTTATTAATATAATTAAATTTGCCCGTAGTGTAAAATTTTCACGGAATATTTTTCTGTGAGGAAATTTAACAAATAGTCCAGGCTAACGATATTCCAATATTTTTGTTTTTGAATATTTTTTTTATAGGCCGCAGCCTAATCTCGCCTTACTTCGTTTCCATTTAGCCAAAAAAACGTATTTTATGGTTACCTAAATTTGAATAACTTTTTAAATCGGCGGGTCAAACAAAATAAAAAATGGTTCTCTAAAAACATTCTAACTACATTGGCCAATGCATATATTTTTCCAAAAATTTTAATAAATACCTTTCCCTACCACTACAGCCAAAGTAGTTCCACAAAATTATATTTTAGAGCTCTAGTGTAGAAAGCATCACCTAATTCCTCTTTTTTTAACCCCCCCCCCCCCCCTTATTAATATAGTTTGGAGGAAAAACCCTATTTTTGTAATGGATATCCTTTCATTTCCAATAAAACCTGAGGGACAAATTTAGGTGGGAAAATGAAATGGATGGGGGTGGGGGGGGGGTAGGCTTTTTTGCGTCGCCTTGTCGTGTTTACAAAAAAAGAATAAAATTATTTGCCACATAGAAAAAGACACGTATAAGGTACGACTATGTATCGATTTTTTTAGCAGTCTTGGTTTTCCTAATAATATGAAAAAAATAGGAGAAAGAAGTGGGCCTGTATATGGAGGTTTTGGATTTTGGACATAACGCCACCACATTGATCAATTAAATTAGTGTTTTTTTTTTCAAAAATTCGATGTTGTTGTTGTTAGCCCAGGTTCTTTGGACGTGAGAAGTTGGATGTAAAGTTGAGCTTGAGTGCTGCAAGGGCTGGATGCCAAAGATTTATGGGGGAGATAGGTGGCCCACGGTTTGGGCATATGAGCCTGTGTTCAATATTATCAGCTGAAGATTTGCAGTCATTGCAAATATTATTCAGAAGGGTCGATGCGAGCTCTGAAGTTTGCCAGTAATTGGCAATGTCCAGAGCGAAGTTGAGATAGATGGCAGCGGATTTTACGGGATAAAGAGGTTTCAGAAGAGGAAACGGGAGGGGGTCGGCCGTTTAAAACTATGTTAGTTGAGTAGGTGGCAATGGCAGTGTTAGCTGCATAGGTGTGAATGGTCTTTATTAGCGTTTTAATAGGTATGTTTTGATTGAAGAAAGGTTTTATTTGATTAATACAATGAGAGTAAAGTGTTCCTTTCATTTTTCTGGCTGGCATAGGGTGGTGAGTGAGGTTGTGACAGGGTTGGTCAGGAGATAAGCAAGACGCAAGATATTGGTCTGCTAGCATCTGAGAATGGGCTTGTACTGGTAGTATCATTGTCTCTTAGTGTAAATGTGCTATAGAAGAGAGTTTGTGGCAGCCCGTGATGGTACGAAGGGCGGAATTTTGGGAGTGTTGTGATTTTGCAAGGTGAGGATGATATGTTAGGAATCCAAACTTAAAAGAGCTAGAAAATGTCTTGAAAAGACATATTTTTATAGGGTCATTACAGATTTATTAACACAGTATATAAAAATAATTGATTGAAGAAACCGTCCATATCGAAAAAATGACATTTTTTGATCAAGTAAATTGATCATACGGTATATCGTGTCGTATTTAGGTTTGGACGCAAAATATTTTGTATAATCTAAATGCTGATGTAAAAGCTTGATATACTAAAAAAGAAATTTTTATTTATATAAACTCCCTTATAACTCTTAATTATATCAAATAATAAGAATTACAATTTTTAGTATATCAAGCTTTTACATCAGCATTTTATATAAAATATTTTGCGTCCAAACCTAAAGATTACAGGATATATCATGGCTTTTTAACAAAAGTTTTATTTAAAGTTTGAATTTATCAACTTAGCTGTTGTAAATATGCATAAAAAATTTTAATTTATTTTTGTTTTTGAATCTTTTTTGTTTTTTTTTTGGCATTTTTTCTAAAAATTTTAATGTTTATAGCTGACTATCTAAGTTTGATTAAAAAAAACTGTAAACGGATTTGTACATCTCTAAGATGGCAGGTTTGATCCCCGCAGTCAGCTCTTAACTCTCAAAAATTTGACCTTTATCAATTTTTATTTGAATGAGGTTTTTAACATTTGTTTAAAATTATCAGCTTTATTAGTTGGCTTAGATTTTAAAAAAATTTAAATAAACAAATAAGATAATTTCTGAGCGGGTCTGTATGTAAGCTAGGCTGGCTCTTTCATTAGTGCAATCCAGGTTGTTTAACGTACAAGTGGAGAAAAAGCTTTTTTGGTAAACTTATTTTTTTTTGTTTTTAAAAATTTAAGGAAAATTAGGAAATTTTTATTAGGAAAATCATATTCTCTACTTAGTAGTATGTTGGTATCACCTTCATTCGTTTGGTCAAAAAAAACAGATTTTTCAGCTGTGACGCAAAACGATAAATTTGTACATCATAGCGACCAGCATTTGTTTGTAAAGATCTCGATTGGAAAATTAATTTCATGTGTTAGCTAATAATAATTTATAAGCTATAAAAATTTATTTACGAATAACAGGTTTGGCTTACTGGTTGTCAGAATTTATATCAAAAGTACCGCCATGTAAAACAATTTGTAAAAGTGTTGGACTCGATGGCAGGCATAAAGAAATTGTCTTGTAGATTTAAAATTCGTTTTAAAAACAATTTAATAAACTTAGGAGGAAAGTGCTAATAATTATTTTAAAATGGGGTTTTTTACACGTATGGCCCATCAAGCAAATTTTAAGGAAAAAAGGAATTAAAGTTATCGCAGGCCAGGATTATTTGTGCATTTTTTCGCAAACAAAAAATTTTCTATGGAAAATATTAAACGGGTAAATTCTAAGTTTTTTTTGTAATTGTTTTAAAAGGCCAAGAGGCATCATAACAGTTTTTCGGTTTTTACCTTCAGTTTGGCGCGAGGTCAGATATACCATAGGTATGCCTAATGACGTTTTCCCGTATTTAATCGACATAAACAAAGGGAATCCCTTCTTAAATGCTAGGGGGGGGGGGGGACACGTATAACATTAATAAGTATCCTCCCTATTAACAACTTATAAATTTAATGCCGCCCACTCGTATTGGAGCGTAATTATAGCTAAGTTATCATGACTGCTTATATAAATAAGTAAGGTATAGTACATATTATAGATGGACAGCTATTAGCTACGCTGTTAAAAAGCATTAATCTCATGTACGTCAATATCATTTAGTTTGTTTGGTATCACTGTTAACTTTACAGGGTATTATGGTTATATGTTTATCAACGTAAGTTCTAAAGCGTCAGCAACTACATTGTCTAGGTGAAACGATATATTCTTGCGCCAGTGGCAAAAAACGTATTTGTTGCGAGCTTAATAAATAAAAAGAAAATAGTTATAGTTGATTACAAATGTAATGATTTAATGTAAGTAATAAAAAAATTTGATATAAAATCTAAAAAGGTAAAATAATATGAAAAACAGAGCGCGTGTTTTTTTTTAAATTTTTTTTGCTACTTCTCATCGTCGTTTAAATGTTTTTGCCAATTTTTGTTTTACTAAATTTCACAGCATCGTTACCAACATATCAATACTTTTATATTTGTTCAACTCAACGAAATATCTATAATATATAATTTCTGTCTATATAGACACCACCCTGTTAATAATGCTGCCTCATAAAAACCTTATTGGTCGAGAGTCCTTTTAGCATTCTCGTGCAGCTTAGGTAATGGGTGAAAGTTCCCATCGCAGAAATGGTTCCGTATGTAACGAAGAACGAATAACAAATGCCATCCACGTGCTTCAACAATTTCTTTTACGCGATTATTCTGCCTTATGGGCCACTAGTCCTCAAACTCAGGCTGGGATTGGGAAGACGACAACAACCAAGGTATCGCCTGGCATAAATGGTACATCCATTAACGGCGTGGACAGGAGCACAGAAAATTATGATGACTCAACGCATCTTAAAAATAACGAGAAAGAAGAGATGTTGGACTCACTTGAAGACTTTACTCTTAGAGGTTATTTGCTACTTAAATTATTTTAAACGTCATATTTTAATACATCGAGTTGATTGGTTATGTTCAACTTACGAATACATATATGAGGTATGTACAAATCCTATACCACATCTTAATTCTTGATTATTTAGCTGTACAAATATCGACAAAAAAAAACATAATTAATACATCATTTTAAAGTTAATAGTTATAAGGACCGTTTTTTGCTCGTTATCATTTGGGTAGGGGGGAGGGGGGAATTATACTATTTACGAGTCAAGATATATTTTTTTTATAATTACACAGAACAAATTTTTGAAAGTTATAAGCTAACTACGGAGAGCAAACTTGCCATTAAATTGATTTTTTTTGTATAATTACAACAGTAAACTATTAAGTTCAAACATCAAATAATATTTTTATAAAAAACGGATAATATATCATGTATTATTTAAGTTGGGACTCAAAAAATTGAGTATTAACTATGGAAGGATATATTTTTATTTATCATTATTTGAGATAATAAATATAAGTTACAAGGGATATTGATATGGATAAAGACTTCTATTTTTTTAAATGATATTCTCAAAGTCAAATCTGCAAAAAGGCTATTTTTTGATATGGACAGATCTAAGGAGCCTAGGGCGGAAGAAACTAAGAAAAGCGAAAAATATAATCATCATGGTGATGTATTCTTTTATGTTTACATAAATATCACTTTTGTATTGATTGATATTTAATGACCTTTGTTATGAATGCTCATCTATTTTGTAATTTCAAATTCCGTGTAAATTATTTTCAAAAAGGTTTGCTAAAAATTTCAATTGAAAACGGTTAATTTATAAAAACGAATGCAATAATATAAATTGTCATAAATTTACCCGAATCATTATTTAACAAAACGTAAACCAAAAATGAGAACATGAAAAACCAAAAAAATGCTTTGTCTAATATTGTAAATTTTTTATTGAAAGAAATAAGAAAACCGGTAAACGAGGGCAATATTGATATTGCTATTGTCACTACCGAAATATGTCAACATTAGTTGTAAAAAACATTCTATTTCTTATGATAAGCAAATTTGATTCCTTTAAAACTTTTAAGAATATACAATTTTTTCGGCATTAATTTATGGGAAGCTCTTACTCTTCATTTATATGGTATTTCCGGCCAACATTATTCCTCAATTCTGTAACGATATTATTTTTACAATACAGGGTAGGAACCAATTTTAATAGTACATCTCCCAATTTGAAATCTGTTAAACGATTGCTATACCGTCGACATTTGGGAAGAAAAAATGACTTTGAGATTTAATGTATTTTGTTCATAAGACGCAATTTCAACTTTTTTTTAATATCTTTTGCTAAAAGGCTAGTAAAATATATATAAGTTGCAAAAAATGTGTTCATAATTATCCTATAAGATCCTAGCAACAAATGTTATAGACTTAAAAAATGATATACAATGTGAAAAGTCTTGTAAAGTTGGATCAATTTTATATAGTGGGATCTATTGCGAAAAACGGTAAACGGATATAAAAACAGGGCACACTTTTTTAAATCTTATAACTTACATTTGTCGATGAAGGTATCGAATTGGTTAGTTTTGCTACTTTATCCAGGATATTTTTTTTTACAAAAAAACGATTAAGAAATCACACTTAAATTAAAATAAGTTGTGATCTAACACATACTTGTTAATACCGTAAAATCGATTAAAATCCTGTCCGAAAGTGTTCGGTGATATTTGGATAAATCAATATGCCGAAATTTATATTGCCGCCAAACGCCTAAACTTTTTAATGGAATAATCCCATCTTGACGTGCAAATGTGTGAGTTTACCTGTGCTCTAAAAATACTTTGACATTTGAAAATTTATGTATTATTTAACAAAAAATGTAATGATCAAAATAATTTAATGAATATATATAAAGGACCATCACCAGTCGTGATAAAAGATAACTTTATCACCTTATCCAGGGGATTTGACGTATATCCGTCAAATGCTTTAATCGAATGGCTCATGCATCAAAAATGTGTCATCGATAACCGGATGCAATCACGTGGCGTTTTGCAGTACCTTCTAGACGTGGGATACATTGTTCAAGGTAATTAGTTAGTATTTTATATCCTAGTCTCTAAGTAAGGCGCCATTTTAGACTTTTAGGAGATTTGCTATCGTCAAAACGTGTTTTTTTTTATAAAAGTTTAGAATATAAGCGCCATTTTTACAAAAGATTGCCCCGATAAATGCTCGTGTTTTCATAAATGGGCCGGCCCTGATTATGAGTGTGAGAGGGACGGCCCAAGTTGCGCACCAATCAATTGCGACATGTTTTATTGATTACTACTCGCAACCCTTAGTTTCTAAAACCTCTAGTCTAGTGGAGGAGACTAAATGCGAAGGCTTAGTCAAAACCCAAAAATCTTCAGTAGTTGGCATGCTTGGTTCTTTTATATTTGATGCCTAATTATTTTTTTTGGTTGCGAAATAACAATTGTAAAAAGTTTAAAAAATAAAAATTTTAAAAAATGAAATTTTATAATATTTAATTAGGATGAGCCCAAAAAAAAATTTTTTTTTTTACACTAGTCATCTTAACATTAATCAAATGTGTTCAATTTTTTTTTTTTTTTTTTCACTCCAGCCTTTGATCTAATATTTTTTTGATTAGAAATCTAGCTCTTCGGTTTTGTATAAAAACTCTTTTAAGGCTTTTCTATGACGCATTTGTTTAGAAAACCAATCCTGCGGAGATTTAGACCTTAAAATATTTCCCTTAGCATTCATTATTAATTCTCCTTCAGTAAACCTTAAGGGTTTTGTGGAATTTAGGATTAGCCAAGAGTAGTCGTAACACATTTCCTATTTCATAAATTCACTTTAAGCGTTTTTATGCTTTTTTTTGGCCCCTGCTTATGCATTAAAGAATGAATTCTATTGAAATTTGCAAGAGACTCTTTTGATCAAGATTAGATGCAAAAAAAAATCTGATAAAAGGCAAGAGGTTCAAAATGGAATAATATTGTCCTGTATGGGCCTAAGCATAATATCTAAACACAAGAGGAAAGAGGGCTGTGGAAAATAAAATTGGTTTAAAAATGTTAAGCCATTATTTTGTTTCCTGTGTGACCTCTCTCGTCCTCCCAATATTTCCAATATTCTCCGCTTTATAGACACATCTTTTTCGCGCATTAAAATTCAAAATAAAATCGATCGCAAAATTTAATTGCCTTTATAAGACATCCAAGAGGTTTTATAATTATTTTACAAATTTTTCCCGTAGTATATGGAAAAGAAAGTTATATTAGTCAAAAAATTGATTAAAGACCCATTAAGCAAACACATGAGCAATTTAGAGCTAATCTAAAAGTCTCAAAAATCTGATATGGCAATGTGATCAAAAATGATAAAAATCTAAACTGGCCCATATTAATTGTTAAACACTGATGAATAAACCTTTTATTTTTTGGTCATTTTGACGTGAATATTCCCCGAGTTTAACATTGAAATCCACAAAATTCCTCTTTACATATTTTTTAAACGGGATGTTGAGCCAAAGCCCCCGTCATCTATCTCTCTAAAATTTAACATAGGGACATATTTACAATAAACGTAGGGGAGACCGGGGCGAAATGAACATATTTTTGCAAAATTGTTGCTGCTACCACATTTTTAATAAAGAAAAAATTAATGGCTCATTTTATAGATAATTCATTATATTTTATAAAATAATTTGTTTAACCAAAAAATATAATTCTGTAAAAAGATATTAAACAATATATAAACCCACTAGTGTTAACTATTTCGCCCCATATACGGGGTAAAATGAAACACCCATGGGGCAAAATGAAAGTGTGTAAAATTCATTTAATTTTCAGCTTTAATTTCAAATAAATCTTATATATTGAAAAATAAATATAGATTTAGATCATTTTATTTATAATTATATTAATCAATTACCAGTGGCCCAAAAATCCCAATATAGGGTTGTAGTCTATGTGAAAGAGGTGGTAGTGTGACCACTTTAATCCCGTTATCTTTAAAAAAGTTCACTGCTTTTATGGATATATGAGATACATGGTTAAATTATAAGTGCCTTTATTTGAAATATAATAATTCATTTTACTGGATCCTTAGTTAAGCATTTAAATTTTACAAAATGTTTTAAATACCCCACAAACTCTTCTTCTTTCATCCATCCTGATAAATTGCTACAACCATCTCTCCCATTAGGACCATTTTCCACCTTAAACCTTTTTCTTGGAAAAATGAAATGAGGCGGAATTAATTTCCCAACTGTATTTATGGCAATACACATGGTAACAAGGCTGCCCTTTTCAGCAGAAACAGTTGTTCCTACCTAGTAATTTATTAATACAATGTATAATAAACTTGCTTAACATTCTTTTGTGCAACCACTAATGGTGAAGGAACTGTTAAACCAGTTTCATCTAAATTAAAAATCATGTGAGGTTCATAATAATATTTTTCCATTAGATCTATTAGGTTCTGGTAAAAACCATTGACTGCTTCTTTATTGAAACCAGATATCCTGACTAGACTGGTACATTCATTCTTATAGAAATGATAGGGTTTTTTTTTATAAAATTGCTGAACTAATCAGGTCCAGCTGATTTTTGTTCAATCCAAATGGTAGGGGTTCTTTTGTTAAGTATGACAGCATATTTATATGCTAGTTTTCTAATCTAATTATGAATTTAAATTTTATTAAAAATAAAGCGAATTATTGTTGCTTAAAACATAAATTTGAAATAGCATTTTTTCTTTAATTGAGATTTTCTAAATTTTTTCAAATGGATGTATATGTAAAAAATATAATGAATCGATAGCTTGTTTAAAGATCTACAACATATATAAAATTTATATATATTGAATAATTTTTGGCAGAGATATATCCATTAATCATTTCACCCCACCAACCATTTCGCCCCGGTCTCCCCTACATTTCGATTAGATTTCTGTACATGAATTGAAATGAATTTTTTAAATTTTACTTTTTCACATTGTAGGTATTTTGAATTACTATTTTATGATACTTTTTAGTTAACTCGCGAGGTGAACCTTTGAGCAATAAGGAGTATCAAGCTGAGCATATGATCTATACCAAGTTCGTAAAAATGCGTGATCTCGTGCTCAGGCGAAAAACATCAAAATTTGAGGAATTTTTTATTGGAGGTTTGACACGGTCGGGTAGTATGAGTGTCCATTCGAAGCAGCAATCTAGCGACAGCTCGCCCACTCATCCGCCGAGTGAGGAAAGGTCCATTACTCCAATAATTGAAGGGGGAATTCAAGATTCGGCAACTCAGAGGACTACGGATTCGCCTGAGCCCGGGACTAATAAGAGTTACTGGACAAGTTTGAAGGAAAAACGTATAAGTTTCCAGAAAAGCCGTAAGGCAAAAAATGCCCAGCGAATCATAGTGGTCAGCCCAGACCTGAGCAACGCTTCCCAAAAACGACCCTCGACGCCCTCTATTACTCAAGAAGCTATGGGCCAGAAGGAAGGGGGCAGTGAAAATATGGCGCAAGCTACGATGGCAAAAAATATCCTTCAAGATACGCCCTCTCCAAAGGACACAACTGCCATAGAAACTACAAGCAATACTCAATCAAATATTTCACCTGGCCAAGAAGGTGTACAGGTCCCCATTACAACGAACGTTAATACGGCAGGAGTAGGCGTAATTACTGCTTCCCACGCTTCTAAAGTCAGCTCATCACCATTCAACCCTCTAAAAAGCCGGAAAAATGATCGTCGCTTCGTGATTGATCTGCGGAATCTAGTAAATTTGGAACGAAGTGATTTGGAAAATGCCATTAATATCTTGGCTCAATTGGGGATTGATGCCCTTTTGCGGATCGTTATGAAAAAAGGGTAACTTTTAGAGATTTGTTCCTTTGAGACTTTAAGTATATAACAAAGTTGTTTGGTATGCCTGTACAAACAACACCTATTTTAAGCTTAAATGACTTTTTGCCCAGAGATATTGGTTGATAATAAAGATGTTAAGCGCGAAGGGATGTTTATTGACATTTACCCACCTGTTTCCTATTTTAAGCATGCAGGCATAATGTTTTAAATAAATTTCAAAAACGTAGTTTGTGATTAAATACTTTAACGGAACTTTAAACTAGGTGCGAAGAGCGAACCATTCCCGAACTTGAGTTCATATATCAAGAAATCGCAGGCCTCCAGGCCCTAGCACATTTGTCGCTTATGGTGAAAAGGCAATTGGCATCTGTTGCCATGTTAGAGGATTACATCCGAGCCAAGGGTCACGTGATATTCCACCAAGGAGATGAAGGTTATTCTTGGTATGTCGTCATGAAGGGAAACGTCAACGTGGTTATAGATGGCAAGGTAACAATATTTTTGCTATCATGTAAAAAAAAATTAGCTTTAAAAATTACACAGGTCTACAAAATTTAACTAAGGACAAAAGATTGGTTTCAAGACACGCAACGTTTAGTATTTTAAACACATTGGAGAGATTAGGCATTAGGCTTTTACTTATAAAACGATCCCAAAATTTGTTTATAAATCAGTTTGTAAAAAACAACTAGTTGACATAATGATATTACAAAGATTTTATTTATAAGATAGCCAGCATTAATGTATCATAATAATAATTAACAATTAATAAATTATAAACAGGAAATATATTAAGTGTAATATATGAAAGAAGTTATTAAACAATTTAAGAAAAAATAAATAAAAATATTATAAAAATTTCAAAATCTTCTAACCATGTATTTTTTAAAAAAAAAAATTATTTTCAAAATTTCTGTGAAAATTTTTTGCCTTGTGCTAAAACTCGGTAAGAAAAAAATTATTTTTAAATAGTTTACCAAATTTTTAAAAATTTTCAAGGCTTCAGGATCACATCAGAAGTTGTGGCAACAATTGGTATAAAAAGATTATCGAAAGTCAAAAAACAACATTTTTCTGTCTCTGTAATATCAGAATTCAAAATTGGATTAAGATTATAGTTTTAAGGGGCCAGAGAATCACACAAGTGAAATCCCAAAATAAGGATTTCCCTTTAGAGTAGAAAACAAAAGTTTTTCCATCCGGTCCTTTAGTATTAAAATAAAAACCATGTTCTAAAACACATGGTGTTTTAGCCTTTTTAAGAATAATGGCGATAATTCAATTAACCTTATTGTGTCTCCTGACTTTTGAATTCGACATGCGATGTTAGGGATGCCTACCAAAACTATCGGTAAGAGTCTTGCATCACTGCAAATATAAAAAGTTGTAAAAGGGGTTCATAAACGCGAATACAAAGCATATTAAAACGCTTCGTTAGGAAGCAATTGATTATTATATAACTTACTAGGGAACGCCTCTAACCATTCATGGCCTAAATTGTATGAAGAGAGTGATCAAAGGGATTTGTTTGTTGTGTTTTTATTTTGTATAAGGTAAGCAAGTGAGTTTAACGTTAGACACATATCCCATTATTTTTGATCACCATTTAGGGTATGACCTGGTAGAGCCGGCCTCAAATGCCCAGGTAGTCAAGGCTTAAAGAAAAATTGGATTCGAGTCAAAATTTGTAATTTTAAAAATTGTATTCTTGAGAGATGAAAGGAATCAAGGAAAGCAACTAGTGCTATACTTTAGGGTGACCTGATCCCAAATCCACCTAGCTTGCCTGGTATGGTAAATTGAAAGTAATTATTTAGATCGAATTTTAAATTAAAAAGATTTTCAAAAATTAAAAACAATTTGCGCTCAAATTAGTTGAGCAAATAATTAAAAACAAAAGCTCCGGATGTCCGGATATCGAACACTTCAAAATAACAATATATATATAAAAATGCAGTAAAATCTAACACACATAAGATATAAAAAAATCACTAAGGCGAACGAATAATCGGTTTATTCATAAATAAATTATAGGGCACGGTGTGTACATTAGGCGAAGGCGAAGATTTTGGGAAGTTAGCTCTTGTGAATGACGCCCCGCGCACGGCATCAATCATAATAGCCAACGATGGAGAATGCTTCTTGCTTCGTGTGGATAAGCGAGATTACGATATAATCTTGAAGGATGTCGAAGCTAATACTATTCGCTTTACGGAACACGGGGTTGACGTGCTCGTTCTCGAAAAAAGTATAATTTACGTGAATGAAGACCTTAATACAAACTATGCGACGCAAAATGGCGAACATGGTGTATTAAAATCGTTGGGCAATACATATAAACCGTATTTAGGTAATGAGCAGCAATTTGCTTTTTGGTTTTTGCCCTCTTCCTCCCAAATAAATGACATGACATCACAAACTTTGACTGATATTGGTAGACGTTTAGGTTCAAGGCCCATAATATACCCCCATAGTGGGCGAGCGGTAAACACTTACGTTAGTGATTTAAGCAAATCAGCAATGCTCAAAAATTTTCTGCATAAAATATTGCCCCTAAGTGGATCTAATGTCAAAAAACATGGGCAGCCATCACCCAGACCATCATCCTGCGCGTCAAGTGAGAAAGTTAGTGCCGCAGGATTAAAGAAACAATCAATAGCTACAGTCCTGACCGATACTTCAGATACGGAATACAACGGGGGTAATCGTGGTACACCCCCTGCGGTCAGGCAATATTCACCCGGGGCTATTTCGGCTGCATCGGGCTGGAAAAAGCGGCATTTCAATTTTTCTATCAAGGATAGGTCTTTTGAATCTTTAGGCCATCGTTCAGCCTCAAGGGTTGGCGTACGGAGTGAAGATAACGATGAAACCACCGTTATAGCAACAGGGACCAACTTAAATACCTCGCCAGCCTTCTCGGACCGTGGGGGCACATACCTATCGACGATAGAGGCTATGCACATGTCAGCTCATAGCAATTACTTAACGCCCGAAAGTAGTTTTGACCTATTGAAGCAGCGCCGTCCAAGTAGCCTTTCAGATACAGGCCCTATAAAAAACAGCCACCGCGATCATTTTCCCACTCCCCTGGTTCCATCTTCCCTATCACCCATGACGTTCTGTTCGCGCCTCCTTTCAAAATCATCTCATAAGGGGAACCCAGTGACCTCTTCGCTAGTGAAAATAGCCAAGGCGACTAATAGAGATTATAGCGATGCCTCCTCAAACATGAATATCCCATTGGCCGACAATAAGGTCAAATATAATAACGCCAGTTGCCTTATGTCCTTTCTGCTGATTCCTGAAGTGGTAGCCTACAGCGGTTCTGATGGGAGTGCCGCTATCGAGTTGATCAAACACCATTCTCCGTATAGCGCGTTGCTCAAGCAAAAATCCATAGGAGCTTTGCCTGATTCGACGGTGCGGGCGAGATCTAATAAAGAGCTAAAATACAGGTAAAATATATTTATTTTGTTTTTATTTTTACTACAAGAGTTGTAATTTTTCATAAATTTTCTCACTTCTAAGGTCACCACACTCATAAAATTATTGTGAATTTACATGTATAATTTAGAACTTATTAAGGCTTTTAATGAACTTGCGGAACATTTTTCGAATAAACCGCTGGCTTAACTATGCTAGGAGTAGACTGATTTTTTAACTTTTTTTTGTATAATTTGCGATGACTAAAATATCATCCCTTTTACAAATTGAATCATGCCAGGATATTCAGTTTGGAAAGCAGCCACTCGTGTGGCCTAATGTACTTAGGTTGGTTTGCCCCATAGTACCCTAGCAATTTTAAACGGTTCGATTTGTAAGACAGGCCTTGCTAGCTATACTTAACCACTTTAGTTGGAGAAGGTAAATTAATCTTTTAATTCAGTTTTTTACCAAAAGGTATTTTGTGATCGCTGGAACGCCTCATAAAATGACGGAATATCTGTTGGATACAAAATTCTTTGTCCAAATAAAAGCCGAACATGACCGAATGCGTTCGCTCTCGAGGACAAGGCTTAATAACATTTCTAGAGATTCGACTAGTGTAATTGAACCATCTTTGCTCGAAGAAAAGGCAGCTCCGACAATTCCTAATGGTTCATTAACGCAACCAACTATAAATCCGTCGGTCAAACGCAATCGCATACTTTTGAGAAGTTTGTCAACCATGCAACAATCCTACAAAAAGCGTCCCTCGGGTCAATTAACCAAAAAGGTGTCAATGTAGTCCTTTTTTAAAAAACATATTTATAATTGATTATCAAGTTAGTTATTTTTAGTTTTTTGTTATATTTAAAATACTCCACCTTATTCTGGTTCATTTATTTCCAAATAATTTGCAGGCCTCAAACGAATCATGCCCTCCTTATAACCCATATCCCTTTGTTTTAAGTCGTGTTGAAGGAGGGACTGGACTATTTCACAAAAAGGAATCTACATCGAAAACCACGGGTTCTTTGACCAGGTTACTGGTTGGAAAACAACATAATGTACTGGCAAATAATAATATAGATGCGATTTTGCCTAGTTTAATAGGTGGTAAGATTAGTGACAACCGTCGATGCTCAATCATTTCCGGACGGCGTGACACGGCTGTTGATGACTTTCTGCTGGTTTATTTTCTATTTCTCTCTTCCGAGCAACTTTGTCAAATCCTTTGGAAATATTATAGCATGTCAACGCCAGCTCCAAGGCACAGTATCAATTTCACTAAAAAAACGGCTAGAGGCCTTCAAAAGAATGAATCCCCAAAGTACGATGTTAATAACACAGACACGCTTGAAAATAGTAAATTAGATGAGATTAATCCCTATAATAAAGATAAAAATGAACAAGAGAAAGAGAGTCCTGCCTTAGATTACACGACCACCGGCGATCTAAGGCATGTTGGCAAAATTGAGGAGACTAGGGTAACAAAATCTGAAAATATTCAAAATTCACTCTTAGATGCGACCGAAAATAATTCAAATAGTTTAAATCCAACCTTAATGATATCATTAAACAAGAAAGGAATTTCGCAACCTACAAGCATTGATGGCAATCAGTCCAACGCTCCTCCAGCGATAGACCTTAGCAAACACCAAGTAATGCTTTTCCTTAAACATTGGTTCAAACTTTCGGGTACGCTGCCATACATCATGACAGCCTTGTCCGTTAAAACTTCAACACTTACAAATCAAAATAACAACATTGGTAGGGAAAACTCTGCCGAAAATCGGACAGATGATATAAACAATTTTATAACTCTTTTCAGAAAGATCCGGAACGATTTGATTCGAATAACCGGCATAAATTCATACGAAAACAACACAATACGCAGTATATCGCAACAAGTTTCAATTGCGAAACCTGAAAATACAATGTGTCCGTCCAGTTTCCCGCAATCTCCAGATTCGCTCTCCAACAAAATTAACCATTTTGATCCAAATAATTCCAACATTAATCATGATATTGAGCTCAAAAGCAGTGAAGTTCCCCCAATATCCTCTCTTAAAAACCACCGCATTGCGTTTTCAGAAATTAAATCGGCTTCGATGGAGGTAGCACTACCTTTGAAGGATCATCCGCTACAAGGAATTGGTTTGGATAGGGACGGTATCTCGAAAACGGATGAGGAAGATGAAGGTGCTCTCATGGCAAGAATTTATATCCATTTCATAGACGATTATGTATTGTCGGATATACAACAATATTTGGATATTGTAACGGTTATCGTACTTGATAGTGTGTACCACGTTCAAAGCT
>CM060242.1:6997120-7194898 GCA_030555515.1 Acutogordius australiensis
TTCTTAACAGAAAAAGCATTTTCTGCGCATATACTAAGTTTGACAACTTTTTAAAAATTTACGTTTTATTTTAAAATAAATTTTTTCAAAATTTTGAAAATTTCACGAAAATAAAAACTGACTTTGCACGTGCCCTAAATAAGTTAAACGAACTAGCTAAAACCTGGTCGTGATAATTGAGGAGGGCGAAGAAACACCTCAAATAGAACCAAAATGACCTCTGTTAAAATTAAAAAAAAAAACTATTTAAAATATTTAAATTATTTACACTATTTATTTTTACCATTGTCTCGTATAATTTTTGGGTTATAATAATATAAGATACTAGATATGATATATGATGTTGACTATGAATAATATATTAATCGATTGTAGAGTTATTTTTTATCTTAAAATATCTAGAAGAAGTCCTAAATAAACTACATTAAAAATGAATAGTTAAATTACCAAATTTGTTGCTATCCAAAAAATTAAAGGTTTAATTTATTCTTTTGGCACAGTAAACCCAAAAATGAATGCTCAATTTTAATAAAAATTGGGTGAGAAAAGAGATAATAATTGAATATCACTTTCAAAGTGGCCGTGTAAAAAAATAGAAACAAAAAGTTTCGTATGGGATGCATCTTTAAGAAAACAATATTATGGAAATAATTACACTGGACAACAAAAAAAAACAACATAAACAATTTTTTGAGGGTTTTGTAATTTTCTAGCGATAACGATCCCGAATTTAGTTATTTTCCAACACCTCCAACTTTTTTTAAACCGCGTCCAAAGTTCAGAAAAAAATTCACAAAATTTCTTTTATTAGTAATTCTACAAAATATCTATTGGCGTATTTAGATTCCTTATAAAAAACATATCTAAAAAAGGTTATTAAATAAAACTTTTAGCAATTTATTTTTGAGCTATTTAGGATCAAAAAACGGAGTTTATGACGAAAACCACTAATTTTACAAAAATAAAAAAAAATTAATATTTAAAAAAAAATAAAACCCCTTATGTTAATAATGAATGTTTTCGTTATCTAAATATATTTTAAAAACGTATGTTACTACCCATAGGTTTTATGATATAAAAGCCCAAAATACCCCCAAAATTGAAAAATCTTAACTTTGACACCGAATAACTAAAAATCTGAGGCATTGGCAAAAATTCTGATTTCATATTAGTGAACAGCGCCAAAATCTTGACCAAAAACCATAGTTGCCATAAATGATGCTTAGGGTCGTCCAAATTTTGTTGTCCAGTGTTATATAGTAATTTCAACTCAAAATGGAATTTTTATATTAAAATTACATGATTAAGCAAATAATTCAAAGTTCATTTTTATGGTACGTTATAAACGACAAGAAAATATAATTTATAAGTCACTTATGTGTTATATTCCATCAAAATATTTTGTCAATAGGTCGCGTGCGAATTGAATTTTTTTTCATAAAATTTTCAAAATTTTTAAAAAAATTTAAATTATGCCCATAAAATACTTTTTCTGATATAAAATGATCTAAAAAAAAATTCGTAAATTTTTTGAGTTTTTGATTTTACGAAAATAAAAACACACTTTGCACGTGCCCAAATATATTAAGTTAGATAATTCAATAAAGTCTAATCACATCTAAATTGTCATTTTCGAAGACATATGTTATGACTATGAATTGATGCTACGCAAAAGAAGCCAAGTTAAACTAAGAAGCAAGTAAATCGGCTGACGTAAAAATATTGTTAAAATGTGAAAACTATGTTAGTATAATAATAATAATTATTAGGTGAAAGAATAAATATGAGAATTGAAAAACAAATTTTGTCAAATGGTCAAACGAGATTTTCCATGTGCTATATCCCACTGTCATTGGCTTGATTTTGATTGGTCGACGACTTGGGTTCAGTGGCTGAGGCCGTTCTGGTAGGTAGTTTTATGATGAATGAGAGAATGTCGGAAAGGGAAAGCATTCCGATACATTTCCAATGATCATCGACAACGACTAATCGGTGCACACCAGCTTTAACAATTCTTGATATGATAGAAGATTGAATAATTTTTTATAAAGCAATCTTAAGGGCGCATCCATACTTTTTCTTTTTTTGTATAAAAAATTAAAAAAATATTTTTTAAATTGCTATTAATAAAAATTGGCGACTTTGTACGTTTAATGTATAAACAAAACGTTTTGCAATTTTTCAAAAAACTAAGACTAAACGGGGTATGATAAAATACGTAAGGTAACGGGGCTTTTCCCAAGCCACATTAATGCGGCTTATCCATTAATTGCCTCGTAATACTAATAATAGCGGGTAGCCCCTCAGGGTTAGATTAAAACATGATGACCTAGGTTTTTAGGCTTAGGCTGTAAGAGAATATGATTTTTCGTGGGGTAACCCATCAAACAACTTACCAGGCTCAAAAATTGCTTAAATATTTAAAATCCATATAATTTGCCATTACAAAATATTTAAATAAATTATAATGCTACAGGTTAAAATATTTATTGTCGTCATAAACCTTAAAAATTTGTTTATTTAAACAATTTTTTTATTCTGCCTTGCAACCTAATTTTTTTTTAAGTTCTTATAATTTGATTTACTAAAAAACAATATACAAAAAACACAAAGATAAATTTTTTACCAGTTTAACTACACAGGTCAACAAATATCAATGTCAGATACGTGAATTTTATGAAATAATAAAGAGAATGCATCCCCATGATGGCCTGATCTCATATATATTTTTCGTTTTTCTTAGTTTCTTCCATCTTTGGCTCCTTAAATCCGTCTATAACGAAAAATGGCCCTTTTTGACCAAATTGACAGATAAATATACCCTAAGAAGAAAAAATTTTAAAATCTTTTTTGCAAAAAATTCCTTGTAACTTATATTTTTAATCACAAATAAAAAAATTTTATTAATATATCAAGCTCCTACATCGGCATTTAGATAATACAAAATATTTGCGTCCAAACTTAAATATGACACGATATATTATCGGTTTTAAAAAAATATTATTTGAAGTTTGAATTTAACCGTTTACTTTGTGTGAATATGCCAAAGTAAATTTTCAATCTATTTTTGCTTTTGAATCTTTTTTGTTTTTTGACCTTTTTTTTATATAAAATTTCAATGTTTATCCCTGACTAACTAAGTTTGATTAGGAAAAACGGTAAACGGATTTAATATTCCCTAAGATGGCAAGTTTAGTCTCTGTAGTTAACTCATAACTCTCAAAAAATTGTTGACCTGTGCTATAAAATAAAAAAAAACAATTATTTTTTATTCTAATTGTGTTTTTTTAATTAGTATAGGCTTAAACAAATTTATAAGAGAAGGCGGTTATATGTATTGAAAAAACTATTTAAGATTGGTTATTATGGAAAATATATTAAAGAAAAGTGTGGAAGAATAAATTAAAAAACATTTTATGAAGTATTTTATACTTGACACAAATATTGGTCAATCTATTTAACCATCCCTTAAAACCTCAAAGTTAAAAAAGTGTGAGACAAAAGACTATTAAATTAATATCTCCACTTCATATGTAAACACCAAAAATATAAAAATAAAACTAAAATTCACTAACCTATCAACAACGGCCCCCAATTTCTCCCATTTCTGGCACGAGTGGACCTCTTCAATCACGTGGGACCTGTAAGCGAGAGCCTCCTTAACGCTGACGCCCAAGTTTCGGTAGCTTCTTTCGGCGGCCAAGTTGATCACGTCAAACTTGGCGTAAATGTCAATAACACGCTGACTGCCGTCCCGCGAGATTATGGGAAGCGCACTGACGCGCTTCTCGGCGAACTTGTCAAGCGCCTCGTAGAGCGGTGTGTCTTCGTACACAGTTTGAACGTCGGTATACGTTCCTACAATAATAGTTTTTATATATGTTGCAAGTAAAGGTAATTAACTGAATGTTACCACGAATTAGGTTCAATAAAAGTTTGAGCAATAGCAAAAAAAAATTTTATAAATGCAAGTTCTGTTAATTTTGTGTGAATCTTTTAAATAATTCATACAAAATATTTCTAATTTAAAACCTATGTATCCTAAGGGACATTTTTAATTATATATCAGTTGGTGCCTTTTGGTGCAATTTCAAAAACCATGGCAATTTAATTTTTCTATATTTATTTTTGACATAAATTTACCAAAGTCTAACCTTAATTTAATAGACTTTAAATAAAAAACACCATGGTAGTCACGTACCATGGTGCTATAGACATTTTTAATATCCAAGTCATGTTTACTCAAAATTCTCTCTTTATATTTTTTTAGAAGGCGCCAATACCTTACCATTACTTGAATATCCTTCAAAAATGATAGAAAAAAAAATTATTAGGCAAGATACTATTTATAAAACCATTTTATTCCTGACTTACATTTGGCAAATAAATAAAAGAATGTAACACTAAAGCAGGTACAATTTAAATTTTTGCTTTTTTTGTAAAAGAAGTTGAAATTTTGTTTTCCCGTGTTAATCAAATTCTAGAAATATAGGTTTCAAAACGTTTTACATCTTCGACAACACTAATCATTGTGTAGAACAAAATTCGTAGTAATTTATATTACCAGTTTAGATCAATTAATTTGAAATATCACAATCAATTATAGCTAAAGTTGATTCATATGTTCGACAAAATAATTAATAAACCTTTTTTTTCTCAAAAAATGGCATAGAACGTGTGTCTAATTATAAAAGGCCGTTAAAAACAGAAAATAGGAAGCAAGACCTAAGTTGAGCTCCTCAATCGTTTTGTCCATGAATCGAGGTCGTGCCAAGAGATCATCGATGTAGAGCGTAAGGAATCGAAGAATCCTTTTATGGGTGAGAATGTACAAGGCGTTTCCCGTAACTGGATCAACCACGGGAAGACGATGGACCCTATTGTGATATATAAAAACATCAATAAAATACACATCGATAAAAAATTTAACAAAACAATGAAATACCATGATTATTATATTAGTATCTTATGTAAAACTTAACCATATTTCCGGTATATAGCTAAACTTTGATTTTTGGCTTACATTAAAGTTACATAAGGGCACGTGTAAAGTGAGTTTTTATTTTCGAAAAATTTTGAAACTAATATTTTTTTCAATTATTAAAAAAAAAAAATTTTTTTTAGAAAAAGCATTTTATGCATACATACTAAATTTGGCAATTTTTTAAAAAATTTGCGTTTTATTTTAAAATAATTTTTTTCTAAGTTTTGAAAATTTCACAAAAATATAAACTGACTTTGCAGCCCTAAGAAAAATACACTTTTCGCATGATAAGCCGATTAAAAAAAGTCTGAATTTTAATTTTTTTAAAAGAATTTACAAAACCTTTTAAATTTCATATGGCATTTTGTATTTTTGTTTAAAAAAAAATTTTTTAAACCCAAGAGACGTATATATATGTATGTAATATGTTTGGCCTAATTTTAAACAATTTGTTATTTTGATTCTTAGACCATACTGATTTGGGTATAAATCGCTCTAGCGGGCGCATTACTTTTTAATATATATCTTTGAGAAAAATTGGCTTGTTAAATTAATATTTTACAAGCTCGTTTAAAACGCTTACAGATGCATTTTTACTTTAGACCTTAACCCATTCCATTTAATAAAAGTGTCCTTGTTTAAAAAACGAATAGCAAAAAAATAGCAAAAAACGTTGGCAGATTTATATTTAAGCGAAAGGTTAAAATAAAATGACAAGTTTTTTGAAAAAATGCAACTACCTGTTTTTAACTAATAGCCTAGCAGCTTGAAGTAAATTGACTCGAGGGTCGACCCAAAGAAAGGGCCGTCTGTGTTCCTTCAAAAATTCATCTCGCCACGTTTGAATTTTATGCTCCTCGAGGTTTTCAGACACGCTAACAGCTGTAGGAGAATCCTTTCCATCGCTCGTATTGCCATGTTCACGTTCTTTAAATGGGTTAGGTAATATTAACAAAATGCCAATTCATTTTAAGATTAAACAAACAGTATCAATGAACTAATATTAAAAAACATTAATGTGGGTTTATATGAACACCAAATAAGAGAAATACAGATAATTTCAAGATAATAAACAGTTACATACAAATTATATTTTTGATTTATCAAAATTAAATTTGTATTTTAAGCAAATTTTTACAAAATTTAGTAAATTCATTTTTTAGGAAATATATTTCGATTAATAAGTTAATAATCTAAATTCCTGAAAAAAAGAAATTAAAGAAAAATGTATTTGACTTATTAAATTACCTTAACAAATTAAATAAAAATGTTTGTAAGCCCTTAGATTCGCAAAAATTTTTCTTAAGGGCATGTGCAAAGTGAGTTTTTATTTTCGTAAAATTTTAAAAATTTTGAAAAAAATTTATTTAAATTTTAATTTTTAAAAAGTTGCCAAATTTCATATATGCACATAAAATGCTTTTTCTAAAATAAAAAATGTGCGACAACTTTTTAAATATTTACGTTTCATTATAAAATTTTTGAAATTTTCAGAATTTTTAAAATTTTACGGAAATAAAAACTCACTTTGCACGTGCCCTAAGCTAAGCACAACTTTTTTTCATAAAAACTTGACAAATGAGAAAAAAAGACGCGTAAACGCAAATAACTTTCACATATTTTTCCATATAAAATTTAAACAATTATTACTTCGAAGCGTGCGTAACACATTGATGAAATCGGTGATGGTAAGCATACCCACAAACGATTGCGTCTTACTGTCCCACAGGGGTGCGGCCCGAACTCCGTTATAGACGAGGGCGAAGAAGGCCTTTTTGACCGGGAGATTCGTGTCGAATATGACCATTTTCCCACTCGTCGGAATGAGGTCGTAGCACGTGTGGAGTTTCATGAAATTTTGAATGATGAGCTCGTCACGGGGCAAGGCAAAGATTTCCTGGTGGCCCGGAATTCCGGTAAGGAAGGCGGGATTGGTGTAAGGATCAGATAGGGTAGGCCTCCTAGCTATAAAAAGCAAAATCGCAACACTTTATTGGCTTAGAACGGGAAGCTCCTTTCACATTTAAATAAAATGGAGTGGAGCGAGGACTGGTACTTTAAAATTACATTATATTAATTCAAGGAGCTAAAGATTCGAAAAAATTGGCCATCTATTTTGAAAGCACTTTACACTAATTTTCCTGTAAAAGAAGGCATGTGGAGCTGAACCGAGCTGACTCGCCTGCGGCGGCGTTTAACACAATATCAATATGACTCCTTTTTTTATTTGAATCAAACAGCAAGGTTAACTACCACGGCTTAGTCTCAAAATGTGCCCTTCTGACGTTTCACATCTACTTGTAATTTTATAACTTCGTTTTGTGTCCCCTATATAACATGTTAAATTTTAAAGAAGACATATAGTTGACTTTAAAACAGTTTCTCTTTTAATTAAAAAACGTGATTTATAAAATATTTTAGTATATTTTATCAAAAATACACATGAGTTACTTTAAAATAACTCAGAGAATTTTCCTGAACCAAAATAAATAAGCTGGACTTAATATTCATATCCTTTTTTTGATTTATAAAACTTTGACTTGTTAAATACATTTTAATTTATAATATGGACGTTTTTTGTAAGTTAACAAAATCACATTTACTGTAATTAAAGTACAATATGTCTGTGGTCAAAAAATTTAATTACAAGCTCATAACCTATGTCAAATATTTAAACTCTATGCGGGTCAGGCTTTATATAAATCCTTAAAACTTTTTATAATTAATAGAAATTTTAATGAAGATAAAAAATTGATACTAATTACAATATCTGCATTAGCCTTATATGGCCCTAATTATCCAACTATTTAGTCTAGCCCACACATGCTCAATTTTATTTAATTCCAAATCAAAATATTGTTGAAATTATGACAGTATTTATGTTGTTGTATATATCAGAGATCCGCAGCCGGCCCGGAAACCCGGACCCAGGCCGGCGCTGACTGGAAAAAATTAACATCCGGGCGGGCCGGGCCTGACATAATAAAAAAAAAATTTCGCCCGGGCCAGCGCAAAAATTAACGAGCCGGGCCTAGGTAGGCCCGGCCCGGGTTGGTTAAATAAATTAATATATATATAAAATTATTTATTAAATTATTTTTTATTAAACTTCATTACAGCATAACTTCTCTGTACATAAGTTTTTCTTTTAATATAGATTTAATGGCCTATTTTTTTGTCACTATAATTTTCATTCATTGATAAAATTAATTTTCCCGCAATATGGACCTAAAACAAAAAATTGAAGATAAGATTGTTGATGAAAGATCCAATACGCTGGACCAATTTCAACCTCCTTTTTGAGGACAACAAAAAATTAGGTATAATATCAATTGAACCAATTTTATTTTAATTATTTTATTTTTTTTATAATTTTTAGATTACGTTATATGCAAAAATTGTAGAGAGGTTTTAAAATACAGCCATAGAACAGGAACCTCAAACACTTAGCAGGCATAAATGTCAAAAAAAAACTGTCAGAGAATGAAATAACAAAATACACTAATAAGACTTCCTCCACTATTACGAGAATGAAGAATCTACTCCTTAAAGACCTAGTTTTTATGGTATCAAAGGATTTGGGACCTTTTGAAATTGTTCATGGGCAAGGTGACTGTTAGAATTATATGCTAAAAATTAAAGGCTGATAATATTAAATGCTATTATAATATTTTTATATAAATAGGGTTTTTAAAATACTCCCAGACCATAATAGAAATAGGAAATAGATTTGAATTGATATCAATGAAATTTTAGCTTCACCTTCAACTATATCAAGAGAATTAGAGGATGTATATTTGGAAGTCAAGTCAAAATTACAACACTCTTACCAAAGTTTTATATAAAGTTTCCTCAACTATGGATATATGAACTGATAATTATAAAAAAGTGAGCTATCTCAGTCTGTCCATTCATTACATAGATGAGGATATTGAAAATTATAATAATAATTAAACCCAGGTTTTTGCCGGGCTTAAAATTTTTCTTCCGGGCCGGGCTCAAAAATTTAAAAAAAACCGGGTTGGGCCGGGCCAGGGTAAAGGCAAAAAAAATTGAACCCGGGCCAGGCCAGCGTAAAGGTAGAAAAATTAAAACCGGGCCGGGCTCCCAAATTTTGGTTTTTGTGGATCTCTGGTATATATAAGTTGGCATAAATATAAATCATAAAAAAATACTATTAAAAAACAGTAAGTCAATAATTTGGGCCCAGTTTTTGTAACTAGGCTTTGGTTAAAAAACAGCAGCAATAAATATATTTTAGCTTTGCAATTTTTTATTATATATTTCAATGTTTTTGAATATTTTTTTGGACATAGGTATTTTAATGTTTTGGATTTAGTGCCATTAAAATGATCAAATTAAAATAAAATCTCTTGTATTTAAAAACATTAAGCAAAAATACTAAACAGGCCTAATGATTATATTAACTAATACCAGGCCAGATATAGATAAAAAAACTTATTATATAATTTTAATTGTTTTTAAATTTCACTGGTTAAAATAAAATTATGCAGACAAAAAATGTACTTCAAGATGTTTAATACACAAAATTTTACAATAAAAAAAATTGACAAAAAGTAAATAAAAGTCAATAAAAAATATAAAACTACCTGTACATAAATTACTATAAAACTAAATATATTAAATAATCAATTACTGGTTTGTGGAACAAAATCTGAAGATCTTAATAAAGCATTCTCTTCAGGTGAAAAGGGGTCATAAGATCTTAAAAGCAAATCAGTTTTATCCAAGTTAATATTTGCCATCATCACGTCCTTGTTAGTCTGATTTTCAGTTAAATTTTCATTAACTTGGTGGTGTTTAAAAGGAGTATGCAGTCTAAAATTAAATATAAATATATATAACCCATATATATAAATATCAATAAATAAATTTTTTATAATATTAGCTACATGTAAAACAAATATAATATAACTTCATGCGGGGAGATTTTTCAGCAGTATTCTTTGGGGTTGAAGTATTGGGTTTCTTTTTCGAACGGCCGGGTTTGGGGGATAAAGCTCTAAATGCAAAATCCATTTTTCAAATCAGTTGTTTATATGGGGAGGGTAAAATTTTGCGATAAACCATCTTATTGGTTTTCCTCTGATTGGCTCACGTGACAATATCACGTTACAAATAATGTAAAAAGCATGTGTGATTTTTATATGTCCTATTATATTTAATTTATTTAATATTTAAAACGGTGCAAATATTTGTATCTTATAATATTAGTTTCTTACGTCAATTTTGTTTTTCTTTATATAAAACCTTTCTTATTCACATTGTTTGATATTATTTTTGGCTTATTCTTTTAATTTATGATAGTATATTGTACTATTGTTTTTAATTTAATATAAGTATATTTTTGGTTTCTTATTAAACCGTGTCTTGTAGTTACATATTTAAGTTAAATTAAAAATGGTAAAATTTTATATGTCCATGTCTTATTAATTTAAAAAAGGTATATTTGTTTTATACTACTTCTTGTTGATTAAACCTTGACTTGTAATATAAGTCTTTGCATTAAGGTTTAACATATATTTATTTTGTGTCTTGCAATTGTAATTCTTGATCATATTTTTTGAAGCTTATATGTTATTATTAAATATAGGTGTATGTTTGTGCGTTTAAGTTAATAGTGTGTCAGTCAGACGAGGCGTAAAAGTTCAACAGACATTTGCTTGTTATATATTCGCTAAATATAAATCCATCTTGATAAGGTTGATTAGCAAATGTAAACGGCGATCAATTTATTAAACCTTTCGAGTGCTTTTTCAAAGTTAGTTAAAAACTTTGGTGACCTAATCGACACTCCAAGCACTTAATCATGTTTTGACATAATCAAGATATAGCCGTGGTTACGTTCCCACGTTACATAGGGAAAAGGGGGGGGATGGATTGGTCAAAACGACCAAAAAGTATACCTATTTAATTCTACTATCATATACTTTTTGTTGACTTGAATAACTTTGTGCCTATACGGTCTTGTATTAACGACGTATCTCTCTAGTGTCTGCCTTATCAACTGATAGTAGGATACATGCCTTACGTGCTTAAACTGGGAATAAAAAATTTTGATTAATTTCTGGAAAGGGAGCTTAAAACGGCCACATCCAAGACTTCGGGCAAGGGGAAGGTTACGTTTAATAGCAATGTAGGTCTCAATTGACCTTTAATTGGAATAAATTCCTTTAAAGATGATCTAATGGAAGTCAAGTTGCCAGCAACCATAAAAATTCTCGCTTCAAAAGCTTATATTAATCCGCAATTGGGACTATTGGATCTTTCCAGACCCCAGAACTTTTTAAATATTGAATATCTTAAAATATAATATATATTATTGGCCAAAATTTTGTGACTTTTTTCTCAAATAAAATAAATAAACATAACTAGTAATTTAAATTTGATCTAAATCTAATAAAAAAATATATTTTGAAATTAGTTGTTGTTGTTTATTGCCCCATTCGTTGGAAGTTGGTAGTGAGATTGAGCGGGCAGCTGATAATGGATTGATCCAAAGATATATAGGAGAGATAGGAGGCACGCGGTTAGGGCATATGAGCCAGTGTTGTATACCGTCAGATGCTGATTTGCTGTCGTAGCAAATATTGTTATTCTATTGGGGTGTATATATATCCCACACTCTCAATCTTAATGTTAAAAACCATAATATATTCTCAATGTAAATTTTAAAATAAATTGCAACCAACTCCTTATGTATATAAATTGTTTGTAATGTATAATAGTGATAATAATACTAGGAACTATTTTATTTTCTTCATAAAACTAGTTTAAGGGTATAAATACGTTTTTTCTTTGAAATAATTTAGACTTTTAAAGTTATAGAAGTTCAAGATTGGGGTTCGTATGGACCCCACTGCATCATACGCGCTACAAAAATTTCATCCTACCATTTGCGGGTTAAAGTTGTTTTAAATTAAAAATTGGATCTTGGGTACAAAAAGGGGACCGCTTAATGATTATTCGTCCTGGCTTAACCTGATGTCCAGATTAAAACGGAACGTTTAGGTCAATTTTAGCTTGGGAATTATGTTCATCAACCAAACCGTAAACTCGTCTAACTTATTACCAACCCTAAACTAGATGCACTTTTATACTAGCTACCTCACCCTAACTAGGTTTTCGGAATTAGATGTAATGAATTAGAGAATGCAACAAGAAAATAAATGCGGTGCCGGAGGTTAAATTCTCGGCCCGCAGTAAGAAAGACTGCAAATAATTATTTTAAAAAAGAATAAAAAAGAATCAACGTCGATTTATACCATCAGATATGACTTTTCTGACCATAAACAATGTCGACCGACAACTCCCCGCTGTTATTATATATAAACGGCAGATAACCTTTTGGGGGATAGTCGGTACAACATTAAAGGATTTAACGGTCGGTGGCATTCCCAAGTGCGGAGTTATTGACGCAAGCACTACAAATGGAGCCCACATTAATTCAACAAGAAAAGACTTATCCGCCCAGGACTTTGTAGAGATTGACAAATTATTACCTCTTTCTCGATTTAGGGAGTGCTAAAACATTTGAATTTGATCACAAACTAAACAATTTTAATATTATTAACTAATTTAATATTGTTAATTATTAAAATTTTTACGTAAAGCAAAAATGGTTGTGATTTATTTGATGACTAAGCTCTTAGTATTATTTTTAAATAATAAAAATTTAGAAGTTAAAAAGATATTATGTTTAGAATTTATTAATAATTCACTATCACAAAATAATAAGAATATTACAAAAGATGATATAAAATATTGCTGCAATTTATTAATGATGTGCTAGTTTAATTGTTTTACATATTACCAAATAGTGAAATGAAAAGACTGTAAATATTATCATAATTGTTGAGAATTAAATGATAATCCACCATAAAAAAATAAAAATAATAAAAGATCATATAAAATATTGCTGCTATAAATTTACTAATTATGTGGTAGTTAATTGTTTTATAAATATATTAAAAATAGACTTATAAATGCTTTAAATCATTATAATTTGAAAGATGATATTTAAGGGAAACTATAATTATTAATTAAAATTTAATAAATATTTAAAAATTCTTTGAAAATAAAAAAATGTATAAGATAAAATAATATAAATTTAAAAAAATAATATTTTTTAAATAATTAAATTTTTAGATATTCATTAAATCTAGTATCCATTATTTAATTGTTTTATCTATATAATAAAAAAAGATAATGATAAAAATGTAAAAATTTGATAAAAGAACAACTTGACTAAATGTTTAATTGACTAGACTAGTTTAAAAATAAATATTGAATTAAAATATGTTACAAATAAAATAAAAGTGTCATAAAAGGTATAAAAAACAAACTTAATCACTAGTCTCCTCCTTTTTTTTTAATATTCTCATCACTCTAGCTCTTCATTAATTTTAGTTGTGCAATTCTCTCCACATAAATTTTTTTAGTTTTTGAATCACTTATATTAAATGTTGAAGTACAATAGATGTTTTGATGAAAAATAATAATTACCATTTTTTTCTTTCTTAATCTTAAAACCCTGCCTTCAAAATTATAATAAATTTTTTCTTACTTAAAAGAGGTGAAAAGGGTTTTAAAAAAAAGGTATGTTAGAGTCTGCTTCTCTAATAATGTCATTTTGTTGTGTTCGTGCTTGAAAAAGCTTAAACTTGTGAGTTGACTTGGTTGAGATATTGGTGTAAAACATTGCATAATGTATTGATACTTTCACTAGGCTCCAAATGGCCATTGAAAGGATTGATTCTTCAATAATGGGGGTTATTTGGCATGGTTGGAAATTATGGTCAATTGGAAATTTATTATTATTAGGATTGTGGTGGTTTTTTCAATGGGGGTTATTTGGCATGGTTGAGTGGTTTTAGGTTTGTGAATGATCATCAGATTGGAAAGTGCTCCGGTATTCACTTCATTTATAGGTATTTGGCATGGTTGAGTGGTTGTAGATTCATGACGATCATATTGGAAAGTGCATTGTTATTCACTTCACTGGCAGGTGTTATTACTTAAAATAATTAATAAAGGTGCATTTATTAAATTGATTTGACAATAAAAATTAATAATTTAAATTAAGTTACATATATTAGCCATTTTTAATTAAATGCAAAGAATAATATATTTATAATAAAAATTAATTTTTTTTATGAAAAAAATAACCTAAGTTTTGAAATGTTAGGGTATTTAATCCATGTTCCTGATCATATGTCACCATTAATGGGGAAGAGCCTAACAAAATTAATAGATTTAGTTACTTGTACAACTTCTGTTACATTGGTGGAATGCCCCAAAAAGAGGCTATTAATCACATAGAGAGCAATGATAAATTTTGTTTTTTTTCTTTTGGTAATCTTAAATGCTTTACCTGTAGCTTTTATCAACCTAAACATCTTACATAAAATGTTAAATGCCTCTTATAACTTCAAAATTCTTGCATGCTATTTAGCTTTTACTAATATTTAAAAGTAAATTTATTCAGCTCTTAGCTTTTCTATACAGCTATTTTATTATATATTTAAATAACATATAACATAATATTAATATAATAAAAAGAGACTGTAATCATGGCGATAATGGTTAAGAGGATAGAAAGGTAAATCTATAAATCCTTTAAATCTAGGTTTCAACTCCTAACATTATTATTTTCACGGTTTAACCTAAATCAATTATAAATAATATTGGTATAAATTAATACTAAAGGCAAATATCACAAGTAGAACATATTATGTTAAATTTTTCCAAGCGGTAAATTTTTTCTCTGGATTTGGGCTTTTTACTGGATTTGGGACGATCGCATTCCCACCCGGCCCCGTTTATATCCATATGAAATTAAATGTCCTATTTTTAATGCAAACATAATTAAAAATAAAACAAAATACTGAGATATAGTTTTATAGATAAATACAAACCTATATTTTGTTGTAATATTCTGATGTATCTATAGGCAAGTTTAAATATTAATTATTTGATAAATTTAAAAAAAACTATACAATTTTTAATTTATAATTTTGAGACATTATAAAAGTTGTTAGTATTGTTTAAAATTAAATTAAAATTAAGTAAAATATAAAAAATTAAAAGGTTTAATATAAAATTAAAAAATAAATAAAATTTAACTCGCTGTATAGTAGCCCATAGGTATTGTTATTTAAGATTTGAATTTTTAAAAAATTAAAAATGTAGTAAATTGCAAGAATAACATTTACGATAGTTTACGGCTCAGTGACACTTGATTTTGTCAACGCGACATATTTTTTAGAGTTTAAAAAACTTAGACCGACTGATCTGATGCGAACTAAGGCCAAGTAATTTTTATATAGGCCGAGCAGCGCAAACCGGAGGCCCAATTCTAGCTATTATTATTTGGGGGGGGGAGGGGAGAGGGAGGGCTAAAAAATATATGTACACTTAAATCTATGTTCAAAATTTATATTATTTGAAATATGGCCTCACAACTTGACGTTGAAGGCCAAATAACAAACTTAAAGAAAAAATGTTAAATAAATTAGAAACGCATTTGTAATTACATAAAAAGTATACAAAATTATTAGTAACACATTCTTTGTAATTATTAAGTTATTTTATTAAAAATTTGGCTACGTCAATTTCTTAATGAATTTTTATCAATATAACATATTTTAAAAAAGGGTCTAATTTATTTATATCTAAAAAAAGGATAATTAAATTTATAAAGTGAATTTAAAGATTCTAAATAAACATAATAGGTAAAAAAATCTATTATTAAAGAAATCTATAAATAAATCAATAATATTAAAACATATACTTTATTTTTTCATTAATAAATGAATTATTCTCAAACTTATTAGAAGGGATTAGGACCGGTACCGGAACCGAAACCAAAAAGGCGGTACTTGAAGGGCCGCTCGGTACCGGAACCGGTACTGGTTCTAAGATATAAAAATACGGTTCCGCGGTATCAAAATATATTAATAGCTTAAAATTTTAATTATGACATAGTGTTTGGAAATCTACACTAAGTAGTTTGATAATTGCATTCCGCAAATCCCCTAATTAGCAATATAATCTTAGGCTTAAGCTCAGTAATCAAAATATTTTTATAACATTGGTTTGAAGATTTATATCTTCTATATAATTTAAAAAATTTAATTTAATTATGAAATAAAATATTTAGGCTAAAAAATTAATAATTTATATATTTTAGTAATATATATACATAAATATTAAAATATAAAACTATTTTAATCATACCGAAATTAATATTTGATAAAACTACATTTTTAGATGTTTAACATCTGTATTAAACTCATTAACCCAATTATAATTTTCAAATAGCTTCTAGACGTTCACCACTCCCAAATTCAATCTTTCAAAAAATAAGTACTCGTCAATTAAGTAAGCTATTATATAAAATTAATATATAAACAATACTTATATTTGTGTTTTAAAAATTATGGTTAACCTTTTAATGTGCTAAAATTTAATTTCTCGATTATTGCATATAGAAGATTAATTTATTTTAATTAATAATGATATAGATTGTATATAAAGAAAACAATCTAAACATGGTTATAAAATGAGGAATATAGTGGCAAAATAAAAAACTTATAAAAAAAAAATAAAATTATAGGTGAGCAAAATTTGTAATGTAAAAAAAAAGAGAAGGAAAAATATTAGATAATAAAAAATAAAGTTTTTATAGTTCTTTTTCTTTTTATTGAATAAATTAACGTTTTGAGGCTAAATTAAATTTTATAGGTACTATCATAATTAAATAAATGTTGTACCCCGTGGTACCGGAATCAGTACCAAGTACCGGTACTTGAGCTGAGCTGGTACCGAAACCGGTATCGGTACTAAAATTTCGGCGTTTCCAATCCCTGCTTATAAGTAAAAAATAAATAAAAATCAAAAAAATCTTTAGGTTCAGTTTTTCTTTTATCTACAAATATATCATTGTCAGTTAAAAAAGTATTATATTCAGAACAGTTTTTAAAGAAATCTGTAAATATATTTGTATTTCTTAATTGTTTAATTTCTAATACACTGGTGTTTTTAGTCAAAAGTTTTAGAAACATAAATTTTTTTGCATTAAAACTAATCATTAATTGCACACATCAACAAACATCAATGTCAGAAACGTAAATTAAATGAAAACACAAAAAAATGCATACCCGTGATAGCCCAATCGCATATTTATTTTTTGTATATCTTAGATTCTTCCGTCTATAACAAAAAATGGCCTTTTTTGACCGAATTGACATATTTAAATATATCTTAAAAAAATTATAAAATCATTTTTGTATAAAAATTCCTTGTAACTTGTTTTTATAATCAAAAATAATGGAATATAAATTTTATTAATACATCAAATCAAGCTCTTACATAATCATTTAGATAATACAAAATATTTCGCGTCCAAACTTAAATACGACATGATATATTATCGAATTTTAATGAAAATATTAATTTGAATTGTATTTAGCAATTTAACTATCGTAATGCAAAAATAAAAATAATATTTTTTTTGATTTTTAAATCCTTTTGTTTATTTGTACTTTTTTCCTAAAATTTTTAATGTTTATACAAGGAATTAAAAAAAGCGAAATTTTTTATATCCATACTGGTTCCGGTACCAGCTCAGCTCAAGTATTGGTACTTGGTAATGGTTTTCGGTACCAGGGGGTACAACAATTATTCACTTATGACAGCACATAAAATTTAGGTTATATTAAATGTATATATTTACACGTATACAATACATCATTTAAAATTTATTTAAACATAGTAAAATGATTAAATTTAACAAATAAGAATCTGTTTACCCGAATCTGAAAGAATATATTTCAAAGTTAAGAAGGCTCTTTTAACACTTACCTAAAAAATATATAATTAAATTACTTGGGTAGCAGGGACAGCTAAAACAAGCCCAGATAAAATATACAATGGGTGAGAAACAGAGTTTCTTCCCAAAATTTTAAAAATGACCTATCTTTTAAAACTCTTTCATGTTTTTCAAAATTGTCTAACTCAGCATATACCCCAACAACATTGGCTTCTAGTTTGAATTTCTCTCTTCTGAAACTTCTTTTGAGAAGAACTTTGAAATCATTATCAGATATTTGGTTTATTGTTTCTTCCTCCTCAAAAACCATACAGTTATCACATTTATTTTGCAAACAAAATAATCTAATTTATAAATTGTTTATACTCTTCTGTTCACCAGTGAGCAAACAGTTAAATCTAGGGTCTAAGAACACTGCTGGGTATAATACGGGTGATTATTGAATTTCTCTTTTTTTCACAGTAATTAACTCTTCGGAGCCTTTAATTTTTTTAAGCCGCACAATAACTTCTGCCACATGCCATAAAAATATATTAACTGAGACTTTTGCAAATTTTGGGTTGCCACATGTACTGGATATAAAAAACTCGTTTTGGGGGGGTGGGTTGGTGGGGGGGGGGGGGGGGGGGGGTTTTTTGGGGGGGGTGGGGGGGGGGGGGGGGATTGGGAAAAAAAAAGGGGTATTTGTTTTAAATTTTCTAAACCTACTCTGAGGTTTCCAATTGGAGAAAAACTGGGAGATCCAAACACTCTGCTCTGTCATACAAAATGTGGAGGACCATCTGGTTGGAAGAACTATAATTGCCTGAGGCAATTCTAATGTTGCAAATAACTTTGTAAAACTTTGGATCCTTATAGTTTTTACTAATATTGAAAATTCCAAATTTAGTTCGGGCCGATAACTGAGAAATCAAATTTTGTTTGTGCCGATTTAGAATAGAGGTCAATAATATTCCGTGCAGGATAACAAATGGGGGGGGGGGCGAGTAAATGACTAGCTTCGTGTTGTTGCTTTCCTAGAATTATGAATTGGGAAATAGAATAGTATATCGTTTGTTAAAATTCTTCCGATGCATATTCATAAACATTGCATATATTATCGACATATCGTTCGGCAATAATTGAAGGTAAAATCCAGAATGTTATCATAACAATGATTTTTAATTATAACTGGTTCGTTCGAGGGTTTGGCGGCACCAATTGTTTTAGGGTAATAAAGAATATTAAGTTGATTGGTGATCCTTGATGGAATATTACAGTGAGTTATTCTATTACATGTATTGATAGACTGAAGATCTAAAAATACATATCCTAGTGGCTAGGACACTAGAATATTATTGTAACTTATAATTTAAATATATGTTTGGAATTATAAATTTTTTAATTAAACAAGTTAATTAAAATAAAATTATGATCTACATTTAAAAACTAAAACTTTTTTATTATAAAAAGAAACTTTTTTTGCAAGTCGTGATGACACAGCTGAATTTAGCACATTAATCAATAAATTTTCTAGTAGTATAACATAAGTATTACGGGCTAAGACAGTATTGAAACTTTTTTTCTAGGTATTCTTTCATAATAGTTATTAGGTATATGAAATGTTAGTAATGTATAATAATCAAGGACTGGGTAAATTTAAAAAAACGGTTCCGCGGTACCAAAATATATTAATAGCTTAAAAATATTTAAATTATAACATAGTGCCTGGAAATCTACACTAAGTAGTTTGATAATTGCATTCCACACTAAATCACCTAATTAGCAATATAATCTTAAGCTTAAGCAGTAATCAAAATATTATTATAATAGTTTGAAGATGTATATCTTATATATAATTTAAAAAATTAAATTTAATTATGAAATAAAAAGCTAAAATATTAATAAATTATGTATTTTAATAATATACATAAATATTTTTTATTAATTTTTAATTTTTTATCAGAGTTTTAGCTATAAAACTATTTTAATCATAGCGAAATTAATATGATGCAACTAAAATTTTAGATGTTTAACATCTGTATTGAACTTATTCATTGAATTATACTTTTCAAATAGCTTTTAGACGTTTACCACTCCCAAATTTAATCCAAATGTATTATACACAGCAGGGTTTTTAGACCCCAGATTTAACTGTTTGCTCACTGATGAACTGAAGAGTATTTCTAAACTACATATAAAGAATTTATAAATTAGAATATCGTTTGCAAAATAAGTGCGACAACTGTATGGTTAATGAGGAGGAAGAAAAAATAACCCAAATATCTGATGATGATTTTAAAGTTTTTTTCAAAAGCAGTTCCAGAAGAGATAAAAACGTTGTTTGCTGAGTTAGACAATTTTGAAAAACATGAAAGAGTTTAAAAAATAGGTCATTTTTAAAATTTTGGGAAGAAAACTCTCTGTCTCATCCAGAGTTGTATATTTTATACTTGTTTTAGCTGTCCCTGTTACTCAATTAATTTAATTATAATATTTTTTAGGTAAGTGTTGAGAGCCCTATTAACTTTGAAATAAATTCTTTCAATTGGTAATCGATAAAATTTTAATTTGCTAAATTCAATTATTTCACTTCGTTTAAATAAAGATTTGAAATAATCTATTGTATACGTGTATATATACATTTGTCTAATTTACAAATAAATATAACTTAAATTTTATGAGCTATCTTTATTGAATAATTGTTGTACCCCGTGGTACCGGGACTAGTACCAAGTACCGGGACTTAAGCTGAGCTGGTACCGAAACCGGCACCGGTATTAAAAATTTTGGCGTTTCCAATTGTTTATAATCATTAATTTATTTTTTTGTATTTGTAATTCAAAATATTATTTTATCAAATCAAAAAACTTTTGAGAGTCATAAGTTAACTACAGAGATTTAACCTGCCTTATTAGGGAAATATCAAATCTTTTACCGTTTTTTCTAATCAAACTTAATTAGGCAGCTATAAACCAGGGATTGGGACCGGTACATTAATCGGAGACGAAAACTGCGTTGCTTGGCGGGTCGCTCGGTACACCGGTACCATCTTAAATTTTTTTTAATTTTAAAATAGGTCTAAACGCGCCCTTTTAAAAAAAATTTTGCTGTTAAAAATTGCTAGATCTGTTGAGAATAATTTTATTTAACATATTAAAATAAAATTAAACATAATACCATTGCATCTATCCTAATTTACTAATCATATGATTTTTAAATTAGGCTAGGCTATCATGGAAAAAAATGAGTTTGTACCTATTGGTAATTTACAATCAAATTATATTATAAGGTGATTCTAAACTTGAATTTATGACAACAGAAAATGAGAAAAATTCGCTATACACTCATCCCAATATAAGATTTGCAGCTTCAAAATACCCATATACAGCCAAACAAACCATAATTGGCTTGATTATATGTCTTACCATAATAGTAAGCAAGTTTATTATGATTTTTTTCTTTTTATATAACTGTTATTTTTTATTTACTTTAATAATCTTATCCTTGTTTTTAAAATAAAAATTATAAATTTAACATTTGTAAGTATCATTAATCATGTTTTTCCAAAACTATGGCATACTAAAATAATGACCATTTTTTATATATTGGCCTTCACATATAATTTTTTTTATTTTTTACTACCAAGAAAATGTTGATACAATAATTTTTGCCTTGAATAAGTAAAATTTTTTTTTAATGTACCCAAGTTATTTAACAGTTATAAATTTTTTTTGTCTGTAATGTTTTGATTTGATTTAAAATAATAAATAAAACACTTGAAATATTTATGAAATCGAATTCTTGTTTATTAGACAACTATAAAAAACTCAAATTGCAAAAAATACAATTAGTGATTTTATTAAAAAACTGGTTATGCATTTTAACAAAAATTGTGTCAGGACAAAAATAAAAATAGATTGGAATTAAATTTGAAACAATTGTTATAAACAGGGTTCTTTATTTTTCATTATTATTGACAGGTACTGCTAACAAATATATGATATAAATTAATTTTTAAAATTATCTTCTACTCATTTCATTGATAAGCATTGCTATAAACTTATGACAATTAAAATTCCACTGAAATTAGTATGCTTTTAGTTTTAAAATATACTGGACTTATCTCTATGTGGCAGGCACAGGGACATACAAAGAAAATGTTTAGGAAAAAAAGGGATATAAAATCACTGTATTATAAGATGTATTTGTTAGTTATTATAAATTAAGGTTAACAATTAGCCTAAATGTAATTTATATGCATATTAATACTTAGTTTACTTTCTTAGGCCAAGTGCAAAGTGAGCATTTATATTCCTGAATTTTGAGAATTTTGAAATATTTTTTATTTAAATTTTTAAATTTTTTTTTTACGAAAATAAAACTCACCTTGTCCCTTTATTAGTATTATTATTTTAAATGTATAGATAGCCTGTTGGCAAAGGTTATTTTGGGATTAACTCATCGCTAAGCCTTGCTATTATTTATAAGGGTGACCACCAGAAAAAATTATAGGCCATCGGTTTATGAACCTAATTGATGTATTATTAAATCTCATCATCTTTACGAGCCAATACCTAATGTCCACAGGGCCGTAGGACCACATAATATACTTTTGCGGAACTCAAAATTTAAATTTTTTTTTTAAAAATATAAATCGCTTAGAGCCTGTCGTGCCCTTTATTGATTAAACTCATGGCTTCTTAGCGATAAATGGGCGCAGATCGGATATTCTTCTAAAGACGGTAATAAGGTCTTACACGACATGCTGATCACAAATCTGTTACTTCAACTCCTAGTTCTCCTCTTTTTTGAAGATATTTGACTTTAAAGGCTTTCAAATGGTAGTTTCGATTGATAAGATTTGAATTATGGTAGAAGTTATGTTAGGTTAGTATTAGGGTTAGGTTAGCCTTAAAACGTAATGTTTAGGGTTAATTAGGGTTAGTGTTAGGTTTGAGTTTTGATGGAAAACAGATTCGTAATTAGCGTGTCAAACGTGACATAAAAACAATGATTTATAAAAATCGGAGTTTTGCCCATCCATATAAGGTAATTGTGCCAAATTATTAATACCAGTTTTGATTTTGCTTATAAAAACTTGTGGTTTGGGAGTTTCATCTAGAATTTTTTTTCCATCAATAGATGGCGTACCTGTTTGTGGACTTGGCTTCTTTTTTAATAAGATCTAACAAGCGCCGGTGAAATAGTATTTTAGGTCTAGTCTCGGAATCGTGTCGCAATCAACTAATAACCAGTTGCTTATCTTGATACAACACTACTAAGTTTTTTACATGCGCTCAAAGTCCAACCGATTTCCTTGCCATAATTCACTTGATTATATATCTTTTTAGATACTACGCCCTTAACGATTATATTAATTCTGTGTTTTTTTCTCCCAAATTGTCCAGTCATTTATCTATTTAATTTCATTCTATTAGTCCCGCCTAATTGAATTTTAATGAATAATTTCTTTGTAAAATAAATGTAAAGACTTGTTGATCGGTGTAAAATACAAGATTTAATTAGAACTATTAACTGCTTTCTAGAAAACAACTAAATGATTTTGATAATTATGCGCGCTCGTATCAATTTTGATTGGGGACATATTGATAAATTTTTTGTTATCCTACCTGCATACACTATTATTCTAAACGATTTATAGTGCAAAATACTGATTTTAGACGTAAGTTTCACCATTTTATTTGTGCCAAAAAGTTTTTTTTGGGTGAAAAGTTTAGTTTGTAAGTCGACAATTTATATAATACCTTATTTCTTTCAAATCGACATTTTATGTAGATAAATAAATTTGACCTTAAATGTAATTATTTAGTACAAATTTTTAAACAAAACCTTTCCAAATTGCTTATATGTCGTTAGATTTTTCAACATTTTTTTAAAGAGCTTTTTCCCTTCCAGGCAAACAGTTAGGAAAAGAAACTATTTTGCAATTAGTATGTGCATGTTAGTGGAAAATATTGCAAGGTACCACTAAGATTGCATCATTATAAACTAGATAATGATTAAAATGATGCATTTTAAATTTAGTAGGAATAAAAACTGATCACATAATTTTTCGCCCGTAATTTTGTTGAGCATGTCTAACTCCCACAAATGACCAAATGTGTTATCACACTTAAAAAAATACCCTAAGGCGTTTTCGTTGAAATCAATGCGTTTTTTTTTGAATTTGCGAGGCTGTGATTAAGGCAATTCTACAACCGTCTTCTCTTTTTATGTATGCATAATTAAATCATGTCACATGCAAAATTTAGTATATTATTTCCAAACCAAATGGATAGATGCTTAGTAAAAATATAAGGTATGTGCACTCCATCAATAAATTGAATGATTGGATACATGCCACAACGATGGATTATTTGGATATTCAATAACGGCGACAAAATTAGCCAATGTGGATTTATTTTTTAGAGCTATAATTTAATGTCGATAGGTGGAAACTTAGGTTAATAATATTTGATTTGTTTGGTCAAAAAAATTATTGTATGTTTGATTTGTATTATAAATAAACGTAATAAAAATTAATTAAACAAATTTTTCATCATAGCAATCTCATAATATGTGTGAATGCAGCTTAGGCCACGTGCAAAAAGGAGTTATTAAAAATTTTAAATTTTTCATATTTTTTTTTCTGTCGATACAGATAAAATAATGACGTTTAATTGTTGCTATTAGCTTAAAAACGGCTTTTGTTCCGAATCATAAAATGACTTTAAAAAATTTTGCTCTTCTCATATTTAATACATAGAATTTTCAAATTTCGCCCCTTTTTTTTTGCATAAATAAATTTTACGTTACACGCCGTCTCAATACAAAACGATTTTATTATAAAAAATCAACGAAACTTTAACTTTTTTATATTTCAGAAACTACTTATAATATCTGTGTTGAGCCTGCGTTGGGCCTTTACCTCGCATATAGCAGCACTTACCTTAAAACAATACCTGTAAATGCCTCGTTAAGTTTGAAGCGACAACCTGCATTATAACACAGGTCAACAAATATTTATGTCAGAAACGTGATTATTATGAAAACATAAAAAATGCATCTCCATGATGGCCTAATCTTATATATATATATATCGTTTTTCTTAGTTTCTTCCGTGATCCGTCTAGAACGAAAACTGGCCTAATTTGACCAAATTGACAGATCTAAATAAATCCGACAAAGAAATAATTTAAAAATCTTTTTTGCATACAAAAATCTTTTGTAACTTTTATTTTTTATCATGAATAATGAAAATTTTTTTTTATTAATATGTCAAGCTCATACATCGGCATGTTGATAATATAAAATATTTCGCATCCAAACTTAATTACAACACGATACATTATCGGGTTTAATGAAAATATTATTTGAAGTTTATATTTAACAGTTTAACTATTGTGAATATGCAAAAATAAAATTTCAACTTATTTTTGTTTTTAAATCTTTGGTTTTTTAACCTTTTTTTTTTAATTTTCGACTAACTAAGTTTGATTAGGAAAAACGGTAAACGGATTTGATATTCCCTAATATGTGAGGTTTGATCTCTGTAGTTAACTCATAACTCTCAAAAAATTGTTGACCTGTGTAATTCAATGAATATTTAAAAAAATAATTTACTGTTCCTGTAATATCTCTTATTTGACCTTCCCAAGGGCTCACATAATTTTTTTCTGAATTCTTCGATTGAGCGTATATAATAATTATAATTATAAATTGAAGTTGGGTATATTGATTCAGGTGGTTTTCTTACAAATTCACCTATTAAGTTACTCATTGTTTGATCAGATATACCGTTATTGATCGGGAAATTATAAAAGTTTTTCCTTCTTTTAATCTGAAAACACGAAATTTTTTTTCTTAGATTTTTACAGAATGAAATTTTTTTAAAGCCATTGCGTTTTCCTTACGGAATGAATACCTATGAGTGTGGTACAGTGTTTATATGTATAAGGATTATTCAAATTTGTAAAAGGAAACTTGAATAAATATTTTATTATTTACCAATAATATCATATTCGACCATTTCTTACCAATTTCAGTATTATATTATTTTTCATACTTTTATAATTATCCAAATTTCATAATGGCCACGTGATTTAAAGACGATATTTACTATAAATCCAAATTTAACAGCTATTCTTATCCCAATCATGAATACAAAGGCTTGCTTATACGATTCCCTTTAATCATTTCTTTACATCTCTCCTTCATTAACATACCAGCTACAAAGTAATTTAATGGATTCCTAGAAAAGCCTTTTATCCACTTATATCGAAATTCAATTTATTCATTACTGGATGACTAAGAAAACCAAACAATTATTAGTTGATCAAAGAAGTTCCTTTTATTCGAAAATAACGATAGAGTAAGATGAGAAAAGGGTGCCAAAAAAGTCAGTTTTTTAGTTTGCACTCTCAATTCCTACAAAGAGCACGAAGTACGTCGCCGCATATGGCCTGTTTTGGTATATTCCATAAGACAGGAGCGTCCAAAAAAAGATGAATAACTTTAAGAAAAATTTTTTTGGATGGTTAAGCTATAACGTATTATTAAAATAGGCGTGTTTGTACACCTTTTTCGCTTTGGTGACATATGTCCTTTCATGCCATGCATCAAAATCATCGAGATGATTTTAAAATAAAATGATAAATGATACGGTTAAACCGCTTTCTTTCCTATATTTTATACCACCATAAATGACACTGAATCGGTTTATGACCCCACGACTATCCTATATATATAAACGTTAAATTGCTTAGAAAATTCATTATTTACGCATTTTTTTCCTCATACATTATACAGATTATAATTTAGTTTAATCAATTTTTTTACAAAATTATTTAATTTTTCTCTCCAAATGCATCCAAATTTTTGGGATTCTGCCACTCGGTTAAGTCAATACTGTGCATTGGTAAGCAATTTTTAATAATCCTTTTCAAATATATATCCATATTCTTAAATTTTGTAATAATTCTTTTAGTTTTTTAATTTAAAATGTTAGTCAAAAAATTTTTTTTTGATATTTATGCGTCTAGTTTTTGATTGCTTTGACCGCGGCACTAGCCAAGGGCAACTCGTGCCGACGCAGGAGCCTAGCCTCCTTGGATGAATACGACCGAACAAACAAAGGTTCAATCGTCAAAATGTATGGTGAACGCGGAACCGATTTGTTTCCAGGTTACACCTTGCCCAATACCATATACCCTATCGACTATCAAGTTACCCTCACACCTGAATGGACGCTCGGTCCGAACGTGAAAACGAGACGCGTTAAAAGCTTCCGAGGTCTTAATTTTTTTTAATCTTTAAAATTTTATTTTTAATATATACAAATGTTTTTATGAATTGTGTGCGAATTTCAAAATGTCATAAAAAAGATGTTTGGACTTGTAAATTGAATTTTAATTGAAAATTATTACATATTTTGTTTACTAAAAAAACAAAAAGAAATTATCTAATCCGGAATTTTGAATTTTTATTACATATATAATTCTGTTAGTTTTAGAATTTTGGAAATTCTTTTTTTTTCACAAAATGATATCGATTTTAGATAATGTGACATGCCCATTTTGCAATTGCTATTTTTTTTTATATTTTTAACACATTTTAATTCCCAATTCCCCCTTGTCACAAGCAAACTGAAAAATTTCTACAAAAATAAGATGAGTTTCAAGCATAATTGAAATTTTTTTTGTGATCTTGCCAAAATCAGAGGATTTTTTTATCGAATTCATGAAAAAATTCAACGGCTGCATGCAGGGTTAGGAATACCTGCTAAAAACCACCTCCCTACAGCCTCTTCTTTTTTGAGGCCGCCGTGCCATTTAGGGCTTTCCCGTTTTTATGAGGAACGTTAACGGGGCAATGGATATCATCCATTCGAAATAAATATTTTATCAAATTAATGATAAAACTCAAACGTGAAAATAAAATTTGCATTTAAAACAACTTTGTCTATATGGAAATTGGATATAACTACATCTCAAATACAAATTTTAATTCTATAATTTTATAATTATATGAAATTAATACAGAGTATAAATAATTTTTATTACAATTATTTTAATTGTTATTAACTATTATCATTTTTGTCATGTTTATTATTTATAATTAATTATTTGTGCATGAATGTTTAAAACTGAATCGGTTGAGATGCAAAACATGTGTTGTGAATGGCCAAACTTAATTTTGCAAAATTTTTATTTAATTTCCAATCACAGGTCGTGTCATTCTTCACTTCAAGGCCTTGGTCGATTCCAACCATCTAATCCTTAACAATAAAGACCTTCGTTTTGTGAGCGTTTCCCTCAGGCCTTGGGATCAGCTGGTTGCTACACAAGATCACGTTTTAACAGATGTTATATATGATGATGACCGGTAATTTTTTTTGCAACAAAATCATATTTCGTTTTTTAATTACATTGAGTTGTATCATTTGTTTTTACAAATTTAATTTATTGAGCGCGTGTAAGTAAGTTTTTTTTTATTATAGATTTTTAAAATAAAATTAATTTTTTATAAAAACTTTTTACATCAAATAAAATGTTATTATTACTATAATTTTTGTATATATGCGTCTTTTTACAAAAAATTTTTTTTTGTAATATAAACTTAATTATGAACTTGCCTGTATTAAATAATTCAAGGCAGATGGTCATATTTAATTTCCATTACGGTGCCAGTTTACAATGTACATATTTTTTTTCCTTCTCCTTTTTTACCCAATATGAAATTTATTTTTTATCGAGTTTTAAACTCAAATATGTTTTTTAAATCAAAACTTGATAAAAAGCTTTAATCTACACATAAATATGTATATATATGTTTATGTATGTAGTTTTTGTTCATTACAACATTTTTAATTTAATACAAAAATTGGGTGCTTAAGTGTTACAGGATATATTTATCATCATCAACTTTTAAGTCAATTATTAGGTTAAATTATTTTTAATCACATGGTCAATAATAATACCAAATAGATACGAAATGGTTCGAATAAACACCCGGCCTGGTAACCCAATATACGCGGACCGAAATTACACCCTCGAAATTGAGTATGCCGGTAACGTCAGCAAAACGACCAATGGCTTCTACACGAGCACCTATACTAATTCACAAGGCCAAAAAGTGTAAGAGTGACCTGCATTTAATACATTAATCAAGCATCAGTAAAATATTATGCTCTGGCGGGTATGCCGTCTCTTTCTAGAGATGTAGGGCAAGGGAGGCATTGTTTTAGCAGGTTAATGGCTCTGAACTTCGACTTTTGCCAGGGCTGTAAAGCCTGCATGCTATAATATTTCTGAAAGTGCGGCGTCATTTAAATGAATATTATGGTATTGGTGGAGAGACGCGCTTAATCCTATAGACTCTAGGGGTTAAGAACGTCGCCGCATAGCAATTTCAATGCTCCTCACCCAAAAAAAGGGTTCCCAATTAAACGTTTTTTTAATTCTGGTATTTATGTAGTTTGACAGATGCTGTGTTCTTAATATTTAAAAGTATCGACCTATATAATTATATTTGATAATGTTATGAGATGAGATTTCTATATTTGCTAAGTTTTTTTACTTGTATTAAGAATTTATTTTATTAAAAAACGGCCTAAGGTAGCTGTAGGAACTTTTAATTTATAGAGAGATATTTTATAGGTTTATATTACTTAAGTTTGATTTAGGCTAAAGTAACTTGATTAAAGTTTTTTTGGGTATATAACTGCCTCATTAAAGAAATAATATATATAAAAAACCTGCGTGCAATATAAAACATCGTCCAGATGCTGCATAAAATTTATATTGAAAATTGTAAAATGTTTACAAATACAGGTACCTTCTCTCCACTCAGTTCGAACCTAACTACGCCCGACGGGCCTTCCCTTGCCTCGATGAGCCCGCCTTCAAGTCGCAATTTACAATGGCCATCGATAGACCCGCTGGTGGTGGAATGAAATCCCTTTCAAACATGCCCTTAAACCATTCCTCTCCCGTAAGTTAATTTATGTTGTTTTAAAAACTTTTTTTTGTAATTTGGCCAAATATACCTTACTTTTTTCGGTGTGCAAAGAATTTTGAAATTTCATTCACATTGGTTTGAAATCAGTGTTTTTATGGCAAATAAATCTGTGCTTGTATGTAAAATTAATTAAATTATATTTTTTATATAATTTTTTTTGACATTTTTCAAAAATTTTCAATGTTTATAGCTGAATAATTAAGTTTGAGTAGGAAAAGGATAGACGGATTTAATTTTTAAATAGGTAGGATTGATATCCGTAGCTAGCTTAAAATCAAAAATTTGTTGCCCTGTGTTATATGTAAGGTCAACAAATATATCACAAAAATTAAGTTTGTTGAACACAAAAGCTTGCCTTCCCATTATGTTTTAATATGTATTTTCTGCTTTGCTTTGTTTTTTCCGTTTCGGCTCCTTAAACCCATTATATTATACAAATGGCTATTTTGACCAAATTGACAGATCGAGAATACCCAAAAATAAATATTTTTATTTTTAAAAATTTTTGTACCTTATTATCACACAGGTCAACAATTTTTTGAGAGTTATGAGTTAACTACAAAGATCAAACCTTTTAATGTCAAATTAACCGTTTTTCCTAATTAAACTTAGATATTCAGTTATGAACATTGAAAATTTTAAAAAAAAGTCAAAAAACTAAATAAGATTTTAAAACAAAAATAAATTGAAATTTTATTTTTGCATATTCACAATATTTAAACTGAAAAAAACTCCATTAATATTTTTATTAAAAACGGATAATATGTCGTGTCATGTTTAAGTGTGAACGCAAAATATTTTGTATTATCTAAATGCCGATGTAATAACTTGATGTATTAATAATTATTTTTGATTTGTGAAAATGTAAGTTACAAGGAATTTTTATATGCAAAAAAGATTTTAAAATTTTCTTTATAGGGTATATTAAGACCTGTCAATTTGGTCATTAAAGATTGATTTTTATTATTGGCGAATCTAAGGAGCCACGGGAGAAACTATAAGAAACGAAAATATGTATGAGATCAGGCCATCACGGGGATGCATTCTTTTATGTTTTCATAAAATTCACGTTTCTAACATTGAAATTTGTTGACCTGTGTCATATTGATTAAAATAACTTTTTAAGTACATCAAGCTCTTACATTACCATTTAAATAACAATATTTCACGTCCAAACTAAAAACGGACGCGATATATTATCGGGTTTTAATACAAATACTATTTGAAGTTTTAATTTAACTGTTTGCCATTCTGAATATGCAAAAAATTTTTATGAATAATTGTTTTTTGACATTTTTTCTAAAATTTTCAGACCTTAGAGTTGACTAACTAAGTTTTAACGGATTTGAAAATCTCTAAGATGGCAGGCTTATTCTCTGTACTTTCGAAAATTTCTTGACTTGTGAAACAAAGTCATTTTTTTATTTTCTATTATTGAAATCTGAGCTAAAAAATTATATATATCTAAAAATTCTAAACATTATTTAGGCGGTCGTTTATATTTTATTTAGATAACAGACCCGGTAAATGGTAACTCCGACCTAGTCCGTGATACCTTTGTGCAATCTGTCAGAATGAGCACCTACCTCGTTGCTTTCGTAATTTGCGATTTCGATTCTGTACACAGGAAATTGGCTAACGTTACCGTAAATGACCTTTTGGAATTTTTAATTTTCGTGTTTAGGCCACATTTTATACTAGTTTGTTTAAAAATATTTAGAATCTTGTTGTGAAAAAATCCATTTTTCCATACAGTTACAAAATTTAATTGCTGTACATGAGATATAGTTAAACTATAATAGTGCCCTAAATGAAAAAAATTTGTTCTTTTTTTAAATTGTTTCATGTATTTACATAATAGGACATGGCAAAGTCTTATAAATCTTTTTTTTTCATCTTTAATTAGGCCGGTTTTCATGGTTTTTTAACATTGTATATTAAATTTATATGTAATTATTTTTGCAATATTTATGAATTTAGGTTGGCGTTTACGTTCCTTCAGACCAAATTGATCAAGCCGAATTCGCGTTAGATACCGCCTCAAAAGGACTCGAATTTTACGAGAATTATTTTAAAATTCCATTTCCTCTACCCAAAATTGGTTAATATTTTATTATATATAGCAAAATTTTTTTAAAGAGAAATGAACAAAAAGAAAGTTATGGAAGCGCCTGGTATACCACTTTTTATTATAAGCTTTGATATTGAAAAAATAGAAAAGGGTTATTCTTTTTATGTTTTACATTTTATTTTTTGCCTATCTTTTTTTTGGTAAGGGGCTGGAAATTTGCATCCTGATCTTAGAGCTAGCCTATAAAAGAATTGGATTGGGATTATCGAGAGACCATCCAGTAATTTATAAGAAGAACAGATGGATTAGTGCCTAAATGAGAAAAAAATATGTTATGGGAAAATAAATGTCCGTATTGATGTCCGTATTTCATTTAAAATTCACCGGTGCACGCAGGGTTAGGAGTACCTGCTAAAAACCACCTCCTTACTGTCTCTTCTTTTTTTGGAACCGGCGTAACCCAGGCACTTTATTTGCCTATCTAAACCCTCTTTCACCTCTGACTGCTTCTTAATATTTGCAATTTAATATAAAAATGGCACTTATAAATTATTTTACTGTATAAGCAAATACGAATCTGCCGTTAAATTAATTTTTTTTGCTAAAACATTTGATTATTTAAGTACCACTTTTTTCAACAGATTTAATTGCCATACCTGATTTTTCGGTCGGTGCAATGGAAAACTGGGGCCTCATAACATACCGCATGGTGGATTTGCTCTATAAACCGAACGTTACGTCCGAACAGCAGAAAGAACGGGTGGCTATTGTTATAACACACGAATTAGCTCACCAGGTAAACAAATAATAATACTTAATACGCGGCTCGAATAAAGTTATGAGCTAATTTCAGTGACCAAATCTGCCATCTTAGTGATTTTTATCGTTTCTTTCCAATTAAACTGTAAATTAGCGGTTTAGATTTTTTTGAAAAGCATTATGAAAATTAAAAAGATTTTAAACAAAAACATATCGACCACCAGCTAAATTCAATTTTTTAGAACTGATGAAAAATTGTGTCCTAAGGTCGGGTAGTTTTTCGTGTAACTCAAATTTAGATTATTTTAATATTTTATATTCTTTTAAGATAAAAAAACGTAGAAATATAGAAATAAAATTTAATTTTTTTCCTTTAAAGACTTGAGGTCGCAAATATTATAAATTTGAGAAATTAGTTATTTTAAACGGAAAATACACTAGAGACAAAATCATTTGTTACATAGATTATTTTGCTGCAGTCACATAAACTTAGCCAAACATAAATTTTTGTTGACCTGTGATAAGATGACTTGTTATATAGCGTCTTAACTTATAATTTTTTTAGCCGCTTTAATCATAATAAAAGTACACTTTAAGATTAATGTTACAAAAAAATCAAAAGGTTATGGCTTATTGATCTGATTTATTGAGTACAGAATGTTTTAATGATGATCTTATGGTACATTCGGCCAGATTATACACCATATTATGTATGGTCTACATGATTTATATAGACAAATATAGTTATTTTGATTAATACCTGGAAGGTATTGGAAGTTAAAAAATGTCTTTTTTTCATTTTCCTAAAAATTTGCAATCATATACAGTGCTAATAGAAAAACCTAATTTCGTCCATTCATAAATCTTAGATGCCATCTATGTAACTAAATATATTGTAGCAATGTTAATTCAACTTAGTTTCTTAGTTTTATTTTAATTTAAGATCAATAAAAATTTATAACAAATAGGTATTTTATATTTTCACCTTAATTACAGCCTTTTCCTCTTCAATTACATGACATGTGTTACTCTTTCATTCACAGTGGTTTGGTAACCTAGTTACCATGTCCTGGTGGGACGATTTATGGCTCAACGAAGGCTTCGCCACTTACATGGAATACGTTAGCACAAATTCCATTTTTCCGACCTGGGCCATGGCCATGAAATTCACGCCCGACACGGCGCCCTCCGCCCTCTTCCTGGATGCCTTTTCGGGGAGTCATCCAGTAAGTCACGCCCGCGTCCGCACCCCCACAGACATGCAATCTATGTTCGACGCCATTTCCTACAACAAAGGATCTTTGCTGCTGAGGATGCTCGATGGCATAATCTTGAGGAAACGGGATTTTAGGGATGGTACGTGGAATTCTTTTTATAAGTCTTAAGGATCTTAATCCTAGAGCAGTTAGAATATGGCATATTTAAATTATAAATTTTTTATATTTTTACAATATGTTTTAAAAAAATGTGGAAAAAAGGCTTAAAAAACCAGTGCTGGGAAAACAATAATCCAAAAAACTTTGGCTCATTTTTTCCCCCAAAACATAAGAAAAGAAAGGGGGCTACAAATAAAGGGCCAAAATATGAATTTAAAAAAAGCCCTTACTAAGAAAAGGGGCAAAAAAAACCCACAAAAAGTGGCTCTTAAAAAAAGCCCTAAAAAGCCCATTTTATGTTTTCTCCATATTAATTTCGAAAAATTTTAATTTTTTTTATAATAATGATGGTTTGGTTATTTTTTTCTTTAAGCTCCTAGCAGTTTTTTTTAAAGGGCTTTTCTTTTGCCATGCCCGCGAGTTTGTGGACATTTAAAAAAAACCCCAAAAACTTGTTAAAAAAAGCTCGTTTAGTTTTTTTTCCCAGCCCTGAAAAAATATGGCCAGTTTTTTTTATATAATTTGCAAGTTTTCGACATTTACGTTAAAATGAGACATTCATCCAAAATATTTGCTAAAATGGCACCATTTAATTGATAAATGGTTAGATAAAATTTTGTTCTTTTATTACCACCCTCTATGGCTATCCTTAATTGTCCTTAACTTTATGCCCTACTACATATACAAACATTACCCTTTGCCCGATATAATTATTTTACATTAAAAATTTAGGTTTGATTTAATTTAAACACCTTTATTTTATATAATCGTATTTTGTTACAATCCATATAACAATTTAATGTTGTTGAATTTCAATAGGTCTTCATTCGTACCTAACGAAGCACATTTATTCAAACGCCAAATCTGCGGATCTTTGGGATGCATTGCAGAGGGCTCAAAGTTTTATATTGCAACATTTATAGATTCAAATTTATATTGTAACATTTTAGTAGGAAGAATCTCTATTTAATGATTTGTATCTACCTTTTGCTTTCAAATGTATTCCGAGCGATCTTTTTAATTTGTACGTTTTTTAGTTTAAAAAACCTTTTGAGATATGATTTTGTTATTTTTTACCTGCACACAATATTTCATATTAAATTTTTTCTCCATGAAGTATAAGTTAGCCGGCCGACAATGTTTTTGTTATATATATTTACAGCTCTTAGGGCATTGTTTTGATAAATTTTGGAATATGCAGGAATATTTTATATATTAAGTTTAATTACAATATTAGTTTTTATATAGATTTCGTTTTTCAGTGCAAAATAGTTTATAATAAAGCTAAAATGTTATAATTTTTTATCCCAAACTTTTATGGACAGGCAGTGAAAATGGCGCTGTGAACCCTTTTCAAATCGCTGAAACTACACCCGTTTCTTCAAATACTTCAAACCAAGCTTCAAATACTTCCTTCGACGATAGCGATCCCAGCATAGTGTTTATCGATTCACTAAGGATCGTTAAAACGGTTTTGCCCGGATCGGATGGTAAGGGTCGGCTTGACAACCCTTTGGCTCATATCAATGTCCAAGACGTTATGGAGGGTTGGATAACTCAAGTAATAGTTGCCTGATAAAGGTGAAGTTTAATTTGACCTACAATAATCAATTTAAGTTTTTTTTATTTTCCTTATACAGTTATTTAGAAAGGAGTTAAAGTTTTCACGTTTTCATTTTTAACAATATTTTTCGAATATTGTTTAATTTATCTAAAAAATTCTCTTGTTAGCTTTCGAGTATTGACACAAAAATTTGGACATTTTTTGAATTTTTATTGAATGTGTGTGTGTCTGATGGAAAAATGGAAAAAAACGTATGTTGTTGTGCTAATGAGGCCCAATTTTATTTCATATAACTGTTAGATATGTGCTTATTACTTTGAATTTTGGGGGAATTTAATTTTTATGCTGTTTTAAAAATATATGAGATTTTTTGTGTTTTTTGTTTTTAAAACGAATTTTTTTTGACAGAAAGGGTTTCCGATCGTTCATATTTCTGATCCCAAACCTCTGGGCAGCTCTGATTTGTCTAAAGATGCCATCTCAAACGCCAATACCAAACGCAGCAGTAGCTACTCTATCGACGATTACGTTGTTGATATCTACCAAACCAAGTTTCAAAGTCAGTTTAACACTCTTGCAAAAAGTGAACAGGCGGCTACTCCCTCGTGGCAAATTCCGCTCACTTTGCTGATTGGTCGCGCTAACAAACCACGTGAGCAGGCCATAAAAGCCACCGTTTGGATGAAGGGAGCTAACGTGTCTCATCCTTTAACGGGAGCTGCTGGGCTTATTGAAACTTTACCGGTCGCCACAGATGGCTCTATAAACGCTGTATCTGATATTTGGATTAAAGGTTTTTCCATTGTATCTGTTTTTAAAATGAGGAATATGATTTTTTTAAATATAGGGCAATTTCCGATGATTTAGAGATGAATACGTAAATTATCACAAGCTTTTTAACACAGATTCTAAATAGATCTAAAAATCTATTCGAATGTCTGCTTGAATTTTTGCCGGTACGCCCGAAATAATGGGCCCTGTGGGTTGGGCTTGACTTTTTAAAAAAAAGGAATCACAGGCGGGGCAAGGCTAATTTTAATCTTAAATCACCTTTGTTGACATTGAAATTGTTTTTTATTATTAACAAATATTAAAAATATTATATCCAGTATACTATAGAGGGTATCACTTCCATAATTTGTGTTTAATTGATATTTTAATATACATTTTGGCTTGTAATAAAAATTTACGGGTATAAATATGTAGAGGGACCGGGGCGGAATACGGCCCGAATATTTCAAAAATTCAACTATCCAATTTTAACAGTTAAATTTTTGTTAACCATGTGTTTTCCAAAATTACAGATCAAATAGGCCGTGATATTATTAAAATAACAAATGCGAAATATATACTATTACAAAAAAAAACCTTTAAAAGTTTTTATACAGAAAGTGAAAGTAATTTTTTAATGTGATATTTATCATTTTTAATATTTGTAATTTATTAAAAAAAAGGATAAAGAAAGAATTATGAAATATTGACCCCGTTTGGCCCAATTTTTTTACTTATGGCCTGACCCAATTTTCGTGCGTGCTTTTGGGTCTCAAATTTGATTCCTTCTTGCTTTATTACAACGGTGCTACCTTCAATCTAGGTAATATTGATTATTCCGGATATTATTACGTGAATTACGGGCCGCAGCTATGGGACAGCCTCATGGCTCAGATCAAGACGAATGCCTCTTTCACGTCGCCTCTGGATCGTATACAATTGATTGATCAAACTTTTTCTCTTGCTCGGTATTACTCTTTTTTATTTTTATTGACATCTTATTTTTTGAGTTGGCATCAGAGCTGGGAAAATGCCCATTTTCGGGTCAAACTCATTTTTTTATTATTCGAAATTTAGAAAAAATAAAGGGTTTTAGCTTTAATCAAGAAAATATTTATAAAATTTAAGATTTTCTGCTTATATTTTGTTTTTATTAATATTTGATTTTTTTAATCTGTCATAAAATTTAAAAAAACAAAAATTTGAGTTTAGTCGAAAAATGGGTTTTTTTCCAGCTCTGGTTGGCATTTAATAATTACGGAATTTATAGTAGCCATATTAAATTTAAGTATCCATATGATTTTCGATGCTCTTGAGTTAATGTTTTTTCCTTTTGCAGCCGGATGATTTTTTAATTTAGTTTACCTGATAATATATTTAACCTCACCGGTTTCCATCTAACCTGAAATTTAAATACTTTTTATTTGTTATTCATTAGATTTGGTTACATTCCGTATGTTAAAGCTCTCGATTTTTCGCTGTATGCAAATGCAGGAGCTTTTGATAAAACTGCTAAACCAAGTAAAAATAACTATTAAAACCTTTTTTTGATAATAATAAATGTATATTAAATTTACGCTTATAGCTACCGAACTCAATGAAAAACACGCCCTTGCCTTGGACATTCTCCTTTCGACCATAGCTATGGTCCGTAGGTATTTCAAGTTCACTAATCTTCCCGAAGCCGCAGAAACATACAAGGACCGTTTTCCACAATTTATTCGAAAGCTCGCGTTGGATCATTTGCTGGCCAAATACGCTCAATGGAAAACTAGTCAAGAATTGCCTGTGTTGGAGACGTAACAATAGCTTTATACATTAACCTCTCGACACCTTTCCTTTTCAATGCTTCTCACCCAAAAAAATTGTTGTTTTGACCCTAAATGTTTTGTGGGTGTAGTCCTACAAAAAACATCTTTATTTTTCTCATTTAATCCTTTCTTGTTTTTTAAAGTCATTTCTGTTTTTCCCACTCGTTGTATGGAAGTATTATCTTTAAAATTTGCAAAATTGCCAAAAGTGACACGATGAACCAATGCTTAAAGGAAAATAGAAAGTTTTTTTATTGTAAAAGTCGGCAACGGCCTATATTTAAAATTGCAGATTAGCCTATGTTTTTACCTAACTCAATTTATAAGTTACAACATACTATAGTGATTTTCAAATCCGTTTATCGTATTAAACATAGATAATTTTTGAAGAAATGTAAAACAAAAAATATTGGAATATTTATTTGTATAAACACCACTGAAAATAATATTCTTATTTTAACAATAAAATATATGTGTCCTACTAGGTTGGGGTGCAAAATATTTTCTAATACTTAATTGTTGGTGTAAGAGCTTAATTTACCGAATTTTTTTTTCATTGAGATAATAAATAGAATTTGATTTAAATATAAAAAAAATCAATTTTTTTTATTTTCGAGGTCAAAAAACTGTCAATTACTTTAGCCTTTTTATCATTTGTCATCCGGTCGGGCCCAGGTCATTATTCGGAAAACAGAAAAAAGAATTCAGTAAGACTATTATGTATAGTGTTCTATCATAATAAATTATTGATCAAATGATGACCTGTTTAAACAATTCATTAACTACTAATTGTCTTGACACTAAACAAAATATATTTTTCCATTATATTCATTAATTGTGTGCAAGCTTTTTTATGACAATGGTCTGAAATTAAATGCAGTATAAACTATAGAATGGTAAGGATTTAAGATAAAATAAATTTGAAGTAGTATAATCGTTGCATAAGAACAAATTTTTTTTATTAATTTAATTTTTTTGTAGTTCTAATTGCTGCAAAATTAATTTATGCACTGTGCAAAATTTAATTAATAGTCTTTAATTTTCTTAAGTTGGTCCTCAAAAAATGCCACTATTGGAATATTGTAATTTTTTGTTGATATTTCCATATAACCGTGTTAGGAAATAATTAAAAAACGGATTTATTAAGAGGACAATTAAATTGATGTGTATAATTAAGCGTTACGATGCATTATAGCTCTCTACAAACCCGCGTGGTTATATTGGCCATCGCTTTTGGCGATAACGATACGATAGCTAAAACGAGGCCCTACTTTCAACAATGGATATATGATCATTCAAACCAAAAAACACATTTGGTATTACTTATAATCATGATTATTACTTTTATATAATATTAATATTGATTATTAGATTTTAATTAATTGTTATTTTTATTAGGGCGTGCTTAGAGTTCATTTATTATCACGGAAAATTTAAACAGTTCTAAAGATTTTTTAAGATTTGATTTTTACATCAAAGATTAGTGAACTTTCTCTTTTAAATTCTATATTCTGAACATTTACCCTAATATACATAAAAAGTTTATTAAATTTGTGTCTAGATCCATACAAATATAGCTAATAATTATTCTTCTTTTGAAGCTAAATTTTTAACATTGGACCAATGCTATTTTTTTTTGAAAGAAGCTTAATAATAAGTTTTTTTATATACGATCCTACACATAACGTGGTTTTACAAATAGTGTTTTTATTAGATTAAATGTTACCTAATATATTTTTTTTAATTTATTAGTTTTATAACACATATTATATATTATTATAGCCATATCCTGAGCTCGCAGGCGCCATCCTAAGGGCCGGAATTGAATACGGGAACCAAAGTGATTGGGAGTTTGCTTGGAAAGCTTACAAATCATCCAACGTACCATCGGAAAAAAATTCTATATTGCAATCATTGGTATATACCAAAGACTCCAACTTGCTTGATAGGTGAGTTCAGTTTTTTGTAAGAAAGCCTTACTTTTAAGTTTACAAAGTTTTTCTATTATCCCTAGCTTATTTTATGTTATAATTCTTGGTTTTAAACCATATGAACCTATTACCTATAACTGATTTTTCAATTGCTATTAAATTTGTATTACATCAGTAGTCTTAAAGAACAAAGTGGAATTTTAAATTAGGCCACGTGCAAAGTGAGTTTTTAATTTCGTAATTTTAAGAATTTTATTTTTTAATAAAACGCAAATTTTTAAAAAGTTGCCAAATTTCAAAAAATTTACATAAAATGTATTTTCTGAACATTTGCACGTGCCCTTAAGTAGTTATTTAAATTATTTAAATATACATTTAGGTTATAAATATAGCCTTATAATTTCAAAACTTAGCACATTTGGTGTTTTTTGAACGGTAAAAGATATTTTGAGACTTATAAAACAATTCTTATATATAATAGCCTATAACAATTATTTTGCATCCATTTTCTCGATAAATTTTTAACTTTGTTCATTCATTCATTCATGCGTCCAATTTAAAAATTTTGTTTTATGTGTAGACTACTTGGCTACGTTTATAATGGCATAAAAACGGCCCACCCCGTCGATGATAACTATATACGTAATCAGGATTGTGCTAGCGTTATTGTCGCCCTGTCAAGCAGTAGCCCAATCTCCACCGCTTCTTCCACTGCTTGGAATTTCGTCAAGTATTTTACAAACCTAACAAATTTGAAATTTTTTCCCAAAAAATACAAATATAAATATAATAATGGTTTATAAATGTTTTAAGGCATCAAGCGATCTTGGCATGACCGACTTTGTAGCATGTATTTGGTCACATTTCGTTTATATTTTGTGATAAAAATAATTTTAGTATGATATGTTGGTAAAAAGAATCACTTATGAGGCAAAAATAGACTTTAGGCAACTATTCGTATTTTATGGATTTTGGTTCAAACTGCGATAAAAATTTTCATTTGGATACAAAAAGTTTATAAGTAAAATCGTAAACACTTTATCCTTTGTTTTTTGAAATTAAAATTATATTTTGCACGTTATAGAATAAGACTGCATGGTCAAATCGTTTACATGCTACATATTTACATTTTTTTTATTCTTGCTATCTGCGACACTCAAATGAAGTTTAAACAAAATTTTATAATCGAAAATTAATTTTGCAGGCCTACTTTTTTATTTGAGATTAAATAGTTTTACAAGTTTTTACATTATTTGGATTTCATTCCAATTAGTTTTGTTGCAATTTAAACATATAAAATTTTGTTTGATTGTATTTTCAACTACATTGGATTCTATATAAATAAATAACAATGTGTAGGAAAAATTGGGACCTTTTGCTAGAAACGTACGGTGATAGCTCATCCACTCTCTCAAACTTGATTCGTGGCATCTGCAAAAATTTTGATACGCCCGAGTTGAGAGACGATTACTTGACCTTTGCCGAACGAGCCCTCCGCACAGCTTCCATAACGAATGATTCTATCATCCAAACACGCGAAATTATTGACCTTAATATAGCCTTCGTCCAAAACAACGGCCAAAATATTATTGATTGGCTCAAAGCTAAATTATAACGTTGATATTCATCAAATATATTAAAATCCCCAACTCTGAGCAAGAAAAAACTAATTCCGAGCAAATAAATATTTTTTTGGATATAGTTTACTATACCTTAAGTCCTGTTTATTAGACGAAGTAATTTAAATATTAATTTTTTGCGCCACTTAAACCGTTAAATAGCAGTTAAGGTTAAAAGATATTATTAAGCACGTGGTAATAAGCTTTTAATTGGTTCATTTTATTTTTGACTTTCTTGTATTTAGACCTGTAATGTTGGCCCCCTCTTTCTTCCTATTTAAAGTGCCATGTGTTTTTTTTCATTTTCAAATCTAAAATAAAATTTGTAAATTTATACTATACTACCTGTTAATTTATCTAGAATTTATAATAATTTTGTCTATTTTATATTTTACTCATAATATAGCAGTGAAACAATAGCTCATAACTTTTTGATTTTTTTTAGCGTGAATGAACATTAGCTTCTCAAACATCTTTTGCTTTTACCTGTTATATTACTATAACCGTGTGTTTTGTGTTTTTTTTAATTCGATCTGATCCCTTTATTCTAAGATAAACCTTTCTACCGGACCAAAATAATTTTTTTTATGTTTTGTTTTTGTAATAATTGTGAGTGTAATTTATCCAACCTAAAATGCCTATATATAAATATTTTTTTAAATTTTGTGCAATGCCGTAGCCCAAAACTTTGTTGCTGTATTATTCTCGTTGCAATCACCTTATAGTTTTATCAATTCTATTTCTATTAAAAATAGAATTTTGTGCAAAATTCACTTTTGCTTTTGCAAACATTCGTCGTTAAACTATTCTTATATATGATCTTTAATTATAATTTAAAATATGAGAAATTTTGAGATTTAGCCCATACCCTCATTACTTTATAACTTTATTTGGATTTTCTTTATTTTGTAACAAAAACATTAACTTTTTGATGTTGTTTCCTTTTACCTTTTTCATTTTTTTCGCTAAAAATTAATAAATGTTTAGATCGAAAAATGTTTGTCCAATATGGACATAAACTATGAAACAAATTGAATAATAAAACATCTTTTTGTGTTTATAATAGTTTTAGATATTTATTTAACTTTTTAGTTAGTTTTAAGCCTAAAATAAAAAAAAAGTTGCTAAAAGATCGATATCCCTCTGACCGATCAGTTATAACTATGAGTTAGTCTACCTTAACCAATTTACTATATAAGACACTTTTTTGCTCATTTGTTTTGCTCTTGTCCTATTTTGATTTTTCTTTCTCATAATTTTTTGTAAGGGCACGTGCAAAGTGAGTTTTTATTTTCGTGAAATTTTGAAAATTCTGAAAATTTTAAAAATTTATTTTTTTTTAAAATTTGTTCAAAAATTTTTTATTTTAGAAAAAGCATTTTAAGTGCATATATTAAATTTGGCAACATTTTAAAATTTTGCGTTTTATTACAAAATAAAATTTTTCAAAATTTTGAAAATTTTACGAAAATAAAAACTTACTTTGCACGTGCCCTAATTAAGATTTTATAAAGAAATAATTACCTTATAATAATTATGTATATTTACCTCCTTAACCACAATGAATATAACAGATTATAATATTACGATACATTTATTGTCGAATAAATACTTGTTTCAAATGAATTCTGTATAGATTTATTTTCCTATTAAACGATAGTGAAAATATAGCCACGTTAATTTGGCTGTGGCCTTTACCAACAATAATTTTTAAAAAAAATGATTGCCAATGTACATAAATTAACTGTAATTTTCTTTTTAACAACAGAAATTTAAGGCAGGCCTCTAATTTCAATTCATAGAGCTTGATATTTTTATATAAAATTTTCAGTAAACTCATGCAGCTAATTCCAAACTAAAAATGGTATGCCCAAGATATAGATAAATTAGTAGATTCACAATTTTATCCCCCGTTGAATATAGTTATTTTTTAAATATTAAATAAATAATTTTTGCCCTTAAATAAAAAATAACTCAACTTGTTTATTTTTTTTTTAAATTAAATAATTTTTTTTTAAATTTTCAAATAGTATTGTTACAAAAATAAAGAGCCTTTGCTAAAAATTGGAATTGACAACTTTTTGTAAAAATGCATTTAACCACAAAAAAATCAAATAATTAAAAATTCTAAATTAAAAAAAAATTCATTTTTAGCACTTAGTATTAAAATTTTAGTTTTTATTTACAAAAATCACACTTTACCAAATAATTAATTTAATAATATCATGAGTATTATTTAATAACTGTATTGAGAGTTATTCAAAAATCTCTTTTCTGTTGTATCGAGTTAAAGTTTTGTAATGGTAAACAATGCGTCCATCTTTCACGCCTTGATAACTTGATGGGAAACATTTACAATTAGTTTATATTTTATAAGGCAATTTACATTTTAATTTTGTTACTGTTATCAATGATTTGTAAAGAAAAGTTTAAAAAAACGTAAAAAAATCTTATGGAAATAATTAATAACACAACTTAGGCCAAACCTACCAAAAATTATATTTATTTAAGCCTTTTTATAAAATAAACATGTGGTGAAAGATTTCTTCCACATTTTTATGAAACGGCTTACCCTTATGATTTTGCCTATAATACTGCAGGTCTTCCAGATTGTCGTGGCCCGTAATATTAATGGTTTATAACATTAGACAATTGATTGATTGATGGGCTAAATTCATCTGTTTCATCATGACTTGCAAGAAATAGTTTTTCTTAATAAGTTAGTTTATAAATATAGAATTGATAATATTATTTTTACTTAACTATTTTTAACATTATTTTAATAGAGAAACTATAAATTTAAACATTTAGCCTTACAATCTATTAGTATAATCCTGGTGGCCTAGCCACCAGGATACAAATTACTAAATATTAATTTACTAAATCCTAACCAATATATTATCCTATTTTTCAACTTAAACACAGAGTTAAATGCGATTTAACACGCATCAGTGACTTAGTTTAGAGGCCTAGGCTCTCAGACAAATTGGAGGAATTCGTTGGCGGTCACAGCTCAAAACTACTTTATAGGTTCAATGTTACTTAACTTCAGTGAAGAACACAACCAAGTTTATATGCGATCAAGGTCGTCCAACCTACCTTTCATACACATCTTTGTAAGTTTGGACAGAAAAGAACCAAATATTTTTGATAAACATATTTAAGGAATAAAGTACGTCATTTGAAACTTTATATTAAAAATGAACGTGCTTAAGAAAACGTGCAAATTTGTGTAAGAAGGCCCATATCGCACGGGTAATTCTTATCCCGACTGAAAGCTTAAATTTGTCAATAATGTAATATTTTGCAAGTTACGATGATCGTTTACTCTAATATTTTTAGATAATTCTAAAAAATTTTTTTTAATTTAAAAATTATTTTTTTTTGCAAATATTATGCTTATTAAAATTGTTTTGGGGGACGGTAAACTCATGTTTTAAATAAACAAAAGCTTTTTATTTTTTTTATTTTGTCGAATCATATGTAAAATAGGTTAGCTGAAAAAAACTATCACAGCATCTAATTTATAGAAGCGACGTATTGTCAAAAGCATAAAATGACTTTTGGATTATACAAAAGCCAAAATTCACATATATTTGTTGAAAAGCAAGAATTTATTTTTACCATACCCTAAAGTAAAAATAAGTTATAATAAAAATAAAATGTAGAAACAAATAACTTAACATAAAACATTCTCTAAATAATATTATCACTTTTGAGATATTATGGCATGGCAAATTTATTTACGGAAAAATTAAACTTTTGTTCTTTTTACCAAATTAAGCCATGTCTATTTTCAATTTAGTTTTTCCAAAAAATGAGTAAAAAGATACATGAATCATTATTACAAAAACATTTTGCATTATTGCTCAACGCCATTAATAGAACGAGTTAGAAACGCGCGCGTTTTGATTGGTGTGAAATCCTATTGTGTACATTTGTACGAAGAAACAACCCCGGTTTCAAGACACGGTTAATTTGAATTTTTTGTATACAAACATCTCAGCGCAACTCTATTTAATTTTTTTTTATCAGCAAATAAAAGAATTTAGTTCTACATATAAATAATTAAGCCATATCCTAAATTTTTTTCCCAGTGTAATACAATTTATACATATCATATTCAACCTAAATGCAAATGTTTCCACTTGCTTTGTAAAGCTTGTCAAGCCCAATGTCAAGATGGTTTAATAATCGACTCCTGCCTCAAAATTCACAATTCGGGTTATTATTCAAAAAAAATTTATTTGTTATAATTTATTTTCCACATACATTAGTATTCAATTATTTAAATTTCCATAATTACATTATTATGCTTTTCTAAAAATTAGCATAATTTAAAACATCTTTACTTCTAGGCCGAAGATCTGGTGCATAACGGGCGCCGTGTTAGAAATTTGAAGCCAGGTTACGCGCAGGTTCGAGCTATTAAGATTTTTATTTGGGCCAAGCCAAAAATATACTGAATCAAAAACCTCTAACGTATAAGTTAATAAATATTCCAATCTTAAATGTCATAAGATCGAAAAGGGGACGGGGGAGAGTATGCTAAACGTAGGTCAGGAAGTATCACTCTTCACCTATCGCCTTGCAAAGTTGCCAAAAATTTGGCATCAGATGCCAATAGTTTTTTCATAGGTCGCGAAAATTACTTAGGAGGTCAGCCAACATTTTTGAAGTTAGTTTCAAAAGGTAGTCAAGTAAGTTAATAATAATTTTGGAATGCTCTTTGAAAAGTTACTCTTCCTTTCCAATGTAAATATTTATAACTTACAGATCTATTTTAATTTTTTTATATTGGCATAAACATATCTGAAGTGCTTTTTTGGCGGCAGGCAAAATGTTTATTAACACTTTATTAAAAACTCTCCGATCATTTATATTTTTCAACTTATATCACGTTTAAAATTGATTTTGTGTATTTTTTTTTTAAGTTTTAAACAAGCTCACCCATGAAATTTAATTTTTGGAGTATTGTGGTGATTACGGCCCTTGGAAATTTATGGCATCATGCTTCAGGTAGAGAAAAAAAGACTTAATTACGGAAAAAAATTTATTTTCCTTTTTTGAAATAGCGTCAGGCTACTAGATCCGACTTTTAACATATCAAGGGGGCCACTGTCTTATTGTATATACCTCTCGAAAAAGAAGGTTAAACTATTCCATCCCTAAACGAAATTAGTGTTAGAAGCCTAATAAGGGCCAGTTTTCGGTTATTAATGTTTCTTTATCAGAAAATAAGTTATGAGACGTACTTCTTACGTTTAAGCTGCGGTTGATCCATTTTGCCAGTGTGTCCTTAAACAATAACCCCAAAAATAAAACACTAAACCAAAAATTAGGAAACTAATTTACACTTAATTATTAAGAATATTTCACAATCATACCTATGGAAAGGTTAAATTTTTATTTCAATATGCAATAGTATACTAAAGGGAAGAAAACTTAAGAAAAACTCACTAAGAATAATAATGAAGACCTTTCAAATTCCTAACAATTTTCCCTCCTTTTTGGACAAAGGATAACTAGCAATAAAAATAAGGTAGAGATTTTTTTTACCCTAGCCTAGTTTATTATGAAATGTGCTTAAGCTAGTGTTTAACTACCCAAAAACGGGCGCAAAATGTTTCTGCGCTGCGTTACATACATGGCCACGTGCAAAGTGAAGTTTCGAAAAACTTAATTTTTCATAATTTTTTTTTCAAAATTGCCGAATTACAAAAAAAAATGTGGCGTTATATTAATTTTCATTTGTATAATTTTTAGTTTACAAAGGGCGTTTTGTCGAAAATATACAATGACCATGAACGAATTTTCCCCTCTCATTTGAAGTACATAAGATTTTCATCCCGTTCTTCCGCAAAAACATAGACAATGCACTTGGTCTAAATAAGAAAAATTCTAATCATTTAGTATTAGCACATAATGTATATATTTTTAAAAAATATCTAATTACAAATATTTTCTTTGTTTATAAGGTGTAACTGCAACCGACCAATGTAAGTTTATATAATTATAAAAGGTGTGGTACGGTTTACACATATTCAAAGGAATATTAAGTAAGGTGCAAAACAAACAGTTTGCATATTTTTGAGAATTATAGTTTCTAGTTTGAATGTTTATTTGAAGCTTTTTAATTTGAGACTATTAAATTTACAATCCATATATTTGTTCGATCACAAACACAGGTGGGATAGATCGGGTTGAGGTAAATTTTTAAATTGCATATGTTTTTACTATTGAATTTTTATTTTGTTATTTTAAATTATGTAATTTCTCCCTATCACAATCGTAGATAACAATATCCTTCATTCTTCCGAAAAAAAGACTTATTTGATGTAAGACAGTCTATTAAAAACAATGCGTAAAAAAGGAATAGGACACTAGGGAGAAAAAATCACCATGATGGCTTTGTTTCATCTATATTTTCCCTTTTTTCCGAAGTTTATTTTCGGCTGTTACTTAGGTATATAATGACTAAATTGTCTAATTTTGCGACATCGAGATTACTTAAAAAAAAAAATTAATTTTTTGGCCTAATCAAATCTCTTGTTAATTATATTTTCTATATCAAATATAAATAAATTTTTTAAACGAAGCACACTAAACTTTTACATTAACAATTATCAGAATATTCGGCATTCTATCTAAATAGGAGACCATATAGAAATAAAAATTTTTTTTAAAGTTTGAAGTCATAATTTTTTCCAACATTTGCTTGTGTTTGAATTTAATTTGTTTTTTTAACATTTTTAAAGATATTTAATGTTTATAGCCAACTTACAAAGTTTGATTGGGAAAAACAGTAAACAGATTGGTAAATCTCTAAGATGGCATGTTTTATTTTCACTCACAATTAAAATTTGTTGTCTTGCGTAATATTAGTGTTTAGATATCATATATATATTTCCAATTTTAGCAATTATTTTGCCAGACAAAAATGTACGCTTTAATAAATAGAGAACTACCGGGATGCAGGTTTATAAATAAATTGTTAAATTTATTGTCTTAGTTTGCCACGTTCGATTTGAAATAGTCATATCGACAAATTTTTTTAATTTCTTTCGGGGTTATGGACTGACTTACACGCAGGGCTGGGAAAAAAAACTAAATGGGCTTTTTTTTAACAAGTTTTTGGGTTTTTTTTCCAAATGCCCACAAACTCGTGGGCATGGCCAAAGAAAAGCCCCTTTTCTTGCTTAAAGAAAAGGGGCATGTTTAAAAAAAGCCCCTTTTCTTAAAAAAAAATTCCTAGGAGCTTTAAGAAAAATAACCCACCCATCAAAATTTTTTGAAATTATTATAGAAAACATAACATGGGTTTTTTGGGGCTCTTTTTAAGAGCCACTTTTTGTGGGGTTTTTTTGCCCCTTTTCTTAGTATGGGCTTTTTTTGAATTCTTATTTTAGCCCTTTATTTTTGCCCCCTTTTCTTTTTTTATGTTTTAGGGGAAAAAATGAGCCAAAGTTTTTTGGCTCATTGTTTTCCCAGCCCTGCTTACACGATATGAAAAAAAAAACTAGGGAATTCTTTTCGCCGTAGAAATTTTTAATTTTGTAAAGAAACTTATTATTATATATTTTTAAACTGAATAATTTTCCTAAATTTGTTTAAAATTTTTTTTTGATTGAGTAACCATTTATATTGTCTCCCATATAGTTAACAATCATATTCAAAAATATTTGAATGAACAAATTCACTAACAATTTTAAATAAAACTTTTTTTGAAGGGGTTTCTTTTTTGACAGCAAAATTTATAAGGCAAATAAAATTCAGACTATTTATTGAAACATATAATCCTTTGTGCATTTTCAGGGAAAAAAATTAAACATGAATAATATTAAGGCTCATAAAAAACTTTTCATACTTTAGATTAATGGTGGTTTTTGACGATATATATTGTAGGGCATTAAGAGATTAAGGGCAATAGCTTGCTTTGCTGCCAAAGGGTATTATGCCATAGGGCAATAAGCTATTGCCTTATATGCCACCTTAATGCTCTAATTATTTACTTTCTTAGGACAATACTCATTTGATAGACTTTTTTTATTGGGTCAACTTTTTGATTTTTCTTTCCTCCGAATTCATTATATTTAAAAAAGATGAAATACATTTTCGAATAACTAATTTTGCATTTTTTATGACAAATTCATTTTATAAGAGCACGTTTAAGTTTGATTTATTTTTTAAAATTTACAGAACTAGAAAAAAAAAATCTTTTCAATAAAAAGTATTTGCGCAAAAGTTGCAAATTCCAATTGTTAGTAATGAAACAACTTTTGAAAAAAAAGTTCAATAAATTTTAAAAAATAAAATTTAAAATTTCTACAATGTAAATTTATTTCCGCTTTAATATATTTTAAAATTTAATAATTTTTCTAAATTAAGCTAACTTTTAATTACACAGGTCAAATTTCAATGTCAAAAAAAATAAATTTATGAAAACATACATCTCCATGATGGCCTTATCTAATATGTATTTTCCGTTTTTCGTAGTTTCTTCCACTTCGGCTTTTTAAATTCGTTTACACCAAATGGCCTTTTTCGACCAAAGACAGATTGATTTTGCGACCTCAAAAATACCCTAAAAAAAATTAAAAATTTTTTATCATATTTAAAACTCTTTTAAATTATATTTATCATCCCAGTAATGAGAAATGGAATTTTGTAGTGTACAAACCTCTTACATCAGCATTTAGAGAATACAGAATATTCCACGTATAAACTTAAATACGACACGATATATAATCGGTTTTTTATAAAATATTATTTAAAGTTTGATTTAACAGTTAAGCTTTTCTAAAAAAATTTTTTTTGACATATTTTTTACAATTTTCAATGTTTATGGCTGACTTACTAAGTTTGATTAGAAAAAACAATTAAAGGATTTGAAAATCCTAAGATGTCAGGTTTAATCTCTGTAGATAGCTCTTAATACCCAAAAAGTGTAGACCTGTATTATTAAATTATTTGGTCTAACCTTAACCCCTACAGAATCTGGCTCTAGTTTAAGCTCAAACTCGTTAAAAACATTTGGACATTAAGTTTCCCCCAAACTTTAGCCATAGAGGAGCGCTCCGTTTTGGGCTTCAATTAATCTTAGGATTTTTGCACGCCATCGACACAGGTTTTTCTCCAAGGCTTTTACTCTAGGCACCAGCACGTTTAGGTCTTGCCTTAGTTAACCACTCAGCAGCTTTTTAGTGTTTGCGCGCATGTGTTTTATTTTCCGAAGAATTAAGGTGCTGCACAAATTCAAATACCCCCCTCCCTGTGTACGACAGGAATGTCTGCCACTGAGCTATCTCTGAGCCAACAGATTGCAATTCATTAATTCCAAGCCTGAGCCTAACTTTAATATAATAAATTTATTTAACAGGAGAGAAATGTAATTATATTATAGATTGATCAAAGGAAAAATATATTTTAAGATAGTGTTTGTTCATAATCAGTAAAATATCCATATCATTAAGAAAATATGGAAAGTGGGGAATTAAATAGGAATGGGGAAAAAGTAAAATATTTGCCTAAAGTGTTAGGTATCATTATACCATCGGCAAACTTGGTTTTAGCGCTTAATTTTCCATACACTGAAATACAAGATGGCATGTCTGGTCTTTGAAGTTACCTTAGTTTGTGTTAAGGAGACCCATTTACACTTAATAAAGTTTGGAGAAACGTTAAGAGCAGGTATATTTAAATCGCTACTTTGCTCTGGATTAAAAAAAAGGGGGTAAAATTTAAAAATCATTTTGTTTTCGAGAATAGGTTTGTTTTTGCAATTTTATTACTAAATACAGTTCACCAGCAAGGTGGAGGGAGTAACCTGCTTAAAGATCAAATTAAATTTGGATAACGCATGAGCTTAATAACATATGTCCTACATATTACTCATTGTTTTTTTCTATATAGTCTAATCGACGTTATCCTTTTTTAGGATTAAAAATATTTAAGGTAATGCTGAAACAGGTGCGGGCCAAAGGAAGACGATTTTTTTTCTCGGGCCAAAAAAAGGGGAAAAATATAATAATTTAAATTTTAACAAAAAGCCTCCCAAAAAATGAGGAAAAAGCCCATTAGACCCTTTTTAGTTTTTTTTTTTTTAAGAATGGAATAAGATATATTACTAACAATAAAAGGCCCAAAACCCCATAATAAAAAACCCCCTTTTTACTAAAAAAAAGGTTTTTTAAAAAATTCACCTTTTTACGAGCGTCTTTTAATAGATATGCCCAAAACCCCCTTTAAAGGCTATCTTTTTTTCCAGGCCTGGTTTTAAACACAAAAATATTTATTAGAAATTATTGTGTATGAAATCCTGAACAGCTAAAATCCAGCTTTAATGTAAATTCAAATATAACTGAAAATTTTTTTCAGGACTTTTTTTGGAATGATTGTCCAAAATCAAAATGGACAAATGACGAGATTGAATAAAACGTAAAGAGAAGGCCCATATTTTTTTTTAAAAGATATTATGTCGATATGTGTTATATTATTATATCTTAAGTTTTTGTTGCGTTTCCCATTAATTAAAACGAGGATTTCCATAATAGTAATGACAAATTTTAGATTGATTTACAATTATCTACTTAATTAAATAATTTCAGTGATTGATAATATGTTCAGGTTTTTTCCATAGTCGATATTTTTCAGAAATGTCTTCGTTAATTTACTTTTGGCAGCAAGACTGTCAACTATTTTAGATTTTCTGACCATCCTTATTAATGTAAAAGATTACGTTCTGCATTTAAATTCTTACATATTATTTTGTTGAGTTACACAAAAAAATATTAAGGTTGGATAAAAAGTAATGTAAATTTAGTATACTTTACAGCCCTAGACAGATTGTCCCTAAAAAGTTGTTTCACATATGTCCTTGTATTTTTCTCATGTCATTTGGAAAACATAGAAGGCCCAAATTTTATCTTTTGATTATATGAACGTGGTTTAACATAACAAATGATAGGCGCTGGAATGTAAAAAATAAATTAATGAGAATTGCTAAAAAAAATACATTTTGCAAAACAAGAAAAACATCAAAAAGTATAAAAGAAATTGGTTTATCAACCTACCCCGGCTCTTATTTAAGGTGGTAGAGACATTAAGATTGAGATAATCTCTTTAATAAAACAGATCAACAAATATCGATGTCAAAAACGTGAATTTTATGAAAACATAAAAGAATGAATGTCCATGGTGGCCTAACCTTTTATATATTTTTCGTTTCTTAGTTTCTACGTCTTTGGCTCCTTAGATCCGTCTATAACGAAAAATGGCCTTTTTGATCAATGTAACAGATTAAAACAGACCCAAAAAAGAAAAAAATTAAAAAATTATTTTTATTTAAAAATCACTTGTAAATTCTATTTATAATTACAAATTATGAGAAATAATTTTCATCAATATATCAAGCTCTTACATCAGTATTTAGATAATATGCAATATTTCGCCAAACTTAAATACGACACGATATATTATACGTTTTTAATGAAAATATTATTTGAGATAAATTTAACAGTTTGACTATTGTGAATAAGCAAAAAAAATTTTAATTTATTTTTGTTTTTAAATCTTTTTTGTTTTTTTGACATTTTTTCTAGAATTTCAATGTTTAAAGTACCAACTATGAATAGAAGAAACGGCAAGTAAAAATTTTAAGATAGGTTTGATCTTTTTAGTTAGCTCATAACTCTAAAAAATTTGTTATGTGTAATCTGTTATCAGTTTTAATTTCAAGGTCTATATTGTTTAATTTATATAGTGAAAAACAAATAGATACTGGAAAAAGATTTACCATTTCTGCAGTTAAGGGTAATATTTTTATTTTAACTACTAGTTGTCAATGTGATTGCCTACAAACATTTTTTATTACGATTCGCTGCTGCTTAGTATTAGAAAAATTTTGAAGAGATAAAATCATACAAATAGATTAAATGTAGTTTCATTGTCTAATTTTTAAAAATTATATGTAAAGTTTTGGTTTTTTGAGAAATGTGCTGCATACGGGCATAACATTTTATTAATAATAACAACAGGCTATTTTTATTTTTGAATGGAATTAATTAAAACAATGGGCAGTCCTGAAAAAAAAGTGGGCTCAAAGAAATAAAAATAGGCTCTTTTTGGCCAAATAAGGAGGGAAGAGTTATGATAAATTTGAATATTAACAAAAAAACCTTAAAAATGAGGAAAAAGCATTTTACAAAAAAGGGGAAAAAGGCCTCATTTTTTGACTTAACTTGTATTATATTTTTTTAATAATTTAATGAAATATTAACCTTAAAAAGACACAAGGCTTAAGTAGAATATAATCTTATTAATATTTAATTATAGCTAACACGCTTTTTTTCGACAAAAATGAATTCTTATTTATAAAAGGCCCACACTAAACCCTTTAAAAAAGCGTAAAAATTTGTATATGTTTTATTTTTTGGCCATTTAAGCGGGGACTTCGTAATAAAAAAGCCCTTTATAAATCACCTATAAGGGCTGACTCGTTTTTTTCCCAAGCTTGACTATTGGCATACTTGGGAGGAAAAGTGGAAGGATATTCTACTATGCACCGCCCTCCTTTCTCTTTCCCTCCACCTCTTGTTAAAAGCTTGTGAAAAATCTAAAATGTAATATAAATTAGGCCTACCTATCTGACTGCATTTTTTTCCCATATTCCAAAGAAAAACTTTATTCCTTACCACCCCTCCCCTCCCCCCCCCCCCCCCCCCCCCACCCCCTATTTCTCTAATATCTTGGGTATCTGGCCAAAGTCATTCAAATTTATACGTGATTGCGATTGTAGATGGTTTTCATAAGCCAGCACTTCTAGTAAATCTATCTATCAAAAATTTTGCGCGCAAAACTCTATAAAAACTACAATGTTTGGAGTTAAAGCCAAAGTTTTGCTTAAACAAAAAGGGTTTAAAAAATTCTCATACTTTAATAGTTATGGCATAAAAATGTGACATTATTATAACTTGTATTAATTATAGCTTAAAATATTTCATTTTATGGAATACAAGGCGAGATATTTCAATCCCCGTTTTCCGGTGAATATCTTATTAAAATTGGGTCGGCCCTAGGCTCGGCCAGAAATTACCCAAGCCTGAAAAATATATATATTGCATGCTATAAATTTATTCCTATAAACCTATTAATTAATAACAATATGGCGAAGCAATAACCTTTTTTGAACTTATTTTACTAGATCAATAAAATGGTCAGTTGGCCCGCCGTAAAATCACCTTTATACAAAATTTTAGTCCGGCAGACTGTCCGACAGAACGGCATGGGGATCGGCGTCTTTTAGGATCTCAACTTTGTTTCCTAATATGGATTCGATAATTCTTAAAAGAGCTGTCTTGAAATTAATTTAATGTATCTCATTATGGTAATTAAGTATTTTTATCAAAAACTTAAGGGCGTGTTTGAAATTTATTCATTCTTTTTTTTCTAATTTTTTAAAATCTTATTTCAGAAATATTTTTGAGAGCTAAAAATGGAGATTTGCGGCTTTTCGTGTTTTGTGTCAAAAATTTTATAAATAACTAAAAATTTAACGCCTTAACGTGCCATAAAGAATAAAGTGTATGTGAAAAGCATTATAAAAAATTTATTTAAAAAAAATATTTTATAATGTAGCTAAGGCAAATGAATTAAAGGAAGGTATACTATATATTTATACTTTTACCGTTATTCCAGAAAAAAAATATTGTTTAATCGTGTTTTGAGTAAGATTTTGACATGCATTTAATTTACCTCTTTAACCCTATTTTATTTTTAAAAATTAAAATTACTTGTATAAAATAATTATTAATATATTTTTTATAGCCCATTAATCATATGGTTATACGCTGTTGTGAGTTGCAATATTTTGCATCCTTTTTAGTTATTCCAACACGGTTCTTGAAAAAATTGGTTTACAACGACACTGCGCAACGTTTCTGCCTTGATCCAGCCGAAAAAGTGGGCAGAAAGATTTATCTTGGAGTAAGCGTATTTTTTATTTTACTTTTAGGGTTAAGTCCGATTCCATTTTACTGAAAAATGAGTATAAATACGCATGCATGGTTATTTTAAAGGCGTTTTCTATTATTGACTCAGCGCACGCCATTTATAGAAATCGCTAAAAACGCCCTTTTAGTTAATAAAATTTTATTGGAATTTTTGTAAAAGAAAAACAAATTATTATGACAACCTGCCTACTTATACATAATTATTGTAACAAAATATTTATAACTATAACCTTGTCAAAAATTTGCTAATATAATTATGTCACCATATTGGGCCATATTTTAAACATAATGCGCAACAATTTAAAACAAGATTTTAAGTTTATTACACAGGTCAACAAATTTTTGAGAGTTATGAGTTAACTATATAGACCAAGCCTGCCATCTTACGGATTTTCAAATCCGTTTGCCGTTTTTAATCAAACATAGTAAGTCAGCTATAAACATTGTAAATTTTTAAGTAAATGTCAAAAAAAAAACAAAAATGATTTAGCAAAAACAAATTTAATTTTTTTTGCATATTCACAACAGCTAAACTGGTAAATTTAAACTTCAAATAATATTTTTATTAAAACCGTTATGTCATGTATCATATTTAAGTTTTTAGCAAAATATCTAAATGCTGATTAAGAATTCCCTATATTAATTATCTCAAATAATGAGAATAAAATTTTTTAGTATTCAAGCAAGCTCTGGATTCCTTTAATTTTTTCTTATTAGGATATTCTTGTGGTCGCGAAATTTTCCATTTTGGTCAAAAAAGCCCATTTTTTAATATGGACGGATCTAAGGAGCCAAAGGCGGAATAAACTACGAACAACGGAATATACATAAAAGGCCATCATAAGGATGTATGTTTTTATGTTTTCATAAACTTTTTTTTCTGACAGTGATATTTGTTGGCCTGTGATATTTGTGTTGAAATTATAATAGATACAAATATTTTTTCTATTAACATAAAAATTTATATTCAATTCCAAAATCGAAACTAAAATGTAATTTTTTTTTAATTTTCCTGCAACCTGGTGCACATCAATCCTTTTTCCCTAACTTTTCGCAGTGTACTTTAAATATAGTGGTTGTACGCTATGTTAAAAGCTACATGATACATTTGTTTTTCTTTAACCTTATTATTTATTAAAAACTAATTTGTTTATTTTAGATATGCCCAAATACGCCAGTGATAGCGGAGTTTCCTGACGGAACCGAGTGCATATCCAATATAAACAGCGGCTACAACCTTCTACACCCATTGGTGAAGTGCCTCGGTCTAGCGCAATACCACAAGGGGTTGCGAGTTGATGAAGAAGAAGAGGAGGAAGAAGATGATAAATAAGATACTACTAAAAATGGCTTTATTTACATTTTACTGATATTATTATGTAATATATGTTATTTTTTTGTTCTTTAGTATTGAATTAAATTAATAAAATTAATTATGGATTATATTGTGGTTTAATAAAGCATTACTCAGGCAAAAAAATCCCATCAATGGTTAGGGTCTTTAACAACATTTTCAATGTTAATATTATGTGTAATGTTTGAATTGAATATTTTGTTAAATAGGCTTTGCCAAAGACTAATTGAAGCAAATTGAAAGCTGAAAAAATGATAGCTAGCTTTTTAATAATATTCAGCAATATGTATATCTTATGTACTAAAGACCGTTCCATCACGTTTTTCTAATATCCAAATTTAAGTTAACCGCTAGTCATCTTAGCTTAATAAAAAGAAGGATTAGAATTGCCCTTTTGTTATCCAATTTAAAAACTCAAAAATCAACTCGAAGCAAATAATGAATATTCTGGCATTATTAGAATGAAAAGAGTCAAATAATTTACGTCAAAAATGGTTCGTCTCCAAAAACACCTTGTAAATTAGGCTGCGATTAATACTAATTTAAAAATTGTGAAAAAAAAATTAACGGCTAATATCAAAAATAAAAATTAATGTTTTTTGGTCGTTTTGGGATATGCCTAACAAAAAAATTTTGATTTCTTAAGTTATTTTTACACTACCCGTTTTAATTCTAATCAAATTATGTTGAATTTTTTTTTTAAAACTTTTTTTTTCATTAGCCGCAGCCATACATGTTAAAATTAATATTCCAAGGCCTTTACTAAATTCCCAATTTTGAATTTTTAATCTTTCATACAGGTGCGGGAAAATCGGGGCTTTAAGTTTAATAAATTTATACTATATGGATATGGTCTGAGTCACAAATAACGACATTGGTCTTAACGCAATCATTAATAAGGACTTTCACTTAAAAAATTTCAAGGCTCGAATCCCAATGGAAACACTTGTTCGTTATTATTAAGGCAACCAGTACGCCTTTTTTTAAATTTAAATAAATTTTAAAAAAAATTTAACTTTACAATTTTTTTATTTAAAAAAAAAATTTACCGTTATTATGACATTTCTAGAAGACAAAACGGGGGAAAACGTTTTTATTTATAAAGATTTTAGGAAAACGGTTAGTATTAAACTTTCCACAAATATGTTGATTTAACTTATATATTTTTATGAGTTTGAACAACTAAAAAGTTAAAATAGTTTGACCAAGTAATGAAGTTTTTGGCGAAATTGAGAAAAACGATAAACGAATTTTAGATGTCTTAAACTTTTATTATCCCATCCTATAGAGGTGTTCATTATTTCAAGGGCAAGATAAAATTTCTTAATTAAATTAAAAATAAAAGAATAAAACTTGAAACTTAGTTAAATATTTTTGCTTCTAACATGATTTTTGAACTATTTATACATTAAAATACACAATTCTTTTTTTTTAAGCTTGAACCCAAAAACGTAATAAACAATTGCAGTCATTTATTTATTACATCAACTTAATTAAAAAAAATTCTGATTTGCAAGGCGCTAGTTTAACCGAAAAATGCTTATCCATTAATAAACAACATTTTTAAGAACTTTAATGTAGAAATAAGCAGGTGGTCCTACAAAAGTGATAACGATTTTGAAATAAAAACCGCTCCCTAATTAAATTTTAAATATTAAATTAATTACAATAGGGCGCGTTCAAACTCGTTTCATTTTTTAGAATAATTTTAAAAGTTTCAAAAATTTCGAATTTTTTGAAATTTCATTTTTTTTATCAAAATTTTTCAAAAACACTTTTTTAAGAAAACTATTTAAATGCTAATAACAAAAATTGGCCACTTTTTGTAAAATAGCTTTCAATATCAAAAGGTAAACATTTTAAAATTTTTCAAATGAATTGAGTCTAACGCGCCCATAAAAGGAGAGTGGATAACCTATTTTTAATGGTGTATATGCGAAAAATTAAATTAACAACTATTAGCCCAAAGTTTTTTTAGTTCTATGTTAACCCGCGGTTGAATATATGGGATATGTACTTATCCCAGACATATTAATTCTTAGATATATAGTTGAATAGTTTGTCTTATAATTCGAACATTAAAACATCTTTTTCTAAGCAATTCTACATTTTTCTATAATATTCTTTCTTAAATAAATAAAGTAGAATTTTTATAATCATTTTTTAGTGATTGTATTGGAAATTTGTGTGGTGAAAATATTTTAAAAAATTATTTTGCATTTATAACATACAGTCAGGGCTGGGAAAAAAACTAAATGGGCTTTTATTAAACAAGTTTTTGAGTTTTTTTCCAAATGCCCACAAACTCGTGGGCTTGGCAAAAGAAAAGCTCGTTTTCTTGCTTTAAGAAAAGGGGCATGTTAAAAAAGCTCCTTTTCTTCAAAAAAAAACCTCCTAGGGGCTTAAAGAAAAAATAACCCACCCATCATTATTATAAAGAAAAAATTAACATTTTTTGAAATTATTATAAAGAAAACATAGGATGGGTTTTGGGGCTCTTTTTAAGAGCCACTTTTTATGGGGTTTTTTTGCCCCTTTTTTTAGTATGGGCTTTTAAATTCTTATTTTGCCCCTTTATTTGTAGCCCTCTTTCTTTTTTTATGTTTTGGGGGAAAAAATTAGCCAAAGTTTTTTGGCTCATTGTTTTCCCAACACTGCATACAGCTAAGGTTTATTTGATGCTATAGCAGAACGCTTTTTCTACATATTGTGTTTAATTAAATGATTCACATTTTAAGCTGAAAAATTTTTAAACTATTTACGATTAATAAGTTACGCATAATTTAATTATATACTTCTTTAGTTTTGAGGTATAATAGCATTTTTGTCATTAATTGCAGTATTCAGCAGGTTATATACATTAGTAGTCGTGTGATTACTAACATTGAATTTACTAAACTTTTTAATGTCAAGTTCCATTATATTTAATTTAAAAAGATATAAATAATAGATCAGAAAATTATTCCTAATACTTAAAATAAAAATACTGCGAAAATTGTGAAAAGTAATGGACGCACATACTAAAATGCCAATGCTAATCAGCTACTATTTCTACCAAAGCAACGTCTTCCCTTTGTTTTAATCTAGCAAATTTGTTAAATTGATCCAGGGTCAATTTGGTCTAAATATAAAATAATATTGTGATTAACAAAAAATAACACTGGACAACGCATCATGTATGGCAACTATTGGTTCTGGTCAAGTTTTTGGTGCTGATTACGAATATGAAATCAGAACTTTAGCCAATAACGCAGATTTTTAGTTATTTGATGTCAAAATTTTTTTTTATGTTTTTGGGGTATTTCGGGCTCCTATATTTAAATCTATGGGTAGAAACAAAAGTTTAATTATATATTTAGATTAGGGAAACATTCATATAACGTAAGGCGTTTGAATTTTTCTATAATATTAAATTTTAATTTTTTTGGATTTGTAAAATTAATGGTTTTGTCATAAAATCCGTTTTTTGATCCATAACTCGAAAGTAAATTGCTTTTAATTTTAAGTAATAACCTTTATTGTATTCATAAGAAATCTAAATATGTCGAAATTTTTTTTTTTTAAAAAATCAATGGCTTAAAAAATTTTACAATTTTTTGAATTTTGGAAGCAGTATAAAAAAGTCAAAGGCATGGGGAGATACTAAACCTGGGATTGTTATAACAAAAAAATTCTTTTCATAACCCTATTAAAATTGTTTATGTTGTTTTTTGTTGTCCAGTGTAATTTTCAATTAACCTGTTACCGAAAAAAATATTCATCTTCTGATATTTTATATCAAATAGGTGTAGTTTGAACTTTATAATTAAATATTATAAAAAATTTTTTAAAACTAATACTTTTTGATTTTTTAGCAAATTTGCCCACCAGTCGTTTTTGCCACAATTTAGTAGTGGTGTTTTTAATATGGCGGGAGCTATCAATTTTATATTGAAATATATGGGTAGGCGGTCAATTTTTTTTGTTCTTTAAATGAAAATAAACTATCTTGACAGACATTTTAATAAAATTTTAATTGCATTTGGATACCTTAGGGATACACAATCCTTCGACACAATATTTCTCCCGGTCCTCTAAGTTGTTTGTGTGACAAGGGGTTCCATTAGGTAGTATCATACCCCTTAAAGAAATATGTCTAGTTGGCTTGTTTCCGGCAATAGGCACATGCTTAGCGGGATATAGCACTGAGCAGTAAATTCGACAAGCTCGATATTTTCTTTCGTAAGAGGCTGTAAAGGGTTAGATGAAAAATAAATAACCATTCACATACATATTAAACAGAATTAGTCTGTGCCCCCATTCAAACATTTTTTTTTGGTATATAGCTGTTCTACTCAATATCGCAAAGCGCCCACAAGCAATGCTTAGATTTACCTTTAGGAAGGACTGCGACCTTATACAGAATTTTTATATTATTCTCAAAACTCTGTAAGACATTGGTAATTGTAAATTGGGTTTTCAAATTTTGGGAGGAGAAATTTTAGGGCATTAAGCCAAATCTATTATACAAAACAAAACATTAGTTTTCAAAATTAAATAAAAATGTTCTCATCTTTTATAGAAGATAAAAATCTTAATCACTTATTTATATGCATCAAATTTAGCTATAATGGGATTCTAAATAAATATCCCAGTGGAGATCAAAAACGGATACGACCTTATGTGGTCAGATTCATATTTTAGTTATTCCTGGGCAACCTTGTTCATGATAAAAATAAATTGATTGATTAAGTGTATTTATGATTTAAAAATATTTATTTAGACAAATATGCGATTTGGAAACTGCTGCGAACTATGTCCCATCAATCTCTCAACCTTTGTAACCGCGAAAAAGATTAATGGGGCCTGGAGGAGCGTAATGTTATCTGACAAAAATGTTAAGTTGGGCCAAAAATAATTTTCACGCATTTTTTCATGATCCTCTTATTATTATAGATGAAATCATAATAATCAGTTGATAGACAAGACTACTCCAGGCCGAAAAACGATGGGTCTTTACGTATTAACTGAAACCATTCCACGGGTGATATGGTATGACCGCACAATTTGAGAACATCACTAAGATTATCAGCATAATTATTGAGGGAGAGAATAAAGTGATCCCCTTATACCGGACATAGGAGCATAGGTTTGCAGATAGCATCAAAAGCCACAACTTTAATGTGCAACATATCGCAAACAAAGATATATGGAGCATATTTTTGTAAGAGCTTAATGCGTTTGGCCATGTTTCATTTCGTTCTCATTTTTTTTTATGCAAAATAAAAAACAATAGATTTTTTTATGAAACAATAAGCGTTCTATCAATGGCGCCGAAATGCCTTTGTATAATCATGTTTCATGTGCACTCAGTTTTGGAAAAGTGAAAACGAAATGAGACATGACCTCAATAAAAATTTAAGAGAAAAAATATACTTTTAAAAGTCTGGATGCTTGCTTTGCCGGTTAGTATGTAATTACGTTGACGGTGACTTAGCCACGAGCACATAAAATTCATGTATTCTGCATTGTCCAATTGTGTGCCCTCGCAATGAGGCTGAAAATATTAAAAATATTTTATGACATTTTGCATTTACAAATATAAAGATATTTTAAAAATTTTATAATGTTTCTTTAACTCAAAATGCGCCGAAATGTTAAAAAATTGGCGACAAAATCTAGCCCATTTGAATTCCTAATAATATCTTATATAATTTTGAACAATGTATTTTAAAAACATACCTGGTGGGAGCACACCAAAAAGATTTTCTTGAACCAACCTTTGTTTCTTTCTGATATTCTAAGACAAAAAATTTAGTATCTCACTTCAATATATAAAAAATATAAGAAAAAATTGATTTTTTGCATACATATTATGAGAATTGGAATCATTTGATATGGCAAATGCCCATAGAATTCGAAACCCAAAACAGAGATAATTAGAAGTAAATAGATAAAAATCTCTCCCAGTTTTCGAAATTATATCTCCGAGTAAAGAATCATTTATAAAAGGCTTTTGCTTTAATATAATGTGTTATAAAACACGATGATAATGTTCGTTAATCTCTTGGGCCCTAAAATTTAAGGCCCCATTGATACTTAGTTCGTCGACCCAAACCAAACTATAAGCTTAACTCAAATTCTTAGCACGAATAGTCGGTTAATTAAACAATTTTTACCGTTTTTTTCTTTAAATGAAAAATTAGTGTGACATCAGGAATTTTGAGTTTTTTTCAGTTTTAAATAAAAACTATACATCAAACAAAGAAAAAAGGCTACGAATTAATAACTCTAATTATGATTTATAATTATTTTATATTTGTATAATCTAATCATGTGTTAATAAACAATTAAAAAATTACCTTAACCTTAGGCGCACTACTCCCTATAATGTCTTAAAAATGCTTTCCAAAAGCTATTTAGTTATAAAGCATTATACAATTAACACCAACCACACAATACTTTAGAAATTTTACAGAACTTTAAAAAAATTAACTATATATTATTAATATCTACCGATAGCCGGTAATTAATAAACTTGAGACAGAAAATTTTAACCTTCTTCCCCATATAGGGATGGCTTCCCCATCAGGGCTGGTATAGCTGAACACTCTAGGGGCACTATTTTATTTGTAGTTCTTTTATTAGCTAAATTGTACAATCCATGGTAATAAGAATAATAAGATTAACTTGTAAAGACCGAGCGAGTTTCGAAGGCAAAAATATTGACAGATCCCGCGTGTAGTCCAGGACCGTGATCCTAATTGCGTTGCCATTAGCTGGATTGACTCTTTAATATTGTCAATTCCATTTTATGAAAATAAATTTATGATTTTAAAAATTTTTGATTAGTACCCAATGTTTAAATAATATCATTTTTAGCTTTTAACATTTTTTTTTAGTTTCTCAGTAGACCAAATTTATACGATAACTTACTGCTATCTTTTTCACCCGACGTATGTGCGTTCGTTATAATTGTCGACCGCAGAGTTTTGATGATTTCACTTACGTTCGGCAGTATCAATGTATTTCTAAACCCATCAAAAGAATAATAAAATGAAAACAACTGTTGCAATTAACTATAACAATTAACACCACGTAGTTTGGAATAGTTAATTATTAGTTAACACTTTTTTCGTTCTAATTTTCTTTTTTTTTGAATTTCGATTAAGCCAAACCTTTACGTTCATATTTATTTATGTGTATAAATGAAAATATGTGGTTACTGCAGCCAGATCAAAGTTTTAGTATCAGTTGACGGACTCGGCTGAATGCTTGTAAGACTGGATTGATAATTTTCTCAAAAAAAATGATCTAAGTAAGTGAAAGGGTGGGGGGGGGGCTTAAAATTTTAATTCAAGGAAATATCATTAAGTATAGACTAACTTATTATCATATGGTGCGCGATTAGCATCAGCTCTGTTTACTTCGATAGAATTATCCAATCTCACGGCTGCCAGTTGGTTTCTATTTTCCATAGAACCGATAAACGCACCTGCGGAGTTCTCATCAGTGGCCGGTAAAACGATCGGTTTTAAGTTTTGAGGTGTCGCCGGTACGCATCTGTAAGATCTGCAAATCTTTATACATGGAAAAAATTTATACCTTTTAGTAATATTATATATAATTGATCCTAATAGCAAAGCCCCGTTCAAACAATTTGGTGTTATTTAATAAACTTTTTTCCGAATTTAAGACTAATTTACCCTGTTCATGCATAGGAGCTTTTGCTTTGGAAAGGAGCACGCATGCATAACTTCCTTGAAGCTGGTGAGTGATCAGCTTAGGGCAGTAGACCCTAAACGGTATACTCAGAGTGAAATATTAAGCTTGTCATTGAAATCGCTGGATAATAAGCAGATTTGCGATTAAAGCCGATTACAATAAGTTTGTAATCACTTGTAACATATAATTTTTATCTCAAATAATGAGAAGAAGTAAATTAAGCCCTCGCTTCAACATTTAGATAATAAAGAACATTTGGCATCCCAACCTAAATTTAATTCGATTTATTTTCGGGTTTTTAATAAAAATTTGTTTTTAATATTATTTTGTTTTGTTTTTCAATAATTTTTAATGTCTATAGCTGTCTTATAAGTTTAGAATACGGTAAACGGATTTGAAAATCTCGTAGATGGCAGGGATCTCTGTAGTTTATCATGAATCTCAAGAATTTGTTAATTTGGGTACAAAAAAAATTTTTAAAGACAAACGCAGATATAAATAAAATTAAATTTGCCCAAATTTTTAGAATACCGTCCCTGTTGACATATATGACAAAAGACCCATTTAATAGTGTAGGATAATCCCTTCCTGCGATTGCATAAAAGAATATACTAAACCATTTTGACTCCGCATTGTGTTCCCTCCAAGGCAGGAAACGTGACGGCTCGCGTCGGTATGCACTCCAACACCTTGCAAATCGTCTATAAAATAGGTGACAATAATAAACATTGACGGCGACCTTAAAAAATTTCATATTTAAAGAAGTAAATATTTGATTTTCATGTTGAAACAAAACATTTTTATTTGATACAATTTAAAAATTTTAGTAAAATGATTTGATAAAGCCGTTGGCTAGGCCTAAGTTTGTATGACAAACCCGATTAGCATGACCCAATATCGTGGAACTTAGGTATAGCGGGTTAATGCAAAGACCCCAATAAATCGTTAAATTGTAATTTTACTTTAGGCCATGTTTAAAATTAATTATTTTGCTCTGTGTTGACAAATTTTTTTATTAAAAATAACGAGTTATTTTTTAAAGAAAATAATCAAAAATCAAAGCATATAAAAAACATTTTCTGAATTAAAAAATTATTTGAAATTTTAAAAAAAATAACAATAAATTTTTTCTTTAATTTTTAGTAACAAATTAAATTTATTTTGAACGTAGCCTTATTGGATCGTTGCATCAAACGGGTTTAGGTGTGTGCCTTTTTTGAGACTTAACATTTAGGGACATGGTAAATTTTGTTTTTTATTGTAAAAAAATTTCAATTTTTTACTCCTGAGGCAAATGAAGCTTAGAAAAGGACTCTATTTAAAATTATTTTTTTATTTAATTTTAATTTCAAACTCTAGATCACTAAACAAAAGATAATATACTATTTGTTTTGGGACATAGGTATGCGGCTATTACTAATAAATTGTAAAAGAAATATTTAAAAAAAAATTTATCGGTTACTATCAAAAATGAGAATTAATGTTTTTTCGATTTAATATTCCTAAAGTTTATTACACTAGCCACCTAAATGTTAATCAAATGCGCTCAAATTTTTCCTCAAAAGCTTTTTTTTTCACTAGCCGCAGCCTAAGCTGCCTCCAATAACATTTTACTTTCCTTTGCCTCATAAAGATATAATGTTATTTTAATGCATTAAAAAATAAGTTCCAAAAAAATTGCGTTTTTTTAACATTAAAAGATGAAAAAACAAAAAAATATTTTAAGAACGCAGCATAGAATATGACATTTATTACTGATTTTTATATTTAAAAATTTAATTAAAAAAATAAACGTTAAAATATTTGTTATTTAAAAGTATAATTTTAAACGGCTTATTTTTAAAATATAGGCGGTAGGTATACATCGCTAACAAAAACTTTGGTAGATAATTAAAATAACATTCTTATTACACAAGTCAACAAATTTTTAAAAGTTATGAGCCTACAGAGATAACCTCCCATCTTAGAATGTTCAAATCCCTTTGCCGTTTTTTTTAATCAAACTTAGTTAGTCAGCTCGTTAAAGAATTTTAGAAAAAATGTCAAAAAAAAAACAAAAATATTTTTGAAATTTTTATTGTGAATTTTCACAACAGCTAAACTGTTTAATTTAATTCAAATAATACTTTTATTAAATATCGCGTACTTAAGTTTAAATGCGAAATATTTTATATTGTCTAAATGTTGATGTTAGAGCTTGGCATACTTAAAAATTTTATATTTATTTATTCGAGGTAAAAAATATAAGTAACAATCGATTTTTTGAAAAAAAGATTCTTGATTTTTTTTCTTTTTAGGGTATTTTCGAGGTTGCGAAATCTATCAAATTTGATGAGGATTGATCTAAGGAGCCGAAAGCGAAAGATACTACGGAAAACGGAAAATATATATGAGATAAGGCCAATGGAAATAATTGCTTTTGTATTTTCATAACTTATTTTCCCCGACAATGATATTTGTTGACCAGTGTTATATTCATTAAAGTATAGTATATTAATTAAATAAAAAAAATTAAGAGATTTGAATTAAACATTTTTGGCTGATAAACGGGGTCAGTGTTTGAAATAAAAAGAAAATTTGATTTTTTGCGTAGAAAAATTTGCTAAGCCTGTCCGGCTTTTAATTTAATATTTGACGTTACATATCCCAAATTAACGAGTTATTTTTCTTTTTATTTAATTAATTTAAAAATTTGATATTTTAATATTTTTAGATTAAAAATTATTATTTCAATTATCTACTACAATTATGTCAAATAAAAACTAAATCCTCCGTTAAAATAAATATTTATATAAGCACAATCAAAGATATTATTTTGTAACAAAACCGTGATAGGCTGTGATCTGTTCCATCGGCTTACTATGGAATACGAATTTTGGCATTGCTGATCAGGGCTATACCGTTGACCGGGGAGGCTAAGCCCCAAATAGTACGAGCGTATATGGGTTAAAGGGCTGTTTGTCACGAATAGGCAATTACCGTACGCACTTCTGTGGATCATTAATGAATCAGAAAGGTTTTCAGATATATACTGGGTATAACTTATGTTCAACTTAGAACCTAGACCTTAGAAATCTAGCGGTGCGGGATAGATTTAATTCAACTCTACAAGACCGAACGTTAGTTAGAAACGGTCTCTAAACGAGAATCCCTATACCCTATCTGTTAAAAGGTATCCTTTACCCAAAATGTTTTAAATTTTCGTAGCAAATAACTGGCATTTGTAGGGCCATAATTAGGGGATTGTGTATGGGACGGTGGCGGGGAATGGGGCCGTTATCTTTAGATAAACTTGAAAAATCTTTAAGTAAAATTAAAAAGGCCGCAATAAGCTCAATTCTTTAACAAATAATAGAAACTGGCCAACGCATAAATTTAAAGGTATAACAGAAACAATTGATTTAAAATAAATACAGCCATTTAACATCATTATTTTTTGTATTCTTTTCGATTGATTTTTCATTTATAGTAGGATTATAACTGTTTTTTTTGCTATTTACATTCCCTGACTTGGACAAAGAGCAAAGTTTTCTATTTTTGACTAAATAGAAAAATTTGATCATCTAAGAGAAAATGAGAAATAAGGTTGGGAAAAACTTCATAAAGAGCATTTTTTGTGCGCCGCAAGAATATAAGCTAACTTAGAATTACTCAGTATATAGACATATATTACGAATATTACTTGTAGGTAATGAGCCATGCAGCTTTTGAGCAAGTTGACCATTTTCGCACATCATTTTGTTCGTATGCGTTCATTATGAATCCTACTTTACAGCCGACATTTGAATCATGATCCAAATCTAAGCTAAAAAAACAAAACATGGAAGGGCGTCTTCAATGTTCTTATAATGTAGCGACGAAATCTAGAAGCCATGGGCGTTAGAAAGTTACTTGATAATTAAAAGTTAACTAAAAAAGAATAAATTTGTAAAAAAAGGTACATGTATAAAAAAAATAAATTTTCTTTGATTTTTTTTTGATTTAGTTTAACTTCGGTTGAAATTAAAAAGACATTTCTAGAATTCAGGATAATTCAATGAATCTGAGAAATTTATATATTAAATACTCCTTAAAATTGGAAACTTATAAACAACATCTTAAATTTAATAATTTATAAGATCATTAAGTTTTATAAAAAAAAATAAAAATTCTTTAATTTTTTGTTTTAGCCGCATATTTTAACAAAGGTTCCCAATCTTACTTATATCATATTTTTTTCTAAAATAAAAGTTTTTAAAATAATTTTAAAGAAAAACAAAAATATGGTGTTGTTAGCTGGAAACTATACTTAAAAAAAAGTTAAATTTTGTCACCACCTTGTTTGACCTTTTATTTAAAATTCGGGCCTGGTCAACCGATTTGAGTTGGGAGGGCTTACAAGACAGGTTTAAGAAGATTCGTGCATTATATTTTCAATACAACTTATCAGCGTAAATTGTCCTTTAAGGCTATATATGAATTTAAAAAGGGGAATATCTTTTTTAAAAATTCTTATATTTTTAGAATTTGATAGGCACCCTTAATAAAAGAAATTGAACGGTGATCCTAATAGATTGCTTGGATTGGCTCTTAAAGATCGGGGGCCGTAATGCACTATATGGGCCTCATTTTTTTTTAATAAAAACCTCTTGATAAAGCGCACCAATGAATTGTTTGGGGGTGCCCCGTTGTTTTTTGGTGAGGTCACTTGCTTACTATGTTTTTTCGTTAAATATAACTTAAAGGCAAAAAAATGGCCAAATTTGGTTTGTGAACATAAAATACTTTTTCTTACATAAAAAATTTATTAAATTTAGATTAATATTATACAAAAATAGAAACTCACTTTGCACGCGGCTTAAAATAATTTTACGTTTTTAAACTTGGCAAAAAAATCAAATATATACAAAATTTTTAAAAAGACATCGAATAACATAGTGTTTTAGCTTGGTTTTTGATCTCAAACTCATTTTGAGTTTTTTTTATTGTTTTAGTTAATTTTGTTCTAATTTTACCCCGCGCTAAAATGTACAGTAATAAATTGTCTTAGTTAACTTTGTTCCAATTTACCCCGCGCTAAAAATACCGGTAATAAATTATAGTTAATAAAGTTTATGATTAATTATTCAAGTAAATGGTTAAAATTTGTTCGCCTCTACGACTTTATAATTTACAACTTGGCGTTAAAACTTTCCTTTAATATAAGTTTGATTTATGTCAAAAGGTTTACTGAATTTTATTTTTTCTACAATTATACAATTATATAATTCCATACTTTTTAATCATCAGCATATATACTAATTTATCCATAAACATTAGATTTTTTTTATTTATTTGTCGCGAAAAGCCAATTGAAAAAAGAATGGATTGAAGAATAATTAAGGACGCGTTCTTATTTATTTTCTCATATCAAATTTTAAATTTTTCTGATAAGTTTTACTGTTATTTTGAAAATCATATATAAAAATGTGTTAGTTTTGTTTTAAGCAGGGCTGGGAAAAAAATAAATGGGTTTTTTTTTTAAAAGTTCTTAAGTTTTTGTCCACAAATTCGTGGGCATGGCAGAAGAAAAGCCCCTTTTTTTGCTTAAAAAAGGGGCACATTTAAAAAAAGCCCCTTTTCTTCTAAAAAAATACTCCTAAGAGTTTTAAGAAAAAATAACCTACCCATCATTATTATAAAGAAAAAATCTAAATTTTTCGAAATTATTATCAAGAAAACAAAAAAATGGGCTTTTTGGAGCGCTTTTTGAGGGCCACTTTTTGGGCTTTTTTGCCCTTTTTCTTAGTGAGGGATTTTTTTGAATTCTTATTTTGGCCCTATTTGTAGCTCCCTTTCTTTCTTTAAGTTCTGGGGTAAAAATGAGCCAAAGCTTTTTGGCTCATTATTTTTCCAGCACTGGTTTTAAGTATATAAAAATGTGTTAGTTTTGTTTTAAGCAGGGCTGGGAAAAAAAATAAATGGGTTTTTAAACAAGTTTTTAAGTTTTTGTCCACAAATGCCCACTGGCATGGCAGAAGAAAAGCCCCTTTTTTTGCTTAAAAAAGGGGCACATTTAAAAAAGCCCTTTTTCTTCTAAGAAAAACTCCTAAGAGCTTTAAGAAAAAATAACCCACCCATCAGCATTATAAATAAAAAATTAAAATTTTTCGAAATTATTATCAAGAAAACAAAAAAATGGGCTTTTTGGAGCGCTTTTTGAGGGCCACTTTTTTGGGTTTTTTTTGCCCTTTTTCTTAGTGAGGGATTTTTTTGAATTCTTATTTTGGCCCTTTATTTGTAGCTCCCTTTCTTTCTTTAAGTTTTGGGGTAAAAATGAGCCAAAGCTTTCTGGCTCATTATTTACCCAGCACTGGTTTTAAGGTCTCCCTAATTTTTCCCTTAGTTCAAGAGGGTTATGAACATAGGACTCTTAGTCTTAAAATCTTATAAGGCGCATAATTAAATTTTGTCGGGGTGCGTTAAAAAAGGCTTTACAGGGCCATATAGGTTGTGTGTAGTTAGTTATTATTAATTTTTTGCAGCATCTTTAGGCAAAGCCCTTATTAAAAAATTAAAACTCTTGTAATAATATAACCAGTCCAAAAAAATTTTGTTTTTTGCATTTTATATTGGCTCAGATAACTCAGTGGCAAGCATTCCAGTCTTACATGCGGTTTGAACTTGAATAATAGCCCTATTGGAAAATATATTGCATGTGCAGCCAATTTATATCTGCTAAGTGGTCTGTTAAGGCAGTAAGCCCTAAACGACATGTCTGAAGTGATTGCGTAGGTTGAAAATCCAGGAAACCGGCGTGCGAGCAAATATCATTATGAATCAAAGCTCCAAACGGAAACCTCTAACTCAATTGTTTTTCACATTCTTTGTTATTAACAAAAAAAATTTTTTTTTGCATTTCACAGAGCGCATTTGTTTTTTTTTATAAAATATTACTTTTGATTATGCAGAAAGTGTTTGGTCAATAAATTATTGATTTTCAAAAAAATATTCCAATTTAAAATATGATCAATGTATAGCAATACAAGGTGTTTAAAAAGTTTTTTTAAGCTCAGATTATTACACTTGTTTGCTTAATTGTGTTTTTTTTTGATATTAGCAAATTAAAGTAAATAAGTTATGCAAAAAGCGTTTATATATATTAAATATATATTCTTAAACCTATTAATGTTTTCTCAAACCTGCCTGCATAATGAAAAGGGTGATCCTAACCTCAGCCATCTTAAGAAAAAAAATCTTACGTGTGTCCTATTTCATGGGCTATGACTTGAACATAGCTAAACGCCGTCGTCAATTGCACGACAGATGATGAAAGCAACGGGTCGCATATGATTTTTCCAAAATTTGCCAAACCTTTGAAATTATTATATATTGGGTATAAGCGATTGTTCCTGTTCCAATAAAGATTATGATTTCTTGTTTTTTTTTTTTATAAAAAATAAATGTTAAAAAACCCTTAAATCATGGTTATAAAGAGGCTTTCTTTTTTGCCTTGGCTCCATTGCTAGATGGTATATGTTGTACATTGTTTATGAAGCAAATTAAAGAGTTACCCCTTAAGAGCTTCGAATTTCAAACCTTGAGAAAGGAATGGAAAAACCACCAATTCCAAGGTATGCATGATAATATAACTATTGCACTTACGTACATTGGAAACAACAAATGTGACTTTTTTGTTCGGCTTACCCCCCTCCATGTTCACCGAGCCTAAAAAAATGGACCGGGATGATTGGCCAAGATATTAAAAAATTTGGGGCTGGCTGTTCCGATCTAATAACTCTTTTGTTCTAAAGCTTTTAGTTAATTACAAATTTAACGGCCCAACACTAAGTTAATTAATCTTTTTAATGTTCAAACCAGAGCTGGGAAAAAACCCATTTTTCAACTTAACTAAAATTTTTGTTTTCAAAAATTTTATGACAGATCAAGAAAAAAAAATTAATAGATACAAAATTAAAGCAGAAGATTTTTATTTTATAAACATTTTCTTGATTAAGGCTAAACCCCTTTATTTTCCCTAAATTTCGAAAAATAAAAAATGAGTTTGACTTAAAAATGGTTCCCAGCTTTGGTTCAAACCCCATTGCTATTGAGCCCTTTATTATTTGTAAAGATTAAAATTTGGTAGGGCCAATACATTTGGCACCACTATTATTAAAAATCTGGAAATCTAAAGGACAAAATACATAGGATATTTATTTTTTTCAGGTTTTTGGACATTTCAAACCTTTTAATAAATAAACTTTGGAAGTTCTAAAATAATTTTCAAGCGTTATTTATCTCACTTCTACCTTTAATAAGGCGTTAAAATTTTTTTAAAGCCGCCTAATAGAGTTCATTCATATTTACAAAAAATTTCGATATTTCTAAAAATTTAAAAAATTTATTTTTCTTGCTAAAAGTTCTAATTCAGAAAACATATTTTTTATGATTTCAATTTATTGGCCAATTCTTATATAAATTCTTCAAAAAATTTTTAATATTTCTTAATTGAACTGAACGGGCCCTTAAATAAATAATTACATACCTTGAACGTTGTAATCTTTTTGCTTGCCAACCAATCCAAATACCTTGTTGCTTTTGTGTATAAAAATTAATTATGCAATAGTATTAAATATATACAACAAACATTTTCAGTGTAAGAAAATGCATTATCTTCAATAAATTTATTTTAAAATGCTCGGTAATCATGTTTTTTTTCCAAGAAAGCACATAGGTAAATCCATTAATAATATCTATCCATTACCAGCTATACCAACTTTTTTTCATCGAGCCTTTAAATACCCGATAGGCATGTATTGGCACTAGCTTGAAATAAAATTATAATTGCAAAAAATACTGATTGCAGCTTTTAATCCTTTTTTATATAATTCATTTTTACAAAACGTTTATTTACATAATTTATAATTGGTGTCAACATTAATATATATTAATATTTTCTACATTAAAAAGTTTTTACAACTACATATATATAATGTGTTGAATTCCATTTAATTTTAAAAATTCAAACTAGTTAATAACAATATAATTAAATTTTTGTAATTTTGCTTAAAACGAACAAAAGTTACACAAATGTAGTATAATCAATAATAATAAACTAAATAAATATTTTTAAAAGCTTTTAAAATAATATCAACATACTTAACAATTTTTTAATCGTTTATAATAGGCACATTTTCCCCGACAAGGATGAGATACAACAAAAATGGTATGGTGGACCTACCTCTATTATAAACGTTTTCTTTAATGTACCTTTATCCTTAATGCACATTGTACATTCTATTTGTCACAAAGCAGAAATCAGTAAAATGAGATTGACAATTTTCTATTACAGAGTAAAATTTTCAAAAATTAAAAAAATCAAAAACTAAAAATATCAAAAGTATTGCAAAGATTGATATAGGTCCAGTAAAACATTAAATTTTAGTAAGGAAAATAAAATATTATTGAAACAATTACTTTTAGCTATTATTTGCTCCTAAAAATTCAAAAATTTATTATTTTAGATAAAAAAATTAATTCATGTTTTTTTTAATTTACTTGTTTAATTCAACTTTATCAATGTTGTGGAATATAGAAAATTCTAATTAAAAATGTAAGTGAGTCATAGGTATTGCAAGAGTTAATCTTATTGATGTGCTTTTTTAATATGCGGCTGTAATAATAGTTATAGATCCATAGTAGCTTTTTGAAAAGTAATATAATATTAACAATTTCATGGGGCCGATTTGCTAAATATTAGCTTATGGCAGAAAATGTGTTATAATATGAATAGAGAGACAAGATAATTGTTGTCAGGGCCGCAGTTTGGATAATTGATAAATGAACGGGCCCCGCCCACTTAATTTGGCCTTGTAATATTTTTCTCTATTTTTAAATATGACATTTATAAGCATCATTTAAATACCCCGTTAGATAGGAATTGCTATCCCATCGCATCCGTTTATCGCTCGCCCTCAATTTGTTACTGTATATTCCGATTAGGGTCAGCAGCGTATAAATGTTGCCCTGGTTAGGTGGAATTTCAACCTGGCATGGAATGGCAAATTTTGAATTGGTTTTGTAATATTTATAATATTACTTGAGCACTTAAATTTTAAATAACCATTGACATTGTTTATAAAATTCGAGGTCTTAACAGATGGCGAATTTGGACAATAAACTTAATTGTATAACAAAATTTGGATTTTTACAAAGATTGGAAAAATTATCCATTTATAATAAAATAATTAATGCCCATTATAACGTTTGACACGTTTTAAGGTAGTTACGCTAATTTACGAATTTAAACCTACCTACTAAAAATTATATTTTTAATAATCCGTTTAAAATTTATATTAATATGTAAGCAAAAAAATGATTAAAAATTATATATGATTTAAAAACAAAATAATAATGAGAAAAAGAATATAAATAGCTGGACTGTAAAATTTAAACTTCAAATAATATTTTTTTCTTTAGGCGCAATATAAAATCCTACCCTATATAGGGGGATGTCCAAAATGTGTGGAGTAATTTGAATGTGGATGTTAGAGCCTTTTTTTACATCAGATGAAGAAAAAGAGTTACATATTACTATGTAAAAAAATTTTTGTCTCAATAGACATTTTTCCCTTGGCGATTTCCTATGGTGCAGAAATTGGTGAGCCATGGGAATTTTGATGAATTTGTAAGAAAGCCATTAATTAAATATAATGCACCTTTATATGTTTTTAAATATTAACTAATAAATCATAAGATAAATAGAAAAGATTATTAAAAGCTATTTTGAAGCTCTTTATGTAGTGGCTCATACATCTCTTTCTTTTGTTTTCAAATTTGCATTAAATTTGCTTGTTTTTTTTCTCTATTTTCTTCGGCAAGTAAAGAAAAGGTAACATATCAAAACTAGGTTTACAAAATCAGGCAAAGAGGCACTAAAAATTGGAAAAGTAGTTAAATATTTTTTATTTTATTCGACCTTATAATTATTTATTAAAATTTTCAGGAAAGTTTTTAGTTTTTTTTAAAGCAATAAAAATATAAAAAGTTTTTTTTAATTGAAACCGATTCTAATTTTTGTCGAAACGCAATCATATCTTCAATATTTAAACACAAATGTAAAAACTTGTAAGTACACCCTCTCGGCAGGTCTGCAAATTAGATAATATTGAGTTTTTTCTCTATTTAATTTTAGTACCTTAAATATTATTTCAATGTGGCAATAAATACGGATATACCTAAAATTTAGTTCGTTTAAATAGTACATCCTACTTCATAGTCAATGCCTAACATTTATAAGTTTTCGTTTTAAATGTAAATTAACCAAAATATAAAAATGAAATAAATTAATTTAAAGTAAAGTTTGTTTTTATGACGAATTAAATTTTAATCTAAGGCAAGGAAGATTCAAATATTTTTGCAGTTTATTTGGAGCCAAAATAATTATGAATTATCTCGTTCGACGAGCAGCTTAAAGTAAAAAACTAACTCTAGTTATTAAAAGTTTCATTTACGTAAAGAATGTCACTTTGGCATTCAATTTTGACTCTTGATTCTATGGTGCCTGAAAAAACGTATGCACAGTTAAAAAATACATCCCTGAGTTAAACATGAGTGTTAGAAATCACTAAAAACAATAAAAATTTAATTTTGAAGCATGTTTTTTTCTAAATTTTTAAAAAAAGTAATGAAAGTAAAAAGTAATTAGTAAGAAAATGAAATAGATGATATACCGGATTTTTATTAAAAAGGAAGAGATGCGTAACTATGATTTGAAGTGGAACTCCAATTGTTGGGTCGTGGTAAACGTAATTCACCTAAATTTTTGGTTAAAATTTGAAAATCAACACAAAAAGTTATATTATGACCATATTAGCAAATAATATTTATTATTGTTAACCGCTTATTACACAGGTCAACAATTTTTGATAATTATGAGCTTTACTACATTGACAGAACTTAAATTTTAGAATCCGTTTTCCGTTTTATAATTAAACTTTCTAAGTCAACTTTAAAATTAATAATTTAGAAAAAATGATCTGATATAAAGAACACCACACGAATTTGAAAAAAAAATATTTAAATTATTTTTCATTAGGGTATTCTCAAGATCGCAAAATCTGTCAATATAGCCGGAATTTTTTCGATTTGGACGTAGCAAAAAGCCGAAAGCGAACACTCGGAAAACGGAAAATATATATAGGATTACGCCATCAAGAGAATGTATTATTTTATGTTTTCATAAACATTTCCTGACATTGATATTTGTCGACCTGTTTTCTATCTTCTAGCCTCGTTCAGTTATTCAAGTAATTAATTTTAATAGTCCAACCAAATGATAGATTTTTTGAATTTTTAAAAAAGCTACTGGGAAAAAATTAACAAATTCTTTTTTTATGACACTAAAAAACAGCTTGTATAACACATGTCAACAAATATCAATGACAGAAAAGTCATTTTTATGAAAACATGAAAGAATACATTTCCATGATGGCCAAATCATATATGTCTCGTTTGCCTAAGTTTTTTCCGCTTTCCATACTGAAAAAATGGCCTTTTTAACAGAATTTGCAAACTTGAAATATCTTAAATGAAAAGATTATCATCATTAATGATAAGAAATAAATTTTTTTAATATATCAAGCTCCTACAATAGCATTTAGAAAATACAAAATATTTCGCGTAAACTTAAATACGACACGATCTAATATTGGGTTTTAGTAAAAATATATTTGAAGTTTGAATTTTACAGTTTAGCTGTTGTAAATATGCAAAAAAAAATCAAATAATTTTTGTTTTGAATCTTTTTTGTTATTTTGGCATTTTTTTAAAATTTTTCTGTTTATTTATAGCTGACTAAGTTTAATTAAAAATAGGATAACAAATTTGAAAATTCCTAAGATGGTAAGTTTGATCTACTTAGCTCATAATTCTCAAAATTTGTTGACTTGTGTAATAAAAAAGTCATAATATAAGCTCTTACATCAGCATTTAGATATTACAAAATATTTCGATTTCTAACGTAAACACGACATAATTTATTATCGGTTTTCAAAAGTTTTATTTGAAGTTTAAATATAATAGTTTAGCTGTTGTAATTATGTAAATTTTTATTTTTGTATTTTATTCTTTTTTGTTTTTTTGACATTTTTTTTACAAGTTTCAATGTTTATAGCTGACTAAATTTTGATTAGAAAAAACGGAAAACAGATTTGAAAGTCCCTAAGATGGCAGGTTTGATCTCCGAAGTTAGCTCATACTTACAAAAATTTGTTGACCTGTGTAATTAAAAACTCCCTGGTATTTTTCAATGCTTGTTGTACATTGTAATTATACCCCTTGATATATGGCCAACAGCAAACTAACGAGTCGAGTATTTATATTTGCGACGCTAAGGGGCGCTCCCGTGATTGAAGTTAATGGCATTTTCCTCTTTGCCTGCCGGATAAATGCCTCATCCGCGTACACCGCTAACTCCAAAGCCGGCTTTGTTCGCCTCAAAATGTCTGAGGTGGATCCGTCTGGAATCGGAACGTTTATTATCCTCTTGCTTTGACCTAAGGTAATATAAGAATTTTGAGAGTTTTTTAATTTGAATATGAAAAAAGATGAAAAAAATATCATGTGTTAATTTGACCATTTTTGTATAAAAAGAGGCTATGTTTTTACGAAAAAAGGTTAATTTTCCTAAAATATCGGTTATTTTAAAATTATTTTTTGCTAATATTATTGTTCGGAGACCATATTCAATAAACATCCTTAATCCGATTTTTAATATTTTTTATATACTATACCTGAATTAGTTCCACATCTGCCATTTACCCGCGTGTCCAATTTTGGAAGTAGCTGTAATAATATTGAATGCATATTATTTACATAATTATTGCCCGGCTCTAAAACCAATATATGACAAGTCGATATATTTGTTATATCCTGTATAAATTTAAAATTTTTTTTTTGTATTTAAATTTATAGATCACAAATTAAATAAATATTGACTTACCTTATTAAATTGACCGGAGAAGCTCGAAATGTCGTTATACAAATGATTTAATTTCGTGGTGTATTGTTCTCTGTTGTTAGGGTCAATGTATGTCGAGTTCATCAATATTTCGAGGAGTTCCGGGGCCTTGTATTTCTCGTACATACTCCCGATAAGACTGTAGTAATCAACAGCTTCCTCAGAGTTGGTTTCAGGGTCAAGCTCATTGTCAATTTGGGATTGACGTCGAGTAAGACTAGACATCGTGGTTGAACTGACATCGGCAGATTCCTTATCAGCCTTTGTGGTATAGAGAACGTATAAATCATCGGTCACAAAACTTGAAAAGACTGAAAATTCATTGTAATTTAGGTCCGAAAATTCGTTAAGGTAATTAGCGTACGATTGCAGAACCCATAACGTGTCGCGAATTTTAACGAATAGCGACTGTATAGTGCAAATGATAAAATTAAAGAATTTTTCAATCTATAACTTATATACGGAAAGACGAATCGATTGAAAATTAATTAGATATATGGCCGCATTTATAAGATGCAACCTTTATAAACCGTTTTTTTCCTAGAGGATATTTAAATGATTATTGATTGTTCCAAATTTTTGATATTCAATTTGGAAATTCACATGCCTTATTTGAGCAATATAAATTTTACTGTTAAAACTTACTCACCAAGTGTTTAAGTTAAGCAAAACTCTCATTTCAAGCTTTTGACAAATTGTAACTACCTAAATTGGCCACTTAGCACATATAAAGTGGTTGACTTGCATATTATTTTTTCCGTGAAAATAAAAGATTAGCGCTGTATTGAGCCCCACAGATATTCCTTGAAAGATTGGCTTCTTACTAGGGTTGGCATCACCCTCAATAATCTCCCTTTTCCCGCCCCACCCTCCCTTAACGTGCGCTAAAATAAATACCAGCTCCTTTAAGGATTCACCGCCACAAACGTTCCCACACACCTCAATTCTTTTCGTATCCCATTTTGGTGCACGGCATTTAGGTTCGGACAAAATGGAAAGATTATTTTTACTTGCACCGGGTAGAACCTCGAGGTTGCCTGTATAAAAACAATCTAGTTGCTTTTCATCCAGTTCCAAAAGTTTGGGGTGGTCATCACTGCTTTCATCCGACCCACCATCATTAAAGTTTGGAGTTTCTTCGCTCAATGAATACACTTGGAGTGCCTTGGGATACATGAATTGATAATTGCCGCCCGTGCTAATTTGTGGATTTTTAGAAAGATTTATGAAAATTGCTGGTAATGTATCAGTATATTTGTTGATGTAGAAAGGATTGTCACAGGAATCATCGTTAGCCGATGTCTGATATAAACCCATGTCACCCAATGGGTATGCCTCTAAATGGTAGCTCAGTTCATGTGGATATCCACCTCCATCAATACCAGGGCGGTCTAATGGAGGAACCATGCCAAGAAGTTTGAATATGTAAAGATGCTGGGGCCTTACACCGGTCTCGGGAAAAATGTCTGAAATTGCAATCAACGTGATTAAGAAACTTTCGAAAATTGAAAAAATATATCTGCCTTCACAATATCCACTCGACCCTAATATGAAATATACCATGTTTTGCGACTCCTTAATTTAATTTATCTAAAGGTTATTGATAAATAAGACCTGGCGTGAAGATCAGTAGATAGAATTGGGCCAAAAAATTGTAAGGGAGACAGCACTAGATTTTTTGGCATTTAAAATTATTTTAAAAAAGGTCTTTTTGATTAATGTAAAATTACAGGCAAATTTTGAATAAAAATGGTTAAGATTACATTTGTCAAGCACATTTATGTGAATTACCCTCGGTAGCATCCAAACGTAGTCCCGAACCATAAGGAAATAGATGAAATAGAATTGTAAAAGTCCAAAATTTTGTGGTCCACTTAGCAAAATTACATCGACCTCTCACCTTCTCTATCTTTGCAAGGTGTTGACAATAATGTGACACGAAATACGTGAAGTCCATTCCTACCTAATTTGTTTTAAAACACACGCTATGATTGTTTTTGTAGGTGTCAAAAAAAATTTTTTTGGCCTTTTTTGAAAAGGAAAAATAAAAATAAAGGGCTCTAATTATTTAAAAAAAAATAATTAATATTTTATGATAAGACTTTGAATATGAGAGGAAGTTGAAAATTAAAAAAAATAAAGTCCAAAACGATGTACAATTTCGCTGACAAAGAGTGCCGCTCCGGAAATCAAAAAATGTATTTTACCACTATAAATAATAATTTAATTTTTATAAAAAGACGTTAGATTGTTTTACACATATAATCCTTATTTTAATATAAATTTCCGGTATGTGCCCTATATTAATTGAATTTACAAAAGCATGCCACAAAGTTTTTTTTTGAAACTAGTCCGACCTTTTTTTTTTACAAAGATTAAATCCACTTATAAGATGCCTGTATTCGCGTTTTCCATGACCTGAGGTCCGCCTAAGCCAGGCCGAAGACGTAAAAACATTTACAAGGCGGTTGAATTTTGATGCATGGCGAATTATTATTTGATTCATTTTATTTGTCATAACTAATAACTTAACATACTCCAATTTATTTAATCCCTAACAAAATTTGTAAGGGCTAAAAATAAAAAATAGGGGCTAGAGCATCAAAATTTCGCTAAAATAAAAACTCACTTTGCACGTGCCCTTAATTAAATAATTTGGTAAATGTAAGATAAGGAACTCCTAAAATTGCTTTGATCAATAAATTAATTTATATTTTTTTTAAATTAATTTTTAATGAAACGACCTAAAAAAATTTTTAGTTATGGGCTTGCCTTTTTGATTTTTTTTTTTGAAAATCGAAAACAATGGGCATTCACATTTAAACATGTAGTCGCTTATTATTCATGGTCGAAAAAAATTTAAATAATCATGAACTGTGTGTCATACTCATTTATACCTTTGAAAAAATGTTTAAAAAGATCTAAAATAATTGTTTGGGTCTTGGGTTTCCTTAACAGCTTTCCACGAATAAAAGCGGTGTACACACTAATTTTTCGACCCAAAAGGAATGAATATTGCGTTTTAGGTTAATAAGATTTGCCCGCACGGCAGTTATTATAACTGTGTATTTACATTTTATATATCTTTTTGGGTGTACAGACAGCCTAATAATTATAGTTGTTGTATGCATTGGCGTAGGAGAGGGGGAGAGGGGGTTGGGGATAAAACCCGCCCCAGGCATGCCATATCCCCACCCAAATTGAAAATTTTTAGTGCATATCCCCCCCCCCCCCCCCAAACTAAAATACCAATTAAATATAAAATTAAATTACATTTAAAATATTTTTTAATATTTAATTTTAAAATCTCCCTTCCCCTCAAATTAAAATACTAGTTAAATATTTTTATTATATAAATTCATTACATAATTTTATCATTAATAAAAAAATTTATTGCATATAATATATCAATAATATATATGTTTGTTTATATAAACATTATTTATAAAAGTCCTTAATGATTACTCAAATTTTAAAAAGCAAAATTAAGTAACAATCATAAGAATCAGTAAATTTCAAACTAAAACACTATGGCACGACCGACAAAAATTTTTTTTTGAAACCCCCTCCAAGCTTTACAACTTGCTACGCCCTTGGTTGTATGTGTAGTATTTTCGGAAAACTAATTTGATTATGAAATCAAATCCAGATACTCTGCATGTATCACGAGATTATATGAATCTACAGCAAGATGGTTTATATAGAACTATGTGGCTTTAATGATACCGTGCTTACGTCGATGTGCCAAAATTTCTTACTAGAAAACAAATGGTATCTTTTATGTCTCCCCCCAAAAGTAAGAAAATTGCATTTCCTGTATATGTAAATAAAATCTTTTTTTTTCACAAAAAAATCATAGTTGGTCCAAAGCCCACCCAATTTGACGTCAGCTACCCTTTCTTCCGAATAGATTAAATAACTAACAGGCTAGAAATTGAAATAAAACTGGTCGGGTCGGGCAAACATTTGAATAGTTAAAACCCTAATTTTATAAATTAAGGAACGTGTAGACATTCTTCATTTTTGTAGATAATTGTAAATATTTGAAAATTTTTAGTCAGAAGAAGTAATTTAATCATAAAAATTGGCGGTATTGTACTAAAATTTAATATTATAAATAGAAAATTTGAAGATTTATAACAATTAAAAAAAAATTCTGAAAAACTGAATAAAATCAAGAACCTCTCTCAAATAAGAAGACCAGTTGGCTTCCTTTAAATTTTTAGTTTGTTTAATCAAAAGATAATAAAAAAAATAGTTTAAATTAATAGGTAAAATTATGATATAGGTAATAATAACAATTTAATAATGGGCGTTTTTTAGCAGGATGTCGATTAAATTTTATTAATAATTATATAGCAACTAATAAGAGTTAGGTAATTTGATTCAACCGGTTTATAAATTAAATTATGGGCTGGAAGGCGGCGATGAGTTTTGAAAGGGTTTTGATAAATTAAATTATCACAGTCTAATGTACATGTCTATTAAAACATCATGAAGCGACTTATTATTAATGTATTTAATTGTAAAATTAAAAATAAATGCTGCATTTAACAAGACAAGTTTTTGAGCCGTGGATAAGGCCATGCTAATGGCTGCGGCTATTGGGAAAAAAAAGTTTTGACAAAAAAAAATTGAACACATTTGAATAGCAATGAGGCGGCTAGTGAGAAAAAAAATTTAAAAAATTTAAAGTTACTTGAAAAAATATTTTTTAAAAAAATATTTTGTTAGGCATATCCTAAACGACCAAAAAACCTAAATTCTCACTTTTTGATATTAGCCACTAAATTTTTTTTGTTTTAGAAATATTTTTTTTACAATTTGAAAAAAGTATTAGTTGCAACCATTAATTATAATTATTTATATTTATAATTACATATGTATGATTATAATTTTCGTCTAATAACTTTTGCGAATTATATTAGGTTGCGGCTAATACAAATTAAAAATCAAAAAAAATTTTAATGTTTGTTGTAAAAAAAACAATAATACGCTTTGGGTTGTTATAAAGTATGCCTGACTTTCATATTTTCTTAAATTTTTTTACACTAGCCACATAAATTTATTTAATTGTCCACAATTATTTTTAAAACCTTTTTATTACACGCCCTAGCCTTAAAAATTGGCTGCTGCTTGAAAACAGTTTTGACGGCATGCATTTGAATAACTTGAGATGGCTTGTGTGAAAAAAAAAATAAAAAATTATAAATTTTTAAATATTTTGTTAAGAATATTCAAAAAAGACCAAACCTAAATTCTTCTCTTTTGATATTAGCCGCTAAAAATTTTTTTTTTAAATATTTTTTATTAATTTTGAAAGAAGTATTAGCCGCAGCCATATGTATACTCAAATCTAACATTTACATGTGAGATAGTTTCATCCATTTGAAACATATGAAATATTATGATACAAAATTTAAAATATTACCTCAAAAGTTGCAACATTGAACCTTGTTACTTAATTTACACATTTGCTCTCTTGTTATCTTATCCGACATTTAATGCCTTAGTTTACCAAAAATCTACAGAATTTATACTCTGTTCGATATCGAATGATGAGAGGTCAAATGTCCAACTCTTATACCCTGGATTTAGTTTTTTCATTTGTGAAAAAGTCCTTAAAAATAGTGTTCACCCAACATATACAAACAATGACAAAGTGTCAATTGATATTTTGATTCAAACTTTAGCCTCTCAATACATTTTTTATTCAACTTTAGTCCAAGGAATTTCAACAATTTTCTTAGCCTTATTGGTTGGTTCATGGTCTGACAGATTTGGAAGAAAAGCACCAGTTTTTTCCTCCTACATAGGAGGGTCATTTAGTGCATTAATGAGTGTTTTTGTATCATTATATCCATCTCTGAATATAAAATACATATTTATAGGCCCAATATTTGAAGGCTTATTTGGAAATGTTGTAATTCAATTACTTGCTATTTTTAGTTTTATATCTCATTATTCTTTGCATGGTGAAAGAACAATCAAATTTGCAATATTAGAGACATGTGGATTGGTTGGCATTATACTTGGCACATTTACCAGTGCAATACTGCTCAAATTTACATCATTATACATAATATACTTAGTCATTTTATTTATACACCTCTTAAATATCGTGTGTCTTACCGTAATATTTAAAATAAATTCTCATAAACTTATTAATCATTCCAGTTTGCAACTTAATATTAACCATATCTTAAAATCAATAAACATATGCAAAATTCTCAAAAACATATTTAATTCGATCAAAAAATCAAGAGTTCCCACATTACTGCTAATACTTATTTTTTTGCTCATTTTGCTCACATTTGTCACAATAGGTATGTATATTTTTTTAATTTAACATATCTTGATTTATATATAATTAGGTTATTGAGCTATTTTTTCAAAAAGGACTTTAAATTTAAGTTACATCATTATGTTAATCAGGTAATATATTTTTCAAGTATTAAAAATATTTTTTTTTAATTTTTTACAGAAAGATTATAAATTTAATGCAACTATATCACATGTCAAAGAATTTTTGACAATTATGAGCTCTAATACTCAACCTGCTTTTTCTATCAAGCTTTGTAGATCAACCATAAACAAAACATATAAAAAATATTTAAAAAAAAAATTAATTTTTTTATGTTTAAAACAGCTAGACAGTTGAAATTCAAACTTTAAATCATACTTTTATTAAAAAACAATGACCCATCATATTATTTTAAGTTGTGGTGCCATATATTGTTCAAATTTACTGTTGATGTAACAGCTTGATACTAAATTTTTATAATTCATTACAATATAAATATAAGTTGCAGCTATAACTGATTAATATTAGCTGTAAAAGTTTAATTTTTTATATAAATTTTTTTACAATCAAAAAATCATTATTAGTCAAAAAAAAATTTATTTTTAAAATTTTTTTTACAATAAAAAAATTATTATTAGCCAAAAAAAATTTTATTTTTCAAATTTTTTATTCTTATAAATTTGGCTACTTTTTCCAAAAATGCGTTTTTTCACAAAATAACACTAAAAAATTTAAAAAAACTTACTTTTAAACTTGCACTCACCTATAATAAAAAAGATTATATCAAGTCCAAAGGTAACCCGATCGATATTTTGCCTGGAGGCATTGTTTTGATAATTACAATAAATTTGGCAATATTATCTTATTATCTTCTAAAACTTAACATTTTAGGGGACCGTATATGTAGGTCGATATCTTTGTTGAAACTTGATTAGTTAGGAAAAATTAAGCACTTCTAAGTAGGGCTGGGAAATAAAAATAAATGGGCTCTTTTTAAACAACTTTTCGAGTTTTTTTCCACAAATGCCTACGAGTTTGTAGGCATGGCAAAAGATAAGCCCCTTTTTTGCTTATAAAAACGGAAATATTTAAAAAGCCCATTTTTTTGAATAAAACTCCTAGGGGTTTTAGAAAAAATAAAACTCACCCGGCAATCATTTTGATTTTTTTAAACCATTTCAACAAGAATTGAAATACTTGGTATTAATTTTACAAAAAATTCATGGCTATATAAAATTTTTGGGTCGTATTTTTAAATTTGGGAACGGACCTAAAATGAAAAACCAGCTTAAATTGAAAAATTTGTCGGATAGTTTTATGTAAAAATGAGACAAAGTTTTATTGGCTCAATTATTTCCGACCACTGCTTCTAATCGCCATAGTTCTTTATTTATTGTTTAAATCTTTTTAAATTTTTCTTAAAAATTTTATAGGTCCAATTTTAAATTTTTTTTTTAATGTTTAGAATTTTTAAAGGATTCAGTTGAAATATAAGCTTAGCTTAGGTTTTATACAAATTTGTAAGTTTTTTGGAAAAAAAATTTTATTTTTAAAAAAAAAATTTTATTTTAAAAAAAATATAATAATATTTCTTAGATGTTTTTTTTAGTTATGGTTATAATGATTATCATTTATGTTTGCCTAGAACTTGCCTAGAACTTGCCTAGAACTTGCCTCGATTGTAGAAAACTTTGCCAAAATAGTGGTTATTAATTTTTTGAAAACTCAAATTTTTTAAAATAACAAATTTTCTTAAGCAAATGAATTTTAAACGCAACTTTTAATTACAAATGAAATAAAATTTCTAATTACACTGAGAGCAACTGGTCCGAAATTAAAATAATTTAGCAAAAACAATGGTTTACAATTATTAATATAAAAACTCAAATTTTAAAAATTTTATCTATTCCAAATTTTTAGCAATTTTTAAAAACGAATGAACGCTCAGCGCTTATTAAATGTATTTTTCGAATTTATAGAATCTCACATGCGTCTTATTTATTCACTTTTTATATGTTTTATTTATTTGTTTTTTTTTGCAGGTGAATTCGATACTTGGTACTTGTTCGTAGTTTCTCGATTCTCCTGGTCGGCCAGTAAATTCGCGACGTTTTTGCTGGTCTGGAAATTAGCCGAAATAATTGGGCTAATCGTAGCATTGCCCATCTTACAAAACCATTTCCATATGTCTGATACCGGAGTTGCCCTCTTGGGGTTCGCTTCAAAGGCCTTTGGCCTCATCGCTTTGGGCGCCGCCCCGAATGGTCATATGACTTATTTAGGTAAGTTTTTGTTTTTCCCCTAAATCACGTGTGTGCTCTTTAATTTTCATGGATGATGTAGGTGTTTTCGTTAATTTTATGGGTATTAAATTTTAGACGATCCAAAAAAAAATTCAAATTTGATCGTTGAAAACTGGGTATTTAATATTGCATCGAAACTCTAGTCGTTTGTCTAGATGATAATCTATTAAACAAATAATCTATTTTTGTATTTACTGAATTTTGAATGAGAACTTTAAAATATTTAAATTACAATTTTAGAAAAATGTCATGGTATATCGAGCATTCAGGATTCATTCGTATTTTTGAAATTTTTTAAAATTAAAAAAAAAATATTATTTCAATGTTTGAAATAAAAAATTAAAATTTTTTAAACGGATATATGTTTAAATGATTTTTCAATCACGTTAATATCGCTTTAAAAAAGAATTTAATATAATTTCCAAGCATTAGCCCCTCGGTTGTAAGAAAATATTGTAAAAAAAACAATGGTCACTAATCTTCGATGTAAATACGCAAATTTTAAAAGTTATTATTAAAACTATTAATCAAAAGACCTTTATTTATTTTAATAGCGCCAAGACAATAATGCTATGCTTATGTATAACCAGGATTCATGTGTTTTAATACTCATTTTTTGGAGAAAAAAAGTCAAAATGCCCATAAGTTTCTTTTTTTTTAAATATAAATTTTTATACTAAACCGATTTTAGCTGCCGTAATAAGCTTTTTGGATAACACGCCATCAACTGTTTTGCGGTCAGCCCTATCAAAACTCGTACCCAAAGAGGACGTCGGTATACAAACTTTATTATAGGGAGATTCTTAGAACAAGAAAGTTTGTATTAAGAAATACCCTTATTAAAGTTTTTTAAAGTATAAGCTCATTAACATATATATTTAAAATTAATTGCCGATTTATCAACGCGGACGTTTTTTAAAATGCCTAATAATGTTTGGGGATTTTTGTAACAATTTATTTATGCCGTCTCTTTCAAGAGATGTAGGGCAGGGGGGGGGGGGGGACATTGTTTTATTAGGTAAATAACTCTGACCTTCGACTTTTGCCAAATTTGTAAAGATTGCATGCTATAATATTCCGGGGAGTGCGGCGTCATTTCGATGGATATTATGGTATTGGCGGAGAGTCGCGCTTAATCCTATTGACCCTAGGAGTTATGAAGGTCGCCGCATAGCAATTTCAAAGTTCCTCTCCCAAAAAGAATTAAAACAATATCAACATTAATTTAACGTTGGGCAATTTAAAAAATTGCTAGCTAACGTTTATATAGATTTTGGATATAAAAATAATAATTTTGCAAAAAAAAATTAATAAACTAATTAGCTAAAAAAATACAATTTTGACTTTTGGGCGCGTTCAGACTCAGTTCGTTTATTTTAAAAATTTCAAAATTTTAAAAATTTTAGAATTTTCACCTTTAGACATTAAAGGCTTTTTTACTAAAAATCGCCAATTTTTGTTATTAGCATTTAAATGGTTTTTCTGAAAGAAAAATTTTTAAAAAATTTTGAAAAAAAAAAATAAAATTTTAAAAATTTGAAATGAGTTAGAACGCGCCCTTATCAGAAGTTACGTTTTTCTTTTCTTTTTTTTTGAACTTATTTGTGTCTTTGGAACTTGATGTTCATGATAAAAAAATTATTTTTTAATAGGTTGAACCTCTATAATTGATAACATGCGTAATTAACACATTTTTGATAATCATTTTTTGTAAATAGGGTTTTATTATTATACATTTAAACATATTAAATAATTTTGTGACCATATTTAAAAAAGTTTTTCTTATAATCATTTAATTATGCTAAATAAAATGTTTACTTTTATAAAACTTCGATAGCTTTTTACGCGTTAAACAGGGCTTTTTTTAATACAAAATTGTCATACTATTAATATAATAATAAGGGCAGGCCCGATTCTAGCTTTTCCATTTTAGGGGGGCAAAAAAAACTCGTGGGGGGAAAAAAAAAATTTTTTGTCGCCTTCGGCGGCAAAATTGACGGTGATCGGTCACGGCAAAAAATATACATGTACAACAATAGAATCCATGTTCAAAATTTTTTAACAAATTAATAGTAATTTATTATATTCTTAAATTAAAAAAAAATGAGTTTATAAATTGAATATGTGAATTAAAATTAATTGTTTTCACTAAAATTTGCTTCAAATGATATGAGATTTGAATTAATTGTAAGTATAATTTTATCATTTGGTATCATTGCGCATGAAAATTAAAAATATGATATATATAAATGATAAAAATGAATTATATAAAACTTTGGATATTAGAAAATGAAAAGTGAAATAAGATTGGTATGCTAATTTGGAGGAATATATCAAAAAAACACTGGTTATATACTAGTTATTAATATTAGGGTAAAAAATTAAATAAAACATGAACATAAACGGTAAATGCGCATAAAAAAAGTTTGCAACCATGTTAAAATAGTAAGCAATAATTAGCTGATTATGATCAGTGTATTGTATTGATCAAACTATTTTATCTTAGAGGATTTTAATTAAATTACAATATTCATCAAAATTCAACGCCCCTAATGATTTTTCGTGTTCTAAAAGAACCAAATCACCTTTAAGCAGGTCACTACTTGTCAGCCGTTATTATCCTTCTTTAAGAAGAAAATGTGGCCTCACAACTCGACGTTGAAGAGCCAATTAACAAACTTATGGGAAAAATGTTAAATAGATTAGAAAACGCATCATTGTAATCATATAAAAATTTAACTAAATCAATAGTAACACATTCTTTGTAATTATTAAGTTTCTTATTAAAAAATTTTTGGCTACGTCAATTTCTTTAGATAATAAATTTTTATCAATATTACTTATTTTTAAAAGAGGCTCTAATTTATTTATATTTATAAAGGTTAATCAAATTTATAAAGGGAATATAAAAATTTAACAACTATTATCGGTAAAAAATCTATTATCAAAATATAAACCAATAATATTAAAATAAATACTTTTTACTTCATCATAAATATTTAAAATATTTTCAAACTTATGAGTAGAAAATAAATAAAAATCAGAAAAATCTTTAGGTTTAGTTTTTCTTTTATCCATAGATAAATTAATGTCATTTAAAAAAATATTAATATCAAAACAATTTTTGAATAAATCTTCAGATGTATTTTTATTTCTTAATTGTTTAATTTCTAACAAACAATGGTGTATTAAATCAGAAGTTTTAGAAATATAAATCGCATTGAAATTGATCTATAATTATTTTTAATAAATAAAATAATTTTTTAATTAAATACAAAAAAATAAATAGATGTTTATAAATATGGTCAAAAAACCCCGATTCGGCCCTGTGACCTGAAGATATAAAAGTTTTTTTATTTTTAATTTTTAAAAGAGTAGGGGAGACCGGGGCAATTGTGACACATAAAAGTCAAGCCCAGATTGCAAAAAAACTACAGGGTTTTTTGAAAAAAAAATTTTAGTTTTCGATAGCTCTAACTTAGTTCTTTAATATATATAATGTTTATTTTTCTAGGATTATCTAAAAAAAATTTATTTAAAAAAACATAATTACCCCACGCTGGGGTAATTATGATCAGCGTAGGGTAATTCTAAACATGTCGAAAAATCCATTAGCACTTAAAAACATTTTAATAACCTAATATATTACTTAATTTTATAATAGATTTCAATAAAAGACGAAAGAGTTGTATAAAAAACGATAATTTTTAAGGATTTAAGGTTTTTTTTGGATTGTTAGCTGAAATGGTTTTAATCGTTATTGCGCAAAAATATCGGAAATTTCCTATCTAAAATGATAAATTATTAAGTAATATTAATATTTTATTATAAAATAAATGAATTAGATCATAACAATAAATTTTTTCTTATTAAAATTGAGTCAAAACTACCCCACAATTTTTGACTCATTTTTGCCCCAAGGTTAGTCACCAACTTTGAGAGGTTAAAGAATATAATTAAACACGTGATATATTAATTATTTTTACATAATTCAATGACTTAATACTTCATTAGATAATTCCGTAAATCTTATGTAAAATGATCAAGTTTAAAAAATTTTATCCAAAAAAAATCAAGGATTTTTTTTGTAACTTTTGGGCATCAAATATACGTTTTACTATATAACTCAAAAAGTTTTGATCATTGGGATATAAAAATTTGCTGATAAGGGTTTAAAACATATATTTTATTTATAATATATCACTATTATCATACCAATTACCAAACTTTTTAAAACATCAAAAGTTATAATTGCCCCAATAGCATAATTGCCCCGGTCTCCCCTATTAAATATTTCTGTGTAATTTAAAAAAAACAATGGGCAGGTAGTGACCACACCACCAATGGGGCAACAGCCGGGGTATGGTCCCGCATTCACTAAATACCTTGATTGCATCATGTTGAAAAAATTTATGAAAAAATTATCAAAAAAATCTTTCCCTTTACTTAAAATAAGACAATCTTTTACAACAAGATGCAATCGGTAATTAAAGCAGTTAATATACGGGACATGGTGTCCAGCTATTTTGCTTAGAAATACTTGAACACCATTTTTTCCCGGGCATTACGTTCGCCCCATCTTAGCATTGTGCGATCAGGTTCTTTGGTTCTAGATTATATTCTAACAAAAGATTGTTGTTAATTGAGAAAATTTCTTAGGCATCAGATTTATCAATTGGTTTTTCAAATATAAAGCTTTCTGTAAAATCAAATTTTTCTATACATTTCTGTTAGTTTGATCTCTCTTGCGGATAAGAAGATTAATAAATAAAAACACTTTTAAAAAAAGTAAATATTTTTAGGATAATATTTTTTAAATATTTTTGACGGAGCAAAAATTAATTATATTATGCGGAAGAAATAAAATTACTATGTATTTGGGGGGGGGGGGGGCAAATTCAATTTGGGGGGGAGGCAAACATAAAATTATTATGTATTTTGGGGGGGGGGCAAATTCAATTATTTTTTTTGGGGGGGGGGGGGGGGGGACCAAAAAAAAACTTTTGGGGGGCACAAACAAAAATTTTTGGGGGGCACTGCCCCCCCCCCACCCAAAAGGGGTCTAGAATCGTGCCTGAATAAGGGTAAAGTACTATTTCATTTTTAGATTGGCTAAGTTAGCTCATATCTAAAATTTCTGCTTACGCGCCTGGTATTTTACATGCCGGCTGGATGCCTCAGAAATTAATATGTGTACACGAGCATTTTCAAGTTGCCACCCGTTTAGGCAATATTTCTTTAACCATAAGCCTTAAGTGACAGTCTAGGCTTAAAACTTAGGTCTCCGGCGTATGAGCGAATCTCATCTATTATATTGGGCGGCGATATAAATTGCTATACCCGGTTAAAAGAACCAAAGCTTTAACGGGAAGCACACCTATTTCGAGAAAGGAATGGGTGAAATCGTAATGCTTGTCGCCTTTTTAAAGGCACGGTTTTAATTTTTATTAGCGTTAAGATTTTAAATGGAGTTATGTGTAAATGCTCATTATCTTATGAATTCTCCCAAATTTCAATTTAAATTTTGAACATATTTTGATGGATAAACTTTGAACGCAATCCCTCCTTATTTTTTTTTTCATAACACAGGTCAACAAATATTTATGTCAGAAGCGAGATTATGAAAACATAAAAGAATGCATCCCCATGATGGCCTAATCTCATTTATGTTTTTCGTTTTTCTTAGTTTCTTCCGTCTTTGGCTCCTTAGATCCGTCTATAACGAAAAATGGCCTTTTTGACCAAATTGACAGATCTAAATATACTCTTAAAAGAAACCATTAAAAATCTTTTTTGCATGTTTAAATCCCTTGTAACTTACATTTTTAATCACTTATGGAAAAATTTTTTTTTAATATATCAAGCTATTACATCGGCATTTAGATAATACAAATTTTGCGTCCAAACTTAAATACGACACGATATATTGTCAGTTTTTAATAAAAATACTATTAGAAGTTTGAATCTAACAGTTTAATTATTGTGAATATGCAAAAATAAAATTTCAATTTATTTTTGTTTTTGAATCTTTTTTGGTTTTTGTTTAGGTTGAAAAAAAAGGAATAATATATTGGTTGAGTTTTAGTTGATTAATATTAAGGAATTTATATCCTGGTGGCTAGTCCACCAGGATTATACTAATAAATTGTAAAACTAACTGTTTAAATTTATACTTTCTTTATTAAAATAGTTAAGTAAAAATAATGTTATATATTCTATATTTGAAAAACTAATTTTATATGAAAAAAACTATTTCTTGCAAGTTGCGATGACAAAGCTGAACTTAGCCTATTAATCATCAATTTCTAGTAGTATAATCCATTAGTGTTACGGGCTACGACAGTTTTTTAACTTTTTTTCTAAAATTTTCAATGTTTATAATTGACTAACTAAGTTTCATTTTGAAAAACGGTAAACGGATTTGATATTCCATTATAAGGCAGGTTTGATCTCTGTAGTTAGTTAACTCATAACTCTCAAAAAATTGTTGACCTGTGTAATGTAACCATTCATTTTTAGGTAAAGTTTTTTCCCTTATGGCATCACTCCAAGCGTGCACAAGTATATTAGCCTCCCTTTTTTACACCCGCGTATACGCTCTGTCCCTCAACAAGCGCTCTTGGATAATTGGCCGGATAGGGAATGGCTTCGTTTACTACTTTTCCGCCTTCCTCCTGGCTTGGAGTATCCCTATGCTTTAGTAAATATACATTTTGTTTCGGCCGCCGCGTTCAAAGTAAATTTTTATTGTTGTAAAAATTTTCAAAAGTTTTTGCAAACCTATTTTCTGTGCTCATAATTATACATAATAAAAAAATTTTGAACATGGCCTTTTGTGTTATTTCACTGTTATTTCTGTTATTGTTATTATTTTTTATTACTATTATTTGATTATTTATAATTAATACACAGATCAAAAAATAAAATTGAATCAAATTTCGCTTCTAGAATATTCTAAAAAGAAAAAAACTGAGTTTTTTTTTTCAAAAAATTTTTTTGTAACTTATATTAATTATCTCAAATAATTGAGAATTAATTATTTAGGTATATAAAGCTCTTACATAAATATTTAGATTTTACAATATATTTGGCTCCCTAACTCGATTTGTACGGGTTTTAATAAGTATATTTGCGTTTTGAATTTAACAGTTATCTGATTTAATTACAATAATAATTTTTTTGTTTTTTTTTACATTTTTAAAATTTTTAATGTTCATAACTGATTTCAGTGATTAAAAAAAATTGCAGGTTAGCTCTCTGTAGTAAATCCAAAAATTTTGTTGACCTGTTTTAACATTTTTAATCTTCTTTTTTTATTATATGCAATCTCTGGGTTACATTAATTTCGAACAAGAAAAAAATATTAATTATTTAGCTTTTTTATACAAAAGGGCACCTCTTTCACCTGGTGCATGAAACTAGCCAATAAAATAGCTGTTTCTATCCTCTTTGCTCATTTGACTAATTTCATACAGTTAGAAGAATGGAAGGCCTTATTACATTTTTTTTTGATTATAGCTACCTCAAGAATCGCTTACCTTCCCGGCATCCACATGATGGAAACAGTCCACTCCAAAGTGTACATTCAGACTCTTATAGCAGTAGCCCAAATACCTCTATTGATCAAATGAGCCCCAACAATGCCTCGGCCAAATTTTATGGCCTGTCAGATAATCCGGCAGATCATAACATTTTTAATTTTCCCGGATCCCAAGATAACTATAGACGCATATCTTTAGAGTCTTCCAACACATCTAATAAGATTAATGTTGAGCCTAGTAACCCCATAGAATATAGTTCTAATTTTTTGAGAGAAGTGGATGAAAATGAAAATAAAGAAAATGGCAATAACAAAGATAACGATCAAGCTACGACGGAATTTTACAATAATGGCTTATCCACGAACCCTGACTTTGTAATTAATCTATAACACACTTCGACAAGATTAAACTTTGGTGCTTTAATAAGGGATGTAATATCTGGTCCTAACTTTACTTTAGGTCTTCTTTACCAAACCTTTTTCTTATTTCGGATATAAAGCGAGCTTTTAAAAAATTGCGAAATTGCCAAAACTGTACATTTTCGAGACACAAGAACTGAAATGTAATTGTTAATTACCTAATATTAATTTTTCAATGTGAATAACCTTTTGGACATATCTGCAAAAGCATAAAAAGGATAAGATACATAATAAAAATCACAACTGGTGTTTACTTATTACTTTTCTACCGTTTTTAACCTTTAAATTTTTTTGGCTTATTTTATGTAACCTATTAAATTTTTTGAATACGCATAACGACCGAATTTAATAATGATCAGATATATTAAAAATCATTAAAATTTTGAATAATTAATATTGTCTGTAATTTTTTATATCGCGTTGCGTTACACAAAATTTATTTATGTTTTTGTTATCATGTTTGTCAAAAGTCACCTAAGTTGCATATTTATATATTCTTGGCTTTGGACACATTGCAGTTGTGTAATTAAATCTATAAAAAAGGTCGACAAAAGTTAGATTAGCCCTATACCCTCGTTTCTATTTTTGCCTTTGCGCTATATTTAAATTGTAAAAACAATTTGCAACCTAAAATTATAATATCTTTTTCACCCAGATCCTATTAACACTTGTTTTTTTATACCGTTTTATTTTTACCAGCCTTCAGGCCGTGTCATATTGCGCTAGCATTATTTACGAAACTAATTAAATACAACTAGGATGACGATGTAATTTGACGTCTCGCTCATGTTTAGTCTCATTTAAAAAAGCAATAGGTTTAACGTTACCCCCGTATATTTCCCCATTTAGGTGCACCATACCTAATTACTGCTTTGACTCTTTTAACCCGACCAAGGCAATAAACATTGCCTTTAGATAGTAAGATTTGCTCGCACGCCGACGACCTAGGTTTTCCTAAGCTTTTAGTCATATGATTTAGGGCCTACTGCCCAAGCAGGCCACTTAGCCGCTTCGAAGTGGTTGCACATATATTTTCCCGGAAATAATAGCTATCTGTGCGCGGAGTCGAACTCGCAACCTCCTGCGTGTAAGACAAGAATGTGGCTATGTTTTGGAGATACGCCGCCATTGGGTCGCTTATATACCACTTTTACACATTATAATTTGATGTATTAGATTAAGTATATATCATTCAGATCAGTATATATATATTAACCTTACAGGGCAAATCAAAATTTACCTGTCTTCCCACGATTTAATTTATAAACCTTATTTCTTAATTTTTCTTATCGAGAGCTCGCTCAATACCGACAAATGTCAATTTTTAATTAAATTTTATTAATATATTTATTTCACATATAACTTATATATCTTATTTAAATATATTGTAACTTAGATATATGTAGAACAATAAAAGCATAATCTTTGATACATTGCCCACAATTTTAATTTATCAATGGGTTCCTAAGATTTAATATAATTTTTAGTGGCCAAATTAGACACGATGTACTTTTGAAAAAAATTCGGCCTATTTTTTAATCTTACATTTTTCTTTGATTCGATTTATTGAACATTTCTTGACACTCGTCCGCCTAATTTTTTTTGTAAATATTTGAATAAAAGAATTTTTAATAAAAATTTCAAAAATGTATGAATTAGGAAGGTTATAAATTTTACATTATGGGATTAGAATGGAATGAGAGTGGCTGCGTATACACTTAAAATTCGCGCTCTTGAAACAAAAAATAAAAAAAATTTATTAGCATTGAATTTCTAATACAATGTCGTTGAGTTTTTGAAAAATTTTTGAAGGTGAAAAAATTACTGCTATAACATTGTTTTAAACCCTGTAAGTAGTTCATAGCAATGTTAATACACAGAATCCCAATTTATCAAAACGCAAAAATCATAATGATAATAGCACAAAATTTGCAATGCTAAAATGAGCATCACAATATAAAAACAATAGTAATTAATAATGTTTTTAAACAATGGTAAACCTATAAATATTATTATTAACCCTATTTAGTTGTACAACGACGGCTATAAATGCATTGAAAATTACAATCTGGGGCTCAATAGTACAGGGGAAAAAGAGGGTTCAAGAAAGGGTTTTTTAGGTTGAAAATTTTAACCAAAAAAAGGGGTTTTTTCCCCCCAAAAAAAAAAGGGAAAGGGGAAAAAAAAAAAAAATTAATAAAAAAATTTTTTAGGGGATAACGATAATAAGCGGACTTTGATATTTTTTCGGCCTATTATTTAATCAAGATGACTTTGCCGTGGCCAAGCTCATTTTTACATTTAAAAAAGCTGAAAGTTGTGGTTTAGGTAAAATTCAAACAGGGAAATGTATACTTAATTACTTTTTCATTGTGTGCCGCACGAGCAGGTAAAAATTAGAGGTCTGCTTCAATTAACCACGAATGTTATATGAAAGCATCGCGAACCCCTTTAAATTACAGTGTTTTTTTAAGATATCATAACTGTGAATATTTAATATGACTTTAACCGATCAAATAAACATCACCTGTAACAGTCATATACCCGGAAATATTAATGATCTAAGACACCTGTTACATTTTTCAAATGTCGAGGGCAGTCAATCAAAAAAAGCACAAAAAGCAAGCTTTAAAAAAGGGGTCGTTATCTGTAGACTAGGTAGTACTCAATAGGCCTATGAAACTAATTTTTCGATTTTTTTGTCATTTTTTCGGATATTATTTAACAACATTCTAAACGTTAAACATTCCCAAACACCTTGCCCAGTATATCTTGACCTGGCACGTGTCATTTAATTTACTAGTGAAAAAGAGCGAGTCTTTATACATAAATCATACATATATATATAATAAAAATATTTTAGGGCGCGTTCAGACTCATTTCAATTTGAAAAATTTTCCAAATTTTTTGAATTTTTTTATTATTTCCAAAATTTTTTAAAAGCTTTTCTTTCAGAAAAACTATTTAAATGCTAATTACAAAAATTGGCGAATTTTTGTAAAAAAGCGTTCAATGTCAAAAAGAAAAAATTTTAAAATTTTTTAAAAAAGCGAATGGAGTCTGAACGCGCCCTTATATTTTTGCATTTTTTACCGTAACATTTATAGTAGCCATACATTTTTAAGATGTCTGCTATAATTTCACGGTATCATAAGATTTTACATATTTTTTCCGGCCATAACTGATTGGCCAATATATCTAACAAAATTGACCAAATTTTGTATTCAGAGCTTGTGAGACATTAATAGTAAGTTTCTTGTTCCATCCAGCCGCCCCTTCTGGTCCTGATAACGTATCTCCTCGCTTCGTCGTAAACGAAAATTAAGATGCAAAAAGGAACGGGGGGAAGCCACCAGGTAAGTCTAACAGGAAGCCAAAAAAAAATCAAAATGATTACTCTGCTTTATAAAAATTTTAAATTGGGAAGTTGTAATTAAAATAAAAATTCTTTACATTTAGATGTCAGTTTTAAATTCAATTTCACCTTGGATGGAAAAATTAATTTCTTAAGATATTTATTAGAATGCATATGTCAATACAAAATAGTAGTCTTCTTAGTTTGTTAATACAATTTGGAAATAAAGATGGCTTAAAAGCTACAAAAAACTTTTTATGAAAAAATTGATTAAACTCATCTTGGTCTATAATTGGTTCAATAATTTTTAATCAAATCAAAAATATGTTACCCGCTTTATTATTGAATGGCGCCGAAGCAAACTAAAAAGACGACTTTGTTACCATATAACCCGCGTATGGTAGGGTGAGAAATTTGTAACGCAAATGCTATGGTGGGGTTCATACGGAACCCATTTTTAAAGGGGTCCGAATGGACCCCACAATGCTAATCGCGGGTTAATTATTATATTTTTATTTATCATTTGATATTTTAACGAACTCTTTAAATGATTAATAAAATTGTAAATAGTTATCTGATATAATACTTAATGGGAAAAAGTTTGAGACCACGTTGCATGCCAGGCGTGTAAAGTAGAAACACAGAAACAGCCGTTTCAAATACCAATGCAAAATTTAATACTTGATTACTATAAATAGAATAAATTGAAATATATTTTTTATAACCTTTTCCAAACACGCATTCTTGTTCAATTCAATTTTTCATTAAAGGCCACGTTTAAAAATAAACCTGTTTGCATTCCAAATTTATAAAAAAAAATTTAGTTTGTTTGAACGCATTTGGTGGGGGTGGCTTAATGTAATTATAAGAGGCATAATACTTGTAAAATACAAAATTTAAAAAAAAATTAAATAAAAAAAACGAAAGAAATTATATAGTTTTTAAAATCTTTAAATATGTACTCATTTAAAGGGGGCGCGCTTTTAGAGTTGGTTTTTTTTTTTTTAATAAAATATTTTGCTAATATTTGAGAATTGCGTTTTTTAAAATGTGTTATCAAGAAAAATTTTTTTTTTATATTTTTCTTAATGCACCTTAAACGCGCGAACGTGCATTTAAGTATAATGATCCTTACCTCATGCCTTGTCGGAGTAGGCTATTCATGCGAGTCTTGCAAATGATCACGTCAGCCCATTGGACAATAACTATGGCAATGAAAAAGGCTGTGTGACAAGTATACTCCAAAATTTTGCGATGTTCATAGGTCTAATCAAGATTAAACATAATTGTAATTTTTGACATAATCTTTAAAATCTCAAAATTATTTTTGTGCATTAATGTACAGATTAAAATTATAAAATAACATGATTCAAGTGGTTCTGATTAAGCTTTAAAGCATATTTAGACCATCAAAAGTTATAAATAATTTATATATATGGCCACGTTCAAAATTAAATTTTTGTATTTAAAGTTTTCAAACATTTTTATTTTGTGAAAAAATGCATTTGTTTTAAAAAATGGTGCCAAATCAAATTAGCATAAAAAATTTTATTTTCAGAAATTTGAATAAAAAATAAAATTTTAAAATATTTTAAAAATAATAATTTATTTTGAATCTGTTTAACGTAAAAATTTTGTTGTGATTAGCACATGTAAAGTTTGTAAAAAGAATACCGACCTTATGTATATTATTGCTACGAACAACGAAACCCTTTTCAGTATTATAAAAATAGCCAAACAACCACAAATAAATAATTTTTTATATATGTTGTTTTTAGAAATCAATTTTTAAAATTGTTTTTAATTTAAATTTTGTTTTTGTAACATTTTGTTTACATGATGTTTCTTATTTGCCTATGCGATTAAGAAGATAAAATTTGATTTAAATGGATACTTCATCAAGAGAATTGCAAAGGTAAAATAACAATAGTGTTTCATTTACCCATTCTTGGCCATAGGAATCTTTGAGATCGTTGACTGCTTGCGAATCCCACTGTACCCTAAGCTCGAGCAGCGTTTTAGGCAGGAACCCGCATTCAGCCATAATTACGAAGTAAGTGAAGAACCCGGCTAAGGCTTGTATCACACCCACTTGCCCGAATGCAACACTGAGTAATCTGGAAAACAGATTGGATGGTAAACGGATATTTTATAGCATCCCGAATGAGTTAAGGATATGATTTAAAGAGGCTAAGCCGGATTTTTAAAGGAGGGAGGGGGCGGAGGCAGTTCAAAAAATGTTAACCAAGAAGTGAATTCTAAATTTAACCTTTTGCACAATGTTTATTTTCATGTATGGGTAGCTGTCCAAACTGTTTGCAAATAAAATACTTTTGGCAATAGAAATGCATTGGTAATTTTTGTTCGAGTTAGAATGATAGTTTAATTGAATTTCATTGGCAAATTTAATTTATATAGGTAAAATTAAAAATTCCAAAATAAGAAGCGTGATGCTATATATAATTACTATTTTAAATGTTATTTATTTGAAAAGACCCAAATTTTAGCGTTGTTTTAGAAGAGGAAATTTGGCAATGTATTTTTTTCGGCGCCTGTACTTAAGGACTTAAAGCCGTTAATTAAATTAATGAATATAAATAACAATCTGGGAAAAAAATTTAGAAAGGGGTAAAAAATGCCTCACAATAACAAACTTGAAACACTGGAAATCTATGGATATATTTTTCTCTAATATATTATCAAATGTTATAAATACACGATTATGTATTGATTTACATTTTTAATTGGAGATTTATTTTAATATGTTTTATCAATTGAAACTAACTTTGGGTGGTGAATTTAATAAAATAGAGTTATTTATGGCAATTTTTTAGTAAGCCTTCCATATTTCATACCAACTTTTATTTTTTGCGATAAATTTTATATTATTTTGAAGAAAAAAACTTATAATGTACTAGTGCGCATTTAAATAAGTAAGTGAAACTTAGAGCTTAAATCACAACTTATTTGGGTAAAAGAAGCGGCTCTAACAAAGCCGATGTAAGAATTACATTTAATAAAATTGACATAAATGGTCACAATAATAAGATCAAAGGTTTGTTAAGTATTTAAATTTCGCTAGGACGAACACTATTTATCAAAAATTTATAAATCGTTATTTACAAATGAAAAAAAATGTCATATCTTATATATCATTTGGGGTCAAGGTAGAGAATAAAACATTAGTATGGGCAATAAAAAAATAAGAAGACATATTCGGTATACGTAAAAATTAATATTTTCATTACATTTAAAAATTTAATGAGACACAACAACTTAAATGGAAAATAGAATTCTAATTATACAAGTAAATAACCTTGAATTAACGAGTTTGTCGTGCTTGGGATCACGAGGTTTGCGTTGCATTAAATCACTTTCTGCCTTTTCGTAAGCCAGGGAGATGGCAGGCACCTTTTCATGATAGATAAAATAAGTTTAGTATATTCTTAGGCACGTTCAATATAATTTTTGATATATATAAAAAAATGTCTAATTGATATTTTTCATCTGTTTTTGAACAAATCCTATAATATATTATAAATTTCGTTTAATACCTCTCTTAGATTGAAATGACTTTTAGTACTTATAACATTTTTCCTTATATGTAACACGGATAAAATTTGCAAAATAGTAAAAGTTTATTTTTAACGTGTCTTTCCCTAACCTATAATATCTTGTATAAATCACGTAATATGTTCATTTTAATCAAAATACGCGAGTATAAAATCCGGCAGGAATTCTCGTCAAATGAGCCTCCTTTATAAACCCATTTTTCCAATAAACAATCTATTAATTAACACAAAAATGGTCCCCACAAACAGTGTGTCGCTTTTATGGGTGAACAGTCCCTATATATGTTCCTATATATGTCATATAAACAAATCATCTCCTAATCAAAACTTTTTTCTATTGGCACCTATTTTCCGGGTCTTATGCAAACGACAATTCTCGGCAATAGATGGCGGTAACATTGGTAAAGCTTAGATGTGTAAAATATATGTTATGATGTAAATCCCCGATATCGTGTCGGTCTTATACACAATACCTGCCAGCTTATCCATAAAAGCAATCTTGGCATTACCTACTACCGTCACCCCAGCCTGCATTTTTAAGCTTGCGTTCACTCTAAAATGACCCAAAAATATTTTGAAATTCGCCGCTAAAAAAGTTTTTTGCAAACCATATCCGTCCCCAAATCGATGCATAAGATTGTGACCACTCCAAGTGCGAGCGGGATATTGATCATTATATAGAAGAGGAATGGCATTGTTTCGGGTATTTTGCTCGTCATAGTGTATGCAATGGATTTCTTGAGATTGTCGAAGATTAAACGGCCTATAAAAATATATATATAGATGGAGCTTATTTTTAGAAATATTAGATTATAGCTAGTGTTTATGGCTGTATCTCATTATATTTTTATAAAGGTCTATATTAATGAAATATTATTATAATTTGCGCCTCTCCAATATTCCACATAAAAAAAATTCTTATTTTCCGAAAAATTTGGAAATGGTGTCTATATTTTAATTAAAGATATTTAATTATAAAATTCTTAATTTATTGGGTCATACCTTTTATTGAAGTTAACTAGGAGTTAAAATAATTAATGATTTTTATTAAATCACTGTAAATTTTTAATTTCAGTTTAATTTATTAACACCCTTTTTATATAGCAGCTGGGTGTAAACATTTTGACAAGGTTATAAAATTATAATTTTATGGGCGCCTTTATAGTTTTTCAAGAAACTTTAATATTTATATATATTTTAAGAATTAATTTTTTGAAAACTTTTATTTCTGAAAAAAGACATATTAAATGATATTATTTAAGGCAAACTAATTGTAGAGATGAGGGTTTCTTATATCAGAAAAAAATTTTCAAATGCGGCCGAATTAACATATTAGAAGATAAAATTATTTTGATTAAGCTGACCATTTATATCACTTGTATGTGAAATTATTGTATAATTCGATGTTTTTAGTCATCTAATGTAAATTAATATTAAAAAGTTAAACCTTCCTCAACTCCAGTAACTATGGAAGCAAAATTATCATCCAGCAGGATCATATCAGCTGCATGTTTACTCACATCACTCCCAGCTATCCCCATTGCTACGCCTGTAATGTAATGAATAGTGGAAAAACACACAATTCAAGTACTTCAATTAAACTTGGTAAATTTATTTATAGTGCGATCAAAAAGCATACCGTGATATTCTGGCCCGCCCACCCCCAGCACTTATTTAAACTTAGACCAGAATCGGCTCCTTACCTGCGGATCGGCTAGCTCTGGTAGTCTTTAGCTTTCTACCCGACCCGATTTGGTAAAATTACAAATAAAGCCCGAGAGTTATGTTGCAAAATATATAAATTTTTCTAAAAATTTATCAATTACAGGGTGTTGAAGCAATAAGTTATATTAAATTTCCAACTTCAAAGCACGTCTGGACCCATCTATAAATAATATCTGCTCGACTTCAAATCAACATCTGACGATATACAACACTGGCTCATATGCCACAATCGCGGGCCTCGTATCTCTCCTATAGATATTTGGATCAATCCATCTCTAGCTGCCCTCAAGCTCAATCTTACTACCTACTTTCAACGAATGGGGCAGTAAACAACAACAACATATTAAATTTCTCTTTAACAGGTCAACAAGCTGAAAATTAATGACAAGATAGATGTTCACCTCCGGTCCCAAACTATAATTTTAATTTAGGCAGGAATATTGACATACTTTTGGGTCGTTTTGATCTCTAGATTAAATATTATAGCTAACACTTAAAATTGGAATTTACTACCTAAGATAAGAAACGAATCAATTTTTTTTGAAAATGTTAAAATTGTAAATATTAAAAACAAATATAACAAAAATCTTAAAAATTTTTAATAATTATTATCACAAGACTTATAAGGGCACGTGCGTATGGCATTAAGCGATTTGGGGTAAAATTTAACTAGCTAGGGCATTAGGCAATCAATACAATTTAATGGGACACAAATAAACAATTAATATAAACTTTTTTATCGTCAATTAGCGATAAACCTTTATTTTATTGGATTCGGGTAATTTATTTAAATTTTGAAGCCACTCATTAAATTTCTTTTCTGAATTTTATCGCAGTGCAACAAGCAATATGAAAAGCAGTGGGGAAAAATAAATTATATCGGGTCCTAATGTAATGCTTGAGCTGGTTATTCTGGCCGGGTTTAAATATATAAGGCCCTGAAGTGCAAATATATAAAAAATAAAATCACATAAAAATTATATAAATATCTTCCTTCTATTTAATTAATACAAGCTTGGCAAAAATCCTATAAACAGATGACGGGCCGAAGAATAGGACAAATTTTTTGACAGCTGGCCGAACCCGTAAATTTAGCGTCAAAATAGAAACAATTTTTTGAAAAATAATAAAAACACACGCAAATTGCAAAAGTATTTAAATGCGCAATACCAATATCCGCTTTTTTTAGGGCGGGTGAATCATTAACTCCATCCCCAGTTACGGCAACTATGCAGCCTTCGTTTTGAAAACCTTCTACGATCATCAGTTTTTGTTGGGGCGAGGTTCGGGCGAACACGAGCTCGGGGTGGAATTGAATAAGTTGAGAAATATCGGCTGGACCCATTTTCTTGAGATCCGTGCCATGGATCACGCATGCCTTGGCCTCTCTTAATGACGATGGTCATTAACGGGTTGAGAATGCAAGACAAAATAGAATGTCTCATCATAATTTTAATTGCCATGCAATGGCGTGTTAAATGTCGAGTAGTTTTTAATTCTTAAAAATGTCAAGATTTTTATTTTTACTAAACCGTATTTATTATAATTTGCTGTCGGCTCAGATAGCTCAGTGGTACACCTTTTGCCTTAGAAGCAGGAGGTTGCGAGTTCGAATTCGTGCACAGTAGCTTTTTTCTTCGAAAAAATAGTATACATGTGCAACCACTTCGAAGCTACTGAGTGGCCTGCTTAGGCAGTAGGCCCTAAACGATGTGCCTAAAGTGAGAGCTTAGGCTAAAAACTTAGGTCGCCGGCGTACAAGCAAATCTTATTGTATGAGGGAAACCTCAAAACCAATTGTTTTTTTTTATTATGATTTGCTAATATAAAGCATTTTTTGCATTTATTTGTAAATTTATAACCTTATACACGGTGCACTAAACTATATACTCATAAAAGTGGCTGAATGACAGCGATATATCATTCAAGAATGGTATTCAAACCCGTTGCAAAGGCTGCGGCTAGTGGAAAAAAATTTTTGATAAAAACTTGCACGCATTTGAATAACATTGAGGCGGCTAGTGTAAAAAATATGTTTTGTTAGGCATAGCCTAAAACGCCCAAAAAACCTAAATTCTCATTTTTTGGTATTATTTGGTGTTAGCCGCTAAAATTTCTTTTAATTTAGATATATTTTTTTTACAATTTTGAAAAAAGTATTTGCCGCAGCCAAAGCTAATTTTTAAACTTCTTCACATCAAAAATGTTTTTGCTGACACGTTGTATATTCCAGTTATTTAAATATTTGATGATTAAAAAAATAATAAAATTAAAATAAAATTATATCCAGTGAGTGTAAAGGGTTATAATCTTAGTTTTTGCCTGAGCTTGGATACTAACGATTCCTTTAGCTAATTACTAATAATAGCAAAACAAGTTATACCGTGGATTGACTTGGTCCAATGGAATATTGAGCCTAATAGCAATCTCTTCCGGAGTTTCACTATCGTATGAAATTATTCCAACTTGCCTAGCTATGGCTGCCGCTGTAATTGGGTGATCGCCCGTTATCATTACTACCTTAGGGATCAAATATGATCTAAATCAATCCTTACTTTGATGAAACTTGTAAGCACATGGTAAAAACCCTAACTTATCAATCTTGATTTTCAGGGCGTTTTTTAAGATTAAGTTATTCAATTTGTGGAATATCATGGGTTTAGCATGTTTATATCTTTTAGAAGAAAAACCTTTAGGGTGAGTTTGAAGTAAAACAATTTTAAAAATTTAGATATAATCCCTGTTAACATAAATCCTGTCCAGTTCTAGCAATTAGAATTTAAAATAATCAATTCAAGTTTTGAACCCGGTTACAAAAAAATTTACCTTAAAAAAGCGAGATTTATCTTTCTTAAAATTCGAATACTATAGAATATCCTTTAAAATCTTTCAGCACCCCGAGCTTTCATTCAAAATTAGACATTTCTTTTCATGAGTGATAAATAGAAAATTCACAGATTCTAATTTATTCCCAAGTGTTATATAATTCAGAATGCATTATTATTATATTCACATATTGACTTAATGCTAAAAACGATTTTACGCATAAAACTTTTTTTTGGCTATTTAAAGAAGTAAGGTGAAACCTTGATTCCTGCACTTCTGCATTTGGCAACTGCGTCAGGAACCGCTGCCCTAGGCGGGTCAATCAGTGCCATGAGACCGATGAAACGCAGTCCGTAAAGTGGAAAATTTACGTTGTCAGAGTCGAAACTGTACCCGCGCGGGTAGCTATCAGCGGGAAGCCAATAATCGCAAAACCCTAATACTCGTTCACCCATACCACCTTTTGTAATATTATAATATACTTATCGCAATTTTCTTTAAATTTTATAACAAGGCGCTTGGCTAATAAATTACTCAATTATGTCTGTAAAAACTGATTCTCACTTAACTAATTAAACTGATTTGTTATCAGACAAGTAAAGAATTTAAAAATTTATTGTTTTAAAATACGGTTTTTTAGATGCCCTTTAATTTCAAAACGCAATAAATTTAGTCTATCCTCAGTGTTTAATAAAAAAGAATTCAGCCGAAGTGAATTCCTCAATTCTAGTGAATGGCGAGGAAAGAAAAAAGTGAATATGAGGGAATTCAATTTTTCCCGGGAATGAAAAATATTCAAATGAAAAATTTTTATTTAAAAAAAATAAATATTCCTCATTTTAATAAAAAAGAACTCAATTTTTTTATTTTTTGGTAAAACGGAGTTTTGATAGTATTGATGAACCTCTTTTCTTTTTTTTTTCAATATGGAATTTTTTCAAATGAGTCGGAGTGAGGTGCTCTGGGCAATTTTTGGAAAACTTTAGTTTTTTATATGGCCAAACTCATTTTTGTTATTTTTAAATTTTATTATAATTAAAATTTTCATAAGTATTTTAAAGAACCAAGCAATGATTTTTCTAAATAATATTTCCTTAATTTGGTATTCTTGGATACAAAATGCCATTTATTAATTCACACTCAAAGCAATTATACCCAAATTTGGCAGCAGTTCCCTGTGATAATCTTAAAGTTCATTCAGCTTGTTCGGAGAAGCCATTTGAGCTCATTTGAGGAGAAAAGAAACAAAATGAATTTTTTTTGAGAATTATTCATTTTTACAATTATGAATTTTTTTTGAGGTGAGTTGCAAGAGAAAGAAATTTTTTTATTTTTTTATTTAAATTTTTTCAAATAAGGGGGGTAAAAAATGGTAAAGGGTTGAGTTCAAAATATGGCTAATTTTGCCAAATATTTTGAACTCCAACTCTTACTAATTAACTGTCTATCCTAATAGTTATGTCAATATATTTTTTTTCACGAAAAATTAGGTGAGAGAAAATTTATTCATTTTTCACCTCCAAAGTTTCCTATATCGTTTCTTTTTAAATTTTCTTACTTTATTTTGTGTCCAAACTCACTTTTTTTAAAAAATCATATTTAAAGATATAATACATACAAGCAATTAAATAATGTGGAAGGGACGGGCAATTTAAAAGATTTGCTATCTCGTATCCACGAAAAATTAAAATATTAACAAAAACTGTATCGCGTTCTTTTTACACAATGAATTAGCCAAATCTCCATTATACAGGGCCGCTATTCTGTGAAGCAATGTCTGGCTAAGCTTACAGAACCTATAAGGCCATGTAATTTTTTTATTTTGCAGTAAAAAATAAGTTTTAAATTTTTTTAAAATTACACGGATCATGGTTACAAAAAGAACTTTTGCATTATTACATATTGACGCCATAACGCGTTAAAAATATTTTAGAAAAAATAGAAAATCCCATTTTTAATTTACATAAAAAACCATTTACAAGACACGTTTAAAACATACTTTAATTGATACATACCTAATTCTGCGTAAACTTTGTAAAAACGCTCACGCATGGCGTCATCTAAAATCACCTCTTCCCCATTTAGCTCCAGCGTTTGGCACCGATCCAAAATTATCTCTGGGGCACCTTTCATAACCAGCAGGTATCGGTTATCTCTTGGAATTTCATGAATTGACACCTAATAAAAATTTTTATATATCTATGCTAGTGTGTCAAGTGTTTATTATAAAAATTTTCCAATTTTAAGATAATAACAAATTAACGTAAGAATTCGTAAAGTGGGCATAGGGTTTTATTTCCTACACACCACTAGCATTTCAAAAATAATTGCCTATGAAATATTTAATACACTCCAAAAAACAACTATTAGCACAAAAATATCCGCGCTTAAATGTATTGAAAATACATTAACATGATTGAAAATTAGTTTTTAATTTATACAGTTCCTTCTTTAAATTGTAAAATTTAATAAACGTCTATATTGCTACAAAAATTTGTAATCTGAAATCGTCCTAAGTTTTAAAATACCCAACGGCATATATATGCAGCTAAATATGGAATTTGTTTAATCCCATGTTTGAAGGCTGTTTAAAATTCTCCGATTTTTATTCTTTTGCAAAGAAGTTGATTCGTGCAAGATGCGTTTTTATTTTCGGAAAATTTTGTATTTTTTTTTCAAGACATTTCTAAAAAATTTTCATCGCAGAATATTTTATGTTGGCGAATATAAAAATGCTTTCATTTCCAAAATTTAATTTATGAAATTTAATTTTGCAAAGATAAAAACCCAATTTGCACGTGTCCCTAGGTATTACTACTAGCTAACTTGGTATTTGGTGGTCGAGTCGAACGGGATTTCAGTAACTTTTCTACGCTCGGCGCGATAATTTTGGACATTTGTAAAAGTTGTTTCGGCGTACTTTAACAACGCCGTTTCGGAGGCATCTCCGTGACACTTTCTAGAATTTTCAAAAACAGACTTTGCAATTATATGTTTGTGGGAGAAAAACGAGGCGTAAAAATTTTTCTAAAACACCCTCACCCCCCCCCCCCCCCCCCTAAATTAGTAAAACGTAGCAAGCCAACTTAGCATCGAAAACAGGAATGCAGGTAGAGTCAAAATAATAAAAAACAATTATGTCAAATTGATTTAGCTAAATATTATTAACTTCCTACATAAGTTTCTGGTGTACATAGGCTTGAAAAGCCTTATATGTTTGAAATGGAAAATGAGCTGAACTAGATGACCTAAATGATTACAGGAATTGGGCCAATGTCTTGATTAAAGGATTTTATTAACCTAAATCACCAACCTACATTATTTTCAATAATCCTTTTTTTATTTCGCCTTTCAGTCTATTAAGCTAATTATTTTGCGGGGGTAACCTGTGCATTATTTTGACATCTGTTTGGTCGCTTTCGAAATAAGCTTGGTTGCACAACGAGGCTACCCTCATCAAATCCTTCCACGTTTGACTTCGGTTTTCGTTTTGTTTTATGAGAGTTGCTATTTGGACAAACAAATATGTATTTGAAAAAATGGCACAAATCAAATTGTATACCAAATTAGAAAAACCATAACTGTTTAAAGACAACTGACAATAATCTATCAACAATACACATTTTTCAATTCTCGTAAACTCGGCCAATCAGTGGAACCGTCTCGTAGTTTTTTAGCGAACAGACTTTATTTATCAGAACAATTTTTTTTTCATTTTATATCACAAGGGATCAATTGTCCTATACGCACGAAATTATTGCTCTTTGTGCACATTGTAACTGCTCCACGTGCATATTCGCCTACATCTTGTGTACATAGAGCCATTGTTTTCTTGCGCATGAAAAAACTAATAATGACCGACCCTATAAAAGTGTGTCTTTCATATCCCAAACGTTATTTAAGGTTTTATTGGATAATATAATCCCATATTCTCTTCACATGCCGGATTGACTAGAGAATCAGCTGTCATCGTACAGGATATTAAACACATAGCATTAGGGCTTAAGGGTTTGTTCGAAAATTATTATTCTACTTGATTGATTTTCCGACGTATCCGTTTCCCATATACGCTCATCGTACCATACGTGAGCCACAGTCATTCGGTTTTGCGTCAGGGTACCCGTTTTATCCGAACATATGGTCGAAGTTGACCCCAGGGTTTCGACTGCTTCAAGGTTCTTGACCAGACAATTCTTTTGGGCCATACGTTTTGCCGTTAGGGTTAAACACACCTGTGTATAGCATTGAATGATTTTTATCCCAAAGGTATAAACTTCAATTTGAATAAAAGGCCTATGAAAATTTTTGTTGGGGCTAAATCTCCTTAATCAGACCTGTGAGTAAAAATTCTGCTGACGTATATAGTCCTCTTTCAACAGCTAATTTTCAACTTGACCCTTTTTGCAAAATAATCAAGCCTGAAGCATATAAATTACGGGATGTAAACTATAAAGCTGAATCAACGATGAAAGCACTATTTTAAGTTGGAAAAATTACATTTAATGTTCGCACAGTCCATTTATTAAGACGAGATATAAAGCTGCTGGAAAAAAATTTTAGTTGAAGCGTTATTGCTTTAGGAAATCTTAAAATAATTAATACTTAATAAGGGCATCATTTTTTGGGTACCTGAAGTTTATAAGTATGAAGGGAGCAAAAAAATCACTTATAGAAATTCATGTTGACGGGAAGTGTTTTTGGGTTGGATTTCCAGCTATGCCAGATTTTTGACCTTTCGAATAAACTGTTAATTACTAAGGAGCTAGATAATGATCCGCTTGCTCTTTTTTAGACAATGTTTTTATCTCGATGGGCCTAAACCTAAGATATCAACAGATTTTAGTGGGATGCCAAGAAAGCTGATCTAGAATATTTTTGAGGTATTTTACAACAGAACGGATACCCTTCGCAAAAAACCTATATTAATTAAATTCCAAAAATTCTACAAAGGTGTGCTAATAAATTAAAATTTCAAATGGGTTCATTAAATGGGTAAATAATTGAACAATAGATTTATGATAGGTGTAAGATAGAGAATCACAGCTTTGATTTTGATGTCTCTATAATTCCAATGTTATTGGGAGCGCGTTTAGTTTCATACAGTTTTATAATAAATTTAAAATTTAAAAAAAAAAATCTAGGCATAAAACGCATATTTTGTCACTCTAAAATATTGGCATAAAATAATAATTTTTTGAAAAAAAGTTGTTTAAATGTAAAAAAAAATTTGTAATAAAAAAAAATAATCAAATTTATAATTTTCAGCTAAATAAGTTTTGAATTTCTTTTTATTAAGAAAAAATTTGAACGCGCCTTTAAAAAGGTGAATAAAATAAAAGAATTAAAAAAAGATAATAATAAAAAATTAAAACTTAAGCGTTCTGTTGTTACGTAAGTTCTGTATTTATCGAGACATATAGTTTTGAAAAATAAATTTTTACAACTTAGTTCGGACACGATAGTCAATTTACTACATACCGTGACAGTTGGTAACAGGCCTTCAGGAACGATGGCCACTATAATCCCGATCAAAAAAATGGACGCTTCTAACCAGGTGTACCCCAAGCTAAGAGAAATTATGAAGAATATTGAGCCAGCAATGAAGGCTACGGTGGATATAAGATGAATGAAATGCTCCAATTCGCGGTGCATTGGCGTCTCAACAGTTTCGAGCCCGGAGGCTAGATTGGCTATTCGACCAATCATGGTCCGGTCACCGGTCCTTATCACAATTCCCGTGGCCACACCTAAAAAATTGGTTGTATGTAAATGCTGAAGTGTTGGAATCTAAACAAGAAATTTGTAAAAGTAAATCTCTAAAAATAAAAATTATTTCAAAGCACATTCGCTTCCCATAATTACTGTACTTGTTTTACTTCTACGGATATATCTACTTTCATTTTTCCGAAAATGAATATAAAAGCAGAAAAAACATTGTTATGTAAAGGCAGTAACTGCCTCGGCACGAATGACAGAACGCTTTAAAATCGCATTTTGTTAGGGTTCGTTGGGCATTTTTGATGATTAATTCAAAAATGTGAAAATTTAAAATTTTAGATTATTACTTACCATTGTTTTTGCAATATTTTGTACCACTCGAAGCTGTTGCTTTATTTGTATGTAGAAATCTTTATACGTTTTTTATTTAAATCTATATGATCACAGCCGATAATAATTTTATTATTACTCTTAGAATAATTCCAACCTTTAGAAAAAGTTTTAACATTGAACAAATTTCAATGTAAATAATAGAATTTTTTTTTACAAATAAAGGAAAATATAAAACATGGAAACTTAAACGTGAACAAAATTTTCCTTGAGAAAATTAAATCTTAACTAATCCATATAAAAAAAGATAGTTATCAATATTTAAGAGTAAGGGGCCTTAGAATATGTTCTATCAAACGTTAATACATATAATATTAAAAATACTTATTGTGGTGTGCTTTTAAACCAAATTTGAATTAAAAAGCATTACCCGCGATAAGTATGGTGGAGTTGATATTCCCTTTAAACATCTTAAATGAATTGAAATGTTTTGCTTTAGGGATATGTGGGCATTTTCTCGTAGCATGTAATAAATTTTATAAGCTTTTAATTTTTAGGTAAAAGAAGATTTTAGCCAAAAATGATGATATTTGGTTTTAAATATGTCAATAAGAGGAAAAAATACAGCCAAATATAACATTAACTTACATCTAACTCATTAGTTTTTTAAGTAATTTGACAAAATAGAAATAATTATGAAAAATTTGCTATTTTACTCAAATGAACTTGAATGTAGCCTGAATAGATAATGATTAATATATGTTTAAGAAATTATGTAGTCAATTAAGACAAAGTGATTAATCGAAAATATTGAACCTTCGACGGCATTTGTAGAATAAAATGCTAGATTTTTTGTTTCCAATGGGTTAGGGCTCGTGTTTTCAGGTATTCGGGATTGTGGTTCCGATTCGCCTGTCATTGAAGAATTGTCCACCTAAAAAATATGATAAGTAAAGATTAATTGGATATGTCGTTCAATAATATATTTGAAATATTTGCAACTATATATTTATTTGCCCATCTTAAACTTCTTTATTTACATAATATTAATAACAGAGGTGATTCCTTGCCTACGTCCAGATTTAGGCTCCCTAAAACTTTGTGTAGATAATTATTGCCGACCCTGTTAATCCTGTTTGCAGTTTTAGCGAACTCTAATCAAAATTAATAGTGTTTTTACCACGTAAATAATACAAAAAGTATTAAAAAAATATACCTTTTTGCAAAGGTACACACAGAGAGGGTTGTAGTTTTTAAATTTTCAATTATTTTGAAGGGGAAAGAATTTTTTCATTACGGAAATTTGGCCGATGCTAAACTTCCTCCCAGTTTATATTTACGAAAATTGTAAAAAGGTTAGAAAGGGTGGGGTAAATAATATTTTACCAATTTGTTTAGGCGGTGAGGGGTCTGCCTTGCTTTCCCATGCGAGAAAAGATTAAAAAAGGGTTATCTCTCTTGTTTTCATGATTTAGCAATTTTTTCACTTTAGAGTTAAGGTTGTAGATAGCCGCATGTCATAAAAATTTTTGTGATTTAAGATAGATCCATTCAAGCGAAAACACCTTCCTGAGTTCTATACCCACATATTTGTAGGAACAAGATATTTAAGACCATAATATTATTAAGCACCCAACAAAGTATTAGAATATAGGGTGTGTAGGCAACCTTAAAATTTCGATAACTAAAGATTTAAATGCCTAAAAAATTAATTGTAGATGGACTAATTAGACTATAACTTATAGCCACGATTTATTGCTTGTAAAGAAGGGTGGAGCTAGTTACAAACCAAATGTCAAAGTTTTTTATAGGAATAACTAAAGAGAGTTTGTCCAGTTAGGCATTTTGTCAGTTGCAATTTTTTATCTAACATGACGTTTTAGACTTCTAAAAAACCTCAGAAAAGCACTTTATCTGTCCAATAAAGAAATAGCCCAAATAAGAGTTTCTTTTTTGGTTACACAATTATCATATAATGAAAATAAATTATCAATTGTTGGAACCGTAAAAATTTTAATTGTTTGATTGGGTATCTTTTCTTTAAAAGGCCAACTCCCAACAAACTTTGTTTATACCTTGTATGTTAAATTGAGCCCTTACCGTCAAAACGGTAATTCCTAAGATAGTAGTGAGTATTTTAAGAATTAAATTACTGTAAATGCAACTGCGCGATCGATCCTATAACCATATTTACTAATAAGAATTAACGTGGTACTTGAGAGACAATGGTGATTTTTGAGACCTCGAGATAAATAAAAATATTTATTCATAAATTAGCAAGTGCTTTAACAATCCACAAAATTTTTATATATATTCTTTAAAAATTCGATTGGGAAACAATTTTCATAAAGCCTGGATTCAAGTTTTTTTTTCAAAACCAAGTTAATCTATACCCAGTGTAATTAACTTTAGTGGCATTCATGAGGGTTCATTATTCTATATTATTCTAAATTTGAAATAAATTTGAAATTTTTTGTTTTTTAACACTAGTTATAAATTTTTCAGGCACGATTTTAGACCCCTTTTGGGGGGGGGGGGGGGGGGCAGTGCCCTCCCAAAAAAGTTCAATTGGTGATTCTGCCGCTGAAGGTGGCAAAAAAATTTCTTCTGCCCCCCACTAGTTGTTTTTGCCACCCTAAATTAAAAAAGCTAGAATCGGGCCTGAAATTTTTCCACTTGATCGCAATAAACTGACTCTTAATTAAAAGGAAAAAAATATGCGTGATAAAAATCCAATCTATCAGTTAATTTTTCATTCCCGTATAAAATCCAAGCGATAGTATTACACACCTATAAATTGAGTTTAAAAAATAAGCTAATCCATTTATGTTTTTCAATAGTCAAAAATTGAAACAAAGTAATTAATTATTTTATACTTTGAATCCGTGACATCTTAGAATCCTCATATCAGCCGGTACCCGATCTCCGAAATTGATATCAATCAAGTCACCCACTACGAGTTGCTCAGCTTCAATTTTTTTAATCACCCCGTTCCTCCAAACTTTGGCATGCTGCACAAAATAACAATTCATAAAATCTATGTAAGGGCACGTGCCGAGTGAATTTTTATTTTCGCAATTTTGAAAATTCTAAAAATTTCAAAAAAACTTATTTTTTTTAAAATTGTTTTGAAATTCTTTATTTTAGAAATAGCATTTTACTTGCACAAACAAAATTTGGCAACTTTTTATAAATTTGCGTTTTATTACAAAAATTTTTTTTTACAAAATTTTGAAAATTTTACGAAAATAAAAACTCACTTTGCACGTGCCCTAAAAAAATCGAATTCTTGACTTATTGGCTTGAATATTGTAAAATGCCAGATTGAGGGCTAAAATAGCTTGTGATTATAGATGGCCATATGAACTTGGCGTTAAAATCCAGATTCTTGTTTTGTATAACCAGGCTTAGCCCAATATTTAGGGCATTGGTCCCTCGTCATAGGATTTACCATAAGAACTTTAATAAACCTATAACATTTTCTTACTACTATTGTAAAAAACATTTAGTATTTTTATAAGATCAACTAGAAAAATATTTTGTCAAATAGTTTCCCAAACTTGAGGAATCAATTTAGCGAAAGATTTCATGATGCGTGAGCTTTTGGATTCTTGGTAGTAGGAAAAGATTCCGCTAACCGTCACCACCGAGAGTAAGGCGACACCCAGATAGAGCTGTCGTCCACATTATATTCAACATAATATATTATAGTATTTATCTCTTAAATAAAAAAATGGGGATGGCTTAGTGGCAAACATTCCTGTCTTACGCGCAGGAGGTTTGAGTTCGAAACTGTGAATATTATTTTTATACTGAAAATTGGCATTCGCAACCAGGGCTGGGAAAACAATGAGCCAAAAAACTTTGGCTCATTTTTTCCCCTAAAACATAAAAAAAGAAAAGGGGGCAAAATTAAAGGGCCAAAATAAGAATTCAAAAAAAGCCCTTACTAAGAAAAGGGGCAAAAATAAACCCACAAAAAGTGGCTCTTAAAAAGAGCCCCAAAAAACCCATTTTATGTTTTCTATAATAATTTCAAAAAATTTTGATGGGTGGGTTATTTTTTCTCAAAGCTCCTAGGAGTTTATTTAAGAAAAGGGGCTTTTTTTAAACATGCCCCTTTTCTTTAAGCAAGAAAAGGGGCTTTTCTTTTGCCATGCCCACGAGTTTGTGGGCATTTGGAAAAAAAACCCAAAAATTTGTCAAAAAAGCCCATTTAGTTTTTTTTTCCAGCCCTGTTCGCAACACCTTTGAAGCTGCTGAGTGGCCTGCTTAGGCATTTTAGGCCGTAAAAAGAACATAGATTAAAAACCTAGGTCGCCGTGAGCGAGCATATCTCTATTTAACCCGCCGGCAATATCAAAGTTGCTCGAATTAAAATAATCCAAGACCAAAACAGGGGTAGTGCCACTGTGTGTTTGTGTGGAGAGAATCATAAATCCAAATGTGTTTTTATGAAGAAACATTTCTCAGTATTTTAAATTCAGTGAAAATAATGAACAATTTTTCCTCTCGACGATTAGCATCTACCAATTTCAGCGCTAATGAAAGCTTTGTTATACATAATTTACCACCCCTAGGTATAAAAAATTTATCAGGGTTAAAATGAAAATTTGACTAAAATTTTATTGCATTTAATTTTTGGACCAAGAAGTATAAATTATCATGTTACATGATTATTTTTGGCATTTAAAAAGTCTTGGCCTCACTTCAGTAATGTTGCAATGCCGTATATAAATAATTTATTTTTATAAAGGTTTCAGTCAAATCAATTAAAATTGCGAAAAAAGATTTTGGAAAATAGGTTGAAAGATTGTTTGACAAAAATAGTTTTAAGGAGAGAAAATCAAATGTAAAAAGCTATTCTATGAAGTAAAACATTTATACTTTTTTTCAGAATTAAAAACACTTCCTTTATATTTATATTTGGTTGGGTAATTAATTTTAGAATTGACAAAACAAATATATTTGATTAAGTTCAAAATTTGTGCGAACCGCACAAAATGTATACGTTATCTTTTGTCAAGTTCCTAGAGGTTGCAGTTTGAATGCCATAAGCCAGAAAACACAAGAATGCCCCAATCCACAAGAGGGACGCAAAGCCACCAAACAACTGTTTGCAAAAATTGATCCATTCCGGAGTGGTTGGAGGCGGGGTCAAATTGTTTGGACCGTCTCTTCTTAGAATCATAGCTGCGAATTCGGGCGAGAGACCCTCAAATATTAAATAAATAATGTCTTAATCAAAATTAGAGTCAATTGGTATTAAAAAACGTATTCAATTTGGAGACGTTTGCAGAATATAAGCCTATATAATATACTTTTTCTGGGTCGGTATTGAGCCTTTGGCACAATTCTTCGATCGAAATTACGTGCTCATCCATCTCCATTTCGCCCTTGAGATCGACTAAGTTTTTCTCGAGTGCCTTCCGCTCACTCCGGCCCGGCATAATTCGATTGAGGAAGACACTCTTCTTTCTCGGCGTTTTAGCCTGCTCCGAGACCGACGATTGCCGCGGTGGTGGCGATAAAGGAAAATTCTCGTCGGGAACGAAGTCATTGATGGTGGGTACGATTCCGTACCGCACTGAACTTTTATGATGGATCTGTATGCCAAAAATAAGATTTATAAAATTATTAATTTAACAATTGCGCTGATAATACATTTGCGATTGGTAGATCCAAATTTGTACGAAACGAAAATCTATAAAATAACAAAAGTCTACAATTTTAACAATGTGAAATAGTCTAGGGTTAAGATAGGTCAAAATTAAGGTTAGGGTAGTTAGAATAACGATAGCGATAGGCTGGTTTAGGGTTAGGGTTATAATCACAATGACCAAGCTAATTTTTGATTGGCTGACCAAACAAATTTTTGCACTTATTTGGTTCATCCTAGCGATCAAAAGACTATTGGTTTGGTGATCATCAAAAAACCTTTCGTTGTATCAGCAATAAAGACTTGTTACGATAATATCTTATCGACCGCAATTCTAAAAACATGAGCGAATGTTTGCCGTTGGGCAGCTGGGCTACTGCCCTCACTGGGACCCTAAATCATACTAACGTAACCAAATCCCATTATTTATTTCCTGTTATGCGTGTAGTTCCAAAATTAACCTCAAGATTAGGATCCATGAATAATGATGGCTTAAAAAAATTAGAATACACAACCAATTCTCTTTAAACTGTTCTTAAATAATTGTAATAACATAATTTTTTTTAAATTGTAGTTTCCAAACTAATGTGTAAATCTCTAGTAAACTTTTGTTTATCAATTTTGCAACCAAATTAAGTGCATTATCAACTTACTTTTACCATGAAGGTATAAAAAATCGAAGAAATTACTTCGATCTAAAAAATAGCCCACCGATGGCAACTCTATAGTGACTATTACATTTTAGTTTCCTTTAAATGTAGGATTATTAATTGAAAATCAATCAATAATAGTGAGAAATTCGTAAAGACCTAATATGGCGTTCACTTTAGCCTATCGACTAAGGTCCTTTAAGAACGTTGATTGTCAGAGTGCACTCTTGTGTTGTATTCTACATGCAGGGGTAGAACGCTTCCCATATTAAAGTTGAAAGGGCTATTAATGACTTTGAAAGTTGTTCAATATATCAAAGCCTAGTCCTAAAAACCTAGGTCACCAGCCTATGACTAATCTCCTGTGGGTCCCCCACTGGAGATAAAGGAGGCAAAACGTCAATTGTCAAGCTTCCCTAAAGAAAAAAGGGATAGAAAGAAAAGTCATCCGTATTACTGCCTAAAAAGCCGACTCAATGTATAATATATGTCATCTACTGTATGAGGCCTGTTGTAGAATTAAAAGGGGCAAAGCCTTGTAGGGTACCGTCGGAGAAAAAGTTTGAAGGAATTACCACCTGTCGTGATTGACTCACGAGAAAAGTTAATATTAAAGGAATTATTAGTAAAAAGATATAATAAAAGAAAAAGATAATATTGATTTTTTTTATCTTTTAAATTCTTGTGTAAAAAGTTAGTTTTTAGAAGAGAAAGAATAATATATTTCAACCACAAAATAATATAGTAAGTGGCGCCGGTAATCGGCGCCACACATGGAAAATTATGATGTTTTATATTAAATAGTTTAATATTTTATAAAAATGAAAGTTAAATGTTTTATAACACTGGACAACAAAAAAAAACAACATTAACGATTTTTTAAGGGTTTTGTAGAGAATTTTCTTGCGATAACGATTCCGGGTTTAGTTTTTTTTCCAATGCCTCCAATTTTTTTTAAACCGCGTCCAAAGTTCAGAAAAAAATTCACAAAACCTCTTTAACTATTAATTTTTCAAAAATCTATTAGCATATTCAGATTCCTTATAAAAAACATATCTAAAAAAGGTTATAACCTAAAATTAGTAGCAATTCACTTTCAAGTTAATTAGGATCAAAAAACGGATTTTATGACGAAAACCACAAATTTTATAAAAATAAAAAAATAAAAATAAATTAAATATTATAAAAAAATTTAAACCCCTTAAGTTAATAATGAATGTTTCGGTTATCTAAATATATTTTTAAACTTTTGTTACTACCCATAGATTTTATGATATAGAAGCCCAAAATACCCCAAAAATTGAAAAATCTTATCTTTGACACCGAAAAACTAAAAATCTGAGGCCTTGGCTAAAATTCTGATTTCATATTCGTGATTAGCGCCAAAAACCATAGTTGCCACAAATGATGCTAAGGATCGTTCAAATTTTGTTGTCCAGTGTAATAAATGAAATGTGGCCACAATAAAATTTATATTGGACAATATCATTTGCCTACGTATCGATACCACCTATGTTAAAACCTATAAAAATTACCCCCCCCCCCAAAGGTCAAACACTAGACCTGTTAGTGCAAGGTTTCATGTACTGAACTAACAACGGTCTTGTTTGGGCTATCATTCTCTGTACTTGCAAAAAATTTCAAATATACATTTTTTATATTGGATTGCATACAAACTAGATTTCCGTGTAATTTTTACCCTCTTTGGGCGGGAGGGACGGGGCGGGTTAGTGCTTGTGAATTGGCGTTTAACTTTTGTATTAATCTGAAATTGAGCATCCTTCTTTATTTGACCAGATCTCTTCATATTCTAATAATATTTGTTACAAAAAACAACCCTACATGTAACAATTGAACTTACTCTGTAATCTGTCATGAAAATGTGGAATATAAAGGAAGGAGTTTTTTTAGAAATAAAGCTGAATTAGTGTTTTTTGCTTCTTCAATCTCAGGTGTTTTTTATATCACATGTATTAAATTTTACCAGCCACCCTTCTCTAAATATTTGACAAAATGGTAATTTAAACAAAAGAAAAAAATGATTTTAAAGGTCGAATGTAACGTACACATATTGAAATGTCAAAAATTTGTCATACAAAAAATGACTTTAATGTTTAGACTTTTTCTTTTAACATGGCCATCTATTAACTACGCAGGATCTATAGCTTTTGCCAATTATTCGCTCCAACCATTTTTAAAATATTATACTAAGTTTTAATATTTCTCAATCCGCAACTAAAAATTAATACGAACCGGTTTGGAACATATTTTTAGCGTTAATACTAGGGGTTAACCTTAATATTTTCAACCTTAAAATATTCCCTTTTTTAGCGGCGTCGAAGTGTTATAAAAAATATGAAACCATTTTGACATTTTTTTTGACACATTAAAGGCCAATAATGATGGTTGTTGTAAGCACACCGCGGTCATGGCTCTCCATTTTAGCAACCAAAAAATTAACTTAGATTGAATAGTTTATTATATGATCAACTTCATTATAGCCCCGTCAGCTAGGGAGCACGTGTTTCAATGGGTTTTGAACAATTTAAAAAATTTTTTTGTTCAATAAATTTTGAAATCTGCAAAAATTATAATAAATTTTAAATTGCTAAATTATAATTAGTGTCGAGCAATGTAAGTCAAATATCTTATCAATGGTAATATTTTTTCGATTAACCGGTTGATTTTAGCTCAATTAAATTTAAAAACAAAACTTTTTAGGAAGACAGTCTAATAGAGTCCTCGATTTGATTTTGAAAGAAAACTTTATTAAGATACAATGTCGGATATTCGACCCAAGTCTGCTTGGGCAGACGGTCATTTCCTTTTATAAATATTTTAATATAAAAATTTTCTATACAATTTATAATTTACTTGATAAAGGCCCCAATTTTTCATTTTTTATGCATTTGTAAATTATTGTTATGTTTTATTTGCTGAATCAAACCTCCCTATATTTCAAAAGATAATCTATAATATCAGAATATTAAGTTCTTTAATATATATATAATCTATAAATTATGATTAATATACATTTTTGCGCACTATATACATAGCCCTATACCAAGGACTTATGCAGAAACTATTCTAAAGGGGGCAAAAAAAATTTTTAGAGGAAAAAACTACAAATTTAATTTAATATTAATATTTTATTTGCATATATATTTTTTAAGGTTTTATATTCAAATAGCAATATTATTGATTTCTATTCGCTTTTGTATATTTGATATATAAATTCAACCGAATTAAAAAAAAAGGGGCAATTGCCCCCTCTGGAACCTTCCTAAATACGCCCCTGCCCCACCTAATAAATACAAATTTAATAAAAACAGTTCAAATAAAAAACAATTACCCGTGATGAGGTAAGTAATATTTGAGTTTCTCAGCACCAAATAACTTGAAGACAATTTTTTTTTAAAAGCGAAAATAATTTTTTTAGAGAGTTTAAGTTATTTTTGATCAAAATAAAAAAAAATTTGAACTAATGTATTTATTATTACATTTTTTTAGAGTGAATTAGGGTTGACAATTTGTAAATAGTTACACTCTTTATAAGTTGTCAAAACAGGCCATCAATTTTTTGTATTAGCTAAATACAGAGATCAAACCTTTGATTTATCCGTTAATTTTTTTCCCCAATCGAACTTTGTATGTCAGCTATTAACATTATAAAAGTCAAATTAACAAAAAAGAAAAAAAACAAAAATTTAAAAAAAAAGTATTTTAGTGATTAGAACAGTTAAAGAGATTCAAAGTTCTAATACTATAAAAAACCAAAAATAGGCTCGTGTTTAGGTTGAGGTAAGGAATACATAATATCTAAATGTTGATGTAAGAGTTTGACATTATTTCTGATATTTTAAGATAAAAACAAAAGTTACAAAAATCTTAAAATTTATTTTTTTTTTGATATTCGCGGTGGCAAAATCTGTCATTTTGTTCAAAAAATATGGTCTTAGAAAGCCGAATAAATTACGAAAAACTGAAAAAATTTATATGATAAGGCCACTTTTTAGATGTATAATTTCATATTTTCATAAAATAAACTTCACTTTTATTAAAAACATGTTTATAATATGCTGTTGCATAAAAATCGTGTTAAAGAACTTGAGGTATATTAGATAATATTATTTAGAATCAATATGGTGGGCCCAAATTAGTACAAAACGAAAATTTGTAAAATAGCAATCTCTAAAGTACCATTATGAGCGATAGGTAGGCTAGGTCAAACCAGGCACGATTCTAGACCCCTTTTGGGGGGGCAGTGCCCCCCCAAAAGTTTTTGATTGTCCCCCCCCAAAAATAATTGAATTTGCCCCCCCAAAAATACATAGTAATTTTATGTTTGCCCCCCCAAAAAAAATTGAATTTGCCCCCCCCCCCAAAAAATACATAGTAATTTTATTTCTTCCACATAATATAATTAAATTTGCTCCGTCAAAAATATCTAAAAAATATTTACTTTTTTTAATTGTTTTTATTCATTAATACTTCTCATCCGCAAGAGAGATCAAACTAACAGAAATATATAGAAAAATTTGATTTTACAGAAAGCTTATTTGTGAAACCAATTCATAAATTTGATGCCTAAGAAATTTTCTCAGTTAAAAACAATCTTTTGTTAGAATATAATCTAAAACCAAAGAACCTGATCGCACAATGCTACGATGGGGCGAACGTAATGCCCGGGAAAAAAATGGTGTTGTATTTCTAAGCAAAATAGCTGGACACCATGTCCCGTATATTCACTGCTTTAACCACCGATTGCATCTTGTTGTAAAAGATTGTCTTATTTTAAGTGAAGGGAAAGATTTTTTTGATAATTTTTCTTCCCTTCATAAATTTTTTCAACATGATGCAATCAAGGTAGTTAGTGAATGCGGGACCATACCGGCTGTTGCCTTATTGGTGGTGTGGTCACTACCTGCCCATTGTTTTTTTTTTAAAATTGCACAAAAATATTTAATACTCTTTTAAAAATTAAAAATAAAAAACTTTTATATCTTCAGGTCACAGGGCCGAATCGGGGTTTTTTGACCATATTTAAAATCATCTATTTATTTTTTTGTATTTAATTGAAAGATTATTTTATTGATTAAAAATAATTATAGATCAATTTTAATGCAGAACGATTTATGTTTTTAAAACTTCTGATTTAATACATCATTGTTTGTTAGAAATTAAACAATTAAGGAATAAAAGTACATTTGAAGATTTATTCAAAAATTGTTTTGATATTAATATTTTTTTAAATGACAATAATTTATCTATGGATAAAAGAAAAACTAAACCTAAAGATTTTTCTGATTTTTATTTATATTTTAAATATTAATGATGAAGTAAAAAGTATTTCTTTTAATATTATTAATTCATTTATATTTTGATAATAGATTTTTTACCGATAATAGTTGTTTAAAATCTTTAGATTCCCTCTATAAATTTGATTAACCTTTATTTTAGATATAAATAAATTAGAGCCTCTTTTAAAAATAAGTAATATTGATAAAAATTCTTTATCTAAAGAAATTGACGTAGCCAAAAATTTTTTTAATAAGAAACTTAATAATTACAAAGAATGTGTTACTATTGATTTTGTTAAATTTTTATATGATTACAATGATGCGTTTTCTAATCTATTTAACATTTTTCCTATAAGTTTGTTAATTGGCTCTTCAACGTCGAGTTGTGAGGCCACATTTTCTTCTTTAAGAAGGATAATAACGGCTGACAAGTAGTGATCTGCTTAAAGGTGATTTGGTTCTTTTAGAACACGAAAAACCATCAACTAGGGGCGTTTAATTTTTATGAATATTGTAATTTAATTAAAACCCTCTAAGAAAAAATAGTTTGATCAATACAATACACTGCTCATAATCAGCTAATTATTGCTTACTATTTTAACATGGTTGCAAACTTTTTTTATGCGCATTTAACGTTTATGTCCATGTTTTATTTAATTTTTTACTTTAATATCAATAACTAGTTATATATAACCAGTGTTTTTCATATATATTCTTCCAAATTAGCATACTTATACATTTTGTTTTCATAATAATCAATCTTATTTAACTTTTCATTTTCTAAAATCCAAAGTTTAATATAATTCATTTTTATTATTCATATATATCATATTTTTAATTTTCATGCGCAATGATGCCAAATGATAAAATTATACTTACAATTAATTCAAATCTCATATTTTTAAGCAATTGATTTTAGTGAAAACAATTAATTTTAATTCACATATTCAATTTATAAACTCATTTTTTTAATTAAGAATATAATAAATTACTATTAATTTGTTAAAAAATTTTGAACATGGATTCTATTGTTGTACATGTATAATTTTTGCCGTTACCGAAGGTCACGGCTAATTTTGCCGCCGAAGGCGGCAAAAAATTTTTTTCTGCCCCCCCACGAGTTTTTTTTGCCCCCCTAAAATGGAAAAGCTAGAATCGGGCCTGGGTCAAACAAAAAAAACAAATTGGTTTGAGGTTTTCCCCATACCATTTAAAGGCGCCATACTTGTTAGGGCTTCGACTCTTTCAATTCGAGCAAATGAATATTGCCAACGGGTTAAATATGAGAAATTCTCAAACGCCGGTGACCTAGGTTTTCAGCCTAGGCTCTTGTTTAGGAAATACTGCTTAAATAGACAACTAAGAAGCTTCAAAATATTTAGACTTGTATAGTATTTCCCCGATAAAAAGCTACTGTGCACGGATTCAATTTCGCAACCCACTACGTCTATCACAGAAGGGTCATTGAGCTATCTGAGCCGTTTTTTTAGATCAAAGTCAGAGGAATAGTTTAACGTTGTTGCAAAATTTATGGTTAGAATAAAATTATGAGCGTAAATCTGGAGCGAAATTATGGGTCAAATTTAGTAACTTTTTTCTTTTATACATAAAAAAAATTTATTAACTAAAATTTGGTCCAAGTCTAAACCGTATGAGACTATTTTTAATATTGAGCCAGCTAATACTATTGGCCCTCTTGTCGATGCTTCTACATGGGCTTTTGGTAGCCGCATATGTTTTTGTTTATTATAGTTGGAGAAAAAAAAATAAAAGCAAATGATTTACATTAAAAATGACTAGTGTAAAAAAATTACGAAATTAATTTTTTTTTCTAAATTATTTAAACATATCCTAACGGGCAATTTACAACAACATTTTATTCATAAGTGTTAACATATTTATATAAAAATTTAATTTATTTCTAAATTTGAAAGTTTTTAAGGTGAATCTTAGCCAAAATATTATTTATTTTAAAAAATATTTTTTAATTCTTTTAAAAATGTTTCTTGCCAAATAAACACCATTTGTTTAATTACATAGATACAATTAGTGGATTGCCTAATGGAACATAAAAATATTAAAAAAATCCCTCAGTTTTTTTTTAAATTCAAAATAATTTTTCTAATAGATCTAAAAACACGATTTGATTAATAAATTGAGACATTAATGTTGACAAGATTAATTTGATGTCATTAGAAAAATAAATTCTTATTTTTCAGACTTTTTCTACCTTTTAAAAAAAAATTACAATTTACATCAACAACAGCCTTTTATAATTTATTAATGTTCATGTATTTTTCTTCAAAATAGTATAAACTAAAGTTAATAGCTTTAGTTATAAATGTTTAAAATTGAGGTCCGTATGAACCCAATTCGCATTGTTTACAAATTTCACACCCTCCCGTTGGCGGGTTAAATGAATGTTATTAGAACATGAGATATTATTTAATAGTTATGTTTTCAAGATTTTAATATATATTAGTTAAAAAATAACAAATATTTGGCTAATAATACATATTATTTTTGAAGATATTTAAAATTTAAAACTGGGGTTCAAACACCCCATATGGGTTAAATTAAAATTCATAATTATTTTTTGGAAATTTTTTATTTAAAAAATTTAAAAGATTTGCATTTATACAACTGAAATCACGTAACATATATTAAACTCTAATTTTAATACTATTCAAATTATATAATTGCGGCTTAATATTTTTTTTTTAAATTTAAAAAAAAAATTTTAAAATAAAAAATTTAGGGGCTAATAACAAAAAATGAGAATATAGTGTTGTGCGTGCCAACGCACAGAGACGCACGAAGCATAAGAAAAAAAAAGAAAAAATAATAATTATTATTTGGTCTATTTTAGTATTAGTTTGATTTTTGTGGTTAAAAAAGAGGATTTTGTTTTATATTGGCTGAGTTCCAGGCAAAAAGAGTTTTATGTTTTGATGCGATGGAATTAATAAATATAAAATAAAAATAAAAGCTGAATGATTTGAATGTTTGAGATAAATATAAAGATCTGCAAATATTTATTCCTTATCCTAATGCACCTCGCCCTACTAATATTAATCACTTTCTTTGCCTCTCGGATTACCTCAATGGAGTATCTTAGTAACTTTCCCCTTCGCACCCCATTATTCGTCAATGTCCCAATTTTATGTCAAAGGACACGAGTCAGTCATATAGGTTTAGTCGATTTAAGTTATGCCTAACAAAATAATTAATTTATTATATACCAACTATAATTTTAATCATATGCCAATTTTTTTAAACTTTTTTTTTTCACTAGCCACAGCCATTTCATAAATTTTTTCAACCTTAAATAGTGGAAAAAATTTTAACAGGTTTTGTAAATTAAAAAAAATAACAGTTTCAATTAATGATCAACAAATTATATTTCCTATATTTTATTTGTGCTGAAGCACGTATTTTTTCAAAATATTGGCTACAGCATATTTAATAGGGCACGTGCAAAGTAAGTTTTTATTTTAGTGAAAATTTGAAAATTCTAAATTTTCTAAAATTAACTTTTTAAAAAAATGCGTTTTATTTTAAAATAAATTTTTTTTAAATAAATTTTTTTTTTAAATTTTGAAAATTTCAAGAAATACTCACTTTGCACGTGCCTTTACTTAAAAAAAGAATGCATTAAATACAGGGCTTGTCTAATATTAATATGGCCAATTACAAGTCTCATAAAAATAAAAATAATTTCTTTAGCATGGATTATAATATATAACATATCAACAAACATCAATGATCGAATTATGAAAATAAAAAAGAATTTATCTTCATGGTGGCGTAATCTTCTTTTATATATTTCGTTTTTCTTAGTTTCTTCACAGCCTTGGCTCCTTACATCCTTCCTTATCAAAAAACGGCTTTTTTTTACCAAATAGACAGTTGAGAATTTAAAAAAAAAATTTAAGAATTTTTTTTATATGCAAATTCTCGGCAGGACAAAAACACGAAACATTTATAAATGTTTCGTGTTTTTGTCCTACCCCAAATTCTTGTAACTTTTATTTATCATGTTAATGAAAAATAAATTTTTTTAGTATCATGCTCGTTATTCAGCACACAGATAATACAAAATTATGCGTCTATACGCAAATAGGACACGATATATATTCAAATAAAAAATTTTAATTGAATTTTTAATTTAACAACTTAGCTGATGTAAAGGCTTCGCTAACACTCTTTTCAAACGTAAAAAAAATATTAATAAAACAATTTTGGCGGCCAATATTAAAAAATAAGAATTTAGGCTCTTTGGTCGCTTTAGGTTTTAAAATTTTTCACACTAGCCGCCTCAATTCAAATGCGTGCGAATTTTTTTCTTCAAAACTTTTTTTTCCACTATTCACAGCTAAATATGCAAAAAAACCAATTTATTTTTGTTTGAAATTTTTTTTTCGGCATTTTTTTTAAAATTTTTAATGTTTATAGCTGATAACAAAAACAGTAAACGATTAATTCCTAGGATGGAAGGTCGTATAGCTCATTCTCAAAAATTTGTTCCCCTTAGATTGGCTGCCATATTAAACAACGTTACAACATGAGAAAAAAAAAACAAAATCTCTGCATAAATGCTGGATATTTATTTTATTTTATGAGGAATTTTATGTGATGTTACAATAACAAGCGAGATAAGATAAGATATTTTAAGCAATGCTATAGTAAGAAAGACCCCAATTTTTAACCTCTATAAGTTCAAGATTTTGATATGAACGATATTTAATTATCTATAAAATACTTGAACTTCAATTTACTAATTTATTATAATTAATGTATATTTTAATTAACACGGAAATAAAATAAAAAATAATAATTTTATATTTTTCTATATTTTATCATATAAATCTTATGAATGAACTAAATGTATCAATATATATTAAAGCGTGGGTTTCATGGAATATAATAAAATTTCTTTAAAAAAATGTTTTGTAAAAATATTAATAGCTATATAAAAAAGAATAAATCTTATCATTATTTTACTACAAATTTTATGTATGATAAGTAATCAAAAAAATAATACCTAAAAGGTTGCGATATTTCATATTTAAGGCAATATCCTTTTAAGCAATTAAATTAAACATGTGGTCCATAAGATAAATTTTTTTTACAAACAAATTATATTTAATTCTAATTATAATTACTGGTTTTGTTTAAATTATATAAATAAAAGTTACAAAAAAGTGATACATAATAATATTTATAAGGTTCAAGAATTAAAATGTGCTTGGGCTTATATGAGCCCCACAGTAATCGCAAATTAACTAATATAATTTAAATAAATTTAATTACGAATATAATTGCATATTAAAACATTTCTAAATTGCATCCTTAAAAATAAAAGAAAGAGCTATCTGGTAATTTAGTTATAAACATGTTACCTAGGCTGCAGCAAATACTCTTTTTAATATTGTAAAAAAACAAATTCTAATATAAAAAATTATTTAGCTGCTATCATCAAATGAGAATTGAAGTTTTTTGATCGTTTTAGGATATGCCTAACAAAAAAAGTAAAAAAAAAAATTTTTTTTTAAAAATTTAAAATTTTTCAAAATTTTTTTATACTAGCCGCTTTAATGTTTTTCAAATGCGTGCAATATTTTTTCCAACTTTTTTTTAGCCCTGTATACGTATATACATCTCGTGAATTAAATATACAACATCTGTTAAAAAAACAAGCGGTTTTTTTCAAAATTTATGGAGGATAAAGAAAATTTTGCAGATCACAGTCGAAGAAAAGCTCGTTTTGCGGCTCTTGCAGCATCTTTAGACGATTGGGAAGATGATTCATATATGACTAAAAATATAAACAGCCCTAGAGTAATATAAATGATTTTTTATAATATTTTATTTTATTGATGTAAATTATTTTATATAGAATGATGTAGAAATTTTCAAATATTCTAGCAAAGGTATTTTAACATGTTTTTAATTTAGTTTTATATGAAAGACCAGGGAGCAGAAGTAACAGTTTAAAAAAACAGGTTGAAAAATATAAAAAAATTGACAAACCTAATAATACTCCAGTTCTAGAAAAAAAGCCCAAAATTACTTCTATTTATCCATCTCTGGATATGTTGCAGGTTTTTAGTACATTTTATAATGGTTTAGGATTGTGCTATGTTTAATAATGAAAACCTTAAGCCAGGTGTGTTTGATTTGTCCTATAAATCTGAAGAAGAATATAAACTTATTAAGATAAGTCCAAAAACAGTTGTAATTGAATATAAAGTAAATATGTACTGTATTTACATACATAGGACACTGAAGTTGAAACCAAAGATGATGGTTGTTGTAAAGATAATAAAACCAAATATGTAATGAATAAAAGCTCAGAGCTTAAAACAAAAACATGGTTAATTTTTTAAATTGTCTATATATTATTGATATTTTTAATTCTAATACCCTTTTTTAAAATTTATTTGTTACATTGGAATTTTACTTTGTGAGATTTATGTTTCACATTCACATGGCCAGGGGTGGGATGGATCTTATGTGCACTTCTTAGCTAAATGATTTTTATGAAATGATTAAGAGGCAATAATTTTTCAACCTATATGCCAAAATACCCCTTATTATGTATCTATAATTTGTTATTGCACCCTTCCCTTTCCCTTTAAATTTAAAAAGTTATATGCTCAGGGTATTTGAATATATTCTAATGTTTTTGGGTCATCTGCCACATGCCATCAAATATTTAGATTGTTAGATGCTAATAAATATAAATTTTTTTGGTATAGATCCTATTTTATAAAATGTTTGAAAGAAGTGTCAATTATTAATGTATAAGAAAGATAAAATATATTCTATAACTTTAATATTTTCTTAATTAATTATTTAGTATTTTAATTAAGTTATAAACTTTGGCTTGTTTATGTTTTTAATCTCTTATAATTTTTTATGTTTAGTGGACATGCAGTGTGTCATGAAGATACCCAAGTATCATCTTCTTGTGCTACAGCCGATGAATCTGCCTTTTTGGGAGTAGTTGATAAACAAATATATGATGCTGAAATTTACAGAAAACCAACTATTTCTAAGACAGCCTTACCCAAGCCTAGTTTTGTTTCAAAAGCAATAAATAAGCCTCAAAATGGGCTGAATATGGTTGCCAAACTTCCTTTTCAGAATATCCCAACTCCTTTATATGTCATAACTCCTAAAATGGATCTTGGTAATTCATTCAAGGCAGAAGAAGAAACACAAAATGTCGCAATTAAGAAAGGTTTAATTATCAATAGAATGAATTTTTTTCTTATAGTTTAGTTTTTTTATTTTAATTCCACTATTTTTAAAAAGTTAAGTAATTATAAATTTAATATTTTTAATATATAATTGTACACAACCATCATTAAAAAACTGGTTATATTAATATAGCAAAGTTAAGATGTGTATATATTATCTAAAAGTTATTAACACACAGGTCAACAGATAAATGTCAGAAACGTGAATTTTATGAAAACATAAAAGAATGCATCCCCATGATGCCCTAATCTCATATATATTTTTCGTTTTTATTAATTTCTTCCGCCTTTATCTCCTTAGATCCGTCTATGACAATAAATAGCCTTTTTTGATCAAATTGACAGATCTAAATATACACTAATAAAATTAAAAAAATTTTTTTGCATATAAAAATACCCTGTGACTTATATTTTTAATCACAAATAATGAAAAATAAATTTTATTAATATATCAAGCTCTTACATCGACATTTATATAATACGAAATATATCGCATCCAAACTTAAATACGACACATTATATTATCGGTTTTTAATAAAAATATTATTTGAAGTTTGAATCTAACAGTTTAACTATTGTAAATATGCAAAATAAAATTTCAATTTATTTGTTTTTGAATCTTTTTTTGGTTTTTTGACCTATTTCAAAAATTTTCAATGTTTATAACTGGCTAATTAAGTTTGATTAGGTAAAACGGTAAACGGATTTGATATTCCCTATGATGGCAGGTTTGATCTTAGCTAATTCATAACTCTCAAAAAATTGTTGACCTATGATATAAGACAAACGCTAAATTTATCATTGATTAAATCCAATTTATGTAAATAACTTTAAAAATTTAAAAAATTTACCCTTAAATAAAATTTTGCATATATTGCTCTAATTACATTTATTTGGTATATGCTATGAAAAACAAAATAAATATGAAAAATTACTAGATTTTATCTTGAAACTTAGAAATCTAATTAAAAGTATTATACATGAACAAAGTTTTGAGATTTTTGAGCTACTCCAGTGATCAAACCTGCCTGGAATTTATACATATCTTTTTAACGAATCATAATCTAATCAATCAACTATAAACAATAAATTTAAGAAAAACAAAGAAATAATAATTAAAAAAACATAAGAAATTTTTTTTACATATTTAAAGCAGTTAAACTGTTAAATTCAACCGTTAATGTATTTAAAAATCTGAAATAAATTGTGTATTGGATGCGAAATATTCTATAATATATAAATGGTACCTTTCACTATTTAAGATAAATAGGGTACAAGGGATTTTTTGCAAAAAAATGATTTATTTAAAAAAATTATTTTTCTTACTATATTCTTGAATTTACAAAATCTGTCTTTGATCATAAACCAAATAAACCATTTTTTAGCTATGGACGACTCTAAGGAGCCAAAGGCGGTAGAAAACAGAAAAAAAGGAAAATATGTATGAGATAAGATTGGGGGGTGTATGATTTTACGTTTTTATATACTTTACTGACATTGATATTTGTTGACCTGTAATATTTTTTATATTTAATTTTTTTATAAAATTAATAATCTTTTTAATTTTAAGCAGCAATTAATAACTTATTGTTCTTATATTAATTAGATATAGTGTCGGACAAATTAAATAATGGTGCACCTACTGTTTTAATTACCAAACCCATCAAATCATCAGACCATAATGGTTCAAACGTTGAAATATCAACTCTAAAGGAAAATGAAAGCTTTAATAATAGTTACATGGGAGATTATTCTCAGTATTCGGAAGCAATGCTAAAAGCTATACGAGAGGAAAGGCAAAACGATATTATACAGCTTTCACAGTGCAAAAAGGTTTCGTCATTAAAAAAGGAATTGGTAATGGATATGTTATATTTTTTTACCATGCCTCACATCCTTGAAGATTTTAAATTAAATTATGATATAGTTAATAATACATTTTGTATTGTAAATTTATAAATTAATTATTTTGAGGGTGCATTCAAGGGTGAAAAACTTTTTTTAAAAAAGTTAAAATTTTCAAAATTTCTTTTGTTGTAAAATGCATTTAGGAAGTAGTCAATCCTAACAAGCCCTAAAAATATTTTTTTCTTAAGCATTAATGTTTATAAAAAAACTCAAATATCACGGCTTTTAACACACTTTAGAATATATATTTAAGTAATTAAAAAAAAATATATGATTTATATTAAACATACGTTCTTGATAGATTGCTAATATTGATAAGCACTCGATAGAAAATGCGTCAACTCCGACAAATACACCCTATAGAAAGATATTTAACCCCGTGGATAAAAATATCAATAGTTGTAATAATAATAGTGTTGCTACTAATAAAAATGATAATATTAATAATAACAAAGATAATAGCCGTGTGATAACACACGGTTACGAATTGAATGATTTAGTTAAACGCTGGGAGACAGCCACTCAAAACGAACTGCTGTCCAACTCAAAACCAGGAAAATTTAGTAGTAATCTTAATAGTAATAATGATCAATATGCTACCAAATTGCTAAATACACCTTCAAAAAAGCAAGAAATAAATCATTTACCAACTAACAAAAATATTTCGCCTATTGCTTCGACCGCCATAATCAAATCTATCCTGAAAAGTACCATGTTACCGGCTAATAGTAAATTGGAACAGAGAGCGGAAACTGATAAAGTTTTAGATGAAAACTCATATATACATAAAGAATCACCGCACGATTTAACTGTTATGATAAATGACGACCTTAATTTAAGCCTTAGGTTGAGCGATTTCGCAAAAATGACCGAAAATTTTGCCGCATCTCCACTGGTTTATACAATCTTTAATCATAACTATAACAAAAAATTTATCTTTTTTATATTCCTGTAGCATAGAACCTGAATTTTATATTAATTTTATCAAAATTGGTACTTCATACCAATTCTTTCGTAAGTTATTTGTATTATGAAATATTGCAATAGATTTTATGCTTATTTAACATATTTTTTATAGGCAACGCCTGTAAATAATAAGAGTGACACATCCCTAACACCCACTTCGTCGGGAAATCTCGGCGCAAAAGATAATCAAAACTTCCTAGCTGGTTCTACCAAGGCGCAATCCTTATCAAATCTAACGCCCTCCACGCCAAACCTAATGAAAATCGATAAAATAATTACCTATGACCCGCTTCACCAGCCATCTCCTTACTGTGGCTATTCGAACCCCTCCATTTCGGCAACTAAAACAATGCAGCAATATTTGTTTGCTACCAATACACCAACTAAATCGTATTTGCAGCCAAACCGAGGTATGCTTTTAGTGGAAAACAAATTTTCACATTTTAAATGTTTTCATTCCTAAAATAATGTATTAGCACAGATAAATATCCTTCTATCTTTATAGTTGGTTGTAAGGGCTGAAAAATTTGCTCGTTTGATTCTTAGGTTAGTCTATAAATATACTGAGACTGAGATCATCAAATTTACCAGTGATTTTAAAAAAGAACAGATGGCTCATTTTATAATTGAGAAAAAGATATCTTAATATGAGATAGTAAATTGACCGAATTGATGTTCGCATTTAAAAAATTAATGAGTGCATGCAGGGTAAAGAAGCTAAAAAACCAACTCCACACAGCCTCTTTTTTAAAGCGCTATATCCCTTTAAGCTTTGACACTTTAATGTTAGCGGGACAATGGATAATTAAATCAGTTTTAATAATCAAATATTCCTTCGTTTATATAAAAACATAGATTCACAAAGGCAGCAACCACCGTCTCGAAACGTTTCACCAATCTATCATTTCAATCGTGACTTGATACTGGCGCAACAGCATTCACAGGCTGACAACAATCTCAATGAAAAAAATGCTAAATCGACATCTTCTCTGAATAAGTTTGCTTCGCTATCAAACCTGCCCTATAAGACATATGCCGAACGAATAATGGTTTCTTTTATGAATATTTATTAGAACGCTATTGTTACGATAATGTTAGTTTTGTTTCTAAGACATAATTTACCAATATTTTATATTAATAAAATTTGTAGTACATTGTCCTGCCTCTATCCATTTTCTTTTAGGAATAAAAAATAATTCATGTCATATGTAATTTTTTTCATAATTATTTTAATTTCGAAGGACATACGTGTTTAGAAAATTGCCTTGTAAATTCTGATGACACAGGTCAACAATTTTTTGAGAGTTATGAGTCAACAACAGAGATCAAACTTGCCATCTTAGGGAATATCAAATCCGCTTACCGTTTTTCTAAATCAAACTTAGTCAGTTATAAACATTGAAGATTTTAAATAACGTGTCAATAAAAAAAATCAAAAACAAATATAAATTATTGCATATTCACAATAGTTCAACTGTTAAAATCAAACTTTAAATAATATTTTTATTTTAAAACCGATAATATATCTTGTCATATAAGTTTGGACTCGAGATATTTTGTATTGTATGTCGATATTAAATCTTAATATTGATAAAATATTTTTTATTTGTGATTAAAAACATAAGTTACAAGGAATTTTTTTATGCAAAAAGAATTAAATTTCTTTTTAGGATATATTTAGATCTATCAATTTGGTCAAAAAAGGCCACTTTTTATTACAGACGGTTCTAAAGAGCCATAGACGGAAGAAAATAAAAAAAACGAAAAAACATATATGAGATTAGGCCATCAGAGATGCATTCTATTGTGTTTCATAATATTCACCTTTCTGACATTGTTTGTTGACCTGTGTAATACAAGACGTTATAAGTTTTTTTAATTGTAATCACAACTTAAAATAAGTAGCCTAGCGCCAATGTTTATAAATCTTGACCCTAATTATGCTTTATATATATATAATATTATTATAATTAAAGACTCATTCATTATCCTCTTTTTTACGATCTTATAGGAAGGGTTTAATATAATTTTAAGAATATTCCTTTTCTTAATTATTAAACCAAAATGGGATTTGTAGAGAATCTTGATAGGAATAATTCAATTTACATATATAAAAGTAACAGATTAATAAATTATTTCGATAAAAGCGCCAGTTATTTTCGGTTAAAGAAATGGCAATTGTCAAAATTTTTAAAAATTAAAGGTAAAGGGATAGCTGTGTAGCATTAATTTTAACAATGAAATATGTGAGACCAAAAAAGATTGAAAAAATAATGAAGAGCCGAATTAGTTATCAATAAATAAAAATTAAATTTGGCTAAAGCTTTTTTGATGTGTATCAATTACAAATCATTTAATCTCAAATGTCAAAATGTCACCAAGGTATTAAATGACAACCCGTTTACACATTAGATATAATTTTAAAAAATGACAATTTTTTATGTGCTCTTTTCCACAATAGGAATTAGAAGGTCAAATTGAGCGCCAACAATCGATTATAAAACAAATTAGCCAAGCTCTCTTACTTATTCGGAACTCGCAAAGCACAAATAATGTTATCGGTAACAACAACTATAACAAAACTCCCACACATAGTAAGATTGCGCCCTGCTCGTTTGAAAGGATCGAAGCAGAAAAATTGAATTTTATAGCCAGTAATAAATGTCTTAAAATTTTAATTATATACATGTATGTGTATATCACAACTAGAATAAATTGATTAATAACACAAGTCAACAAATATCAATATCAAAAATAACATTTTAAAAACATAAGCACACACTTGGGGGTTTTAGTTAAAATTCGTTTTTCGTAGTTTCTTCCACCTTTGGCTCCTTAGATCCATCCATATACATGGCCCTTTTTGCCAAATTAACAGATTTTGCGACCTCTTTAATAATCTAAAAAGTAATTCCTTTTTTTTTATAAAAATCTCTTATACATTGTATTTATCATATAATAAAATTTTTTAGTAAAGCTATAACATTAGTAATTAGTTAATACAGATTATTTCGTATCCAAACTAAATTACCCCACGACGTATTCTACAGGTCAACATATATCAATTTTACAACAAACATGTTTATAAAAACACAAAAGCATGCATCTTTGATGGCCATATTTTTTCCGTTATTAGTTTCTTCCGCCTTTGGCATTTTAAATCAATCCATTATAACTTTTCCGACCTCGAGAATACCCTTAAAATATAAAATGTAGGAACTTTTTTTGCTTATTAAAATTTCTTGTAACTTATATTTATCAAAATAATGAGAAATAAATTTTATTAGCATATCAAGTACTTCATTTAATTACAAATATCAGCGTTTAAATTAAAATACGACACGATATTAGGATTTTAACTAAAATATTATTGAAGTTTTAATTTAACATTTAGCTGTTGTGAATTTGTAAAAAAAATTTATATTAATTTTTTTAAATGTTTTTTTTTGGCATTTTTTTTTAATTTTCAATGCTAATAGCTGTCTAATTAAGTTTAATTAGAAAAAACGGTTTACAGATATAAATCCCTAAGATGGCTGGTGTGATCTCTCTAGTTAGCTTTTAACTCTCAAAAATTTGTTATCAAATTTAAAATTTATAGCTGTTGTGAATATATATGCTTTTATATCTTTTTTTTTACATTTTTTTAAATATTTAATATCTTTAGCTGACCTACAAAATTTAGAAATAACTGTAAGTGAATTTAAAATCTATAAAATGGCAGAACATATTAATTCGTTGATATGTTATGATTTAATGTAATTGATATTATAAAGACAGATAAGATCAAAAATTACTTACGTTTTATTTATATACTCAAATTAAAAAATTTTTATAATTAATCGTCTTTATAATGTATGCATGAATATGATTGTCTAAGTTTTTTAATTTTCAAATGTTTTTTCCGTTTTTCCAAACCAATGCGTGTTAGGTTGCTTTAAAACGTTTAGTTAAAACTGAATTTGCCACCTTGAGATTCAAAAAAACATTATTCAGCATTGTTAAAGGTATTATTAATTTTATTTTAAATAATCTAATATATAAATGTTGAAAATGTTATATTTATTAAAATTAATTTAAAGATTTTTTTTATGGCTTAAGCCTCGTTTTTCATTTTTTTCCAGAGTATATATACCATGATGACAAGGGGTCTGAAAAACAAATGTCAAAAATCGCATTCAGATCATACTTTTTCATTTTCAAATGTTTTCAACTGTGCTTTTCTTAATTTGCCTTTAAAATGTGTACATTTTGCTGTACTCTAGGACAAAAACGGGAGTTGCTCATAAAGGAGATCGGAAGGCTAAAGGCCGAAGAAAAGGCCGTCCTTACGAGACTCAGCCAAGAAATGATGCCGGCTCTAAATTGTACCGAAATTAATTCGCCTTCATACAAAGCCGTACAATTATTTGAGTCGCCTTTTATGTTGAAACAAATTGATGTTGGCAACGGAGGAAATTGTTTTCTCAATATATCGTCAATTAAATTGCTAATTAAACCGACTTTTTTAGGTGGTGTTAGCTTCCATTCATTAGATGTTATAGCTTTTTTTTATGTGAAATGACTGAAGGTCGCGTTTAAAGTGGGTTTTTTTTAAATTTTTTTTTAATATAATGTTTTAGATAAAGTAATTTGTGTGCTTATAATTAAATTTAAGCTTTTTGAATTAAAATAAAATCTTTAAATATAAATTTCAATACAAAAAACTTAAAAACTTTATTAATTAACAACTCACGGGACCTACCCTTAATTTCTTGCATTTATAAATAGAAAATATGAGTGAAGGGGCAAGTCCAAATGTCTCGAACCTGACCTACTACTTCCTCTGCGTTTTTAAGTACGGACCTCATTTGGTTTTTACCCAACTGACACCGTGGTCTGGCAAAAACAACTTTCATCCAATGGAAAACACAAAGCACTCCCAGCAACAATACACGAGCATTAACATTAACAATTGCATAAACTTGCACGGCATAACGGCCAGTGATTGGCAAATTGAATTTGAAGTGTTTGCCATGGTTATAATCACATTATTACTGTTGTTATTTTATTTGTAAAATTTTTGTTCTTAGAGTTAAGAAAAAGTCCAATTTTAAATAAGCTCAAATTTTTGTTTTTTAAGTTTTTTAACAGATCAAAAAATGAATTATAGAGACATTATATAAGTAATAAATGTTAGATCTTGGTATTTTATTGATCAAAAAACAGCTTATATTTTTAATTTCCAAAAATGGAAAAATTGTAGCTTAAAAATGGGCTTTTACCAGCTCTGGTTTTTATTACGCAGGTTTACAAAAATTAATTAGTGATCGTACTAAATTATGACAGATTAGTGTATCTACATGATGATCTTATCTAAAATGTTTTGTATTAGTTTATTTTGTTCCATTTTTTTACATATATAAAAAGAGAGATAACCAAATTTGATTTAACTAATATTATGACTTCTTCAATATTTGGCTAAGAAAATAAAAATTTTTTGCACAAATAACATTTCTAATCTGTATTTCTATCTCACATCTTGGGAAATAAAATTTTTAATTACATCAAGCTTTCACATCAACATTTAGATTATTCCAAATATTTACCCCAACCTAAAAAAGACACATTATGTTGTCGGGTTTGAAACAAATAACATTAATTTAAGTTTGAATTTGACAGTTTAGTTTAGATATAAAAATAATAAAATTTTTTGTTTTTTATTTTTTTTTTAACATTTTATAAATTTTAATGTTTTTAGATTTTGCTAAGTTTCATTAAAATTAATGTCATGGATTTGAAAAACCTAAGCGTCTTAAAAGTTATCTTTTGTATTCAAAAACTTGTCGTGCTAAATTATATTATTATAAAATCTTACAAAAATCGACTAAACTGGAGAATAAAATTTGTTCCTTTTTTTGTACTAAATTATTGTTTTTGTCACCCACAAATCATTATTCAAAAATTGGCCAAGCCCTTAAACTTGTTGTTAAAACTCCAAAATAAAATATATAATATGTTATATACTCTCTTTAACTATTCAAATTTTTTTATTAATCTTGTAGGTTTTTTATTAGATTTTAATCGTTTAATTTGTGCAAAACGTGTTAAGAAAAATAATCTAAACAATTTTGTTAAGATTGATTTTGCATTTTTTAAAAAATAATAAAAATCTTATTAATAACCACAAAATGGCCTCCCATATTGTCCATTTTTTCATTTCCAATGCGGCAGTCTGAACTTATATAATCACCGCTATGGGGATTATTTATTCCGGTATGTTTTATAAATCACTTTAGGATTTATTGTTATATAAATGCCAACTTGTGCACCAAAATTTATCAGGTCTCTCGAGGCATTTTAATTTTTTGCAAAAATTCAACCTGATATTATTACTAGCTCACCCAGTCGTTTTGCCATGCATAATTTTAATATTAACAGAGTAGAAATTTTTTAAAATTAAAAATTTAAATGTCGTCAGTTATTAATGTACTTTTATAAATTTCTTTATGGCTACTTCGAGCATTACTAAATTTTTAATGAGATAGACTGGATTATTACACAGGTCAACAATTTTTTGAGAGTTATTAGTTAACTACAGAGATTAAACCTGCCATCATAAGGAATATCAAATCCATTTATCGTTTTTCCTAATAAAACTTAGTTAGTCAGTTATAAACATTGAAAGTTTTAGAAAAAAAGATCAAAAAACTAAAAAAGATTAAAAAATAAATAAATTGAAATATTTTTTTTGCATATTCACAATCTGTTAAATTCAAACTTCAAATAATATTTTCATTAAAAACCGATAATATATTGTGTCGTATTTAAGTTTGGACGCGAAATATTTTGTATTATCTAAATGCCGATGTAAGAGCTTGATATATTAAGTAAAATTATATTTCATTATTTGCGATTAAAAATATAAGTTACAAGGGATTTTTATATGCAAAAAAGATTTTTAAATTTTTTTGGGGGTATATTTAGATCTGTCAATTTGTTCAAAAAAGGCCATTTTCGTTATAGAAGGATCTAAGAAGGCAAAGACGGAAGAAACCAAAAAGAAAAATATATATGAGATTAGGCCATCATGGGGATTCATTCTTTTATGTTTTTATAAAATTCACGTTTTTGACATTAAAATTTGTTGACCTGTGTTATATGCTTTAAATTGTTTTATGCCATTAAATACATTTAGTACAATGTACCTACACCTTTATTTTTTATATATTTTTTATAATTTTAGTATGTCAAAAATGTTAATAGTGAATCGATGCATGCAAAAAGTGGAAGTAGCAAGTTTTTACGTAAAATTAATAGTAATTTCTTAGCTAGCCCTACTATAAATCCAATGGAAAATATGAGGACCCCTAATAATAACAATACTAACAATAACACTCCAAATAATAATAATGGGAGTAATAAACATCATACGTTGAGAAATTTTGCCAGTTCACTCATCACTGCAGCTTCGCCTTCCTCTTCCTCCTTCCACAGCGAGAGCAAGAGCAAAAAATTGGCACTCAGGAAAAAAGAGCATACAGATTCTCCTAACCTTGCTTACCTAAATAACGTAGTTGCTATCAACAGTGGTCCCAAGAAATTAACCGAAAACTTTGTTGATCCCGTAAATATAGTCGCGGAAATGGATTGCACCAATAACTACTCCGATGCTGGTATCTTTGTCCTTAACGGTTTTACTACCATACACCAGCGTGATTGCGCTAACCGTAATCGAACGTTCAAACTTAAAAAGGTATCCCTTTTCGATAGATTTTAGGAACAAGGGCCGGACATGTTTATTTTTTTCTATATATTTAATTAAAAGTTAAAAAACTTTTTTCGTTGCTTTTTAACCCAAATTTTTCTTTAATGCAATGTTTAATGAGCTCAGATACACGGAAAAACATTTTATAATAATTTCCTTGTAAATGTCAATAGCTAATTAAATTGCATGATTCCTTGAAACAAATATTTGTATTTTTTAAAAACATTGCAGACTCAACCTTTTCAACTAATTTCAAATTTTTTAAACCATATTTAAATCAGGTGCCCCAGCTTTCACCCCTCGAAGGGACCGTGCTAATGAGCATCAAATGCCATACCCAGCTCCATCATCGAGGATTTTTGGTAAGTTTTTTATCTAAGTTCCACTAAAAACTTGGGTAGAGCCAAAAAATTGTCTTGTTATAAAATGAGGACTATATCTGTAAAAAGGCCATACATCAGCTGTCAGTGAATAAATATCCAGAACATATTAGTTAAGGTTATTTGAATGGTCTTTCGATTTAATGCCCATGGTTAATTATTGACATGCCTTGTGGTTTTAGTTCAACAAATTTTTTATTTGCATTTTTATAGTTAAAACCATGACCTTCTTATTTAACATTTGTATTGATGAATTTCTTTAAAATGTTTTATGCCCCACAAAAATTGGGCATTGTAATACTCATCACGGTTAAAGCTAAATAAATGCAATTTTGATAAATTTTACAACTTTTGAATTTATTTATGCTCGATTTATATATAAATTATGTAGAGCATGTTTGAATTGATAAACGGCCTGGGCTCTTGGAACAGGCTATGGTTCGTCCTTACGGGCCAATACATGTGTTATTGGAAATATCCTGAGCACGAAGCAATCAGGGTGAATTATTTATTCAGTCAAAAATAAACTTTCACATATGATTTTAGCTTTACACAATATAAATTATACATAAAAAATTAATTTCTTTAATTTAATATATAAATTTTCAACTATTCATAGTCGGCCCTGGGCCGTATTGATCTTTCAACTTGCGTAGACACTAAAGTTGATGGCCCCCTGCCTTTCGATAAATGCGCTCGCCCAAACACATTTGAACTTAGCGTGTTCAGGGAATCTTTTTGTGAGAGTAGCATTATTTCTGAATCGGATTTCCTAAATGCCACCAACTTGGCTCATAATTCTCAAAGGTAACGTTTTATATAACCTATTTTTATAACAGTAATGGCTAAATAGTATAGTAAATTTTTATCAGTGAATCAGAACTTGGCTAAAATTTAGTTAATTTTAAAAAAATCTTAAGTAATCGAAAGTTTATAATTTATATGATGCAAAAAAAGATTTGTATATAACTTTTTCAGGCTTTATTTACTATAAGTAAAAAAATGGATTATTTTGTTATTTGTTATGTTTTTACAAATATTATTTTAAAAAAAAAACTAATTTTTTTTATTTTTTAAATAAATAGTAGTAATTAATAAATAAAAAAATACCTTTAAAAAAATTTAAAAAAAATTAAAAAATTGGAGAGAAAACAAAAAAAAATATATATAGGGGGGAGAAAAAAAGGGTAAATTAAAAAAAAAATTTTCTTTTTTTTTTTTAATTAATTTTTATTTTCTTTCCAATTGGAATGGAGTGTGGTGTTTGTTTTTTTTTTTTTTATATAATCTTAATTTTTCAAAAATAAACATCTCCCTAAATTAGATTTCTGTTATCCGCCGATAATAAGGAACAACTCCTTAACTGGTGCGAAGTATTGAATCAAGCTCTGGCGAATCTCAATACATGGGATAAACTCTACCCTACCTTTAAATTGGCCAATGAACCATCAAATAACAATAACGTTATGTTACCTTCAAACACCTCCTCACCTTATGGGTCGGCTGTTTAACAGAAAAAATTTATTTTTATTCTATTTGGTAAAAATCGTTTTTTAACTATTTTTAAAAGAAAGATTGTTTCATCGCTTTCTTGTATGCGTATTATCGTTCCGTAAAATGATGCTATTTATTTGCTAAAAATTGAAGATAGTAATAAATAACTGAAGGCCTAACGTAATACAATCGTTTCAATTCAATATATACAAAAATTTTTTAATATTTTATGTTTGGTCTCAGTAATAAAATATGTTTTTTACTTATACATTTTAAACAATATCATACACGTAGAAACAGCATGCTCGATGCCTTCTAAATAGGTATAAAAATGAGTCTTTAAGCCCTAAATTTTTTATGACACAGGTCAACCAATATCAATGTCAACGAGATTGTTATGAGAACATAAAAGAATGCCACCCCATGATGGCCTAATCTCATAAATACTTTTCGTTTTTCTTAGTTTATTCCGTCGGCTCCTTAGATCCGTCTATAACGCAAAATGCCCTTTTTTGACCAAATTGATAGATATAAATATACCCTAAAAAGCAAAAAAAAAAATCTACGTTGCATATAAAAATTCCTTGTAACTTATATTTTTAATCCAAAATAATGGAAAATAAATTTTATCAATACATCAAGCCTTTACATTGGCATTTAAATTAAATATTTCGCGTCCAAACTTAAATACGACAAAATATATTATCGGTTTTTAATAAAAATATTATTTGAAGTTTGAATTTAACAGTTTACCTTGTGTAAATATGCCAAAAATAAAATTTCAATTTATTTTTGTTTTTGAATCTTTTTTGTTATTTTGACCTTTTTTTCTTGACTCAATGTTTATACCTGACTAACTAAGTTTGATCAGGAAAAACGGTAAACGGATTTTATATTCCTTAAGATTGCAGATTTGATCTCTGTAGTTAACTCATAACTCTCATAAAATTGTTGACCTGTGTGATATAAAGTTATTTAAGTGTTTTTTAAACTATTGTTAAGATTTTCCTGTTTTATAGCCAATTTATTTTGCAGATAAAATTATTATTTACTAATCACATTAACTTGTAATTTCCTTTTATATTTTTATGTGTCGCTATTGTTTTAAATAAATATGCTGCACCTTGATTTTCTCTTTGCTTTAACTTTACCACCGTCCGCCTTTAAAAGTTATAAAATTTAGTTTTTTATTTTATATGCTAGACATTGTAATGCACGATTAATTTACTTTTATTACACATTTTATTTTTCAACCAATCTTCATATCAATGTAAAAGTACATATTTATTTAGCATTTTTACTGTTCTAAATTTTAAATATTTAACCAAGACTCATACATTAATTTATATATTAATTGAAAATTTATATATCTGATTTTTGAATTAAAATTAAAGTTTAGAAAATAAGACTTTATAAAGTTTTTGCGATATTTATCAAATATCAAGTTTCACTCTTTTTCTTAACCCCGACACAAGTTAATGGATTTTTGGAACCTTGCCTATTTTACAGACTTGACCTGCTTGAAGAAGATCAATCTTTTTTTGGTAAACATTAATATATTTTGAAAAAAATGTTAAAAAAGAAAAACCAAATATTAGTGAAGAAACTATTTTTATGTTTTAAATAATTTAAGTTTTAAATAATAATTTCAATTTATAGGGAACTCCCCCTATATTACTCTATAACAGTGTATATAAGGGATCCCAGTGTACAGAAATTTTGATTTGCGACATTCAATATGTAATGATCAAAGACCACATATTGAATGTTTCACTTAATGAGCTCCCCTCATAATACTTATAATGGTAGATATAAGGGAACTAAGCTCTTTAATATTATTGTCAAGTGACATTGAATGTCGATTGATCGCGTTCATTATTTTGAATATATTTCTAATTACAAAGAGATATATTGTTATTAAAGTGTATTTACATGTTCCGGTGTGCACGGAAGGAGAGTACATTGTTATGTAATTAAGTTTTGGAGTAATTGAATGAGTTTCAAAGAGAATGTTGTTTTTTACATTGATCAATGACCCGGTATTATTTTCCGGAGTTGGATTTTTGCAATACTTGAGGTGATATTTGTTTTAAGTTCTGTTAGGCTTCAATTGTAAATATTCGGAAAAATTTGATTATATAAGGGGTAAAAATGATAATGTATAAATTATTTTACATATTTATAGATTTAAATTTTTTAAAATTAGACGCAAAAACTTATTTTTAATGTTTAACATTTTCTTGAAAATGACAATTTTGATAATGAAAACATTGCCAATCTTCTTGAAAATGACAATTTTGATAATGAAAACATTGCCAATTTTCTTAAAAATGACAATTTTGATAATGAAAATGTCCCCAATACAAAAACACATAAACCATATTCGAAATGGACCCCAGAGAAAGTTCGCATTTATGAGTCCATAAAGGAGAAATCAGCCAAACATACTTAAAATTATCGCTCAAAGATATCTATTTGTAATTAGAAATATATTCAACATAATGAACGCGATCAATTAACAATCGGTGTCACTTGACTAAAATCTTAAAGAAATTAGTTCCCTTATATCTACCAGTATAAGTATTATGGGAACTCCCCCTTTATTACACTATAACAGTGTATATAAGGGATCCCAGTGTATAGAAATTTTGATTTGCGACATTCAATATGTAATGATCAAAGACCACTTATTGAACGTTTCACTTAGTGAGCTCCGCTCATAATACTTATACTGCTAGATATAAGGGAACTAAGTTCTTTAAGATTTTAGTCAAGTGACACCGAATGTCGATTGATCGCGTTCATTATTTTGAATATATTTCTAATTACAAAGAGATATATTGTTATGTAAAGTGTATTTACATGTTCCGGTGTGCACGGAAGGAGAGTACATTGTTATGTAATTAAGTTTTGGAGTAATTGAATGAGTTTCAAAGAGAATGTTGTTTTTTACATTGATCAATGATCCGGTATTATTTTCCGGAGTTGGATTTTTGCAATACTTGAGGTGATATTTGTTTTAAGTTTTGTTAGGGCTTCAATTGTAAATATCCGGAAAAACTTGATTATATAAGGGGTAAAAATGATAATGTATAAATTGTTTTACATATTTATAAATTTAAATTTTTTAAAATTATAAGCAAAAATTTATTTTTAATGTTTAACATTGCCAATCTTCTTGAAAATGACAATTTTGATAATGAAAATGTCCCCAATACAAAAACACATAAACCATATTCGAAATGGACCCCAGAGAAAGTTCGCATTTATGAGTCCATAAAGGAGAAATCAGCCAAAGAAATATCTAGTATATTGGACCTTTCTGTGTCTAGCATCAACCGCTATCGCCGAAAAACATATAATGTAATAGAAAATGGGCAACCCATACCATTTACTATAAACAAAAGAGGTAGAAAATTTGGAGACACTAGCCTCCTCGACAGCACAGTTTTGGGCCTTTTATCCCAAAACTGTGCTTATACACTCCAGGATATTTCAGAAAATATGCCACAAAATTTACCTAAATCATTAAAAGCCATAAGCAAATCAATAAAAATATTAAATTATACCAAAAAAAAAGCCGCCCATGAGCCCGAAGGACCTAACACTCAAGAAGCAATCAATTTTAGATATGAATACGCAATAAAAATCAATCTCCATATCAACCAACTACAAAATCTCATATTCTTGGATGAGACAGGATTTAATCTTCACGTTGCGCCCAATTATGGATGGGCCCCACTCAACATTACTCCATTCATAAAAGTCATCAATAGTAAGGGAAAGAATGAGTGTCTTGTGTGCCATTGCTATAGTAGGCGTCATCCATTATAAAATAATAGATGGCGCCTATAACAATTTATTACTCAACGAATTTTGGAAGAACTAAATCCATTGTTGCCAATTAATTCTCTTTTAATAATGGATAATGCCGCCATTCACAAAAAAATTACTAATTCAAATATCAGGGTAGAGTATTTACCTCCCTATTCGCCACAGTTAAATCCAATTGAAATGGTTTTTGGATTGGCTAAACGTAAGTTTATAATATATATATAAAAGATTTGTGCATTTATAAATATATATTTAAAAAATATATTCATGTTATTTTAGAAAAATATCGTGCCATAAGCCCAGCACCCAAAACCCGTGTGGATATGAAGAGGGAAATTCAGACGATATTTGAACAACTAAAATCTTATAATCTTTTAAATTTTTATGATCATATGAAGACAAATTTACAGCATTGTCTTCGCCGAATTCCATTACATAAAAATTTTAATACATGATTTTTTTATTAATATATATGCAATAAATATAAATTATTTAATTAATAATAATAGCCTTAATAGAAAACATACTTAAAATTATCGCTCAAAGATGTCTATTTGTAATTAGAAATATATTCAACATAATGAACGCGATGAATTAACATTCGGTGTCACTTGACTAAAATCTTGAAGAACTTAGTTCCCTTTTATCTACCAGTATAAGTATTATGAGAGGAGCTCACTAAGTGAAACGTTCAATATGTGGTCTTTAATCATTACATATTGAATGTCGCAAATCAAAATTTCTATACACGGGATCCCTTATATACACTGTTATAATGTAATATAGGGGGAGTTCCCTATAAAATCGGAAATAGATCGTTTTCTATTTAATGGCGCCAAATTTTTTGTATAATTTAAATATTTATGTAAAATTTTAATATACTAAAAAATTTTACTTTGCAATAGTATTGGGATTAGAAATATAAGTTATAAGTAATTATAACAAATATTTTTTTGAATTTTTTTCTCAGGTATTAAAGTTGCAAAGTTAGCCACCTTAGTCAATTGCCCATTTCTAGTTATTGTAAGATGCCGGAGGCAAGAGAAACTTTGAAAAAATATGAGACAAGGCCAGCATGGAAATATTCCCGCTTAATCATTTTTACTGTAAATTAAAAATAAAAATTTGCGACAAATTGAACACAGATCAAAGAGAGCCCCCCACTTAAAATTTATTTGCTAGTATTTAATCCACGTGAATAAAATGAAGAAATTATTTTAAATAAAATATAAAATACCCTCTATCTCGTGTTAAAAAATTACTTATTTTTAGTTCTTGTTAACAAAAGTTTGTAAAAAAAATAAAGCGAATTGAAATATGGTTTAGTCCGTAATGCTTATATATAGTTTAGGCTCAGCCAGTTTTAAATATTTAGTAAGATTCGTTTTCCCGGAGATTGGTTCTCTACTTAAATCCCTAATCCTTTTATACATAAATTTTCTTGAGGCCGCATAAGAATATTTTCATCTTTATTTGGTATACCAATTTTATGTCAAAATCTACCATTTATTAATTGCGTAGATAATTAGGAAAATATTTTACGGGAAAAACTATTTTTACTTCCCAGATTGCAATATTTTTATGTAAAAACCCGACTTTATAACCCTACCTTATTTTTATGGTTCCATGGAAATTATTCCAAAAATTATTTTGCAGGTTAGTTATTATGCTATACATAAGATTTTATACAATATATTAATATTAAAATTGTTCATAGGACCACTTTTACAGAAACAATGTTTTTCTAGCCGTTAAAATTTGAAAAAAATGGCTTAAATTAATACATTTGTAGGATATGCTCATATCATACTGCATAAACAAATCATGAATCGACTGGGTATTTATATTTAAAGTAAGGCTTAAAAAAAATAGAATTTTAAGTAGCGGTCAAAATACTACATTTAAAATGATATCAGTTTGAGATTAACTGCCCGGTTTTGTTTCAAACTTAAAAATTTGCCATTTCTTTAAAACAAATTGAGGTTTCTCCCATTCCTATAGGGGCACCATACCCTTTAGGGCTTTGACGCTTAAACCCGAGCAAAGCAATTAATATTGCCCACGGGTTAAATAGTAAGATTTGCACGCAGGCCGGCGACCTAGATTTTTAGCCTAGGCTCTTACTTTTAAACACATCGTTTAAGACTTACTGCCTAAGCAGGCCACTCAGTAACTTTTAAAGGGTTGCACATGTATGCTATTTTTCCGATCAAAAAAGGTACTGTGTACTGATTCGAACTCGCAACCTCCTGCGTCTAAGGCAAAAAGTTTTTCACTAAGCTATCTAAGCCGACTTTGGGGTAATCAATAACAAGCTGGCATGATTCATGAGTGACTGCCAGAACCTAAACACCTTTACAAGGATAATCCCCTTTTTATATATTTTATTCCCAGCTCATCCCTTTTTTTAATCCTGGTTTACGTGAATGATCAATTGTCAAAAAGAACCCAAACTTTTACAACATCCATCAAAGTAAATATCATAAACTGTTTAATGTGACACTTATTTCAAAGGTCAAACAAGTTTTTGAAAGTTATGTCTCGGAGATCAAATCAGCCATCTTAGGAAATATGATATCCGTTTACCGTTTATTCTAATCAAAAGTCAGCTAGCATAAAAAAATTGAAAAAAATTTTATGCATATTAACTACATATAAACAAATTTATCAAAAATTGTTATTATTAAAAACAGATCATCTTATCGTAATAAGTTTAAACACAATGTGTTATAATGCTGATGTAAAAGCTTGATATAGTTCTAATTATTTGAAAAGATGAATTTAAGTTACAGAGGGATAAATTTTTTTATTTTCGAGGTGTCAAAAGTCCGTTAATAGGTCATTATATATACGGGTGTAAGGATCCGAATGCTGAAGAAACTAAGAAAAACGGACAAGAATGGGGGTGCAATCTTTTGTGTTTTCATAAATTTATTTTTTTTATATGTTGACCTGTGTTTTTTAAAGGGAATTAACCCCTCTTATTGTTTTGAAACAAGAGTATTTTTTGACTAATCAACATATCTGACAATAATATTTATTTGTAGGACTATAGCCTATAGTGTAATGCTCTATTTAAAAATTCCTATTATGCCGTATAGAATTTGAGCTTCTTTTTTTATAATTAAAATTACTAAAATTGATTTTAGCAAAACATAATTTAATAACTGATATTGTTTCTTAAATGCATTTCAAGGTTTTTTTAGGTATAAAAAATTGTTTTTCTAAACTTTTTTAATTTTTTTTAAGTGAGCTAAAAAACCGATATTATTATTCAAATAAAAAAAATTAGTCTTTTTAAAATTTTATGAGCATAAAAAACTTATCAAAAAAAAATAACAACCTAATCCAAAATTTTTTTTTATGCATTTTCCAATGTTATTTTAAAAAAAGGCGAACGGATTAGAGGACACAAATGTATCTTCGTCTCCTTTGACCTTATAGACATAACTTCATTTGAGATATTCTATATAAATTTAGCTTTAAGGCATGTGCTGAAATTTAATCCGATAAAAAACTATATTTTTCGCATATTTGTTCAAGTGTTTCCATGTTGATAGATGTTAATGTTTCGATAGTTTATTTTCACTAAAATAGCCAGAAAATCGAACTATTCTACATATTCGGCCCAATACCTCAGAAGAGGCTTGCAACTTTCCTGAGATGCAACACGCTGATAAAGGTGGGAAGGCTTTTCCATTTTTACATGAATGGTCAACCAGGGTCAAACTGCTCGTGGTTTACAATTACCCGTATTACGATTCCATACCTACTTTACTTTACCTGTATTCAGGCGTTTTCTTACCCCAAAACATTTATTTTTGTGGAACTGATCCCACCAAAGATCCATATTTTGATATGGAAAATACAAATAACGAATTTTCATCGAACATGTTACGATTGAATAGCGATTTAAACTTTATACCGATTGAAGGTGATAATCGCGGATTTTATATTTATCAATGCCTTACGAAACTCTGGGATTCACTTTCGAACGGCCAACCTCAATATCCTTTTGGATCGGAAATCCGAAAGGAAGCAAGAGTTGAACAATTTTTTTCAGGAATATTTTACGCAAACGATGATACCCTGCTCAACCTTAAGCGCGTAGTCGAAATGAAGTTATCTTGTTTTTACATATATCAACCATAATCTCGGCTGTGTTGAGTGTAGTCTGCCCTAAAGTTTTTTCGTGAAAATTTTTTTTTGCTGTTTAATGCCTCTTTTTGATTAATATATGTAGATGTAAACCAGTGCGCAAACAATGGGCCAAAAAACTTTAGCTCATTTTTTCCGTTAAAACGTAAAGAAAGAAAGGGAGCTAAAATTAAAGGGCCAAAATAAGAATTAAAAAAAGCCCTTACTAAGAAAAAGGGCAAAAAAACCCCAATAAAGTGGCTCTTAAAAAGAGCCCCAAAAAGCCCGATTTTTGTTTTATTTATAATAATTTCATAAATTTTGATTTTTTCTTTATAAAAATGTATGGTGGATAATGTTTTCTTAAAGCTCCTAGAAGTTTTTAGAAAGGGGGCTTTTTTAAGCAAGAAAAGGGGCTTTTCTTTTGCCATGCCCACGAGTTTGTGGGCATTTGGTGAAAATCAAAAACTATAAAAAAACCATTTATCCCAGCCCTGATGTAAATAGATATAATAAAGTGCTAATTTTTTTTTCTTAACATAGCCTTGTTCAGGGCTTGCGTAGTGGCAAGGCCTTTAAATAAATTTTTTTTTAGGTAACCTCATACATATTTTAGAATTGTAATAAAAAACAATCAGGCCTGATGATTCCCCTTTACCCTTTCTCATATAAGAGCGTCATACCCTTTTACTTTGTAGGAAGATTTGTTGGCACACCGGTGACCTAAGTTTTTAGTGTAGGCTCTCACTTTAGGCTCATCTTTTTGCCTTATTGGGCCACTCAGAAGCTTTAGTTGCATGTTCTATTTTGCGAAAAAAAATTCACGTATTCAATATTTAACCTCGCCCTTGTAAGATAGGAATGTTAGCATAAGGAATTGTCATAAAACCAGAGCTGGGAAAATGCCCATTTTTGGGTCAAACTCATTTTATATTTTTCGAAATTTAGAAAAAATAAAGGGTTTTAGAGCTTTAATCATTAAAATATTTATAAAATTTAAGATTTTCTCCTTATATTCTTTATTTATTAATAATTGATTTTTTTAATTTGGCATAAAATTTTTAAATAACAAAAATTTGAGTTTAGCCGAAAAATGGGGTTTTCCCAGCTCTGCTAAAACTTCTTAAAAACGTGTTTACTATACACGGTACCCTTAGAGACGCCTATGTTCCACTTTTTGGCATATCGACCTCGTTCTTCAGGTGCTCACAAGGCAGGGCCTAGTTGGTTGACTTGCGAATTGGAAAATAAACAATTATGTAATAAGACATAGCCAAAAGCCTATATATCACGCCATTATTACAAATTTACAGTTTCTAAAAATTTTAATTAATTTAAATTTTTTAATCAAAAAATATTTTCGATAAAGTTTTAATTTAGCTTATAAATAATCTTTTAATGCATGTCTATTTTATTAATCATATCATTTAACAGTATTAAAAAATAAAATAATTATAAAATATGTTTATTATATAATAAATAACATAAAAAAAAATATATAATATGTTTGAAATTATAATAAAAATAGACTAGATTATTTTTACTTATTTTAGTATCTTTTGAAAATAAATAATTAAATAATTTTAAAATAAAATAAGTTTATTTTTAAATGTGGCCTGAAGTTACTCTTTACTCAGTTTTCATTAATTAAAATGGGAATGTGTAAAACTTGTTTTTTTTAAAAGTCCTAATCTCCCTGCGATAGATGACTGGAATACAGGATATTATAGGCACCAGGAACCACACTACGAAAGCAAATTTTTGAACACGACTAAATTTTTCAATTTACATAATCTTGCAAATTTTGAGCAAAGTTATGTTCATACCCGGCACCGTCAACTAGCAAAGGTCTGTATATGCAAATAATAAATATAAATAATGTTTTGTCAAATTTTTCTTTAGAAGTAATGCCTAAACAATGCTTAAAAACATGATATAATTGTAGCTATCTAAAAAAATTCAAAATTATTTTGAATTGTTTATAGCCACGTTCAAATTTAATTTGTTATTTCCCAAATAAGATAAAACTTAATTCGAATGTGTATAACAGCGGAATTAATTTAAAATCAGGGCTGGGAAAACAATGAGCCAAAACACTTTGGCTCATTTTTTCCCCTAAAACGAAAAAAGAAAGGGGGCTACAACTAAAGGGCCAGAAAAAGAATTCAAAAAAAGCCCCTACTAAGAAAAGGGGCAAAAAAAATCCACAAAAAGTGGCTCTTAAAAAAAGCCCCAAAAAACCCATTTTATGTTTTCTTTACAGTAATTTCAAAAATTGATTTTTTCTTTATAATAATGATGGGTGGGTTATTTTTTCTTAAACTCCTAGGATTTTTTTTGAAAAAAGGGGCTTTTTTAAACATGCCCCTTTTCTTTAAGAAAGAAAAGAAGCTTTTCTTTTGCCATGCCCACGAGTTTGTACATTTGGAAAAAAAACTCAAAAACTTGTTAAAAAAAAGCCCATTAAGTTTTTTTTCCCAGCCTTGCTTAAAACATAAAATAATAAAGAACCGCGTTAAATATAAAAATAGGCTCAAAGTTTTTCGACTAAAAGCTTCAAACTAGGTAAACAACAATTTAAAATATACGAGTCAAAAATGTATTATCTTAATTACTACATTTTTGGCGACAAAATAGTAAGAAATATGAGAAATGTTTTTTTAATATATGATTTTGAACGCTCCTTTAAGGGCAATATAAATAGAGAAGAAAAAAAGGTTTGCTGTAACATTAAAAATCAGCTCAAATGCTGATGATATATCAAATTTGTTACCAACACAGTTTCCTGCATTTTTCGAGGGAAAGAAAAGAGATAAATGGTTTTTAAATCGAGTATCTGTTATAAATTTTGCGTTTTCACCTGCTTAAAATATTTTGACTTAAATGATGAAATAAAACTTTAATATAACATTTAGAAAAATCTAGTATGATTTTTTGCTAGCAGCCATAGTATTTTTAATTTAGGTACATAAATTTTACGATCGCTTCAATCAGCAAAAAATTAGACTTTTGCAGGCCCTTTTACAAATTCGTGATGCCTGGAAGATCAATAAACATCTCTCTAGTACGGATCAATTTTTCGTAGGTATGTACCTCGCAAGTATTTAATTTTTATAACAATTATATAGAATTTAAGAAATAAAAGGATTAGATCAAACCCTGGCAATGAGGGCAGGGGCTTTAAGGGACCGTTGGGCGGAGCTAAAAACTGAGGTACTAAATACCTAATTTTGAATATCCACAAATTATGCATTTAAATCTTTTTTTAAACATCGGTTTAACATATTACATACATTTTTTTAGTCAATATCTTGAATGTATGTATAAAAATCGAATCAGGCTTTTTGTACATGCTCTAAAAATGGACAAAGGGTCAGGCCAGGCATGTAAATGAAGTAATTTAACGCAGACAAACATTCCCACAAATTCATATTCGATCTCAGTGAATGTCACGAAAATTTGAACTATCATCTGCGAAGCACGATGGATGCTCATGGCAGTAATGAATCACAAATACTATTTTACGGTTGTTCCGATATATTTTACGTACCACGTCATATGTTGGACATTTTCGTAGCTGCCCTGAAAGTGTTTCGCCGACATAACGTTATGTTAGAGGTTGCCATACCCAATGCCTTCCATTGTGCAATGCCTCGACCGGCACTTATTACAGAAAGGTATTTAACAGTGGCATTAAAGTGTATTTAATTCCGCACCACCCCCACCCCCATTCTTTGTTAAAATAAGATTTTGGACCTTTTAAAAAACAGGTCCACAAATACTAATGTTTAAAAAACTAGTTTTTGAAAACATGAAAGCATGCATCCATATGTTAACCTTATCTCATATAACATTCGTTTTTCTTAGTTATTCCCGCCTTCGGCTCCTAAGATCCGTCCAGAAAAAAATGACCTTTACAAATTAATTTTGTGACCTCGAAAATACAGCAAATTTTTATATAAGTTTCTTGTAACCTATCAACTCAAATAATGAAAAAAAAATTTTAATATATCAATTACTTTAAAGCTTACGGTAGGCCTCTTTAAACAAAATCTTTTTTTTTTTGAAATATACTTTCCCAATGTTTGATAACAATTTTTTTTAGAATTTTGCCTTTAACAGGTCTAAAAAACCCGGCTTATACCGTTCCCAACCTGGTTGATATTCAAACTTAATAGGAATAGTGGATTTCTATTTAATAATGAGTTAGGACCTGGTTAGCCTCCTACAGATGTTGAAAAATTTTTTATGAACCCATTATAGTTAGTTTTAAATTTATATAATATAGCTCTCCTTAAACATTATTTAAGTTAAAAAAGGTCGGCATGGCATTATTTTTCCCAATTATCTGGCCGGCCTATAAATTTTATTGGATATGTAACAAACCTTTTTAAAAACGCAATATTCACAGCTCTAAAATTGCTAATAAAGTTTTTTTAATATTTTGAATACTTGGCTGTAACAGAGAATCTATGGTGTTTGGAAGTGATCAAGAACAGTTATGTCCCATTTTGACCTACTTTAAGGCCAATCATTACTGGGGATCTCAGCGAGGAAAAATGGCGGTGATGTTAAAAGCCCTCAATAAATCCGTGTATGTTCACCCATTCAAATTGAAACTATATAACGAAGAATTCGAAAAACAACTCTCAAGCACATCCATTAATCAGGAATTATGCGACAAATTGAATGGCTTATAACATGCTATTATGTATATCAGTCTCATTATATTATACATATCACTGGACAACAAAAAAAAACAACGTAAAAGTTTTCGTGAGGGTTTTGTAGAGAATTTTCTTGCGATAACGATCTTGGGTTTAGTTTTTTTCCCAATGCCTCCAATTTTTTTTAAACCGCGTTCAAAGTTCAGAAAAAAATTCACAAAATTTCTTTTACTTTGGCATATTCAAATTCCTTATAAAAAAACATATCTAAAAAAGGTTATTACATAAAATTATTAGCAATTTACTTTCAAGTTATTTAGGATCAAAAAACGGAGTTTATGACGAAAACCACTAATTTTACATAAATAAAAAAATTAAAAAAAAACTAAATATTTAAAAAAATTTAAACCCCTTAAGTTAATAATGAATGTTTTTGTTATCTAAATATATTTTTAAACTTTTGTTACTACCCATGGGTTTCATGGTATAGAAGCCCAAAATACCCCAAAAAATTGAAAAATCTAAACTTTGACACCGAATAACTAAAAATCTGAGGCATTGGCTAAAATTCTAATTTCATATTCGTGACCAAAAACTTGACCAAAAACCATAGTTGCCATAAATGATGCTTAGGGTCGTCCAAATTTTGTTGTCCAGTGTATTGATTACCCATTTCCCATAATATTGTTAATACCATATTAATTCAGACACCCAATGAGAGATATATTTGCTTAAGGCCAAACCTGGAATATTTGTTTATTTAAAACTCGACTTCGTTAATAAATATAATACTTGAATATAAAACTGTCCATACATATATTCCATATGTTTAAAAATCATAATTTTGGCCTATACCTCTAACATCTCGTTGAACTAACTTTTGATAGATAAATTTTTGTACCTTTTTTAATAATTTAGCTAAAGGTTTATTACAACTTTTTAGTTTAAAGACTTATTTTGAATTAATATATTAGGTGTGAATAGCTAGTACTAATCAGGGCTGGGAAAAAAATAAATGGGTTTTTTTTAACAAGTTTTTGGGTTTTTTTTCCCAAATGCCTACAATGTGGGAATTGCAAAAAAAAGCCTCTTTTCTTGCTTAAAGAAAAAGGGCATTTTTAAAAAAAGCTCCTTTTCAAAAAAAAAACCTGGGAGCTTTTAGAAAAAATAACCCACCCATAATTATTATAAAGAAAAAATCAAAATTTTTCGAAATCATTATAGAGAAAACAAAAAAATGGGCTTTTTTGGGCTCTTTTTAAGTGCCACTTTTTTGTTGTTTTTGCCCCTTTTTTCGAAGGGCCTTTTTTGAATTTTTATTTTGGCCCTTTATTCGCAGCTCCCTTTCTTTCTTTAAGTTTTTAGGGAAATATGAGCCAAAGTTTTTTGGCTCATTGTTTTCCCAGCACTGAATATTTTAGAGATAGCTATGAAAAATGCTAAAATACAATTATAATTACCAACGATGTAACTATGGTCTCTTGTTTTTAAGATAATCACCAGTGTTTTTGAACGAAGAATATAATAGTTGCATATATGGCATTCGATTGTTGTTGTAAATCACTATCATTGTTAAAGTTTTGTTTGGTATATATTTTATGAATTATGAATAATGGAACATTTGTGCAATTTAACTACATCTTACCAAGGGTAGAGATATTATATCATCCATTTAACTTAGAATTCTAACCATGTAATAAAAGTACAACAGCATTAGCTCTATCAGTACTTGACATACTCATTTTTACAAATGTCAATGTCAGCTCAAGCGACGGAAGTTAGCAGCGTCAACCTCGACGGTATACTTGAGCGCCTTTTACTGGCCGGGTGCGGGGGCGAAATGAAAACCGGAGCTCGGAAATCAATGCGCAAAAGCTCCATGACTAGTTCGGCTCCTTCCCCTACCACGGCAAGCGGGAAGAGCATTAAGATAGGCTACGGAAACGACCACAAACCCTTAAACTTGATGGAGGAGGAAGTGAAAGCGCTTTGCGTGATTTCCCGTCAAATATTTTTAAATCAACCCATGTTACTCGAGCTGGAAGCTCCCATAAAGGTCTGTGGCGACATCCACGGCCAATTTTACGACTTGATACGGCTCTTCGAGAATATCGGTTACCCGCCCGAATGTAATTACCTTTTCCTCGGGGACTACGTTGACCGGGGGAAGCAAAGCCTTGAATCCATTTGCCTGCTACTGGCCTACAAAATCAAATATCCCGAAAATTTTTTCTTGCTCCGGGGAAACCACGAATCAGCGAACATCAATCGCGTGTACGGATTTTACGACGAATGCAAACGCCGTTGCAATATTAAGCTTTGGAAAACGTTTGTCGATACGTTTAACGTACTCCCGGTTGCTGGTATGGTCGAAGAGAAAATCTTTTGTTGCCACGGGGGCATAAGTCCCGAGCTCAAGGAACTTGATCAAATCATTAAAATTAAACGACCCATAGAAATTCCTAACCAGGGACTGCTGTGTGACTTGCTTTGGGCCGACCCAGATGAAGAAGCTGAGGGCTGGGAAGATAATGACCGTGGAATTTCATTCGTGTTTGGGGCTGAGATTGTGTCTCAGTTTAAGAAAAAATTTGGGATTGATCTCATTTGCCGGGCCCACCAAGTCGTAGAAGATGGGTACGAGTTCTTTGCTAACCGATCACTTGTAACCATCTTTTCAGCCCCAAATTATTGCGGTGTCTTCGATAATGCGGGCGGTGTACTTAGCATTGACTCACAGCTGACTTGCTCTTTTCAAATCCTCAAACCCGACAAGAAAAATAAATCTCCCACACGTGATAGGAGAAATACGCCACCCCCTAAAAAGGCATAAAAGGTTTACTACCACAATTATGTAGCGGTGAAGAATCAAAATTGAAAATGAATAGATGAAATTTTTTATGGTAAATATGGATTTTGAGTCACCCGTTAATCTGTGGCGTGACCAACGATTGTCAAATGTTTTGTATACGAATAAATATTATTACATTTTGTTTTCAGGCTTTTATAATTCCCTAGGAATTAAATGATATAACTGGCTTTGCAAGTCTCCTAAAAGCATCTAAGTATTTTCAAAAATTTTTGAATTTTTTTAAGTGGGGTTATACTATGGCAGGAAAATCAATTTAATACCAGAGGAAGTTATAAAAATGTTAACGCTAAAATTTATGATATGTATTTATCAAATTAAACATTTTTCCTCTACCTTTTTAAAGGTATGCCAAACTTTCTAGGTGATGGACTCTTTTATCAAAAGAAATTTAAATAATACTGTTCCCTTTAAAATCAGCTGGCAGGTCTTCTGGGTTCAGTAAATATCGTCTTAGATTATACTGGACAACAAATAAAGCAACATAATCGTTTTTTGAGGGTTTTGAAGAATTTTTTTGTGATAATGATCCATAGTTAGTTTATTTACCATTGAATCCATATTTTTTATACTGCGTCCAAAGTAGAGAAAATAATTCACAAATTCTTATACCTATTAATTTTCTAAAAAATCTATTGGCAGCTTAAAATTATTTGGAACTTACTTTCAGGTTATCACACTAGTTTTATAAAAATAAAAAAATAAAGAAAATAAAATATTTAAAAAAAAATTCAAGTAAATTATTACGTATTGTATTTTATGTAATCTAAATATTCTATTTAACTTTTGTTCCTACTCAGCTCTTTATAGAGGCCCAAAATAGCCCAATTAGAAAAATCTCAACTTTGACACGGAATAACTAAAAATCTGTGGCATTAAAAATTCTAATTTCATATTCGTAATTGGCATCAAAATCTTGACCAAAAACGATAGTTGCCATAAATGCTAATGGTTGTCCAAATTTTTTGGTCAAGTGTTATTGCTGAAGTCAATAGCAACTAGAAATAATTTTACATTTGGGCTTATTATTGTTTACAAATATGTTTAAACTTAAATGCTAATAATTTGCAAATAAAGATTGTAGTCCGGTGATAAGTAATTTTATGATAATTACTTAAAATCCAAAAAGGTGTACATAGGATATTAGAACGTATATTATTATTTACCCTGTAAATGCCAAAATAAAAAAAAGCTACCTATTATTAGAAAAATTCTTTTAGAATGTTAAAAATATAATGTCATGCTAAGTTATAACCATGAAATATTTTATAGTCAGCCGTTTTTAAAATAAAGTATATTTTACAAGCAGAATAGACATGCCCGATTCTAGCTTTTATAGAGCCAGTGGCAAACCTTCTGCCTTAGACGCAGGAGGTGGCGAGTTCGAATCCGTGCAAAGTAGCTTTTTTCTTCGGAAAAATAGCATACATGTGTAACCACTTTAAAGCTTCTGAGTGGCCTGCTTATAGGCAGTAGGTCTTAAACGAGATGTCTAAAAGTAAGAGCCTAGGCTAAAAACTTAGGTTGCCGGCGTGCGTGCAAATCTTACTATTTAACCCGTCGGCAATATTAATTGCTTTGTTTGGGTCAAAGAGTCAAAGCCCTAACGGGTAGTATGACGCCCCTAAGTGGGGAAAGGTATGGGGAAAACCTCAAACCAATTGTTTTTTTTATAAGGAGGGGGGGGGGGAGGGCAAAAAACTTGTTGGTATGGCAAAAATTATACATTTACACCAAATGAATCCATGTTCAAACTTTTAATTATTAAAAATAAATAGTAATTTATTATCATAAAATAAAAATGATTGCATTTATAAATTATATATGTGAATTAAAATTAATTGTTTGCACTAATATCAATCAGAGCTGGAAAAAAACCCATATTTGGGTCAAACCCATTTTTTTATTGTTTGAAATTTAAAAAAAATAAACGGTTTTAGCTTTAATTAAGAAAATATTTATAAAGTTTAAGATATTCTGCTTAAATTTTGTATCTATTTATAATTAATTTATATAATCTATCATAAAATTTTTGAAAAACAAAATTTGAGTTTAGCCAAAAAATGGGTTTTTTCCCAGCTCTGATATCAATCGCTAAGAATATGAGATTTAGAAATTAATTGTAAGTACAATATTATCCTTTAGTATCAATTCACATGAAAAATAAAAATATTATATATATGAATGATTAAAACGAATTATATAAAACTTTGAATTTTAAAAAATAGATAGTAAATTAAGCTTGATTTTAGTTGAAACTTATTATATGTGAATGCTAGTGTGTATGTATATAAATAAACACTGGGAACATAAACGTTTAATGCGCATGATAAAAATTTGCAACCAGGTCTTAAAATAGTAATAGCTAAAGTTTGAATCAAAAAAATAATAAAATATTTGGTGCTCTATAAATGTGACACAAAATAAGTATGAAAAAAATTTTATTGGTCAACTAATCAAAGATAAAATTCGTTTGATGATAATGCCGGTCTCACATAAACCCTAAGCTAACGACACTCTAAAACTAAGCTATCCACACCCTACTAAGTAAACCTCGCATCAGGGTTATCCTAATCCTTTGCCCCAACCAAGATTCTTAACTACCTAATCTAACCCTAAACTATAGTACAATTTTAGGGTATTTTATATATTTATATTATTTTATCCCAATTTTGAACCTCTGTAACTTATGAAATATTAAGACCGTGCACTTTTTTATTAAAAAAAAATATGTGATTTTTAATTATAATCAAAATTAAGTTATTATAATATATATTGCAAGATATATTTTTCTCTAAAAAATGAATATTTTATCTATTTATTTATACTTTATTAAATAAATATTGTTGATAGACTAAATGTATCAACATTATTAATTAAATTGTGTTTTTAGGACTGGTAGAACATTTTAAAAAAGATTTATGGAAATTTTTAAGAAGAAAAAATTTTTTTAGGCTATTACTCACCTTATCTAGATATGATATTCTATTAAAGGGATTCATGTCATTATTTTACAATATAAATATATGATATACTTCTTACGTAAAAGTAAGAAAGAATAGCTAAACATATGATATGAATATATAAAAGTAATATGAAAGAATAGCAATAAAATATGGTTGCAATTTTTTTAGTTTTTTACTTTTGGGCATCATCATGTGTTTAACATTAAAATTAGTAGGGAAGAGTACGGACCCCAGTAAATTTTAAATTTGTAAAATTTTGTTATTAGACTTATAGCAAATTATAATTAATGGGTTTTAAATATTTACCAGGAATTTGCATAATATAGTATGATATTCAAAATCCGTGGGAAGATTTATATGGACCCCACAGTGCTAATTGTAAGTTAATCATAAAAAAATAGTTATTTTATAGAATAGAGTAAAAAAATTTTTAACATTAGGCTCAGAATAAAATACCTGAAAGAAAAATTGGAACGCAATTGATTAACATTAAAATGACTCAAAAAAAATTGAAAATCAAAAATTTTTTGAAAAATAGCTTTTAATAAATTTTTTAGTTAGGCATATAAACGTCATTTTACAATTTTTTAGTTATGCTCGCCATACCATACAAACTTTTTTTTGTCTATTTAATAAATGTATTTATATGTTATTAAAAAATAAAATACTAATTTGTTCATTTGAATATAAGCCATGATCCGTTTTATTGAATTAAGTAGTATATTAGGTAATTTTTAAACATATTTTAATGTTTAACTTCAAAAAAAATTTATTTGTTTGTTTTTGTCATATTTTCAATTTAAAAGTTGCGAGACATCAAAGCAATTAAGATGTGCTCTGGGGTTTGTGTGCACTCCATTTTAATTGCAGCGCGTTAAATGTGACTAGGTCTTTAGATAAATTTATTACACTAATACCAAATCTCAAATGGTTTTTAATTGTTTTTACATTTTAATGTCAAATTTGTATTTGGGTTATTACATTCTTGATCAATATTAATCTTTACATAATATATGTCAGGAAATAAAGTTTGAGCATAGATGTATGTTCAGTTAAAAGCATTACTTAATTGAACATTTTATTATAAACTTTAGCAACTCCATCGTAATCGACAACATTTATAAAATGCAAAATATAGTAAATCTGTAAAAATGTGTATGCCTATGATTCCCGGTGTGAGAGCGCAACTATTAAAATAAAGGCATTTTGGGTCATCAAGGGCATTATTACAACTCTCTTTTATTAATAGCCTTTGTAACTGAGTTGCCTCACGAAACTTTGTTAAACTCACGATTAGCACTGTAGGGGTTATAAGAACCCCAGCACATTTTATTATATATATTAGCCAATATTTTCTAACTTTTTAAATATTGAATAGACAGTATTAATTAAAATTTGGACTAAGTCTAAGATCAAAATTTATTTAGATATTAAATAATTTTGAAGTTAATTTGGACTTCGTATGTTGAATTTCAAAGTATCCATATATTGCCTTAAAGTAAATTTATACGTTGCTCTAGGTATTTAATAAAAACAAAATATCATTTAATAGAGACTTAAAAATTATTTCAAAATCATTTGGCCTAAACTTGACAAAGCTAGTCTTAGCGAAATTAAGTATAAAAATAACACATTGTTTAAATCGAATAGTAACCCTTTTTATTTTTCTTTAAAAAATTAAAAAGTATTGATTGCATAGAGCTTTCTTTCGGCTGCAAACTTCTGCTTCATGGAGTAATTGGTGGAATTTTAAAAAAGCAAGATTTTTAAGATTGGTTACAAGTGACTTCGACTGTCCTTGTTGTAAATCAGTAATTGATGACCCACTTGCTCATTACTTTCTACACTGCTCTACTTTGCATGAATTTAAACGCTTATACTTGCATGAATTAATATCTTCAAATAAATGTGATAATATGTTGTTAATTGATATTTTAGGGCTTTCTGATCAGTCTCAAATTTTAAATATAATTTAATATTGTCATTATGCTGGCCGAAGATTCTTTAGCTCTTGGTCCAGTTTAAGTGATTGCCTAGTACCCGACAGGGCTAAAAGGTATGCCCTGACGGGTATGTTGTCTCTTTCAAGAGCTGTATGGCAAGGGGGGCATTGTTTTAGCAGGTAAATGATTCTGGCCTTCGACTTTTGCCAGAGTTGTAAAGCCTGCATGTTATAATATTCCGGAGAGTGCGGCGTCATTTCGATGGATATTGTGGTATTGGCGGAGAGACGCGCTTAATCTTATTGACCCTAGGGTTTATGAACGTCGCCGCATAGCAATTTCAATGCTCCTCACCCAAAAAAAACCAAATTGCAACCCTCTTTCCTAGCTATTTTATATATAATTCACCAGGGCTGGGAAAAAATCTACTATATGGGTTATTTAACAAGTTTTTGAGTTTTTTTTATGCCCATAAACTTGGGGCATGGCAAAAGAAAAGCCCCTTTTCTTAAAAAAAACTTTTAGGAGCTTAAAGAAAAAAATAACCCACCCATCATTATTATAAAAAAAACAAAATTTTTCGAAATTATTATAAAGAAAACAATGGGCTTTTTAGAGCTCTTTATAAAAGCCACTTTTTGTGAGTTTTTTTTGCCCCTTTTCTTCGGGCTATTTTTTAATTCTTATTTGGACCCTTTATTTAAAGCTCCCTTTCTTTTTATGTTTTGGGGAAAAAAATGGGAAAAAGTTTTTTGTCTCATTGTTTTCCAGCACTTTACACATTAGGTAAATTGAGTTTATGATATAAACTATTTTTTTTATATCTAATTTTTATGCTTAATAATAGCCAGAAATAATTTTTTATTTTTTAAAATAAATTTTTAATAACACTCTAAAACTAATCGATTGGACCTAACAATTTAATCAATAATGTGGATATATTTAGTTTGTGCCAAGATTTATTTAAAGTATTGTAGAAAAATATTTCATTAATACGCAAAAAATATAAAAAAGTGGCCAAAATTAGTTCATGCGCTTAAAATGTTTTGAAAAAAAAACTTTAAAAAAAATAAAATTTTAAAAATTTTTAGAATTTAAAAATTTTACGAAACTACTCTATGAAACCCTTATAAAACTTACACTACATTAATAACTAATATTAATTTGTAATTAAAAGGTATTTTTCTTTAAGATGAGAAAAAAAAATAAAGTCTATAGCATTAAAACTATTTCAATTAAAGATACAAAATTCTCACTCCAGCATTTGTGGGTTAGGCTATGGCTAATCTATTTCTAAAATAAAAAATTTTAGCGGCTAATATCAAAAAATTAGAATTTAAGTTTTTTGGTCGTTTTAGGATATACCTAACAAAATATTTGTAAGAAAAAATTTTTTTTAACCCTAGCCGCCTCAATGTTATTGTGCGTAATTTGTTTCGTTAAAACTTTAATCCTTTTGTAATTATCACATTAAACACCTGACCTTCCAACCTCAATATGACCTACATCACCAACTAATTTTAAATAAGTCTTATACATACTATATAGAAAAAAATATAACAAACAACTTGATATTTCACAGAATATTTTATACTTGTTTTATAGGCGAAAAATTTGAATATGATATTTGAATATTGCAAGATCATATAATAAATTTTTTTGTGTTTTCAGAATTAATATGTTAACGCAAAAATCTAAAAATATAAAATTTTTTAAATTTAATTTAATTAAAATAAAATTATCCTAGGTTTGAATAATTTTATGAGATTCGGAGTTGCAAGTATATCTCGAAACCTTGATACATTCATATGTATATTAAACATAGCATACTATTTAATTATAACCTATAAAAAATTATTTCCTTAACCCGCGAATGGTCATAAATTTGTAATGCCAAATGCTATAGTTATAACGAATCCAATCTTAACTTCAAGAGTTTTAAAGCTTTATTATTATTTTTTTTTATTAGTGCGAGAGCAATACGTTATCTATTTATAAGATATAAGTTATTACAAATGACTATTACAATTTTTTGACAAAAAGTATAAATCTTAAAAATTAAAATTTTTATATTTTTTCCGTATAACATTAAATAAATTTTAATATATCCATTAATTACATCGTGATTTTACGTAGGGTAGAAAATTTTATAAAATTTTGGAGAAAAATATTTTCTTGAAATAAAATAATATTTTTGGCTGTTAACCTTAAAAACTAGATATTTTAGTGCACGTGAAAAGTGAGTTCCTATCTTCGTAAAATTTTAAAAATTCTGATTTTTTAAAATTTTATATTTTTCAAAATTTTTTTACAAAATTTTTATTTCAAAAATAGCATTTTATGTGCAACTTTTTAAATATTTGCGTTATATTACAAAATAAATATTTACAATGTTGAAAACTTTGTGAAAATAAAATCTCACTTTGCAAGTTAACTTATAAAGAATAAATAATTACCATCAATTTATAACATACAAGCATTTTATATACATATACAAACTATTAATAATGAATGTATATAAAAATAAGTTGCAGTTTTTTAACTTTAAACTTACGTTAAGGCTCTATTATATTTAACATTATAATTGAGAATGTAAGGTTGATATGAACCCCAAAATTTTAATTTTATGAATTTTGTAATTAGTCATAGAACAAATCTTAGTTACTAATTTATTATAAATGTCAGAGTAATTTGGCCCATATTTTAATTTTTAAAGATGTTAAAAATTTAGATGTGCTGGGGTTTGTATGAACCTTACAGTGCTATCGGTTAAAATTTTTTTATAACTGCGGCTAATACTCCTTTCAAAATTGTAAAAAATATAAAATATGAAAAAATTAAGGATACAAAAAAAAATTTGGTTTTTGATAGGCTATGCCTAACAAAATATATAAAAATTTTTTATACTAACCGCCTTTGTCTTATTCATGAGTGTAATTTTTTTCTCGTCAGAACTTTTTTTCCACTAGCTACAGCCATTGACCCAATTAAAATTATTTAAAATTTATCAAGTTAAAACGCGATCGTTAGAGGCACCCTGTCAAAAGCGCCATATCGTTTTATATCTTTCATGCAATTTCTTAGATTAAATTTGAAAGATAAATTATGAATCTTAAAATTTATATAAAATCATTATCCCACTAAATTTTAATATGTAAATTTAAAAATTTTTAAAAAGTATATATATATTGTGGTGGCAAACGGAATCACTAAATTTACATATTTTAAATAGAGGACAGTATATTTAAAATAATATTAAAGGTAGATAACTCATAAATTAAGAAACGACACAGAAATGATAATCAAAATGGTACTAAATGGCGTCGATTTTATAAGAGTGTGCAGAGTATCCGCCTTAATGATTTGCTCGGCTTAAATTTCGATCAAATAAGAAAAATGAATTCAGCCGCTAAAGTTGGGGAAATATTTGCTGAAGCAGGCAGGGCTTTTTCTAAGTTGGGTGATATGGCTATGGACTTAAATTCATCTATGGATCAAAATGCTGCGTAAATAAATTTTTATAACCTTTAAAGTAAGAGTGGAAAATGGACTAACGATGAAATTGATATGCTTAAAAATTCAATATTAAATTTTGCAAATGATCTTGACAAAATTAGCACTATAATTAAAAATAAAACAATGTAATAATAAAATTACATCATAATTTATAGAGTTCAACTTGGCCAAACGCTAAAAAAGAAAGCTGATGAAACTATGGCAACAGAAAATGTTAATGTGAAAAATGAATATGTTTTACAAGAATCTACACACTAAAAATGATTTATTGTCATAATTTGTTGTTCTATGTATTATTACAATAATATATTAATACATGAAATTTTAAAATATAAATGTTAATTTTTAATTATTTCTTCAATGTTGGTATTGGCTATTGGATACTTTGTATAATCAATGTTCTTACATGCCCAACACAAACAGTAATGATCCAAGAGTTGGTAAAGCAATTCTTTTTCATCCAAAAATTCAATATTGAGTATTCTAAATTATACTTTTTACACCTATCTACCTATGTTTTTCTAATGGAGGTAAAGAATCAAACAATTTTAACATAGATTCCACCTGAACAGAGTCCCAACCAGCATCCAGAAATCTAATAAACCAATTATAATTTTTTATTTTAATTCTTCTTAAATAAACAAAAAAATTAATTTAATCTTCATCAAACAAATAATTTATTAAAAAGTTAAATCAATAGCCTAAAAATTTCCTACTCAGAATTGACATAATCATAATTTATTTAATAAAAAGTAAACTTTAAAAGATAGAAAATTATTTTAAGTGACATTATTTATCTAAAAATCTTTAAACCTTAACCATAAGTAATTAGCAATAGCTCTATAAGCTCTTTTGAGTGAAAATATACACTATTTAATATTATTAAATCTCAAAAATTCAAGATAATTGATTTTTTTTCCACAAAGCTTAAGTCTATTTGGTAACACAATTGTAAAACAAAGAATTATTGAGTTACAAATGTTTATAAACAATTGTTTAATGTCGTTTTTTTAATGTTATGTGTTAAAAAAATGATAAAATATAGGTTTTGTGACCTTTGGGAAAAATAAGTTAATCTACCTTGTTGGTGAATTTAAATATTAAATTCAAAAAAATTGAATTGAAACATTATCTAAATATAATTAAACCTAGTTTTTTGAGATTCATCATTTAAACAACTATTGACCCCTAATAAAGCACAACCTCTTTGACTTAAGTTGTCAACCATAACACTACCAAAGTTATCACCCATATTTATCTAAACACATATTGTACATTAAAAATTTTTGAAAAAAATAAAAATAGTTTATTACTTGTTCATAGTTTATAAAACATAGGGCTGATGTAAATTTTTTGGCAAGATATTTTAACAAATCTTGGGTCTCTTGTGATTCCATATAAATGAGAACACATTCTGCTAAAAAAAGTGTTGGTTTATTAAACGATATGGCCACATCTGGTAATAAGGTCTCATGCATCAAATTAAATTTATGGTCTAGGCTTTTAATATCCCTTAAATCACCACATATAAGATCATAATTTTGGGAATATATTTCATGGTCTGTAGATGTAACAGAGCCTCTATGTGATGAAGAAGTTGAATGTCTTGGAGATTTTATACTAGGCACTAAAAAAAAATTTAAAAATCATGAATTGCTCAAGGTATGATATACATTCACTTATATTTTTGAAATATTGCTGTAATTCAAGTTTTTGACTTATTATGTGTGCTTTAGAGTAAACTACCATAGGCAAATCAATTTCAACATATTTTCTAAAATTTTTGCCATTTTTCATAAGTTGCCAATATGTTGTGTCAAATCCGGCACCTAAATTAATTATCTGAGAATCATCTTTAAACACCTAATTAAAAAAATATAAATATACATATATATAAACTAAAGAGAAAATTCATAAGGATAGGCACCTCAAGAAAATGTTTAATTAAAGATTGCATTGATTGAACTCGTATAAAATATCCCATATTAATTTCTGGTGGCTTAAAAGAAGGAATTTTGCTAAAATATTGAATAAAAGGATCAACCCAATATCCTTTATGTATTGCAAATCGTTTACATTGAGTAGCCTCATCATTCGTGCTAATAATTACCTCGTCACTATCCTTTACATTTTCATTAAAGTTGCTCATCTTTAAAATAACATCTGATTTTTAATTAGAGTATACATTCACTATTCTCAAAAAGATCAAATAAATTTAATTAAAAGAATGTTAAATTAAAACTATTATAAATGGCAAGCTTTAGATCGTAAAATTTTCTTTATGTTACATATTGATATTGATTAAGCTTTGTTTATTACATAGTGTTAATAAATACAGCTTAAATTTGAAAAGTTACTTATGTTTGTCGTGCCAAGTATACAATTAACTAACAAAAAAATTATTTTAAAAAGAGCGTATTTTATTAATATTAAATTCTAATATCAAAATTTAAATCAATACTTAAAAATTGTTAACAACAAAAAGTTGAATAGATAAGTTTTTTATTAATGTGAAATTTGTAATAACAATTTTTTAACTTAAAATGTAAAAAAGTAGAATTGTAAATTGTGTAATTGTGTATTAAATGTCGAAAAAAATTATTTATATTATGTATAAGTTAGGTTAAAAATCATGCTATCTTCTTTTAACTCCTGTAAAAAATCTAATTGGCCAAGTAATTAATCATTTTACTAATACAAATTTGCAAGAAAACATTTTCAACGTTATTATAAATTTTATTGGCTTGTAAGAACTTGGATCAATATCTAAATCATAGCGATGTAATAACTCAAACTCATAGTATCGATCACCTTTGGCAAAGTTATAAGATGGATGATCGTATATCAACAAAAATAAAATAATCGACTAAGACAAAAATAAAGAGTAATGTTTTTTCTTCTTCTAATTTTCCTTCTTGTGCGGCTTCTCCCCCTCAAACTTTAATATAAAATAAATAACGTGACAATAAAATAAATGTGTACGTGCCAATTGGCACAATTTCTCCCCCCCCCCCTTCCTCCCCCCCCCCCTCCCCCAAAGACCCATTTCTTTCTCCAAAATCTTCCAGATCCAGGATCAAGTCGGAGGTCAAAATATTTTAACAACTTTTATTTGCAAAATTTTAACGATTATATAATTTTTTTTCCCATATATATACTTCAGTTTATTGTGAAAAAAATACACGCCTCGCCAATTTAAATCAAAATATAAAAAAATTAAAAATAATGTTTTTTTCCTATTTTTCTTGTACGACTTCTCCCCTTTCACGATGTTTGCCGTATCTATACATAAATAAATGGCACGATAAAATAAATGTGTAAGTGCCAAACGGCACGACAATGTTATTTTGTTTATTACTCATTTTGGGTTGTTAATATGTATTTTATAAATTATATTAGATTGAGTTTATCTTATTAATTAAATTTATATGAGGAATAACAGCTCTGGCAAAGTAAGATCAAAAATTACTTATTTTATCTATTTAAATATTAATTTTAGTTTTGGTTGAACATAAGTAAATACAATTTTATATTAAGTATCTTATTATTTTTTAATATAAATAAATTTATAAGTTATGAGTATGAACAAAAAAGCCTATCTTTGCAAAGGGCAACAATTTTGAATGTGGAAAGTGTTTCTTCAACATCATTTTGTCAATTGCTTAGGGATTCATAACTAATAATATATATTACAAATTAAATTTAATAATAGTAAATATATTACCTACTAATTAAATTATAAGTTCCTCATAATTAAATGCAACCAAATTATTAAGTAATGTTAGAGTATCTCAATAAAATGCTTATTTTTTTTATCAGAGCAAGGAAAGACTATACTCATATACGAAAGTTTAGCAAAATATAAATAAGTACAAAACTTATGCATAAATTGTTGTTTTTTCAAAAGTAATTTCTTGGTTAAAGATAAACCCTAAATAGTGATTTTATATATATCCTATTTGTCTGGCCTTAAGTTTCATAGGGGAAAAGATATTTTAAATTGGGGTTGTTAAATGCTATAGGCTGCGGCTAGTGGAAAAAAAAGTTTTGCCGAAAAAAATTACACGCATTTGATGTTGAAACGGCTAGTGTGAAAAAAAATTAAAAACTTAAATTTTAAACTTTTTGAGTAAAGCATATTCTAAAAAGACCAAACTTAAATTCTTATTTTGATATTAGCCGCTAAATTTTTTATTTCAGAAATATTTTTTTTTTCCAATTTTGAAGGAAGTTGAAATTTTTTATAGGAAATATATTAAATTTTATAGGTGCAGCTAAATAACTAGCATAAAAAGTTTAACCCTATTTATAAATTTAAAAAAGCTCGAATTTGTATATTTAAAATTCTATATAAGGCAAAAAATGGTTAATTTGTTATAACACATGCTTAAATTTCTGGAGATCCGCCCCCAACCAAAGCTGCTTAATAATATGCTATGATGCGAATGCCACTGTCTTTAAAGACAGTGTAGTAAAATTTGTAGCGTTACAACAAAATGATTAGTCCTTATAAAATTGTCTCTTTCATATCGAGAAAATGGCCTTGTTTGACCAAGACAGTTCGAGAATACCCTAAAAAGAACAAAAAAATTTTTTAGTCGCCTCCAAACTTATACGAAACTATATATTATCGGTCTAAATTTATTTGAAGTTTGTTACAATTTAGCTGTTGTAAATATGCAAAAATATAATTTTTAATTCTGTTTTTAAATCTTTTTAGTTTTTTTTGGAAATTTTCTAATTTAATGTTTGTAATTTAACTAACTAAATTTGATTTGAAAACGGTAAATATATATGAAAATCACTTAGAAGGCAGGTTTAATCTTCTTAGTTAAAGCTCATAACTTTCAAAAATTTGTTGACCTTACTTATATGTAAATTTGTATTAAGAGATATGTTTCAAAAAAAAATTAGAATTATATAAGGCGACACATAGAAGACCTTATTCTAAAATATAATTGGGGTAGGTACCCAATCACTAAATTAACATGTTTAGATTTATTTTTTGAGTGAAAACATATAACTTAATAATCATAATGTTAAGACATTTTCGGCATGTTTAAAAAAAATCTTTGAAAACTGAGGAGAAACCTAGATTCTAAATTTATATGATCCCGTGTTAATCTAATCCAAACTAAATGGATAGATTTATAACTGAAATGATGTTTGCGCGTTTCTAATTTTTTTTTGCATTTAAATACCGCATAATATTGTAATTTATAGACATACCCTTAGGAAACATTTAAGGCCAATACAGCTATAGCAAAAGGATTCTTTCACCGCCTAAAGGAAATAAAATAACTTTCTCCTGTCAGAAAAACTTGAATCAGGCAGAGTAGCATATTTACGCTACTAGGCCTTATACACTTTGACATATCGGTAGGCCCAAATTAAGCAAAAAATATTAAAATTACATTTAGTTCTTTTGATTCTCCAACTGAAAGTTATATTCAAACAATTAATTAATGCAACAATGAAACGCTTGCCATACATAATATGGTAATATTTCATTGTTACCCTTTAAAGTACGATATAAAATGTATTTTGTAACCACGTCGGCAATTTTCATCTATACTTTATGCATAACAATCATTATCATCATGGTAAATCAATGCGGAAGTAACAAGCTAAATAAAATAAATATGACAGTTGTTTATTTGTTTTTAAACAAGGCATTTTCCCCAGTATCACCTGTACTCAAAATTGCAAAGACCCGTCAAAAAGCAAAGGTAACCTCAAGCAACGTAATAGCTATTAAACCTTTGCGTGGAAACTCATCATCGATCAATATTGGTAACCGATTGTCGAAGGTTAAAAATGTGGCAGCGGCCTTGCGCGTCTTAAAAAGACCCGACGTAATTCCGGAAGCTCTCAGGAAAGGCCGGAAATTTAAACACCCGCCCGCACCTGTAAAACTGACTTTGAAAAATAAGAATCTTCAAGCTGAGCGTGGAAGATTTCAAGCCAAACAAATTTCAAATCTGCAACAGTTTATGCATAGGAAACACGGATTTATACGAGCTAAACATAGCGGTGCTCTGAGAATGGCTGGAAGTTTTAGGGCGAAGCGCCTGCTCAAACCGCCATATCATATGCATTTGTCGGCTCAGCAATCAAACTCGAGTACATCCTCAAACGTAAAAGTTTTAAATGACAGTGAACGAACTAATAAACTGCTCGAGGCTATGAAACTGTACCGGGATTTGAATCAGGAATTGGCAAACGTGCTTGTGGCATTGGGAAAGTTAATTGAGTTGAATGCAGTCTTAAGTTATGGGGCTAGTAATATAAGCCGAGGCTTCGTGAATCAATCTGACAACCAATTCGATCTAGACAGAACCATAAAAGGTGCTAGTAACCAAAATCAAATGGAAAATCTTGCCGTCATTCTGCTAAAGAGCAACAAAAATCTCATGCAGACCCTTCTAACAAATCGCCAAAACTGGTTAGTAAATAACACACAAATCCATATAAAAACAAATAATACGCTCTAAGAATAATAGTAGTACATTGTAAATACATTAAAGAAATTACATAGAAATTTAATTATAATTATGCTATTTATTTATTTTTTCGTTAGAGGTTTGGTCACCTTATGGAAAGCGCTTACAGGGGCCCAAGCGCTTTATATTTTAAAATAAGCAATTGAAAAATTATCTGAAAAAATTATCATAGAAATTTAAGGAAAAGGGTGTAGTACGGTCTCCCAAAATAAAATGCGAAAAATTTGATTTTGCAACCAACGACTCTCTAGACATTTGTATATGATGCTAAGCAACTATGTAAAATTCCTATGTCTCATTCATTCTAGTTTATATTGCTAATTTCCCCAAGGCACTTAAGTATTGCTTATGACACAGGTCAAATTTTTGAGTTATGAACTAACTACAGATACAAAACCTGGCAGCTTAGAAATTTTCGAATTCGATTTGTTTTTCTAATCAAACTTAGTTAGTCCTTGACAATATTAGAAAAAATGTCAAAAAAAAAACAAAAAACGATTTAGAAACCAAATAAATTGATTTTTTTAACAGCCATGTTAAATTTAAACTTCAAATAATTTTTTTATTAAAAACCAATAATATATCGTATCGTAGTTTGGACTGGAAATATTTTGTATTAACTTAATGCTGGTGCTAAGAGCTTGATTGATATACCATAAAAATTTATTTCTCATTACACAGGTCAACTTGATGGCACCACCGTGAATTTTATAAAAACATAAAAGAATTTATTCCTTGGATGGCCCTATCTCATATATGAATTTTGTATTTCTTAGTTTCTTCCGGCCTTGGCTCCTTACAACCGTCAATATTAAAAAAATGACCCTTTGACCAAATTGACACGAGAATATCCTAAAAAGAAAAAAATTAAGAATCTTTCATATGTCAAAATCCCTTAACTTATGAATATCATATAAAATAGTGCGAAATAAAAAAAGTTTATCAAGTTCTTACATTTGAATTTAGATAATATTTTGCTTCCAAACTCAAATACGACACTACATATTATCGGTTTTTAATATTAGTTTTATTCAAAGTTTGAATTTAACAGTTTAGCTGTTATAAATATGCAAAAAAAATAAATATATTTTTGTTTTTGATTCTTGTTAGTTTTTTAGCATTTTTTATAAAAATGTTTATAACTGATTACTAGAAACGGTAAACAGATTTGACAATTTCTAAGATGACTGGTTTGATTTCCGTAGTTAGCTTATTACTCTCAAAAATTAGTTGACCTATGTTTATTGTGATAGAAAGATTAAAATTGCAAGATATTTGTGCAAAAAAGATTCTTAAATTTGTTTCTTTTAGGGTATATTAATAAAATCTGTCAATTGGTCCAAAAAAGGTAATTTTTAAATATGGACGGATCTAAAAACGAAGTCGGAAGAAACTTAGGGAAAATAATGAGTTAAAGCTATTATAGGGGTGCATGCTTTCATGTTTGAAACTTATATTTTATGGCATTTCTTTTGTTGACCTGTGTAATTAACACCGAAAACGACAATAAAATTCTAAGAGCCATGTAAGCATTTTTATTAGATCCTTTTGTTTGCAGTATAAATTTGGTAGTTTGTCAGAGCATTTAAATCAAATACTAGCATGAAAAGCACCATATTGAAGAAAACATAGCTGAGATATCAACAATATGGATAAATTGAAAAAATGCATTTGTGTTTATCGGCCAGGCCTACCAATCAAACCAAAATGAATGTTTCAAAAATTGCTTTGCCCTAAATCTTAAATCACAGCATTACCATATGAACATAAATTAATATTTGACAAACGGGGCGATAAAATGAATTAAATCAAAAGCCATCCTAATTTGGGGTACAGAGTTTAAAACTATTTAATCGAAAAGGGACTAAATCTAATTATACATCAAATGATGCTATAGTCGAAAAACAAAATAAAATACATTGCTGCCGTTATTCACTCATAAAAACCATTATTGAACAACTGGCAGCCTGGCCTAATGATGAAGATTAGGGCGTGAAGCCCGCATGGCCCTGTTTAGGCCTTCCCGAAAAACGAGCTTGACAAACCATGCCAATTTTTTTTATACTATAATTATTTCCTTATTAATCTATCTTATAATTGACATAGTGAGGACTAAAATTTAGGAATTTTTATGCACCTTAAAGTGTATCGACGACACTTGATGATTTTATAACAAAATTTATAGCGTACATTTTAAATTTTTTGGGCTGTTAATTGTAAATTTGGGCTCCCAGTCGGGTCAAAACTAAAATTCTGGGCCGGGCAGATGACAAAGAAGGTCAGGCTCGCTGGGTCACAATCACGGCATCACACTAGTGTGGCTATATTAACAATAAAAAAAAAGTAAGGGCCTATTTTTAAACAACAAATTTTATTATTATTTGCCCGTTTACAATATAAACAAGGCCGTGTCTTGAGGTTGTTTTTAATTTTTGGTAAAATTGAGAACAATTAGATATCAAATCGATTTTTTAACCCAATCCATCAGGTGCTTAAATGGTGTTACAATATATCTTTTTTTTTTGCATGAACCCTTATTTGTTAGGAAAATAAAAACGGCGAAAAACGAATATTTGCAAAATCAATTTTAAAAGAAGTATATTTTAAAAAGTTTGTAAAACAAGCCAACCTAACGTTAATCCATTGTGTACAATGTTTTTTCAATTTTTACAGCTCACAGCCATGGCTAAAGCTGGCCAATCACTAGCAGGCAATACAATCAAAAAAATTCGGAAATAAAAACAGAATGATGCAAATATATTATAACTTTTAATAGCTTAAAATTACAAAATCCCAAGTCTAAAAATTCACCTAGCTTGTTTAAAACATAAAAAAAGGCGGCTCATCCATTAGCCCATTGAAACAAACATTTGGTTTAAGGTTTCCCATATCTTTCCCATTTAGGGGTGCGCCATGCCCGTTAGGGCTTTGACGCTTTTAATTCGAGCCCAATTAATATTGCCGACGGGTTACATTGTAAGATTTACTCGCATGCCGGTGACCTAGAAGGTTTACCTAACCCTTCCTTTAACACATCCTTCCCCCACTCCCAACGCCCCCAAATTAAAGGGGTTGAAAAATTTTATTTTTAAAAAAAAAAAAAATCAATAAGGTGATTTTTATTTTTTTTTTATTATTTTTTTTGTCAAAGCACAAATATTTTTCAAGTAATTGTGATATAGAAAACATTAAAATAAATGCTATAGGCACGGGCATCGTAAGATTATTCTTAATTATATACTTGTCAATGAAAGTTCTGGGTTAAAAATTTAACTATCTAAGCATGGCAATATGTATATAGAATGCCGCACATAAATATCACACCTTACGATCAGAGCTGGGAAAATGCCCATTTTTGGGTCAAACTCATTTTTTTATTTTTCGAAAATTAAAAAAATAAAGGGTTTTAGCTTTAATCAACAAAATATTTATAAAATCAAAGTTTTTCTGCTTATATTCTGTTTTTATTTATAATTGATTTTTAATCTGTCATAAAATTTTTAAAAAACAAAAATTTCACTTTAGTTGAAAAAAGGGGTTTTTCCCAGCTCTGCTTACAATGATTTATTCATCAAAGAGTGTCATGGAAGGTTTTCTCACACCGTATATGTACTGCAGTTGAGCAGCGCTAAGCTTGGCTAGTATTTAAACATGGGTTAACGCCTAGGAATAACAAATGATTGTTTTCTCTTTTCCCAATGCCTAAAATAATTTGTTCCCGAATGTTAGGTGTTGGTCCCGCGGGGTAATATCTAATTGCCTGAATTAAAAGAGGCCCGGGTTTAGACGTGCTGGTCATCTCTTCATGGGTGAGGATTGAAGGGGGGGGGGGAGGAGGGCTCAAAGAATGTTTTAATCATCAATATAATGTTTCTAATTAAAAGCTAATAGAAAATTTGTTGTACTTTTATCCAACAGGCTGTGTGTCCTTTGGTAAGAAAACGTACGATTTAAAGTCATACAAATGCTATTTTTATAGTTATCTTGCCCTAAGTTGCAAATCTATTTTAAATAAACACTTATTAAAGTAAATTAATTTGTTTAGATGTCCATGCTCTTATCGAATATTGTATTAACCTATAAAAATCCGCAGACAGCCTACACCACTGGCTCTCATGCCAATCACGTGACACCCCGATTAATCCATTAGACCTATGGACAAATTCTATTCTAGCCGCCTCTAAGCTCGCCCACACCTCCGAGCCACCTCCATCTATATTGTAAATTCGCAGTGGTTAAAAACAAACAACATTAACCTATAGTTTTTTCAATTATACTGCCAATCTTTTTGCCGAAATAAAACACAAATTATATTACAAAGTACTATTAAATTGAAAAAATATCTTTATTTTAAAAACAAAACATATATTGCTTTATATTTTGCTAAAATACCAAAATGTGATCTTTCATTGCACATGTCCAAAAAAAATTTTTATAAGCTAACAGCCCCTTTTGTTCTTTTATATTTGCCTATTACTCTTTATAAGGGCACGTGTGAAGTGAGTTTTTATTTTCGTAAAATTTTTAAAATTTTTTATTTTTTAACACAGTTCAACAATTTTTTGAGAGTTATGAGACTGCAGAAATCAAACTTGCCATCTTAGCAAATCCGTTTACCGTTTTTCCTAATCAAACAGTTAGTCAGGTATAAACATTAAAAATTTTAGAAAAAATGGTCAAAAAACAAAAATGAATTGTTTTATTTTTGCATATTCACAATAGTTAAACTGTCAAATTAAATTTCAAATAATATTTTCGTTAAAAACCGATAATATATCGTGTCGTATTTAAGTTTGGACCCGAAATATTTTGTATTATCTATATGCCGATGTAAGAGCTTGATATAATAATAAAATTTATTTTTCATTATTTGTGATAAAAAATATAAGTTACAAGGAATTTTAATTTGCAAAAAAAGATTTTTTAAATTTTTTCTTCTTAGGTTATATTTAGATTTGCTTGGCCAAAAAGGGCCATTTTCCGTTATAGAGGGATCTAAGGAGCCCAGCGTCTCCTACTCCCCAAATTTCATGGAAGAGCTACCCCCCTCGGCAAAATCTCGGGAGTAACAAACTTCGTAATTTATTCATATTCCCCCCATAACTATACCTACCCCCCTCGAATACCTACCCCCCTCGGCCGATTTTTTGGAACCGCTTGGTTACCCCCCCCCCCCCCCCCCCCGGAGTAGGAGACACTGAAGGAGCCAAAGACGGAAGAAAATATGAAAAACGAAATATATATAAGAGATCAGGCCATCATTGGGATGCATTCTTTTATGTTTTCATAAAAATCTCGTCTTTGACCTTGATATTTGTTGGCCTGTGTAATAAAACGCATATATTTAAAAAGTTGTCGAATTTAGTTTATGCATATAAAATGTTTTTTCTAAAATATAAATTTTATAAAAAAAATTTTTAATTTTTAGAATTTTCAAAATTTTACGAAAATAAAAGTTTATTTTACATGTGCCCTTAGGTCAACCGACGTTATTATTTTTTTGTTATTACAGTATGCAAAGCAATTACCTTTTATCTTAATTTATTTTTTTTGTTAAGAATGTTCAAAACATATACATAGGATGCAATTTGATATATTTATTTTGCTAAATAAAGTTTGTCAAGACTAAAAAAGGTTTATTTGTCAATATATTTTTAAAGATTATTCTGAACATTTAAAACACAAAAGATAATATAAAATGAAAAATTATTAAGCGTATGAGGATTAACCCTAAATCATGGATTTTATACGAGACTAAAATAAACGGTGAACTTGAAAGGAAATAACAAAAAAATTCTATTTCTCTATTTTATTATAAAGATATGCTTTTGAGATTTATGAGCTAATTAGAGCGATTAAACTTCATCTTAGGATTTTTTAATCCGTTTACCGTTTTTTATAAACTATAAATACAAGTAAAAAAAATAAAGGAACAAAAAGGGAAAAACAATGAAGGTGGTGAAATTTTTTTTGTATTTTAAACAGTTAACCGTTATATACAAATTAATAATAACCGATATTAAATTAGGTCATATTTTGGTTGGGGTACCAATATTGTTTAAACTAAAAGGTTGATGTAAATGTACTTAAAAATTTTATTTCTTATTATTTGAAATAAACATTATAAGTTACAAGGAATTTTTATAAGAAAAAATAATTCTTAAGATCTTTTTCTTTTAAGGTATTCTCAAAGAAAGGCTTTTTTTAATATGGATGGATCTAAGCGAAAGAACTGCGAAAAAAGGAAAACATAAGTGAGACAAGGTCATCATGGGTATGTATGGTTTATGTTTTTATAAACTTATTTTTAAGGTATTGATTGATATCATTGGACAACGAAAAAAAAACATCAACGATTTTTTGAGGGTTTTGTAGAGAATTTTCTTGCGATAACGATCCCGGGTTTAGTCTTTTTACTAATGCCTCCGATTTTTTTTTAACCGCGTCCAAAGTTCAGAAAAAAATTTACAAAATTTTTTTAACAATTAATTTTTCAAAAAATCTATTGGCATATTCAGATTCTTTATAAAAAACATTTCTAAAAAAAGGTTATTACCTAAAATTATTAGTGATTTACTTTCAAGTTATTTTGGATCAAAAAACGGATTTTATGACAAAAACCACTAATTTTATGAAAATAAAAAGATAAAAAAACTTTAACATTTAAAAAAAATTCAGACCCCTTACGTTAATAATGAATGTTTCCGTTACAGGCCCGAGTCTAGCTTTTCCATTTTAGGGGGGCAAAAAAAACTCGTGGGGGGGCAGAAAAAATTTTTTTGCCGCCTTCGGCGGCAAAATTGGCCGTGACCTTCGGTCACGGCAAAAAATATACATGTACAACAATAGTATCCATGTTCAAAATTTTTTAACAAATTAATAGTAATTTATTATATTCTTAAATTAAAAAAAATGAGTTTATAAATTGAATATGTGAATTAAATTTAATTGTTTTCACTAAAATTTTCTTAAAATGATATGAGATTTGAATTAATTGTAAGTATAATTTTATCATTTGGTATCATTGCGCATGAAAATTAAATATGATATATATGAATGATAAAAATAAACTATTTAAAACTTTGGACTTTAGAAAATGAAAAATGAGTGATTATCATGAAAACAAAATGTATAAGTATGCTAATTTGCAAGAATATATATGAAAAAATACTGGTTATATATAACTAGTTATTAATATTAGGATAAAAATTAAATAAAACATGAACATAAACGTTAAATGCGCATAAAAAAAGTTTGCAACCATGTTAAATAGTAAGCAATAATTAGCTGATTATGAGCAGTGTATTGTATTGATTAAACTATTTTATCTTAGAGGATTTTAATTAAATTACAATATTCATCAAAATTCAACGCCCCTAGTTAATGATTTTTCGTGTTCTAAAAGAACCAAATCACCTCTAAGCAGGTCACTACTTGTCAGCCGTTATTGTCCTTCTTAAAGAAGAAAATGTGGCCTCACAACTCGACGTTGAAGAGCCAATTAACAAATTTATAGGAAAAATGTTAAATAGATTAGAAAACGCATCATTGTAATCAAAAATTTAACAAAATCAATAGTAACTCATTTTTTGTAATTATTAAGTTTCTTATTAAAAAATTTTTGGCTACGTCAATTTCTTTAAATAATGAAATTTAATCAATATTACTTATTTTTAAAAGAGGTTCTAATTTATTTATATCTAAAATAAAGGTTAATCAAATTTATAAAGGGAATCTAAAGATTTTAAACGACTATCATCGGTCAATCTATTATCAAAATATAAATAAATCAATAATTTTAAAATAAATACTTTTTACTTCATCATTAATATTTAAAATATTTTCAAACTTATAAGTAGAAAATAAATAAAAATCAGAAAAATCTTTAGGTTTAGTTTTTCTTTTATCCATAGATAAATTATTGTCATTTAAAAAAATATTAATATCAAAACAATTTTTAAATAAATCTTTAAATGTATTTTTATTTCTTAATTGTTTAATTTCTAACAAACAATGGTGTATTAAATCAGAAGTTTTAGAAATATAAATCGTTCTGCATTAAAATTGATCTATAATTATTTTTAATAAATAAAATAATTTTTTAACTAAATACAAAAAAATAAATAGATGTTTATAAATATGGTCAAAAAACCCCGATTCGGGCCTATGACCTGAAGATATAAAAGTTTTTTTATATTTAATTTTCAAAAAAGTATTAAATATTTCTGTGGAATTTTTAAAAAAAAAATGGGCAGGTAGTGACCACACCACCAATGGGGCAACAGCCGGGGTATGGTCCCGCATTCACTTAATACCTTGATTGCATCAGGATGAAAAAATTTATGAAGGGAAGAAAAATTATCAAAAAAATCTTTCCCTTCACTTAAAATAAGACAATCTTTTACAACAAGATGCAATCGGTGGTTAAAGCAGTGAATATACGGGACATGGTGTCCAGCTATTTTGCTTAGAAATACTTGAACACCATTTTTTTCCCGGGCATTACGTTCGTCCCATCGTAGCATTGTGCGATCAAGTTCTTTGGTTCTAGATTATATTCTAATAAAAGATTGTTGTTAACTGAGAAAATTTCTTAGGCATCAGATTTATGAATTGGTTTCACAAATATAAAGCTTTCTGTAAAATCAAATTTTTCTATATATTTCTGTTAGTTTGATCTCTCTTGCGGATAAAAAGTATTAATAAAAAAAACACTTTTAAAAAATAAATATTTTTAGGATAATATTTTTTAAATATTTTTGACGGAGCAAATTTAATTATATTATGCGGAAGAAATAAAATTACTATGTATTTTTGGGGGGGCAAATTCAATTTTTTTTGGGGGGGGCAAACATAAAATTACTATGTATTTTTGGGGGGGGCAAATTCAATTATTTTTGGGGGGGCAATGAAAAACTTTTGGGGGGGGCACTGCCCCCCCAAAAGGGGTCTAGAATCGTGCCTGTTCCGTTATCTAAATATATTTTTAAACTTTTGTAACTAGCCATAGGTTTTAAGATATATAAGCCCAAAATACGCCAAAAATTGAAAAATTTCAACTTTGACACCGAATAACTAAAAATTAATAGGCAATGGCTAAAATTCTAATTTTATATTCGTGATCAGCGCCAAAAACTTCAAAAACCATAGTTGCCATAAATGATGCTTAGGGTCGTCCAAATTTTGTTGTCCAGTGATTTGAGGTGTGTTATTAATCATTATTATCCCGAGCGAAAGTTAAAGTTTGTAGCGTTGTGCTCATGAGTGTCATTGCCATTAGATTTGTTATATAGCTATCATTGGTGTAGTCATTTCGTCACCAAAATCGATCCAGCACAAAATTGGTCTGTTAAAGAAATCAGTTAAAATAGTTACGCACATATCAAAGTCGCACATGTTCATCTGGCAATAAACGAATTCCACGTTTTTCGTGCAGTTGGTGTAAATGAAAGGACACGCAAAGCATTGGCCATTGTACCAAGCCCAATCGCATAACACGGGTGGAAGCATTCGAACCCTAACAAATACTCATGTCAGAAACGTGATTATTATGAAAATATAAAAAATTCATTCCCATGATGGCCTAATCTCATATATGTTTTTCGTTTTTTTTATTTTTTTCGTATATCCTTAGATCCGTCTATCAAGGGCGTAGCAAGTTGTAAAGCTTGGGGGGGGGCGGGGTCAAAAAAATTTTGCCAAATATTAATGGAATTTTAAATGTAATTTAATTTTATATTTAATTGGTATTTAGTTGGGGGGGGGGGGGGGGGGATGTGCACTAAAAATTTTTTGGGTGGGGATATGACATGCTTGGAGGGGGTTTCATCCCCAACCCCCCCCCCCCTCCCCCCCCCTCTCCTACGCCAATGCCGTCTATGACGAAAAATGGCCCTTTTTGATTAAATTCACAAACTTAATATACACTTAAAAGAAAAAATTTAAAAATCTTTTTTGCATAATAAAATCCCTTGTAACTTATATTTTTAATCACAAATAATGGAAAAATTTTTAACATCAAGCTCTTACATTGGCATTTAGATAATAAAAAATATTTCGCGTCCGAACTAACGACACTATATATTATCGATTTTTAATGAAATTATTATTTCAAATTTAAATTTAACAGTTTAAATATTGTAAATATGCAGAAAATAATTTTTTTTTCTTTTTGAATCTCTTTTCGTTTTTTAACCTTTTTTTCTAAAATTTTTAATGTTTATAACTGACTAAGTTAGTTAGGGAAAACGGTAAACGGATTTGATATTCTTTAAGATGGCAGGTTTGATCTCTGTAGTTAACTCATAACTCTCAAAAAATTGTTGACCTGTGTCATAATAATATGCACGAATTTGTGTATAGTTTTTCGTTATATATACCCATGACTTACTTCGTTTTCATTTTTTTTCCTAAAATTTATAAAAAATAGATGATACGCCTAAGGGCATATTTTAAATGACCGTTTAAAAACAGGTTTTGGTGTGTCCTATCGATTTCATTTTTATGAATAAAATAAAACATATCCGTTATAAGCTAAATTGTCTAATTATTTTTTAAATTATAAATTATAATATCAATCCATACAGGTTCAAATAATTATTAACCTTAAGTGTAAATTTGTCAATCAACAATAGCTCCTCCCATATCATCTTCCCATAAGACTCTTACAAGGTGAGAGAAATGTTGCATTTATCACAATATGATATAGCCCACTCTGCTAGCAGAATATTGCATTCGTGCCTATATAACTTATGGTTAATGTCTCGACTGCATGCTACAGGCAACCTACAGCATAACCCATCGTGCCAATCATTTGACGCCTCCACAAATCATTTAGATCTATGGACAAACCTCATATTAGCCGCCTCAAAAATTGCTCATAGTTCCAAGCCTCCCTTATCCTTATTCAGCATTGGCAGTGGTTAAAAACAATGACAACAGTAGCTCAAGTCAATTGGCAGTAGGTAAATTATCTAATTTTAGGGGATTCTAATTAACATTCTCTACTAAAAAAGGGTTTAGACTTGGGCCTGTACTTCATACTCCGCTTCCTACCTACCTTTTCCCAAATTTATTTAAAATTTAATTTAATCTGATCAAATCAATAAATATAAATGTCTAGTTATATAGTTCGTAAGCCAACCTATGTTGTAGATTCTCAATTTGGTGTGTCTTAAGTACTACTGCTTAAATAAGCCACTTATCAGCTTTAAAATGACTTTGTACATCTGTGATATTTTTCGAGGACAAAAGAGATTTTGTGCGTTTTAGACAGAGATATTGTTTCCAGCATAAAAAATATTGTACCAATATACTTAATGGTATTTCCACCCGAAGGAATTGGGGTAAACGGAGTTTCGGGAGTCGGTGACACTATGGGAAATGGAGGGACGTCCGTAGGTCTTGGAAGTACCGTTATCGTCGAAGTCGTTGACGTGGTAATGACCCCATACTCTAAATATGGGCGTATAGCTAAGTATTTATACGGGGCATCGTTCGTGTATAGATCGAGTAGTCCGTATCTCCCGAGGAAAACTAATCGATTATAACAAATAATCACATAATTTTTTAATGCAGAGTTATTGTTACCTCATTAGCTGTGTTCTGTTTTTGTATAAAAAAATCAAATGGACTAACATTAAAGTAGCTTGTTATACAAAAGTTTTACAACAATGTATCCCATTTGATAAATACAATAGGCCCCTTTGTTTTTAATCAATTTATAAGATTTCCGCTACTGTTTAAAATTTCACTATTTAATTAGTCGACGGTATGACCAAATTTGTATTTTTTGTTCTTATAACTGTGTACAAAATGAGTCTTTATAGCCCACACACCTAATTAAATGATAAAGGTGCTAGTTATATAAAAAATTAAATAAAAAAAAGTTAGATGTATAACACAGGTCAAGAAATAGAAATTTCAGAAAAAAAAGTTTATGTAAACATAAAAGTATATCCAGAGATGGCATCTTTATACATATTTTTCGTTTTTTATAGTCTTCTGCCCTCGGCTTCTTAGATCCGCCCTTGGCAAAAAAATGGTCTTTTTTCAACAAATTGAAATTTTGCGACCTCCAAAATAAAAAAGAATTATTGATTTATCATCCTAAATAATGAGAAAAATTAGTACACAGCATTTAGATAATAAAAAGTATTTCGCGTTCAAAGTTAAATACGACACGATATATTATTGTTTATTAAAAATATTGTTTACAGCTTTAAATTTATAATTTTAGCTTGATTATGCTCGATTTATTTTGGTTTTTTAATCTTTTTTGTTTCCTCTGACATTTTTCCTAAAATTCCATTGGATATAACCGACTTAAAAAGTTTGATTTTAAAAAACGGTAGACGAGTTTGAAACCTAGCCGGCTTGATCTCTGTAGTTAGCTCATTATAACTCTCAAAAATTTGTTGACCTAAGTAATAATTTTTCAATACTGTTAGAAATTTCTACTAACAAACTATCAAACTTAATATTTCTAAGCCTTTACATAGTATAAATTCTTTTAACAAAAATATATGTTTTTTAATTTAAGAACTGTTATATAATAATTTATGAAAGGTTAGCCATAATATTGTCTTGTACAAAAATATAGAACGTAAAAATTTATTTTATTTTTTTGATATTAATAAATTAGATTTATTTATTTCCTATGCTATTTTCTTCAATACTCTTGAATAACCTAAATGTTTGTTAAAAATTAAATACAAATTACTACATTCGATAATTAGTTGTAAATTTTCTCGCGATTCACTACGTGTTTAGTAAATATGTCCATAATTTTTTAATTAAGGGCACGTGCAAAGTAAGTTTTTATTTTCGTGAAATTTTCAAAATTTTGAAAAATTTTATTTTGTAATAAAACGCAAATTTTCAAAAAGTCGCCAAATTCAATATACGCACATAAAATGCTTTTTCTAAAATAAAAAATTTTTGAAAAATTTTTAAAAAAAAAAATAAAATTTTAAAATTTTTAGAATTTTCAAAATTTTACGAAAATAAAAACTCACTTTGTACGTGCCCTAAGCCAAATCTCAGGAAAAATTCTTTGAATTTCTTTAAACGAGTTTTAAAAAAATTCACCGCATTTTAATGACAAAACGTCTAATTCAATTTAAAAAAAACACAAAAAATAAAAAAAATTTTATTTTGTGAGAAATTTAAATGCTTTACATTTATTAAATATTTCCTAAATCCAAATATATTTCTTTTAGTTCCGCCCTTTAGTTTTATTATAACAAAAGAGACCTAAATAAAAAAAAATTAATTTTTGATTATCAATAACCTGATAAAGCATTGGTTAAACTCACTCATATTCAATCAACTAAAAACTTGACCATAAACCATAGTTGCCAAATGATGCCTGAGGTACTTCAAACATTATTGTCTTGGGTTTTGAAGATTGAATATTAGGATTAAAATAAATAAGCTTTTTTTTTTTAATTCTGAAAATTACAAAGTTTATTTAAGTTAGATGTTTTGTTTTGGTTGTCATTGCAATTGGTAGACTAACTTAAGTATAGCCACATTCCATTTGCCATTTAAAATAACTAACCCGAAAAAGCTATATCTCTTCAACTCCTGCCCGTCTCCTTAGTGAATTCAATGATATTTAACGAATGTCTAAGTTTTCTCGAAAAATAAAGGCTTTGAGATTATATGGTATGGTTGTAAGCCAATTGACAAAGTTAATTGAGTGTTGAGCACAACATAAGCTTGCAAGCACTTAAAGGTCTAAATCGAACGGTTCTTAGCATGTGTAAAGTTTATAATGTTTTTTACTCGAGCTGAACCTGGATAGTGGTTGGATGAGTGACCGCCAACGGATTTCATGGTTGTCTATTTTTTCTAAGTGCCAAGGCTAAAAAACCTATACGTTACCGGTGTTAAATCTAATTTAACTTAGATGGACCTGCTGTATAATCAAAGAAAGCAAAGATGGTGGACCGTTGTTTAATAAAATAAAAGGTCCGAAGTTTTTTATCACATGTTTTATCAAAAGGGGAGTTGAACGCAAAATTTTTTCTAAAATAATTCTTCTCTCAGGTAGCCCCAGCCAAGTTAAATAATTTATTTCTTTACGTGAACGTTTGGGGCAGCAGCAACCAAGCATCTCTTGAGATGGTTCCCGATCGCATTTGTAATATAACCCGCAATCCGTATCACCCGTGCACCAATAGGGTAATGCCGTGGTGAGCTGACATCTCTTACAAACTAAGAGTTGATTGACAAAATTATAAACATACATAAATTAGTTCAGATCTAGGCTACCGTGACCTCGTTTTTTTTTAAATTTTAAACTATAAATAATAGCCTGTTTAACCCCCTGAAAAATACCATCTACACTTTAGGGAAAATGATATGTTTTACCACGTAAAGTTAGGTAGTGGAACTAATGAATAATAAAAACTAATAAATTTATTATTTCGAATTTTTTCGACTTTTTTACGAATCTAGGACCATGTCCCATTGAAAAAAAACGGAAAAACGCTAAGGTAATGTCACACACAACATTGTAACTCATTAATAAAAGCCTTACAGAATTTTCTTAAAATTATGTAGACCTGCAATTCTCATGTTTGTTCCGCATTAAATTTCATCTAAAACCCATGCTGCGAGTTAACTAAAGAGGTTTTTAAACAATATTTAAACCAAAAAATGATCGTAAAATATTCTTATAAAAATTTATAACAATTTTATTTGAAAAACTAAATCATATGCCTTTTAATTTTTGTTAATAAAAATTATTTATCACCATACTAATTTTTATTTAATTTAAATAACTGTAAACTAGACACGGCTGTAAGCAAAAAATTACTTGTTGGTCTCATCGGAATATCCAACGAATTATAAGATTTTTTAGAGATTTCCACTAACGGTTCATAGCTCCGAGGATCGTTAAATACCACGATACCTCTTCTTTCCTCGCTGGCATAATTACCCTGGCAATAGACTCGGCGTTCGATTAAAATGTAAAGTATCTGTTTGTATTAAACGCATAACTTACATCTCAATCAAATTTCAAGAAATATTGCAAGTTTTAGCAAGGCCGATCCATGGCATATAGGCGCCCCTAAACAAGTTTTCTTTTACCAAGCGCCTAAAACTATAGCTGATGAAAGGTTTGTTATTAAGCTTTATGATCCAAACCCATTTTTTGTCGAACTTACCTGCCAGGCAGGCCAATAAATCAGAAAAATAATAACGGCCCGATCAGGGTCGCTATCTCATTGCTTTTAGCATTCATTATAAAGGTTAATGTTTAAAAATTAAATCGATACTTATTAAAAAAAGGGATAGCTTAAATATATAAAACTTCCGGGCCGTACAAGTTTAAATCAAAATTTGAGTGAAGTGGCCATAGGATATCACGGTCATTTTCAAATTCTAGTTTATAAATTTTCACCCCTCAACCTAAACCCATTATTTCTCCTTTTTTTTTTACAAAAAACATTGGTTCAAATGTAAACTTTATTACGCCCGCCTCCTGACCCCCATATAAAAAACAAACCCACCCTCCTATAATACTCTACCCCCGCCTCGCCCCCCCCCCTTTTTTTCATTTTTTCCCCTGAAAATAAATTTAGGTATTTCTCTGGTCATCAAAATAATCTACTACTAGGTTGATAGGGCCCAATATTACAAGCATCTTCCAGAAACCGTTTAAAAACCTGCCTTTTTGATCAGGTGGGCCGCCCAAAATAATTTTGTTTACAAGGTTTAAACCAGAGCTGGGAAAAAACCCATTTTTCGACTAAACTCAAAGTTTTGTTTTATAAAATTTTTATGACAGATTTAAAAAATCAATTATAAATAAATACAGAATATAAGCAGAAAATCTTAAATTCTATAATCGTTTTATTGATTAAAGCTAAAACCCTTTATTTTTTCTAATTTTCGAAAATTAAAATAATGAGTTTGACCCAAAAATGGGCATTTTCCCAGCTCTGGTTTAAACTGAATCATTTTTCTTGGAAAAAGACTGCTAACCGATCTACTTTAAAACATGTCGCTGAACATACGGTTTAAAAAGATTTATATAGCATGTCCAATAAATTAAAAACGGTTAAACTTACTATCAAATAAATTACAGGCATTCTCCAGAAACCCTCGAATAACCTAATTCTTCATATAATGAATGGCATCATGATATTTATACAAAAAAAGGCTCGTAACAAAAAAAAATGCAGTGAAAGTTTATTTTTATTTAATTTACAAGTTACCTATTTCACAATTAATCGAAAAATGTAACATAATTTTATTATAAAACTCGCGATTTTCACATATTACTTAATAAATGTGCCAATTTTTACGGTCTAATTAAACCACAAAAATAGCTATATACCATATCGGGGTTTATTTTAAATAAGCCTCTACTAGTTCTTTACATTTTTAAAATGTTTATTTTGAAATACGAATGTAGGTTTAAACATAGTTGAATTAAATATTTGAATCAATACATCTAATCGCTAATTTGGGCAATCTTCGAAGCATTAAATCCTGCTTTCCACCCACAAATTATGCAAGTTAGTAGTGGAATGGATGACAGCCATAAATGCCCAAAATCGTTCATTAAAGCCTACACTAAATCCAATGTCACTAACGAGTGTTAAATTTTATTCACCCCGGTGCAAAAGGCCAAGTTGGCAGTAGCCGTCCATGATTTAGAAAATTTGAAAGAAATTTCACAAATTTTTTTATAAGATTCCTCACCAACTTTAATATACGTGCAACACATATGTTTACATTTAAATGCAAAGTGGGATATCTTTCCCAACAAACTAAAGGTTAGTCAAAGAGTTAGCCCGCCCCTTATAGGTCCGGTCAGGGTCAGCTGTTTATATTTGTGAAGCACGACCAGGCAGTTAATATACGGCTTCTAAACGGCGGGCCAATAAGCTAAAATAATAATCGTATTTCTTTTTAACAAAAGATTTGACAAACAAGAAAAAAATCACGTGGCAAATATGACGCATATGTATCATATTAAAAACAATTTTTTTATAATTTTAACCTAAATTCAAAGATGGCTCTTATTGGGTTGCGCATGCCTCAACGGGGGTGAGTTTATATGCGGCATACGCCGCGGAAAACCTAATTTCAAAAAAATTGAAAGCTTAAGCAATAGCAGCAACGTTTACAATAACTAGAAGCAAATTTTTATTTTCAGCCTACCATTTTATAATTTTGACATTTAAGATATTACATTTTCTAGTTGGATTGTATGTAAATAATCTTCATTTGCCTTAAAACCTAAGGTAACCTTGAAAATGTATGAAAATGCTTCAATATAAAAACGGATTATTTGTCAAAGTGCCATTAAGTTAAAATTTCGCGCACAAATCAAATTTTAAGGGGTATATAAGATACTAACTTATCTAATTTTTACATGAAAGTTGCTATTACACAGGTCAACAATTTTTTGAGAGTTATGAGTTAACAGAGATCAAACCTGCCATCTTAGGGAAAACTAAATCCTTTTATCGTTTTGCCTAATCAAACTTAGTTAGTCAGAACATTGAAAATTTTAGAAAAAAAGGTCAAAAAAACAAAAAAGATTCAAAAACAAAAATTTTATTTTTGCGTATTCACACAAGGTAAACTGTTAAATTCAAAATTCAAATAATATTTTCATTAAAAACCAATAATATATCGTGTAGTATTTAAACGCGAAATATTTTGTATTATCTAAATGCCGATGTAAGAGCTTAATATATTAATATTTATTTCCATTATTTGTGATTAAAAATATAAGTTACAAAGAATCTTTATATGCTAAGTAGATTTTTATATTTTTCCCTCTTAGGGTATATTTAGATCTGTCAATTTGGTCAAAAAAGGCCATTTTTTGTTATAGACGGATCTAAGGAGCCAAAGACGGAGGCAACTAAAAAAACGAGTATATATGAAATAAAGCCATCGTAAGGTTGCATTTTTTATGTTCTCATACTAATCTCGTTTTTGACATTGATATTTGCTGACCTGTGTTATTACAAACATTTTCAATAAATTAAAACATTGGCTTAAATTTTAAATTAAACAAGTACAGGAAATTAGCAATTAACAAACTTAAAAATTTTTAACCTTACAATAGTAGATATTGACATCAAACCAAACCCTAGTCTACTATATGGTAATGACAATTGCTCTCTACTTATCTCTATATTAATAAGGCTATACTCGCCAGCTATAGTTCAAATCTAATAACCTGAAACGTCGGTGGGGAAATAATTTAACCTATAATGAAATAATATTTACCTAAAAAAGTATAACATTTAGTCAATGAATGAAATAAAATGTATTTATTAAACAATTTAAAAAGGCATCATCATAACCAAAATATAAAAAAAGTAAAGAATGTATAAATGTGAACATACAACTGAAAGATTATACAATTAAGAAACGATTCACATATATAGACGAGTTGAGCTAGGCAGCTAGATATAACAAGGGTCAAAATATTATATCAAGTCTAAATAATTATCTTATCATTGCGTATGGGCCCTAAATAGATTGATTGTAGTTTAAGTTTATATATTGAGGGCGGGTCAGGTGAAATAAATTGGCCTAGCACAACAATCAAACGGGCTTACCGCCAGCCTCTATTCTGAGGAGGCGGAGGCCCGCCGCTACTTCTGTGAGGGGGTGGTCTTCCACCGGGCGGGCCCCTATTGTAAGAATTCGAGGGTGGGGGTGGACCCCTGTGATGAGAGGGTGGGCCACGGTTATAACTGTCAGAATGGGGTGGTCCGCGTCCATATCCATCCGAAGGACGGCCCCGGCCTCCCCCATTTCGATCTCCACCACCTCCTCCTCCTCCTCCGTGATAGGCCGGAAACGAGCCACCTCCTCGGTCACCGCCCCGTCCTCTGCCCCTACCTCCACGCGGTGGTCCACCTCGACCCCCAAAACCACGTCCTCCACCAAATCCTCTCCCACCACCCCCACGGCCTCGGAATCCACCACCTCCTCCTCTGCGAAAGGGCGGAGGTGAACGACGAATGACTTTGCTGGCATCGATGTCCGCAAAACTAGCTGAGCCAATACCATACTTGTGGTTGTTCTAAAATATCATATAATAAAAAACAAATTAAAAATGAAATATAAATAAATTTTTAATTCTAATAATGCTCTAACGAGCCAAATTTTACAATGCCATCAATTTATTTTGACCTAACCCTTACAAGTGTAAACTTTTTGGCTCCGAGACTAATTTAATTTATTTAATACATTAAAGCTGATTAAATAAAAAAAAAGTGTTTTTATACTATACTGTGAAATTACACAGGTCGACAAATTTTAATGTAAAAAAAAGAATTTTTGAATCTGAATCGTATTGATCATCATGGCATTTTCTTATATATGTTTTTCGTAGGCTGTTTCTTCCGTCTTTGGCTCCTTAATACCGTCCATATTAAAAAATGACCTTTTTGGCAAAGATTATGCGACTCTAATCTTAAAAGACAAAACTCAAAAAATTATACATATAGGAATGTCTTGTAATTTAACTTATATTTATCATTTCAAATGCGAAATAAACTTTCTAAATATAACAGCTCTAACATCAACATTTAGTACATACAATATATTTAGCACCTCAACAAATATATGGTCCAACTTTATATCAATTTTTATTGTAAATATTTTTTAAAGTTTGAATTCTATCAATAGTTTAACTGTTTTAATTTACAATATTTTCCTGTTTTTATAAATATTTTATTATTATAAACATTTTTTAAAAATTTCCTATTTATAGCTGACTTTGATAAAAAGAGGGCAAAAAAATGAAAATTCCTAGATGACAGATCCTTGCAGTCAGCTCATACTCAAAGATTTTTGACCTGTATTAGACGCAAAATAAAAGAATAAATCAAATTTTGCATTATAATACAAAGGTCAACAAATTATTGAGTGTTATGAGCTAACTATTGATATCAAACCTGCCATCTTGGAAATTTTCAAATCCGTTCACCAAATAAATATCGAAAATTAAAAAAAACATGCAAAAAAAACAAAAAAGATTCATAAATAAAAATAAATTGAAATTTTTTTGCATATTTACAATAGCAAAACTGTTTAATTTGTACTTCAAATAAAATTTTTATTAAAAACCAATAATATGTCGTGTCGTATTTAAATTTAGACGCAAAATGTTTTGTATTATTTAAATGCTGATGTAAGAACTTAATATACTAAAAAAATTTATTTCCCATCATTTGAGATGATAAATATAAACAAGGAAAAACTTAAATTTTTTCTTTTTAGGGTATTCTCAAACTGTCAATTTGGTCAAAAAAGCCATTTTTTGAAGATAAGAAACTAAGAAAAACGAAATATATATATATGGTCAATTCCACCTCAAATCGACAAACTTTTTCCCTCGAAGTCTCAGTTTTGGCTGAAAATTGGTACACTGGTAGGGTCCTTGGGTGCTGATAAAAACCTAAATTTTTTTTGACCGGAAGTGATTTTTGACCGAGATATGAGCAAAAATATTTTTCATTTTTTTGCAAAAAAAAAATTTGAGGCAACTTTGCGCGCATGTATCATCAAAGGTATTGTAGCTAGAGTCATAATTTTTTTTTTATTTTGAAGATCGTAACAAGGGCTACCTTAGACGCAAAAAATATTAAAAAAATTTTTTTAAGTTACCAAAAAATTAAAGTCAAGTTTAGACAGAAATAGCTCAAAAAACGTATCTTTGAATTTTCTGAAAAATTTATATAATATGGCCCTTAATAATGTTAATAAATATATGATTTAAAAAGTTTGGGACCGGCATGACTTTTTACAAAATTTAAAAAAATCAATTTTTTGCACAAATTTTGGGACACATTTATGCCCTTTGCACTATATTAGAATATGCCAATGTGCCAAATTAGACAGTATTCAAAAAGCAGGACATATGGGCAATTATGTTAGACCATAATAGTTTGATTTAATTAATTACTACCATTATTAAATTTACAATGAAAAAGTGAACCTTAAAACCGAAAAAAGTGAAAATTTTGCCTGTTTTCAAAATCGACTTTCTGGTTAACCAGCCAACCTTTTTTTAATATTTAACATTTATTTTATAGATGAAATATTGCTTAATAACATATAATAGCCCCACCTTTTTTCACCCGATTTTGACGCTTTTACAATAAAAATACCTAAATTTGCCAAAAAACAGCAAATTTTCAGGTGTCAAAAAACTAACGCAGATTGTATTCGTCTGTGCAAGCTTATTTTTTTATTATTTTGGCAAAATTATTTAAAAATATCTAGAACCTATATAATCAGTCATATTTTGCCTGTTAAAGTGTTAAAAAAATAGTATATATGTTATGTATAGAAAATCTTAAAAGAACTAGATAGGTAAATTATAAAACAATGAGAATATTAAATCATTTCATTATTTTTATTAAATTAGTAATTTAATGTATTTATTAAAACACATTTTTGTGTTAAAACTCGTAAGGAACACATTTAGTTATAAAAAACTTTAGGTCAATGCCCAAATCTATATGCCCATAGAATCAAGTAACAGTAATATTTCCTCTTTCTTTAATAGGTTTAGTGCGTCTATATTATAAAACTAAAATGTAATTGGCACTTAAATTGTTGGTTTTTAAACTTTATTAAGGTCAGTTAGATATATATGGTGTTCCTTGCTCTAATTAGCCTTTCAAAAACTTATTTGGCATTTGTAAAAATTAGTAAAAAAGACTGAATGTCTATATTTTGTTTATATTAAATTGGGTCTAATATTTAGTCTTAAAATTCATCATTGAAGCTAATTCTGCCCGTTATAATCATTTAAGGTTGTTTAACCCTAAAATTGACTTTTATGCAGTTATAATATTAAAAAACCATATCACTATGTTTCATAAAATAATTGACTTTTTACGTTTATTTTAAGTTTGTTGATAATCATAAAAAAAGAAAATCTGTTAAATCATAATATTCTAAATAGGCCAAATATATTCTATTTTACTTATTTTTGTCAGATTTAACGTTGTTGAGGCTGTTTTATTTAAAAACTATTAATTAATAGAAAAAAATTAATTTTTACAAATTTTTTAACCTTATTATTTTTTCTAAAATTCTCTTAAATTTTTTTTTATCCAATAAATTTAACAAATTTTTTGAATTTTGCCGAGGATAAATATTGAGAATTATGTACATATTCTATTGTTCATCAAACTAAAAATGACTAGTAAAAGTTAACATATATTAGCATAAAAATTTTAAGTTTTTATTTTTTACACCTTAAAATTTCAAAAAACCTGGCAAACTTTGGTTTTTATTTCATAAAAAGCTATGGGTACGTTAAAAAATGTTGGGGGAAATATATGTTATATAGTGATGTTTTATGTATAAAATGCAGTTTTAAATTTTCAAATTGGTTTGGTAGTGACCCAGAAAGTCGGCTTAGAAGATAGGAGTAAAATACTGAAAATTACCAATTTTTTTGTTCTAAAGTTCCCCTTTTCTTTCCAAAATTGACAATAGTTTGAATCAAATTAATAAAACTGTTATAGCCTAACATATTTGCCCCTATGTCTAACTTCTTATATATAAACAAATTTGGCACTTTTAAATACTTTAATATAGTACAGGGAGCAAATTTTTGTCTAAAAATCAAAAAAAAAAATTTTTTTTTGAAATTTTTAAAAAGTCTAGTCGGTCCCATACTTTTGAGTTCACATATTAATAATGAATACTAAGGACTGTATTTTAGCAATTTTTTAAGAAATTCAAAAATACGTTTTTTTAGTTATATCAAATTGAATGTTCTTTACAAAATTGTAAAATTTCAAAAAAATAATTTTAAAATAATAAACACATGCAAGATAGCCCTTATTGTCCTCTTCAAAATAAAAAAAAAATTAAGTCTCTAGCTAAAATACATTTTGACTTATAACCTCGCAAAGTTGCATCAAATGTGAAAATTCACCTTGCAATTTTTTTTTCTTTTGCCCCTATATTCGTCAAAAATCACTTCCGGTCAAAAAAAATTTTCAGATTATGAGATACTCTTAGATACTACCTCCATGCAAAATTTCAGCCAAATCAAAAGGGGTACCCTTCCCGGACTTGCTG
>CM060242.1:7195098-7327708 GCA_030555515.1 Acutogordius australiensis
TGAGATAAGTCCACCATGGGAATAAATTCTTTTATGTTTTCAAAAAAATTCACGGTTGTGCCATTGATATTTGACCTGTGTTATCTAAACGAATAATACATTTGACTCAGCAAAAACATTGTTCTTGCAAAAAATCCGGGTCTTTATCTCTGTAATAAGTGGCTTAGGAAACAGCAGAGAACCACTGAAGCTGCTACCACCTTAGGCAATAAGCCTTAAACTGCCCACAATGACTGGTAAGATAAAAAATGTAAGACAAGGGCATGCTAGTATATTTTAATAATTTGACATTTTTTTGCTCGTTTTAAGAGAGTTAAAGCCCAAGGAAACTATTAGATAAAGGTATGTGGCATCTTTTTAGCTAAAAAGATGAAAATACCCCTTCAATCCAAATATAATAAAGGCAAACAATAATGGTAATCTATTTGGTAATCCTAAGCAGGGTTAAAAAAACAATGAGCCAAAAAACTTTGGCTCATTTTTTCCCCTAAAACATAAAAAAAAAGAAAGGGGGCTACAAATATAGGGCCAAAATAAGAATTTAAAAAAAGCCCTTACTAAGAAAAGGGGCAAAAAAACCCACAAAAAGTGGCTCTTAAAAGGAGCTACAAAAAGCCCATTTTATGTTTTCTCTATAGTAATTTCAAAAAATTTTGATTTTTCCTTTATAATAATAATGGATGGATTATTTTTTCTTAAAACTCCTAGAGTTTTTTTTTGAAGAAAAGGGGCATTTTTTAAACATGCCCCTTTTCTGGGCTTTTCTTTTGCCATGGGAAAAAAACTCAAAAACTTGTTGAAAAAAATCCCATTAAGTTTTTTTCCCAGCCCTGGTCCTAAGTTTAAAAACATGCAAATTTTTATGAAAAATAAAATTATTTTAACATTATATATTAATAGAATGGTATATTTTAATACCAAAAAAGGGTCAAACTTTTTAAATCAATGAAAGCTTGACCCGGTCCATTTATTCAGACATGCCTTTTAGAGAAAAGACTTGGTATATATAATCTGCAGGGGTAAGCAATTGGGATTATTTTATATGTAAAATCAAATTATGTTTATCAACCATATATTTGTAAAACTCAACTTGCAACATTAATATAAGATAAATGGCTTGTATATTTCTCATATCGAGTTAAAAGATCCCTCACATATATTAAATATAATAAGATAAGTTCATTTTATTTCACAGGCATTCTCCAAAAATTTTTAAACATAGTTCAAGAAATGACACATAATGTATTATTATTATTATTATTATTATTAAATATTAATTATTTGTAAATTAACATAAATAATAAAGCAGAAAATAAATACTTATGAAGATTATTAAAGTACAATAGAAAAATAATACATGATTTAAAAAATAATTCAAATATAAGTTATATAAAAATTGCTTAGCAGACAAAAATTTTTATTTTATTACACCTATAATGATAGAAAAATAAAAATTATTAAACTCACTAAAAAATTATGTATATGAGTTCAACTTTATTATAAAAGAATTAATTAATACTTTTGTAGTGTCAAAATCACCAAATCCCATAAGCTCGTTAATTTTTTCATTCTCTTCAGTAACAAGTTCTATGTAATCACCAACTAAAAAGTGAAATAATGTACCTTTAAAATTTATTGTATTAAAAAATATATAACATGTGATTGTAAGAGAGACAATTTATTATTTAAAACCCCCTAAGTATTTTGATTAAAAAAAATAAACTGATTCAATTATATTTATTAAACAAGTTTTTTACCCATAATAGCTCAATGCATCATCAAAAGACATAAAATATTATAACATTTATTTTATCACACCAAATGTTTAGTGATTAGTAAAACTTATCAAAACCTTAATTGATGAAACTAAAATCATTTTAATTTTTAAAGCCAAATAGAATCTGCTTATATAAAAAAAAAATTGTAAAAGTTTATACAAACTTTTTGGTTTTTGTGGGTAGGGTGAGCTAGATCTACTTGAACCAAAAGAACGAGATCGACTCCTCTTCCTAGTTGGAGATCTTGACCTACTTTTATGATTGGCACGCGGGCTAGGAGATTTGTCCCTAAGAATTCAAAGTATAATAAAGCCTTATAATCTTAAAAGTTGTTTTAAACTTTATAACTTAATCATAGAAAACATACCTTTCATCATCTCTAACTTCTCGTCTTGGAGATCCAGCGTCTTCGATAACTGGTGCTAAAATAAATCAAGAAGTTTTTAATTACTTATATTTTCAACTTCTGCGGCACTCATGTTGACTATCTGCTAATTTCAAATTTGCCCTTATAATTGTCCACAAGGGCAGAAATATAATTTTCACCACATTGATGTGACCGTTCTAACGTATAAAGAACATAATAAATTTAAGTGGCCAATTTATATTATGTATCATATAGTAAAAAATATTAATTGAAGAAGACCGCGTTTTTGTTATAAAAGTAGTATAGGCCATTTTCAAATGCACAAATATTGGTCTTTAATTTTTATATTAACTTACATAAGGGCACGTGCAAAGTGAGTTCTTATTTTCGTGAAATTTTAAAAATTTTATTTTTTTCAAAATTTTGTAAAAAAATTTTTATTTCAGAAAAAGCTTTTTATGCGCGATTACTAAATTTGGCAACATTTTATAAATTTGCGTTTTATTTCAAAAAAAATTTTTTTAAATTTAAAAATTTTACAAAAATAAAAACTCACTTTGCACGTGCCTTAATATCAATTAAACTGTAAAACTTTTTATATGAATGGCTAACTACTACATGTTATGTGAAACTTTATAGATCTTAAAATAAATTGTAAATATTTACAAATTAATTTAATTTCTTTTAAATAATAAATGTAGGATTATTTATTATAAAATGAACCATTGGGCACGTGCAAAGTGAGTTTTTATTTTCGCAAAATTTTGAAAATTTTGAAAATTTATTTTTTTCCAAATTTTTTTCTGAAATTTTTTATTTCAGAAAAAGCATTTTATGTTCATATACTAAATTTGGAAACTTTTTGAAAATTTGCGTTTTATTACAAAATAAAATTTTTCAGAATTTCAAAAATTTCACTAAAATAAAAACTCACTTTGCTCGTGCCCATTACACCAAAAATGTCTATTAAACCTAAAATCCATTTTTTAAACTATGGGCGTCTCTGAAATTTACTAAAAGGGGGGGGGAGAGAATGTGAATAAAAAATTAAACAAATTGGTTGGGGTATGTTAAAAGACGTCTTTTAAAATACATTTAATTATTATAAGGAGGTGCCTACCATTACCCCATTGGCGTAGGAGAGGGGGGGGGGGGGGGGTTGGGGATGAAGCCCGCCCCAAGCATGCCATATCCCCACCCAAATTGAAAATTTTTAGTGCATATCCCCCCCCCCCCCCCCCCCAAAACTAAAATACCAATTAAATTTAAAATTAAATTACATTTAAAATATTTTTAAATATTTAATTTTAAAATCTCCCTTCCCCTCAAATTAAAATACTAGTTAAATATTTTTATTATATAAATTCATTACATAATTTTATCTTTAATAAAAAAATTTATTGCTTATAATATATCAATAATATAATTTTCTTAATTCCATATATTGTTTATATAAACATTATTTATAAAAGTCCTTAATGATTACTCAAATTTTAAAAAGCAAAATTAAGTAACAATCATAAAATTCAGTAGATTTCAAACTAAAACACTATGGCACGACCGAAGATCGTGCCCGCAATATGCCCCCGAAGGCGGCAAAAATTTTCCCCTCTAAGCTTTACAACTTGCTACGACCTTGCATTACCCGTATGGCTGCAGCTAGTAATAAAAGTTTGGAAAAAATTGAGCACATTTAATTATATGTGATTAAAGTTCGATATAAAGCCAGACGAGAATAGTTCGAGACAAAAGTGGAAGAAATAAATTAAATATAATTTTAAAAAGAAATCGCAGACCACTTATAAAAGAATTGGTTAAGTATGGATAATATGAATAGTATAATTTTACACTATTATATAAAAAACTCTGGCATTATTTAGTCTAGAGTTGGTTATTAATATAAGTTATTACATTTTTATGAAATTTGCTCTTATTTAATGTATTAATTAAAAAATTTTAAAGTCTGATTGCAACATATAATGTAAGCCAGTGTCTCCTACTCCGGGGGGAGGGGGGGGGGGTAGGAACCAAGCGGTTTCAAAAAATTGTCCGGGGGTAGGTATTTGAGGGGGTAGGTATAGTTATGGGGGTATTTTAAAAAGGAGGGTAACTATAGCAATCAAAGTGTGTAATTTATTTAACAAGAATATAACATTTTTCTCAATTTTTTACACGTCTACACACAAAACATATTGACAGTAGACAAAAAATGGCTTCATATTTTATACCAAAAACTTTGAACATTCTAGCGCAGTTTTTTCTGCTAGACATCATGGTGCTTTCCGTTTTTTCCTATCTGATCTAGTTTTCACTTTATTTAAACATCATGGTGTTTTCCGTTTTTTCCTATCTGATCTAGTTTTCATTTTATTTGCTATTAAAGTTGTCCAAAAATACCTTTTTGGCATATTTTTACCTAAATTTACTATATCAAAAAATAATTTAAAAATAAAAATTTTTATATGTATGTAGAGAAGTGATTTTAAATAATACTATTTTTTTTATTATAGCTTTTTTATTTTATATATATTTAAGATTGGAAAAAAATTTTAAACGCACCCATCAAATTTTTTTTAATAATCATTAAAAATTTTTTTATAGTATTCTCAAATATTAAAATTATAATAAATTATGTTGCTAGATCGAAAATGTTAAATAAATAAAAGAAAGCGTAACAATATAATCTTAAGCTATATTTTTATTTGTATACTAAAAATGATTATTAATTTAATATATGTAAAATGTTACAATTAATTTACTTAAATTTACCAAGTTTTCAAATTTTGTTTACCCTTTTTTGGTACCTCTTGTTAACCAAAATTTTCGACTTGGAAATTATCACTATTTGTGTATGCCTTCCAATAATGTCCAATACAAAGTTTCATGCCGAGTGACATCCCATTGCGCAGGCAGAAAAATCCGAAGTGACAAATTTAAGAGTCACTGTCTAAAGGTTCACCCTTCCCTTAAATGGGAAGCAATTTTAAATCTATACACGACGATACTTTACATATTTATAAAGAAGTTGTATTTTACCACAGCTTCATTGAAAAAATACAATGAAGTAAATGTGGAAAATATAAACGACTGTGCTTTTTACGACCTTGACAAAATGCTCGGTTCCATGCTGTTTATTCACCGCTTCAAATTTATAAATTACTCAGCGCAGATAGAAGCTACTATTACTAATGGTACTAACTTAATATATTGTTTATACTCTCATAACTAGTAAATATTTGTTGTTTATTGATGTTAAATTTCTTTTTTTTAGCTTGTTTTCGATTCTAGCTTGTTTTTTGGTTTGCCTAGTATTTTTATAAATTATAGCTTGCTCTACTTTTTAATTTTTATAAATTTATGGGGACTAGCTAATTTGATTTACTTTATCTTTATTGCTTTTTTTTTTCTATACACTGTGTTGATACAATAGTATATTCAGGGAAAGATTATATTAGCCTTCTTAAAAAATACCAGCTTAATTACATTTTACCCTGTCTCAAGCTAATCAATACCCCTAAGCAGTGGCGACTCGTGGATTTTTAGCCAGGGTGTTCAATCAAAAATCATTCTATGTTATTAAGTGTTCAATGCTAAAATTGAACACATTGACGCTTAATTTTATTTGAACACAATCTTTTTACTATTGTATTTTTCGTGTTAATAAAGTGTTCAATGCTAGGCATTGAACACAATATGTATGTGTTTAGAAATGAACACCATCTTTTAGCTGTTATATGTCTTCGTGTTATTAAATATGTAATTGGTGTTCAATTTAATAATTGAACCCCATCTTTTTAATATTGTATATTGTATTCTGCGTGTTATTATAGGCTCAATCCTCAATGTTAAGAGGCTAAACTATAACTCACACATAGTGTTCAAATTGTGGATTGAACACGCTCCTGTGCTGGATGGAGTGAACCATTACGTGTTCAGTTCTTGGATTGAACATCGTGCAATGCAATATAAAAAATTATTAGCTTTCTTGTCCGGGTTGTTTATTTTTTTAAATATAGTCGATATATGATCAATTGTAGAATTAAACACGCTCGAAGATTAATATTACGTGTTCAATTTTTACGCTGAACATCTTACGACAAAATAATCTATGTTACCTGAAATTTAAGTTGTTGACCTCGTAAATAGACTTAATAGCTTAATAATATTAAGCTTTTAAATTGCATTTGACTAAGCACGGTTCAATATTTGAATTGCACATTTTCTGATAGACACTCGATGTTAGTTTTTTGAATCTAGCTGTTGATCCTCTTAATTTAAACATAAAACAGCTTATGTATGATTCAATTTTGTAAATAGAAAATGGTACGATGGGACTTTCAATTTTTTATTTTGTTTACAAATCACTGCCGTCCCGCTAGACCATCCAAAACTAATTTTAAATAGTTTTAAAAACATTTCTATATAAATTTTTGCCAGGGTGTTCAGTGAACACCTTGCACCTAATGACGAGTCGCCACTGCCCCTAAGACTCTAAACCAATACAAAGAGCCCTTCATAAGCCAGATTGAAACAAAACACGGCGAATGCGTATTTCATTTTTCTGTTTTTTTGACAGAGTCATGTGCCTATCCCACCTCATATATTTATCAAATAATTGAAAGGATTTTAAAAGAAAGTAACACTTCTGTAAAATTTTTTGTAAAAAAAATTAGAAACTTAAAATTCTGTCACTTTAAAATTCTTGTACCTCAACATGCTGCTAAAAAATTTGGTAAAATGATTAGGAGTAAAAAATTATCTAACTGGTCATTAAGAGCCTCTAAGTGATGAAAAACATAAGTTAGTCAAAAAATTCTTATTAAACTTTAAAAAACCAACTTAAACTAACTTTAGTGGTAAATTAAAAATTATTTCATATAATATTAATAGCTTAATTAACAAAAAACATGAGCTAGATTTTTTAATGAACAATGATAAAAGTATTTTTCTAATTTTAGGATTACAAGAGACTTGCATAATGGAAAATCATTGGAGAATAAATTTTAATAACTTTAATTGCCTTGAAGGTTTTTATAACAAAAATGTAGCTGGAGAAAGAGGAGTGGCTATAGCATGCAGCAAAAATATGTACTTAGAACAAATAGGTGATAGTTCTGGCAACATACTATGGGCCAAAACTATATTTAATAAACAAACTCTGTTTAGCTTCAGTTTATATACCTATTAAAACTTACAAATTTGAAAGAATTGCTGTAATAAAAAACTTGATTAACAGCACTGTCAAAAAAAGTAATAGATTTAACTGGCCAATTGTTATAATGGGGGATCTAAATATGGGGAAAGATGAGGTACAGGATCTTGTAAACAAAATTAATTCTAACCTTAATAGGGACATGTTTACTCTTGTTGAAAATACGGGTTTTGGTAGAAAACACTTAAAAAATCAAAGAGTTTCCACAGTGGATTATTTCATTGTAAATAAGCATACTTTAAATTTCTCTCCTGTAATAACTGAGGAATCTTGGAATTTATCTGACCATTTTCCCATTAGTATTGAAACAGAAGTTTGCCTAAAAAATAAATTTCAACAAAAATAACATTGGGCTCCACCATCAGGTTTTGTAATACTAAGGTAAAATATAACTATTCAAATATTATTCACCATAATAAATTTGGTGTCTTAGAAGATTTAGGGGACTCTCAAGATTTAAATATTGAAGGACTTAATTTGACTAACACTATTTTAAAGGTTGCCACTGTTTTAAAACTTACTAAAACAAATTCGTTCAAAAAGATAAAATTTTTTCTGTCAAAAAAACTTAGGAACAAAATTCTTTACAAAAACTGGTTATATAAAAAGTGGTTTCAGTCTAAAAATAAAAAATGCCATGTTGAATATTTGAATATTAAAAAAAAGGTAAAAAATCTTTTAAAAGCCGAAAAAAAGGTAGCCTGGAATAAATTTTTATTAAAAGGTGTTGAGGATAGGAAAAATAATCCAAAAGTTTTCTTTAAATGGTTTAAAAATTTAACTAAAGGTCAAAGTACACTTAGCACTAACCCAATTAGAGATTCGTTTGGTGTTTTACAATCAGATCAAGAATCAATTAATTTATGTTGGAAAAAATATTATACCAATCTTCTCAAAGATAGTACTGGCCACAGTGGGTCTAAGGAAGCGTGGGCCAATGCCTCGTGTAAAGTTAATTCTGTATGTTTGATAGATACCCCTTTTACATGGGGGGAGATTAATTAGGCAATTTTATCTATACCTTCTCCCAAAGCCCCAGGCCCCGATTCTATATCAGCTGAAATCTTCAAAGCTTAGACTCCTCGGCCCCAACACCATCGTCATATTTGGGTAAGTGCGTTTTTCGGATTCTTAAAATGTATATTCAAGGTGCAGTACCCATGGAAGCTCGCCAAATTAGTTCCTATTCCAAAAAAGGGTGATTTAACTTTAATGGACAATTATAGCGGTATTTCTCTTATATCGGTTGTTTCTAAAATTTTGGCTACTTTAATTAATAAAAGAATCGTTAGCTTCTTCGAGAGTAACAATTTAATATGCAGGGAACAGGCTGGCTTTCGTAAGAACGAAGAGTGCATAGGTCAAGTCATTTCATTGTTTGAGAGTGTCATTAGGCGTAAGTATAGCAATTTGTCAACTCATTTAGCCTTAATCGATTTTAAAAAGGCTTATGATATGGTACCTCCTCAAGCCCTTTTTAAAAAACTTTACTCTATTGAAATAAGGGGGAAAATTCTGGCCATAATTGAGGACATGTATCGAGGTAGCGCTTTTTTAACGCCTTTTAAAGACTCAGACCCGGTCATACTAGAAAGAGGTCTGAGGCAAGGCTGTTTGCTATCACCTATTCTTTTTAATATTTATATAAATATTATTTTCAACGATATACCAAGTAATTTAGGATTTAGTGTCCCAAATGTTGAAAATAAGCTTAAAGGTTTATTATTTGCCGAGGATCTGGTTTTTTGCGCAGAGTCATGTGAGGATCTTAAAACAATGCTCTACCATCTTGAAAATTGGGCTAATAAGTGGGAAATGGTAATTGGAACTGAAAAATGTGGCATTTGAATAAACAATCCCTTAAATTCAACTCCGTGCGAGTGGTCAATTCAAGAGAACTCTATTCCTTAGGTATCAAACTATAGATAACTGGGTCTTTTAATAAATGAGAACTTTAATATCGACAAGATTATTGAGGAGCGGGCGTTAAGGGGAATGAAGGCTATTCATTTCTACGGTCCGTTCCTGCGGTTTAGCTCCATACCAATGAATGTTAAATCTCATATTTATGTTTCAGTCATTCTACCCATTCTAACTTATGGAGCGGAATTACTTGGTCTTTTCTCTAATAAATCGCTGTCCCCGCTTTCTAAGACTCACGATCAAGCCATTCGCTGGATGACCGGAAAATTTGGAAAAAGACTAATTGGACCTAAACTTCATTTGTACATAGACCTCAACATTAGTACTTTTGACGTTTATGCAAAAAAAAAATCCGTGCGTTTCTTTTTAAAATCTTAATATAGTTAAACAATTATAAAAGATCTAATCCTATCAAAACCTAAGTCTCGCAGGACGTAATCGCATTGCTCTAGGTATTTTAATAAAAACAAAATATTATTTAATGGATACCCAAAAATTATTTCAAAATCATTTGGCCTAAACCTTGACAAAGCTAGTCTTAGCGAAAGTAAGTATAAAAATGACACATTGTTTAAATCGTTTAGTAACCCTTTTTATCTTTCTTTAAAAAAATTAAAAAGTATTGATTGCATTGAGTTTTTTTTCGGCTGCAAATATGAGGACAGGTAATTGGTGGAATTTTAAAAAAGCATGACTATTAAGATTGGTTATGTGACTTCGACGGTCCGTGTTGTAAATCAGTAGTTGATGACCCACTTGTTCATTTCTTTCTACACTGCTCTGCTTTGCATGAATTTAAACGCTTATACTTGCATGAATTACTATCTTCAAATAAATGTGATAATATGTTGATAATTGATATTTTAGGTCTGATCAGTCTTAATTTTTATAATTAAATATTGTCATTATGCTGGCCAAAGATTCTTTAGCTCTTGGTCTAGGTTAAGTGAGTGCCTAGTACCCGACAGGGCTAAAAGGGGCATGCCCTGACGGGTATGCCGTCTCTTTCAAGAGATGTAGATCAAGGGGGGCATTGTTTTAGCAGGTGAATGATTCTGGCCTTCGACTTTTGCCAGAGTTGTAAAGCCTGCATGCTATAATATTCTGGAGAGTGCGACGTCATTTCAATGGATATTGTGGTATTGGCGGGGAGACGCGCTTAATCCTACGACCTTGACCCTTATTTGATTTCTGAAGAAATAAAAATGTTTATTCCGTTTTCCGCCAAGCTTTAATAGATGGAATCATTTCTACCCAATATTTGAATGGTTAATATTTTTTTTAAATTCTAAAATCAAAAAATACTCCAGAGAGATTCTGTAACTATCCGGAGAACGACGTTGAAAAAAGTGATGAGGATGATGATGAAACCTTGTTTAGTTCAGATGACATATTTTTACTACCTTATAGGGCTTTAAATAAAACATACAACAGTTTTGAAAACCTTAAATAAATATACAAAATCTTGCTCAATAACGATCTTCAGCTGTAGCGCTGATAGATCAATGAGCAAGATAAAATTAATTAAAACTTCTCTTCGTAACAAAATGGGAGATATGTTTTTACAAAATCTTCTTTTGTTAAAATCTGAAGAGGACATTTTATTGCATTTAGATAATAACTTAATTATCAATAATTTTAAACATTTATATCATTATAATAATTCATTATAATAAATAAAATTGAATTGATTTGAAGTGGCTGCTTATAACACAGGTCAACAATTTTTTGAGAGTTATGAGTTAACTACAGAGATCAAACCTGCCAACTTAGGGAATATCAAATCCGTTTACCGTTTTTCCTAATCAAACTTAGTTAGTTAGTTATAAACATTGAAAATTTTAGAAAAAAAGGTCAATAAACCAAAAAAGATTCAAAAACGAAAATAAATTGAAGTTTTATTTTTGCATAATTACAATATTTAAACTGTTAGATTCAAACTTTAAATGATATTTTCATTAAAAATCGATAATATAATGTTTCGTATTTAAGTTTGGACGCGAAATATTTTGTATTATCTAAATGCCGATGTAAGAGCTTGATATATTAATAAAATTTATTTTTTATTATTTGTGAATAAAAATATGAGTTACGAGGGATTTTTATATGCAAAAAAGATATTTAAATTTTTTCTTTTTAGGGTATATTAAGATCCGTGAATATGGTCAAAAAAGGTTATTTTTCGTTATAGACGGATTTTAGGAGCCAAAGACGTAAGAAACTATGAAAAACAAAAAATATATATGAGATTAGGCCATCATGTGGATGCATTCTTTTATGTTTTCATAAAATTCACGCTTCTGTTGATATTTGTTGACCTAAATCAGACAAAAATTTGGGTGTGGGGGGGGGGGGGGGTGATAAAGTTACCCCCGAGATTTTGCCGAGGGGGATAGCTCTTCCATGAAATTTGGGGAGTATGAGACGCTGATGTAAGCCTTTATCAATTATATTTGATGATATTAATTTGATAATGTTGAGGTTGTCATTCAAATTAATATTAGTCAAAAAAAAACCCTTGAGAATTAACCATCTATGCATAATATGTATAATGTGAATAACCTATTGCTATCTAAGGCTGCGGTAGTGAAAAAAAAATTTGACAAAAAAAAATCTCTCACATTTGAATAACGTTGAGGCGGCTAGTGTGAAAAAATTTAAAAAATTAAAAATTTTTAGAATTTAAAAAAAATTTTTTTTAAAAAAATATTTTGTTAATATCCAAAAACGACTAAAAACCTTAAATATTCATTTTTGATATTAGCCCCTGAATTGGGTTAGAGATAGATTTTTATTTTATAAAAACAAAATTATATATTGATCAACAAATTCATCGTATATATAGACAAAATTCATATATTTTCGTAGAATAAATCGTATGATAAAATTAGAGCTTAACATTGATTAAATTTTAGGAAAAAGTAATAAAAACTTATATTATCAACATAATATTTCAGAGAAATTGTCCTGTTCTTAGTAGCATAATTTGTATAGGGACTAAAATTAACTGTTGTTAATAATATTTCGAAGAATTTAACAAACGTCAATTACAACGTTTGTATAGAGTCTAAAATTAACTGCCCTTGATAATATTTTTGTTTAATAAACGACTAATTCGTAGAATTATTTTGTGTTTTAAACTGCGTTACTTTTATAGCTTGTACAGCCGCTAAAATTTTTTTTATTTTAAAAATATTTTTTTTACAATTTCAAAAACATTAGCCGCAGCCTAAGTTATATTAGAAAAAATATTAATTTGGTTAATATTATGTAATCAGAGGTTACAAAATTCGAGGAGCTCAAACCCACAAGAAAAAATACAAAAAGATACGGAGTACTCAGTTTAACAAAAAAAAACAAAATAAAAAGAGTCAGCTTTCTCACTGAACAATGTTAGCAAATGGCAAGCTAGTGAGCTATGAGTTTGAATGTAAACTCTAAGGTATGAAAGAGGGTGGGAGGAGTGCTTGATATTTATTTATTCAAATGCACTCTCAGAGGCTAATTTTCATTGGGTTGGTCTTTTTTTGTTCCTGAGCTCAAGGCTCATTGGCCATTTGTTCGATGCTAATGTGTTTAAATGGGAAAAAATTGATATTACATTTTATTATGCATTTGATTTTTGAATAGTAAATATTTTGATTTTGTAATTCGTTAAAATTAAATTTTTTAAAATAAAATTATTTGACACTAAATTTTTTTTAAATTTTTGCATAAGTTGACATTTTTTATAATTTTTTTGGTCAGTCGGCATATTGACGATTTTGAAGTATTAAATAAATTGCTTAGTGCAAAAGGAAGTCACCAAAACCTCGCAAAATCAATTTAAAATCAATTTTTAATCAGGCAAACGAATTTTTATTGATATTTTTGAATCAATTGGGGTCATTTGATTTTCAGGTGTAATCAATAAATTTTTATTGTACCAAAGAAATGTCACCAAAATGTCGCAAAATTAATTTTTTGTCCAGCAAACAAATTTTTATTGATATTTTTGGATCAGTTGAATTTAATATTTGACGATTTTACAGGCGTATATAATAAATTTTTACTGTTCGAAATAAATGTCACCAAAATGTCGCAAAATAAATTTTTTATCAAGCAAGCGAATTTTTATTGATATTTTAGGATAAATTGGGTTTATTTGATGATTTTACAGGCGTATATAATAAATTTTTACTGTTCGAAATAAATGTCACCAAAATGTCGCAAAATAAATTTTTTATCAAGCAAAAAAAATTTTGTTGATATTTTATAATCAATTGGGTTTATTTGACGATTTTACAGGTGTATATAATAAATTTTTACTGTTCGAAATAAATGTGACCACAATATCGCCAAGTCATTTTTTTATCAAGCAAACAAATTTTTATTGATATTTTTGGATCAGTTGGGGTCATTAAATTGTATTCAACAGGTTTCTTAAGGCGATAGAATGAAAGGAAATACTAGCATGCTCTTTAAACAGATTTAAGAATTAACTTAAACTCTATTTGTTAAATGCTACTTATTTTTTGATTCCGCAATCAAATTAATGACGATAATTAGCTTAGAAAGGCAGCACGGGCTTATGCTGGCCTATTTAAATAGGGTTCTGCCCGAATATCCAATCCGGCCAATAATTTTTTTTTCCTAGCCCGATATTATAAGGGCCGATATATAAGCTCCAAATTTTTTGCTATAATATTAATCAAGTACAATGTGACACATACTCTGGGGCTCGAACACCCCAGTTCCCGCCCTTGGGATTTCTGAGTCTTATTTGGTCATTGAACAGGTTGACCTTGACAAATATTTAGATTTGAGCCACTCGCACTATTTTTGTTACACGAGTTACACCTTCTTTTGCATTATTTGAAATCAGTTTTTTAAGCAAACCCACTTAGCAATTTTTAAGTCAATGAATTTACCGATTTTTACAGGTATATTCAATAATTACTCTTAGTGCAAAATAAATGTTATGAAAATTTTAAAACAACGGGATAAAAATTTTTTGCAATGTCTCTTTTTTTTTACGCGTCCAAGTTCAAAAAAATCCACAAAATTTTTGTAACTCATATTTTCTAAAAAATTTATTAAAAATTTAGATTACAGGCTGGGAATAACAGGTCTTTGATTTGAATGAAATAGAGCATAAAGTACCTTATGGGAGTTTTTTCTGAAGATGGGGGCAAAAGAAGAAAAAACGCAAGGCAAAAGGGGGCAAAAGAAGAAAAAACATAAGGCAAAATTGCACATAAATTTTTTTTAGCCAACTTCCCTTTCATATTCAGACCTCCCACATTTTATTTTTGATGTTTTTTTTGTTTCTGTAAACATTTTCCTTTAGTTTTTTTAATTTAAAATTATCAGGCTACAACCTTAAAAATATCATTTTTTATTTTACAAATTTTTTTTTCCTAAATAAAATTAAATTTCCTAAATTATCAAAAGTCTTATATAAAATCTACCCAAACAAGCCCGATCTTGAAAATTTTTTATTTACTAATTGTCCCGAATCAACCCGACAAATCAGACTTTTAACTCATTTAGAGATTAGAATTGAACGTTTTTTTGTAGAAACCCATTATTTAGCTGGTCTATTTTTAGATCCAAGGATAAACTTTCCTGGATTATCAGTCCTTAGTGATAGTGATAGATGTGCCATTGTAACTAATTATTACAATATATGATGTTTATTCGTCTACATAAATAACACTGGACAACAAATTTTGGACAACCCTAAGCAACATTTATGGTAACTATGGTTTTTGGTCAAGTTTTTAGCGCTGATCACGAATATAAAATCAGAATTTTAGCCAAGGCCTCAGATTTTAAGTTATTCGGTGTCAAAGTTGAGATTTTTCAATTTTTGGGGTATTTTGGGCTTCTATATCACAAAACCTATGGGTAGTAACAAAAGTTTAAAAATATATTTAGATAACGAAAACATTCATTATTAACGTAAGGGGTTTAAATTTTTTTTTAATATTTAATTTTTTTTTTATTTTTTCATTTTTGTAAAATTAGTGGTTTTTGTCATAAACTCCGTTTTTTGATCCTAAATAACTTGAAAGTAAATTGCTAAAAATTTATGTAATATCCTTTTTTAGATATGTTTTTTATAAGGAATCTGAATATGCCAATAGATTTTTTGTAGAATTAATAGTAAAAAATTTTTTTTAAATTTTTTTCTGAACTTTGGACGCGGTTTAAAAAAAATTGGAGGCCTTAGAAAAAAAACTAAACCCGAGATCGTTATCGCAATAATTTTCTCTACAAAACCCTAAAAAAATCGTTCAAGTTGTTTTTTTTTGTTGTCCAGTGTGATATATTCTAATTAATAGAAACATATAATTCAACGACAAGTTTGATAAATAGAATGATAATCATAAAGAACTAGAAAAGACAAATTTTACCGAAGAAGATAATTTAATTTTTAAAAAATTTAAAACATCAACTGAAGACAAAACTGAAATTTATTTAATGCGAGAACTAAGGGGGCTCACTTTTACTATGCCTGAAAAGCCAAATGATTTTAGAAATCTTGCTTTTTGGTATAATTATCAAGAGTTAGCACTAAAAGACTTGGGACGCGATAGTTTTTGGTAAAACATTTAAAAATATGTTAGTAAACATTACACAGGAAATCTAAAAACTTTAGAGACCAGACTTGCCATCTAAAGGGTTTTAAAATCCGTTTAACATTTTTTTTTACAAACTTTGTATTACAAAAAAATTATTGATATATATAAAATAGTTTTCTAATATTTATATTTGGCATGGGTATATATTTAAGAAAATGACCTAAGGCGAGAATTTTGAAAGGTAAAGCATCAAAATTTTTCATTTTTCTCACGTTAAATTTTGTCGTGTTATAAATGTGCAACAATTTAAAATTTAAATAAGTCGATATTATTTAGCTCTCCCAATTTCACAGGTGAGCGTTGAAAGAAGTTTTAGCTCATTACGGTTGTTAATGACAGACAGGAGAACTAAATTGTCGCCTGAAAAAATTGATGATTTGTTATTGATTCATTTAAATAAATTAAATATTGATATACACCAATTTTTTGGGGGATTCGTTGCCAAATGGCTCAAATAATCTCGATGCTATTGATCCACACCAAAGAAATAAAATACGCATTTTTTATTTATAATAATAATGTTTGTAATAATGTTTTATTAATCATGAATTGTAGATAAATATTATTATACCAAACTATAAAATTACCTTGAACAACAAAATTTGGACCACCTTAAGCATCGGCAACTATCGTGTTTGGTGCTGATTGCCTCAAATTTTTAGTTTTTCAGTGTTTTTTTGGTAATAGTATATTTAATGTTTTTTAAAAAAGTGTTAATTTAAATTTTTTTAAATAGTTAACACATGCAAGTATCTCTTATCGTCCAAAAAAACTTAGGCTCTAGCGAAACTTTACTTGATAAAAAATTAATTTTGCGACATTTTGGTGACATTTCTTTGGAACAGTGAAAATTTATTATATACACCTGTAAAATCGTCATATAAATTCAGATCTAAAAAAACCAATAAAAATTCGTTTGCTTGATAAAAAATTGATTTTGCGACATTTTGGTGACATTTATTTCGAACAGTGTGAAAACTTATTATATACACCTGTAAAATCGTCAAATAAATTTAATTGATCCAAAAATATCAATAAAAATTCGTTTGTTTGAAGAAAATTAATTATGCGGCATATTGGTGACATTTCTTTCGCATTAAGAAAATTTCCTAAATACACCTGTTAAATTGTCAAATGACTGCAACTGACCCTAATAAATTAATAAAAATTCGTTTGCTTTATTAAAAATTAATTTTGCGACCTTTTGGTGACATTTCATTCGCATCAAAAGAATTTTTTCAATACACCAGTAATTTAGTCAAATGACCCCAAATATTTCAATAACATCAAAAAAAATTAGTTTGCTTGTTTAATAATTGATTTGGACACATTATGGTGCCATTTTATTCGCATTAAGAAAATTCATTAATAATACCAGTAACGTCAAAAAGTCTGACTGACCCATTAATTACCTATAAACCTAATAAACTATCAATATCTAAAAACATCAAGGCGGTGTATTAATATTGAGCACTCAGACAAAAATTTACCTGTAAAATTATGTAATATTAGGGGCAATAAAATATGTGCAATGATCAACATTCAAAAAGACAACTTTTTCATTTAAAATTTTTCCAAAAAAATTAATTTTTTAAAAAATTCTTTCATTTATGTTAAGTTTTGAGCTCGGCCTGAGCTCAAATTTTTTGCAATAGAGTACTCATTTAGATTAAAAACCGTGAGAAAAATTTATTCTAGAGCTCACAAAGTTCCGCAATTATGAAAACTCGCATATTTTTCTGAGAGAACTCCACAAAAAACACGCATATATTTATATTTCGCGAGCCGTACTGAGGGTAAAGGGAGCTCACTCCACTCTTTTTTACTGGTAGTGCAAAATGTGAGAAAAGAGTGAGCTCACTGCTCTAAGCTCAAAAAAATAAACCTCTAAATGTAATCTGATTTGTCTAACCATATTTACATAATAAATAGGTGGCCATAGATGGCATATATTATATGGTATAATTAACCATAAAAAACAGAAATAATAATGTTATTCGTTCAAATTTTCTTATTAAAATATTTTTTGCTATGTCATTTTCTCTAGATAATAAATTTTTAGCAATATTACTAATTTTTAAAAGAAGTTCTAATTTTTTTATATCTAAAAAAAGGATTTTAAATTTATAAAGGGAATCTAAAGATTCTAAATAAATATTATCGGTTAAAAATCTATTATTAAACCATTAGTGCCGAAGGCACAAGAATTTTTGAAAAAATTTATTTTGCGATAATTTATTGATAAACATCATATATAAACAATTGATTATAAAAAAATTGTAAAAAAATATCACTGATAAATATTGTGCTGTTCCAGAAATGGAACATCCGGAACATTTATTGTATGTTTTTTTGATAGTCATAAAAACAAATCCTGTGGACCAAGACATTACATTCTTGGCACTTTAAAAGTGTATTATTCTTAAAAAGCTTACACACCGACCTTGTTTGGCCGCTTTGGTCATTATATGTGATGTCGAGCAACGATTTATGAGGCCTACCAGAATTTGTACGTACCGGGCTATTTTGAATTTGTTTTGACATTTCTCGCACTAAATCGCGTCTAAATTGCAAATGATCTTTGATACCTCCGCACTAAACGTTAATACGCCACAGCTAAGTCTCCGATATTTGAAAAGTTCGAAAAAAATAGACTACCACCATTTTTTTTGAACGTAAACGCGGACGATAGTCGCTTTGAAATCGATCTAGTAGACCAACTCCTCCCATATGGCTATTGTAAATACTTGGTTTAGGTTGATTAATTTTTATATATATATTCCAACATTTTACACTACAAACGGGGTTGACGTTTTCCCAATTGCTAGCAATCAATTGTGACTGCTTGACCATCAATCCATTGGCAAACAAATTTTCAATCACTAAAATATACAAAGCTGCCTCGGGGTAACTTTTGTAGCTTTTTCTTAAACGGGCATTTTTCGGTTTGGTTGGCTCGGATAACTCCTGTACATCTAAGTTCCTGGTCGCCGAGTTTTTATTATTATGGTTGAAGCGAAAAAGTTATCGAATATAGAGGGTGGCATTTTGGAAATTCTAAACATTTAGTCAGTATTCCCAATAATCCGGTGTAAGGCGTTGATTTTCCAGTGTAAATTTTAAAAGAAAAGGGATACCCACAAGAGGAAGAAAGTATCCAAACTTTTATTCCAAAATTTAACCGGTTTATTTTTCATAAACATTTTGATTGTACCTTTTCCAAAATAAGAGATTATTTGCTCATCCAACGACAATTTTTTTTTGAATACTCCAAATTGTGAAAGATTCTCTTGGAATATATCTAAAAAAGGTCTTACTTTTGCCAATTTATCAGACTTATTGATCGAAATGTTATCAGCAAGGTTATCTTTTCATTTCTATAAATTTTTCTCTTGGCATCAAGGAGCTTACAAATTTTGAGTGAACGTCATCTTCGTTAACAAGCGTTCTCGGGGTAAAGAATTGTATCCACAGAATAATATGATCGCTAAAAATGTTTCCAAGTCGTATCTATCGATTTGTAAATGGTGATTTTGTTGAAAAGAATATATTTTACTTTGTTCGATAACTAAATTATAGATACGGTCATCAAAAAATTTACGAAAATGATTTTAAGGGGTAAAATATTTAATAGTGATAATGAATCTAAAGAATTAAAGTCTACGATTAAAGATTTTTGTTTTTTCCAATAAACCTTTTGCTAACATTCGTCGAACTCTTCATGAGGATTTAAAATTTCGAGTGTTCCAGCAGCATCCGTTCTGTCTTTCACGACCAATTAATCATCGCTATTTTCCTTATCTCCCACATCCCCAAATTGTTTGGAGGAATCACAGTAATTTCATTGTTTCCCATGAGCATCAATGAATTTAAATGCCTTGATCAAATTATAAAAAAAAGGGCTTATTACAAATAAATGACAGCTAAATATGATTTTCCTCAAAAAAAAACAGTCGTAAAAAAGTTTAAACACTACTTTCTTAGAATAAATCTATTTTTAAATTAACTAAAATTAGATATGGTATGTGCAGGACGTTCCAAAAATAGAACAAAATACTTTAAATTTTATATTTTGGCGGAAATTAGGCTAAAATATATAAAATTCATATATATAATAAAAACAATTTCTTAAAAACTCCAATTGTTCAATCTTAAAATAATTAATATAAAGCCATATGGGCTATTAAAAGTTAGAAAAAAATCTCCTTTCTTTTGAAAATTTTTAAACTGTAAATTATCGCCTTATATAATATTTTATTAAATCTTTTATTATATAAAATTCTAATTAAGAATGAGATTTTTGCACTGATGTTAAATTTTTTTATAATCATATTCTATACCGAAGTTATGAGCTCTCGAAGTTGGTGTTCCAGGCACTAATGGTTTAAAAGAATTAAATAAATCAATAATATTAAAATAAATACTGTTTAATCTTTCATTTTAAATTGTCTTAAACTTATGAATAAAAAAAGGAAATTCTATAGGTTTAGTTTTTCTTTATCTATAAATAAATTATTGTCGTTTAAAAAAGTATTATATACATCAAAACAATTTTAAAATAAATCTGTAAATGTATTAGAATTTCTTAATTATTTAACTATTGACAAACAATGGGGTATTAAATCAAAAGTTTTAGAAACATATATCGTGGTGCATTGAAATGGATCATCAATTATTTTTAATGAGTAAAATAATTTTTCAAATGATAAATACAGTTAAATAAATTGGTTATTATAAATATGGTCAAAAAACCGCGACGCTTTCGCTCTGTGCCCAAAAAAACTTTTTTATTTATTTTTAAGAGTGTTAAACAATTTTTAAAAAAACAATGACGTGGTAGTGACCACACCACCGATAGGGCAACAGCCGGGGTATGGTCCCGCATTCACTTACTTCCTTGGTTGCATTTGTTGAAAAAGTATCAAAAAAATCTTTACCTTCACTTAAAATTTTAAGACAATCTATTACAACAAGATGTAATCGGTGGTAAAAACAGTGAATATACGGGACATGGTACTCAGCCATTTTGCTTAGAAATACTTGAACACCACCTTTTCCCCTGATATTACGTTCGCCCATCGTAGCATTCAGGTTTTTTGGTTCTAGATTATATTGTAACAAAATTTTGTTAAAAAATGAGGAAATATCTTTGGCAAGGAAAATATGAATTGCTTTCACAAATATACAGCTTTCTATAACACCATATTTTTCTTTATATCTAATAACAAAAGAAACAATATTGGTGTTAGTTAGATCTCTCTAGATGAGTATTGTTGATATGAATGAACACTGTTTGAAAAAGTTAATTTTTTTAAAATAATAATTTTTAGATATTTTTGGTAAAACAAATTTAATTTTATGGGGGTGGAAGGGCAAAAGTAAAATTTATACCAATTTTTTTGGGAGGGGGGGAGGGGCAAAAATAAAATTCCTTACGTATTTTTGGGGAGGGGGCACATTTAATTTTTTGTGGGAGGGACAACGTCCTCCCCCAAAGGGGTCTAGTGTGCCTGTAAAACACAATTTTTTATTGCTATTGAAGGAAATAATTTGTAATTAGTTTTACCATTAAAATGATAATTTTTATAATTGTAGGAATGCTAATCACACTTTAATAAAAGCAATAGAACCCTATAAATAGTAAATTATTTATTAAAAATCAAAATTAAATCTTTTTTTTAATAACTATATTGTAATAATTTTATTTCTATATGATATACAAAAAATGATAATGACATAATCTGCGGCTAATGCAATACTTAACATTTTTAACATCTATCAATTTGGTATAGGTGTATAGTATTTTGAGGTTATGTTAGGGTTAGGAGATGTCAAAACGTAATTTTTTTATTTAAAGTTAGATTTCATTTTGTTTAGGTTAAGATAGGTTATTCCTCTGGTCCAAATTTCAATGGCACAACCGTGAGTTGTATAAAAACATAAAAGAATATATCCCCATGATGGCCTTATCTCATTTGTATATTTCGTTTTCTTAGCTTCTTTCGGTCTTGGCTCCTTAAATCCGTCCATATCCAAAAAATGGCCTCTTTTCACCAAATTGAAAAATCAAGAATACCCTAAAAATAAAAATTTAAGTTTCTTCGGTTTTTAATAAAAGTTTTCAGATTTAACAGTTTAGCTGTTGTAAATATGCAAAAAAAAATTTATATTTTTGTTTCTAAATTTTTTTTGTTTTTTTTGGCATTTTTTTTTAAATTTTTAGTATTTATAGCTGATTGACTAAGTTTGATCAAAACGAGCCAAAAATAATTTTAATTTCATAACAATAATTTAAACATCTTCCATTAATCAAATTTTCTTTATTATATATATTTTAAATTTTTATGCTTAGGTTTAACAAAAGCTTAATCACAAAAACGGAAAAACTATGTTTGACCACGAAATACTAATTATTATTTGTAAATGACTAAAATTTTTTTATTCTTTGAAATTAATTAGCACAACAAATTTGACAAAGAACGATAGTTTTTCGTTATTCTGAATTTAAACATATGCGCTAGATTCCTATCCAATTAGGCGGGAAATAATCTTGATCCTTGTATTGAACAGCCGTCCATGAATCGGGCAATGTGTAATTCTTTTGATAGACCGTCGTGCCATTAGCTAACCATGCGGCCCACCACCCGTAGGTGCCGAGAGTTACTATGGAATGATTGCAGCGGCTCAAGAGAGCTAAATCCTCCCCAGCAGCTGGATTGTTTAACGGTTCTTGACCTAACGTTGATGGAGGTAGAGTTGCCGTTTTTGTGGCTATACTTACTTTCAAGACAATACGGAAAGATTTAAAATCTGCTGATCTGAATTTACGAGCAACCCGATCCATGTTATCGCTACATACAACGAAAATGCAATTAGTGTACGTCCTAATAATGTTAAATAAAATAAATTTTATTTTAAAAGTATGGATTTGATCTTCCTAGAGGAAATCCACAGATAGTTTTCAATCAAAAATTTATTCTTCAAATATTAAGTTGCTTCTATTTTGAATTAAATATCCAAACACTTCTTTTAAAAATTACCTTTGGAAAAATTGCATGGCCTTTAGCAGCCATACGCGGCTCGGCGGTATGAGAGAAAATTGTTTGTTGAGCAAATCACCGTATCGGATATGGACACCTATGTATGTAAAATTTGGTGTTAAAATTGATAAGGGTGACCAGAATTTTACGCTTAGGTTTGTATGTTCAATATTTTTAATGGGAGGACGTGGATTGTATATTAAGGCACGTGTGTCTCCCAGGGGACATGAATTCACCTCTCTAAAGTTACAGGCAATGTCGCGAATCATTGTTTCGGCAGCACGGACCAAAGTATCGTTGAAAGTGAAAAGGCACTTTATGAGACTCTGCACTCTTGTGAAATACTTGAAAGAGTGGAGATAGGCGTTAATCTGAATTTGAGTTATATTTGTAGCTGGCTCGTTATGCGCTTGTTGTACTGACGAGTTTGTCTCATTTTCTAAATTATTAATCCACGCATTGAAATGACCGATGCCAGATGTTTCGACTACTAACTTATAAGCAATTAGCGGCAAATTTTTTAAATCCTTATGGCTGACGGGAACGTGATCAGGGTTGACTTGCAAGAATTCTGCCAGGTTGGGAAATATGCTTAATATGAGAGCACGAGACCTTAAAAGATCACTAAACCGCGTATTAGGTATGAACAATTTAACATTGTCGGTCGGTATATTATTGTGTTGGGCTATACCAAGGAGCGAGGCGATTTGAAACATGTTATTACCTATCCGTCCGAAGATAAAACTTGTTAACAAGGTATTATTGCCATTACTTTGATTATGATGATTCATGACTGCCGTATAGTTTTTTAGATTCATCAAAAAACTCGTCGGAGAAAATTTGGCTCGACAGGAGAGTGCAGTTGATGGCGCGGAGTCGGCAGATGAATTGTGGGCCACCTTTGATTGATAATATTTGTGTATACTTTTCATCAATAACTTTGCGTACACCTTTGTCAGGTGAAGTGGCGCGTATTTGCTACCTGAAAAAGTTATATTCAAAGGCTTCAAGTTAGTGATGAAATAAGCGATCGTCCAAAGGGTTATGAAAGTGTAAATTGCTCGAAGTATGTAATTATTGTCAAGTATCGACCATTGAGGAATATACATGATCAATGACACATGTTTACATTGACCATTTCACATTAACTGAGAGGATTCAAACGTACAAACAGGTTATGCAATCACGCAGAGATGATGTTTGTGGAAGTGGATTGATTTAGTTAGCATTGTAAAGATGAATCAAAAGGTTGATCAAGACAGACAGCGTTTATACCTTACAAATGTAATTTAAATGGTTTATAAATCAGACCTTAATACGTGTTACCTGTAGCGCTAAATGACACGGAATTTTATGATCTCTTAATGGGTACATTCGCCAAAAGTATTGTAACTTTATAAAGAGACTGTTTTTGGCATCGGTGCAATTATTACCCTCACTGCCACATTAGGCCAAGATAGGCTACAAATAACTCTAATTTATAAAAACCTTATAGCTACTAGTAATTTAAATAACTTATAACTCAGTGCATATATCCAAAACAATACAGGATAGCAGCAATACACATTTTTGGCATAGTCGAAGAATAAATAGAGCACAAAAATTTGAAAGAATGAATGCGAGAAGCATTGTTTAATACTTTGTCACAAGGAGCATGTAGGTGTGCCAACACAGGTAAAATTCTAAAGGTCAGTGTAATGATGCGTGAGTGTAACACAATGTAGCAAATTTATATATAATGAAATAAAAATTGTTGTTATACTTTTAATTCTCTGTCAAAATCATTGATATTGATTTAGCTATTTATCATAATAAAATATAAAAATAAACAAATGTTATAATTAACGTATTCTGATTTGCTACAATTAATATTGAATAACGGTTCGCTAAATAACCAAATAAAGTGAATTTGGATAAGCTATGGGGCATCATTTTACTTGTGGCATTGAGGGACAAACGCACTTTACTCATTGACTTTTAAAGTTAAACACATAGCCCTACCGGAAATTTTAAGGCAATCTACTTATAAAAAATAGACCTTCAGAGCAAAACTAAGCAATTTTCATAAATATCAACTTTTTTAAATAATATTAATGGATATATGATTATCAATTTTTTATTTAGTAAATAAATAATAAAAAGCAACACTTGAATTACATGCAAGCTAAAAATGTTAATAATCTTTATAAACAATATTAATTTATATTGTTTAAAAGATTAGATAGTCGAAGTTGACCTATCGACAGTAAGTTATGCGTTTCCCCAAAGATATTTCAGCATCCTGTGGTTCCAGTTCAAACAACTTCTTGAATCCCTGACTTCGTTTACATTTTGCCGACCATATCACGTGGTTTGCCTTGTAAAACTTTATTGAATGATGGGCAATGGACTCCAGCGTTACGTTCAAACCATCAGTAGACTGCACGATTTTTATCTATGGTGGCCGCGTACAAATAAGTGTTATTTTTGTAAAATTTTAAAAATTCCAAAAAAGTTTCCACAATGTTATTATCCAAAGGAAAGTATTTTATGTGCTTTAACTTAATTTGGTGAATGTTTAAAACAAGTACGTTCATTAACAATATATTTTGAAATTAAAAATTCACTCTGCACTTAGAAAAAAATATTATCGAAATTTTATAAAATTTATTAAAGCATTAAGAATTCCATGTGTATTAATTTTCAGGTTGAGTTGAAAGGTTTGTCCTTACATATTAACAGAGTTAATTTAGGCGAAAATTTCTGTTTGATTAGGCTACAAATAATTCTGTAAATTTCAATATAGTTTGATCAATTAAAAAAATAAATTACATACATAATTTAAATTATATTGTGGCAGAATAAAAAAACAATATTCAGCAAGCTGGAGGTTCTTAAATGCCAAACTATCAAGCCCTTTCAAGTCCCGACTGAGAACACTACTATGAATTAATTTAATTATAAGTTTTAAATATGTATAAAAAACTTCTAGTATTTAATGTTAACCCAATATATTTTATATGTTTTGGGATAAAAATTTATAAGTGAGCAAACTGTAATAAAGCATGTTATCGGTTTTAAAAAAATATATTATTTAAAACCTGAATTTAACAGTCGAACTGTGGTATATGCAAAAAAATCAATTTATTTTTTTTTAATCTTTTTTAACTTTTTTGTCTATAAATTGTTAATTCTAAGTGCTGACTAATTAATTTGATTGTAAAAAACGGTAAACGGATTTGACAATCTATGAGACAGGTTTAATCTTTTTAGTTAACTAATAACTCTCAAAAATTTGTTGACCTGTGTAATTTAGCCATCTTTCGGGTTGATATAATAAGTGTAAATAAATTAAAGTAATTCCATTTATACTCGTTTGTTAAAATGCACAGGAATATTGGAAATTTCGTGGGTTTTCCAATCGTATATGCTGACTATACATTCATCGTTCATGGAATAATGGTTCATTTTCATTAATACCTTAAAATTAGGAAGCTTCTTAAATGTTCAAATAAATTTAAACTATAAAAATGTTAAGAACCATTTGACTGATATATTTGTGGACCGTAAAATTAATATAAAATAATAATGGGTGTGGATTACAACCAAAAAAAGTTAATTTAAACTGCATCAAAAAATGTATTAAAAAAAATTAAGTGGGCATTTAACCTGCAAATGCTAGGGGAAATTTGTAACGCGATTACTACAGTAGGGTCCATACGGCCCTTAATTTGCCTCTATAAACTCAAGAGTTTAAAACTCTGTGTTTTATATTAATATAATTTAAAAAGAAATGCTTTTTAATTATAAACTTATATGTTAACATTGATGTATATTGTAATTTTATTTAATACAAAGTGAAATATAGGAATTTCGATTATTACATTAAATAAATTTTGTCAATAAACTTTGAATATCATTATTATTGATTGAATTATGTTTTTAAGCCTAGTAGAACATTTTTAAAGAGATAAATTAAAAAAATTTTTGAAATAGAAAGTATTTTTGGCTATTACTCACCTTATACTAGATAATTTAAAGGGGAAAAAATAATTCATATCATAATTATACAATACAATAGTTTTATATATTATGCAAATATTTTTAGTATAACTACAAAATAATGTTAAAATTATTTAAATTTAAATTTACAATGAGGTAATTTTAAGGTTTTAACATTAAAATTGACAGTGTGTGGTTAATTCCAATTCAATTTTAAAATAAGTTTTGTTACTAGATTTAGACCAGATTTTATTTACTTTTTTTTGTTTATTATATTTTAAGAATAAAGTCACAAAATTTTGACTCATAATATATAATATTTTTATAGATATTCAAATTTAAGATGTGCTTGGGGGCCCGTATAAACTTCATTATCGCGGGTTATATTTAAAAAATACCTATTTACTAAGATAAATGGATAAAAAATTATTTTGATTATTTTAGAAAAGGTGCCGTAATAATAAAATGGTGTTTTTCGTTTTCCTATAGATTGCTACTTTACTCTCTAATTGAAAAATGCCTAATATTTAAAGTTTAGGTTATTTCATATATAATAATTGCAAGTTTAATAAATTATTTGAATATAAAGCCGCCGACCCAAAATTTAAACCTAATACCGGCTTACCCTAACCGGTGCTTTAACCGACTATTTTCAAGCCCTTTGTTTTCACTTTCAGCCCGACCCAATTAGACCCATAAAATACAGCCCGAAAAGGTTATATTGCAAATTTAACGTTCTTGCTAGATAACTTATTAAATTGTAATCTTTATAAAATTTATTTTTAAAATTTAAGGCCATTCTATTTACCTGTTTGTAAGGCTCAAGCATGACTTTCATATCTGGAAACATTTGTAAGTTGATGCGCAACAAATATCCATATTTTTTGAACATTGAAATGCTTTCGAGCTCGGAGTCACGGTGATACCGCCGTGTAAAGGTTCCGGGTAACTTGACATCAACCGTTTTTAGTCCATAGGCATGCCCGATGTTTAAAACAGTGTTCCTATGAGCACGTTCAAAATCATTTTTTAAAATAGATTGGGCCAATAGGAAAAATAGGTTTATTTCTGCCAAATTAGGGAAATAAAAACACTAGGGGGAACAATTTCGCAAAAAATTAGATCAAAAAACCCTTTTCAAAGTTAAAGCCAGAGACCCTACATTTTTTTATTAAACAGAGCTGGAAAAGTTCAATTTTTAATTAAATTCAATTTTTTTTTATCAAATTTTATCAAAAATTAGAAAAATAAACTATTAAATGGCACGAAATTTTGGCAGAAAATTGTACAATTAACAAGTATTTTCTTAATTTTAGCTAAGTCCTTTTGCTTAATTCTCAAAAAATGGCCTATTTGATAATGACCATACAGGAAATCAATACATATGATTTTTGCAAAAGATCAAAAGTCTATGAACGTGCCTCATCATAACAGATATTATTAAAAATTAGCATTATGATATATTGCTCAAAGTAAATATGTAGGTGTACAGTCTTAATGATAAATAGCTTCAACAGAAAGAGATTTTTCTATGCGGGTGATAGATTAACTGTGGCTAGCATTGTATTCTTTCTACTTAATAAAAATTTAAAATGAATATTTCAGCTCAATAAAATTTTAAATAGCTGATGGTCATTTTAACAAGACCCTTAGAAAAATTTTAACCCTTCAAAAATTTACATTAGACCAAAATTGTTTTAAATATATTTTTTTTTAAATTAGAATAAAGACTAAACGCACCCTTTTTTTGAATTTAAGGTATTTTAAATTTTAGAAATATGGGGTGCATTATTTAAAATGTCAAAAATTAAATACCTATACCAGGCTGTATGCTTTTCATCGTAATCAACCAGGTGATAATACCCAGGCCGGGTAACCGTCTCACAAACGGTACGAGTAAATTTGTAAATTGCTTAATAGTAGAAAAGGAAAGTCTTATGAAATATATATATTTAAAGACATAGAGATAAATAAGATCACTTGTACGATAAAAATTTAAAAAAAAATTCAAAAGAAAAAACATTTTGACACAGTCATTTTTTGCTAAAATCTACATGTTTTAGAGTTTCAGAATTAAAATCACCCCGTAAAAAGGAAAAATCTTGTTTTGCATCAAATTAAAAAACATTCGTTGGTGCTATATTTACAAAATATTTATATTCAATTAGACTGTTGAAACGTCTTGTGAGAAAGAGGAAATAATATTTATCGATATGAAATCTTGGAAACAAATGTCCTTAACCCCCCCCCCCCCGATAATCCAAAAATTATTTCACCCTTGTGTTAGCACAACGCAGCGGCAAGCAAAAAAATATATAAATAGTATGGTAATCGTAGCCTTAGTTTAGTTTGCCCGTAACCGGCGAAGGCTAGGTAAGAAATTTCTATCACGAAAGTTACAGTGAAGTCTGAACACTTTATTTTAAGGCAAATTTCAAGAGTTTCGAAGGTTTGGATTTTTTTTAATTTTTAAAAAAAATTATCGACTAATATAAATAACAATTTATCAAAACTGAAAAAAAAATTAACGCAAAAAAAAAATTAATGAATCAAAAGAATATTTTTTCGAATATTACGTTAATTAAATTTTTTAAAAACAATTATATATTATTAAATATATTGTGCCGTCAGGTAGATCTTGTATATCTAGGAGGATTTTCAAAATCTAAGATAGCTCTAAACAAGACCCTAGCATTCGCGGGTTCTACCGACGATTTCTATGGGTCTGAACATATTTATTTATAACATAATATCTAATGTTTTATTAAAAATGTTTGATAAAATATGTAATATTACGCTTCCCAAATTTTGTGCGCTCATCAATATATTCGTATTTTCCAATCATTTGCAGTCCTAATAAAAATTAGTTTTTACCGTAGCGTAGCTAATACTTCCATAGCAAAGTAAAAAAAAAATGCCAAGTAATTAAAAAATAGCAAAATTACATTCCTGTAAAATTTGTTTTTTTTTCGCAACTCAAAAGTCCGTTTGGTAACAACCAGGCACGATTCTAGACCCCTTTTGGGGGGGCAGTGCCCCCCCAAAAGTTTTTGATTGCCCCCCCAAAAATAATTGAATTTGCCCCCCCCCCCCCAAAATACATAGTAATTTTATGTTTGCCCCCCCAAAAAAAATTGAATTTGCCCCCCCAAAAATACATAGTAATTTTATTCTTCCTCATAATATATTTAAATTTGCTCCGTCAAAAATATCTAAAAATTATTATCTTAAAAATATTTACTTTTTTTAAAAGTGTTTTTATACATTAATACTTCTCATCCGCAAGAAAGATCCAACTAACACAGAAATATATAGAAAAATTGGATTTTACAGAAGCTTTATATTTGTGAAAGCAATTCATAAATCTGATGCCTAAGAAATTTTCTCACTTGTCATCAATCTTTTGTTAGAATATAATCTAGAACCAAAGAACCTGATCGCACAATGCTACGATGGGGCGAACCTAATGCCCGGGGAAAAGGTGGTGTTCAAGTATTTCTAAGCAAAATAGCTGCCATGTCTCGGATATTCACTGCTTTAACCACCGATTGCATCTTGTTGTAAAAGATTGTCTTGATATTTTAAGTGAAGGGAAAGATTTTTTTGATAATTTTTCTTCCCTTCATAAATTTTTTCAACATGATGCAATCAAGGTAGTTAGTGAATCGGGACCATAGCCCAGCTGTTGCCCCATTGGTGGTGTGGTCACTACCTGCCCATTGTTTTTTTTAAAAATTACACAAAAATATCTAATACTCTTTTAAAAATTAAAAATAAAAAACTTTTATATCTTCAGGTCACAGGGCCGAATCGGGGTTTTTTGACCATATTTATAATCATCTATTTATTTTTTTGTATTTAATATATTTTATTTATTAAAAATAAATATAGATCAATTTCACTGCAGAACGATTTATATTTTTAAAACTTCTGATTTAATACACCATTGTTTGTTAGAAATTAAACAATTAAGAAATAAAAATACATATATTAATACTTTTTTAAATGACAATAATTTATCTATGGATAAGAGAAAAACTAAACCTAAAGATTTTTCTGATTTTTATTTATATTCTACTCAGTTTGAAAATATTTTAAATATTAATGATGAAGTAAAAAGTATTTATTTTAGTATTATTGAATTATTTATTGATTCCTTTGATAATAGATTTTTTACCGATAATATTTATTTAGAATCTTTAGATTCCCTTTATAAATTTATCTTTTTTTTTTTAGATATAAACAAATTAGAGCCTCTTTTAAAAATAAGTAATATTGATAAAAATTTATTATCTAAAAAAATTGACGTAGCCAAAAATTTTTTTATAAGAAAACTTAATAATTACAAAGAATGTGTTACTAATGATTTTGTTAAATTTTTATATGATTTCAAAGATGCGTTTTCTAATCTATATAACATATTTTCTATAAGTTTGTTATTTGGCTCTTCAACGTCGAGTTGTGAGGCCACATTTTCTTCTTTAAGAAGGATAATAACTTCTAGTAGGCTGGCAAGTATTAACCTGCGTAAAGGTGGTTTGGTTTTTTTAGGACAGGAAAAATCATTAACTGGGGCGTTGAATTTTGATGAATTTTATAATTTAATCAAAACAACCTCTAGCATAAAATTGTTAGATTAATAAAAAACACTGCTCACAATCAGTTAATTATTTACTATTTTAATACATGGTTGCAATTTTTTTTATGCGCATTTAACTTTTATGTTCATTTTTTTTTAAATTTTTACCCTAATATTAATTACTAGTTATATATAAACAGTGTTTTTTCATATATATTCTTCCAAATTAGCATACTTATACAATTTGTTTTCATGATAATCAATCTTATTTTACTATTCATTTTCTAAAATCCAAAGTTTTATATAATTCATTTTTATCATTCATATATATCACATTTTTAATTTTCAATTGATACCAAATGATAAAATACTTAAAATTAATTTCCAAATCTCATATCTTTTTAAGCAATTGATATAGTGAAAACAATTAATTTTAATTCACATATCCAAATAATAAACGCAATCATTTTTTTTATTTTATGAATATAATAATATACTATTAATTTGTTAAAAAATTTTGAACATGGATTCTATTGTTGTACATGTATATTTTTCGCCGTGACCGAAGGTCACGGCTAATTTTGCCGCCGAAGGCGGCAAAAAATTTTTCCTGCCCCCCCACGAGTTTTTTTTGCCCCCCCAAAATGGAAAAGCTAGAATCGGGCCTGGTAACAACCAAAACGAGATTAAACTGGGTTAAAATTTTAGATATGGCCAAGCACTAGATGAATGAAATTGATTATAAATGTTAATATACTGTTTATTTCCAATATTGCCTTCTATTTAGAAATGAAATAAAAAACGAAGAAGCAACGATATTAGAATTTAAATTAAAAATGATAGCAGATATGGGGCCATGTCTTATCTATAGTCTGTTTGTTTTACCTGAAAATTTAAAATTATGGGATTTCCTATCTGTCAGCACGTATTTTTAAAGCCTACTATCATTGACATATAGGAAATAAAACGAAATCCATATTATAGCAGCATGATTCAGGTAAAATATTTTGATTTCCAGAAAAATAAACATTCACATCGCCCACAGATAAGGTATTCTTTTAAGGGAAAATAAACCATCTGTTTCCGGGGAACAATCTTGCACGATGACTTTGAGTGAATCTGTCATGTATGGCAGGAAATTGGGATCGCCTCCAGGAATCCGAAGATCAACGTGGGTCAAATAGTTGACAACGAGTGACTTTAGCTTTCGCTCGACCACCTGATCCTTGTACATTTCGTAGATTCGTAAGTGACCTTTAGCTGGTTGATAAAATCGAATCTAAAATAAGTACGAAATTTCAAAGTCAAAATACGTATGGCAATTTTTTGATATATGTCTAATGAATTATATAGGTTTTTAGAAAGGCTACTTGATAAGATTATTTGTCGGACACATTTTAAATTTAAAACAAATATGCTTTTTTCTAGGTTAGCTCTTATGTTGCTAAGAAATTAAATTAAAAACCTTTAGTGAACGTTGACGATTCATTGATATTTGTAGACTATTTAACTAAGTTTTGTTATTAAGACCACGTGCAAAGTGAGTTTTTATTTTCGTTAAATTTTAAAAATTCTGAATAATTTTTTTTATTTTAAAATTTTTATGAAGATTTTTACAAAAAAAAGTATTTTATTTGCATAAACCAAATTTGGCAATTTTTTTTACATTTGCGTTCATTTGCAATTAAATTATGAAAAATGTGCAAATTTTACTGAAATAAAAAGCCTAATTAGCTTGCTATATTTAAATATAAAATACATTACAAAAGTCTACACTGTTTCAAGCCTTTTTCAGTTTTTTATTATGATTTATCTCAGCCTGTCATAAAAAATAAATTGGTAAAATTGCCAAAATTCACATTTTTACGACCATTAATTTTGTATATAAAATTTTTTTTATAAACGTAGGGAACTAATAGTTTTTAAATAATTATATAAAATAATATATTTGCTAAATTAAAAATTTTTTTTAACGAAGGGTTTAATTAAACTAATAGTTTTTTAAATAATTAGATAAAATAGGATATTTGCTAAATTAAAAAATTTTTTGTTGCAAAAGTCAACAAATTTAACCTTTTGCTATTAACAAAAATAATTAATTTTTTATTTATAAAATAGTTTATATAGACAACGACATTCAAATTTTTTATATTTCAAGTACTAAATTTATGAATTAATGATTTAAGTCTCCTTTTTTGATTAATTTTTAAATTAAAAATATAAATAAAAATAATAAATTGTATTTCTGTATTAAGATGCCTCAAACAAAAATTAAAATTAGGCATTTATCACTAAGGTTTACCTTTTGAAGCTTATAAACGTCGTATACAGGATCGTAGGTAGAGAAATCGTAGCAATGGTAGAGGTCGTTGTTGATTTCGTCATTGCCATAGGTAACGCCCCAATCCTCACGGTCGTGGCCACAAACCCTTATGATGGGTGTTATGATGGGATTGATGTCCATGTAAAACTGGCATAAGACAAGGAAATGTATGAGATATATATAGTAATAGGCAGGGATTGAAATTAATCAAATTTAAATCCATTTTCATAGATTGCTAGGGAAAAAAATAATTTAATTTATCATAAATTTTAACATTTTAATTTCCTTTATATATAAAACTTTTGTATTATTACCCTACCGATAAAATTTATGATGCCTTCCCGCTTCAATATGTATATAAAACTATTTTATTTTTAACAGTTTGCATTTATTAATTTAAATTTTTCAAAATTCTTAGTTTTAATCTTTTTATCTAATTTTTCCTTTTGAGAGTTTATTAAAAAATAATGTTCATCTTTAAATACCGAAAAATTGGATTTGAATAGGATTTTTTCTGCAACCAATTTATTTATCTTTTTTTTATTATAGAAACGTTCTCAAGTCCTAATTGATATTCCCAAAATTTCCTACAACTTTAATAATTTTTTATATTTTCCTTATTCATTAAAATCATAAGTAGTCAACAATTTTTTGAGAGTTATGAGTTAACTACAGAGATTAAACCTGCCATCTTAGGGAATATCAAATCCATTTACCGTTTTTCCTCTAAATAAACTTAGTTAGTCATTTATAAACATTGAAAATTTCAGAAAAATAGGTCAAAAACCTAAAGAGATTCAAAAACAAAAATGAATTAAGGTTTTATTTGCACATTCACAATAGTTAAACTGTTAAACTCAAACTTTAAATAATATTTATATTAAAAACCCCAATATATCGTGTCGTATTTAAGTTTGGATGCGAAACATTTTGCCGATGTAAGAGCTTTTATTTATTAATAAAATTTATTTTTTCAATTTTTGATTAAAAACAAGATTTTTATATGCAAAAAATATTTTTAAAATTTGTCTGTTAAGGGTATATTTAAGCTCCGTCAATTCGGTCAAAAAAGGCTATTTTTCGTAGACGGATTTAAGGGGCCAAAGAGACAGAAGAAACTGAGAAAAACAAAAAATTATATGTGACATTAGGCCATCATGGAGATACATTTTTTATGTTTTCGTAAAAATTCACGTTTCCGACAGTTTGTTGACCTGTGAATAGAAATCCAAAAAAAGGTGATGATTAAAATTAAAAATCTAAAAATTGATTTATTCAAAATCCAAACAAGACCAATTTATAAAAAAACCAGTAAAAGTAATACATTAACCTTTTCTCGGGCCATAATAATATATCTTTAAATGATCAAAGTTTAAATTTAATATAAAAGGGCAATATTATAAGCAGTGAACATTATGGATTTAGTTTACTCCGACTTGGAAGGCAAGCATGGCCACTTGGAAATCGTAAAGATTTTCGGCGGATAGCCCGTATCTGTAAATATCGCTTTCCCTATCTTCTCGGATCCTTTTTTGTGGAAGGATCAGCGTATGGTAGCGACCATAAAATTTTTGCGTCGTTAAACGCTGGTAAAAATCATAGCCTATGCGTCTGTCAAAATATTTGATTAGAAAAAAAAATATGATTTATATTTGCAATATTCATAAACTAAAATCATATTTATGGTCATGTCTTATTTCTTTTTTTTTTTAAAAAAATTGTATGAATCATATGATTATATAAAAACATTTTGTACTATCGCCTTGACGCCATTAATAAAGGGCCTTAAAAATGCGTTTTGTAACAGACTAACTCGACTCACCTTATGTAGTCCATTAAATCAAAAAAGCTTTTAATGCTCTTATAATTTTAAGTGAAGTAAAAAGTTTTGAAGATATTTTTTGATACAAAAATACGTTCGCATCCACGAGGCTCTCTCATGCTTAACTTATTCAATTTTATTCATTTATCTAAATATTTCAAAGTTTTTTGAATACTTACTAACCATTTGAAAAATAAGATTGCTAAAGTATAGGTAATATATATGTACATTACTAAACCTCACAGAGGATTAAACTTAAGGAAATCCACTTTAACTGAAAAGAACCTTCAAAAAAAACCTCTAAACTACCAAGAAATCATCTAATAAATCAATTGTTAATAGTTATACCCATACCACATGAGATGAATTTTCTCAAATTTAGTTGAGCAAAAAAGAGGCAACTTTCATGAATAAATAACAATGAGTGGCCTAGCCATTCTATACCATTCATTAGACCTGTTGAGCTGTAACTCGACTTACTAGAGCTTTGTAAAATAATGCCATAGAAAAATTGTAGCCTGTAGCCTTAACAGGCTGATTGCGGGAGCCAATTAATGAAGCGTTCAATTTGACAAGATGGCAAATATTTCATTTTAACTAACTTCATTTTATAAATTCGTAAATTCTACTAACACATATTTAAATGTTATAAACCGCAACCAGAATTTAATGACTTCCGCTTTAAATTTTACTTTATAGCTCTAAACCGTCAAAAATGAACTTTATCTTTAAAAAGTTATTAACAATTTTAACACTAAAGTGTCATTTACTTAAAAAAGCCTCATTGATATATAACCAAGGATTGGAACTTATTGAAAAAAGCTGGTACTAAGTTCCGAGTTCTTAGGATAATTTTTGAAAGAGCTAGAACTTAGTTCTTGGAAGTACCGACGAGTTCCCAAATATCGGAACTCGAGTTCCATTTTTTTATTTTTATAATTAAACAATTACTAGACAGATAAAAAAGATATAACACATAGCATATATAATTTATTGACATTGCACATATAATTTATTAAACTATATAAAATGGAAACATTTATTTATCAAGCTTAAAATTCATTCCAACAAAAAGAATATCATTCAAAATATCAGTCGATTTCTTTGGGAATCTAAAATAAAGCTTAAATAGGAAAATAATCTTTCAACACTCACCTCGGTCAAGGGGACCGATACAACAATTAAAGCTAAGTTTCCTAGTAGCGGAAACTCAGCCTTGTTAGCTACCCACCAGCTTCTAATATTTTCATCCGCCTTAAACCTCGGTAAATTTTCGTATTTTAAAATTTCTATATCTAATTGCTCATATATTAGAGGGGCAGTTGAGTCATCGTGTTTATAAAATGTTTCTTCGTCTCTTAAGACATCCTCTAATAATGAAAATTGATCTGACATATTTCCAGAAGATTCTAAAATAATTTCTTCCTCGTGATTTACTGAATCATTTCTTTAAAGAGATAATGCTTTGAACTATTTTCAGAAACTTTTTGGCTTTTTCGCATTTATTATTATTTAATTTAAAGTAGAATCTTTTATCTAAAAACAGCCACAATTGACTATGTCATTATCTAAAAGCTGGGATTCTCTTTGTTCAATAAAATGCAAAAGGGATAAAGAAAAGTCGATTAAATGGGTCTTTAACACGGCTTTGCAGAAATAGTATTTTGTAAAAAAATTGCAGATGTCTAAAGTTTGTGCCTGAAGGTGTTTCGTTAAATTTGCGGCTGGGCCTAGTGTTTCGACTAATCTTTGAAACATATGCCAAATATCATTGGAAACTTCCAACTCCTTATAAAATATTTTTGTGATTATCAAGAAACGGTCGTAGTTTGAGCAATCTTTCAATGCAGGTGTAAGTCCAATTCCATCTCACCTGATGCATAAGTATTGATTGAGGAAGATTTTGAGATTTTAACATTGCTGATAAAATAGGCCTTTTAAGCTTAGTAGCCAATTGTCTTGCTACCTTAATTGCCAAAATTTCAGGTGTGCTGACTAGAAATGAATTAACTGCTAATTGAACCACGTGCGCAGCACAGTTGAGATCAATGATGATTGATGAGTTGAAATCATATATTTCACAAACCTCGTAAGAATCCTTTATAAAATTTAAATCATCTTCATCTTGTAACATTCCTTCTAATGGGTCAAAGATGTCATCTTCACTTGTTTCAAGCTCCATAAAATTCTTTATTCCAGCTTTCATATTACGGGCTGTGTCTGAAGTTATCGATAATATTTGGGTTTTCATTATATTGTAATTTAAAACAGTTTCTTTAAGCCATTTGGAAATATTAACTGCATTATGCTGGTCATAGACCTCTATGCATTCCAGCACTCGGACTTGAATTTTATCCATATATATTTATTGGCAATTTATAGCTAAAAGTTAATTTATTTAAAAAAATTGAATAAAAAGTTTTACACTAAGTAGCCAAAATCACAATTAAATTTAACTTTTTAAAAGCTTTTTAAACAATGTTCATAAAAATGATTTTATTTAATTTTTAAAAGTTAATATCTAGGTTATTTTAGAAAATAAAAAACTGACTTGCCTTATAAAAATTAATAAAACAAAATTATAAATATTTTAGAATTTTAAAATTAATACATTCTTAAAAAACTGGTTTTGGCTAATTTGTCTAAATTTTTAGTTTGTATAACTAAATAATTTTAAAATTTAAAAATAATTATATTTATATTAAAATGTACAAAAGTTAAATGTGAAAATTAATTTACCATAGAAGGATCTGTTTGCAACATTTGCAAAATCAAATTTTATGCTTAGTATTTTATGTTTGATATCATAAAAGTTGTTCACATATATTTGGCCTTTTCTTCAACTTCATTTCTAACATTACTTGGATTAATCTGTTAAAAATTAGTTCCTGATGGGCTTGCTTTGTTTATGATTCTAATCATGGCATCATCTGAAAATAGTTAAAATGGTCTGCCATGAACATACTCCACGCAATCTTCCATACATAGATGCACGGAGTTATTAAAGATTATTGTCTGCTTAAATTTGTTTTGAGTAATTTTGGATTTTTCTTTTCTTTCTGTAACAGTTAAAAACTTTTCATATTCTGCTTTATGTACACACTTTACGTGTTTTTTAAGGTTGGAAGTAAATTTCTTAAAATATTAAATTACCGTTCTATAGGTTGTTTTATTTGACGACTTGCACAAAGAACATTGATATTGGTCATTAACAAGTTGAGGTTCATAAAATTTATAAATTCCGCTGAATTTCATGGTATGCCAGAATTTATTCAAAAACTTGAAAACTTAAAAATGCAGGAAAATTTATGAATGTATGAACAAAATGTTACGTTAACAAATATAATTTTAGAAGGCTTGTGTGCAATCAAATAATAATTTAAACAATAAATGAGGTTTTTTTATTCAAATTTTATATATTTTTTGAAAAATATTAATTTTAATGCGTTTTTATTCAATTAAAAAAGTTTGAATTTTAGGTATTTGAAATAAATCGCGAAGGAACTCGAGCGGAACTCGAGTTCCACGAGTTCCAGTACCCTGGTACTTAGTTCCGAGTTCCGAGTTCCATTTCAAAAAAAAGACGAGTTCTTCGAGTTCCGAGTTCTGGAACTAGTTCCAATCCTTGTATATAACTTTTTTAAGTTTACCATGAATATATTTTATTAAATCATTATCACTGATTATAAGATCTTGGATAGAATGAGAAACGGCGTGAATTAATCGGGGAAAAAAAGGAATATATGCTAATATACAATTATACCCTTTAATGTTTAGCGTTTTACTAAGATCCATAATTGACCAGTCCAATTTGCTACAGATATCTAAACATTCACAAAGGTATCATTAAAGTATATTCTGTTGACTACATATGATATTTTAAAAACTTCTAGAGCAAAAACTTATATATTCCCTAATTTATTAAAATGTTGTAGACTTATATCATAAATAAAATCACCCATTTTTTAAGCCAACAGTGTATGGAAACTTGATTATATATTTTTCTAATATTTTAATTTTGAATAATAATTTATTAAGATTTTTGGAAAGTATAATCAATGCTAATTATCAAGATTGGCAATTTTATGTGAATATTATAAAGCAAAGAAATTTTTATTACCAAACAAAATAGTTTGAAAGATTAGTTTAAACGCCTTATTCTGTAGCTTTCATTTTTTTTAGTGATTTTATTAATGGATTCACAATTCTTTAATGCAAAAAATCCTTCAAAACCTAAACTGTATAATAGAGAAAAAAATAAATGTAATATAAAAATAATTTTATGTTTTTCGACATTGTCTGCAGCCGGTTCCTATTTTCCCTCTATTAAATCATTTGTAAAATAAATTTAATTTATTTTTTAAATTAGTTAGGACAGAGAAATATTTTTTACTAAAGGCGGGTTTAAACTTTACTCAGTTTTTTTTAAAATTTAGGAATATTTTTCCTTACATTGAACGCTTTTAAACAAAAAGTCACCAATCTTTATTATTAGCGCTTAAAACAAAGAAAAAAAGGTTATATAAAAAATTTTGAATAAAATAAAATTAGAATTCTGTTAATCGTTTAAAAACGGGTGAAGTTTGAACGCAACCATTTAAATCTTGAAAAAATATTTATTTAAAAAATTTGATTAATTTCATCCAAGCTTCATATATTTGTGCCAATATTATGAATTTAATTTGTTAAAAAAATAAATAAATACAATTTTTAGAGAAAAATTATATTAATGTTTCACAAATTCCTTAATTTTTATTTATTTACAATCTAAATGTAATAGGCCATAACAATTGTGTTCAATTATGTTAATATAAACAAAGCTTTTTTCTTACATTTTTAAAGAAGATTTAAAGAAAAACACAAAAGGTAATCAAAAAAATTGACATGCGTTTTTAATTGGAATATTGTATATGAACGATTGTCCGTATTTTGTGGATCAAAAATTTTAATGGGAACTATTTGGCTTACAATTTTTTATCTCCTCAGGGTCTGTAATGTGTCTCTGAGGCTCATCTTCGATAACATTGATATCAATTCCACTTTCAGCTTGAACGCCTGTCAATTAATTATTATTACATTTATTAATTTTTTTAAATGAAAAATTTTAAACCTTTTTTTTATTTCTTTAATTGTAAGAATCATATGAAATCTTACAAACTTAAAAAATTTTGTTCTAGAAAAAAGTTTTTAACAAAAAAGACAACAAAAATAAAGTATATATAATAAGTAAAAATAAATTTTTCTACACAGATCTACAGGACATCTTAGATTTTGTCTTTAAATCAAACATGATAGATACATCATTTTTTTCTAAGCTCACTAAACTTTTTTCTGTTTTTTTTTTCACCAGACAAATATTCAACCCTGCTGACTCAAGACTAAATCCTAAACTTGCCAAAATTTTCGCTATCGAGACGCAAAAACCGATTATTATAAAAAAAATTCTACCAGTTGATTAGTTTAAATATAAACATTTTCATAATTAAAATATTCTTATTTAATTTGAATAATTTATCATTCAAAACCTTTAACCGACTAATTAATGATTAATATTTTAAACCAATATCTACAAAAAATAATATTTCTGTAATAAATGTATTTTTAATATATATTAGCTTTTAAGTGTCAAAATTGCAAAATGTAACCTTTTGAATTTTTTCACATGTTCCGGTTGTAAAGGAAAAAATTTGGCTAAAATATATAATTGTGATAATTATGTCCTTTATAAAATAATTTGCTTAGGCCAAATCAAGTTACAAATAATCGATTTTGTTAATTTATATAATCAACTTTTATTCCTATTTAAAAACTTTTAAGGTTTTAAGTCCAGAGAGAGAGAGAGAGAGGTCTTATAAAATGTCGTTTAACTTTCAAATGTTTATGGGCTATAAATTAATTGTAAGAAAAAAGAGCGTAAGGAATGAGAAATTATATTTACGGTTGAACTAAACAAATGATTTTACCCTTTGATTTTAAAATTTTACCTGTGTTATATGTGTGGCAAAATTATTTATGTTTGTATTTTCGCTTCTATTTTTTAATGGCAAAAGAGCTAAAAAATGCGTAATCTTCAATAAGATGTTGAAGATTTTATGATCCACAAATAATTTGACCAAACGGTGCCTTAACTGCTCCATACAATAATGATGTTGCATTACCTAATTTTATTGTCACGATGACACTCTCCACGCTTAAACTTTATATATTCGATTTTTTGGGTGTGGCGACATATATTAAAATCACAGCTTCTCCGTCCAACCTCGACAAACTTCAATCGGCACAAAACAGCGCCCTGCGACTGACTGCCTTAAAATTACCTCAATCTCTATCAGCGCTTTAAACTATCAGCGCTTCAAAACTGTGTAGAATACATCAATTTTAATTTCACCCAGAAAAACAGACTCTTCCAATCAAACCTCACTCGCAACTTCTATGCGATCAGTTTTTGGCGTCCTGTGTTTCTTGCGATCACCCATGTCACGAACTCTTGCTTTCCACGCATCAGCCATTTACTTGACTTCAACCTAACAACAAAACAGTTGCTTAAACAAATTCATACCGAGGTTGTTGCAATACAAATGAATCTTATAAACCTCCTCCCATTCTTTTAAATGGTTGGCTTCCTTCCATATCACACTCCGAAAAAAACTCTCCCCAGGCGAGAAAGATCCCTATTATCTCAGTTAAGATCAGGCTTCTGTTATCCACTATCAGACTTTCGTAGTCGCGTCTATTCAACAGACGACAAGTACATTGACTGCAAAGAAGCGACTGACAATCTTCTACATTGGCTATCGTGCCCCTCACGTGGGACCTCCATAAATCCCCAGGATCTATGGACAAACCCCATCTTAGCCGTCTTCAAACTCGCTCACACCTCAGAGCCTCCCTCATCCCTTTTCAAGCGCATGGGTTAAAAACAACAACAACCTGATTGATGTGTTTTAACGAATAAGTTTTTTTTTCTCAAATTGTTTTTAGCATCAGAGTCTAACACAGGTCTACAAAAATTAATAAATGTTCTGCAATGCAGCAAAATAATCTTTATGGTATTATCACAAATATATTTTCGATCGAATCGTTATACGAGCTCGGTTGATGTGTTAGATGATCACCAAAAAAATGGCCATTTTTTTTTCAAGTTTTCAAAATTCTAAAAACTATTAAAAAGAAATAAATTTTTTTCTCAATTAAACGTGACTCATATTTTCTACTAAAATAAAAAATAAATACAGGCATATCAAGCTTTTACACTATATTAAATTTAGATACAATTTTTTTACCCGACTTAATACTCTAACAGTATTATATACACAAATTTCGCTTTAATATTTATTTTCTTTTAAATTGTTTTTGTTTTTAAACAATTTTTAATTTTTTTAATGTTCATTGCTGGCTTTAAATTTAGAAAAAACGGAAAATAATTTAAAAATCTCTATGAAAGCAGGTCCAGGCTTGGTCTGTTAGGATAACTCCATACAATAACAAAAATAAATGCTTATCATTTTTTTGTATTTTGTTAAATTTTTTCTAACCATGCATTTTATTAATAACGCAGGTCAACAAATATCAATGTCAAAAACATTTTATGAAAACACAAAAGAATGCATCCCATCCCCATGATGGCCTATCATATATATTTTTTGTTCTTCTTAGTTTCTTTCGTTGGCTCCTTAAATCCCTCTTTAACAAAAAATGGCCTTTTTTGACCAAATTGACAGATCTAAATATATCCTAAAAAGAAAAAATTTACAAATCTTTTTTTGCTTAGAAAAATTTCCTGTAACTTATATTTTAAATCACAAATAATAAAGAATAAATTTTATTAATATATCAAGCTCTTACATCGGATTTAGATAATACAAAATATTTCGGGTCCAAACTTAAATACGACATGATATATTATCGGTTTTTAAAGAAAATAATATTGGAGATTACATCTAAAAATTTAACTGTTGTAAATATGGAAAAATGAAATTTTAATTTATTTTTGTTTAAAATCTTTTTTGGTTTTTCGACCCTTTTTTTCTAATAATTTTAAATGTTTGACTAACTAAGTTTGATTAGGAAAAACGGTAAAAATTCCCTAATATGGCAGGTTTGATCTCTGTAGTTAACTCATAACTCTCAAAATATTGTTGACCTGTGTAATATATGTGAATATTTAGGGTCTCTAGATCTAATCAAAGAATGTTCAATACTAGTGCTCTAGATTTAACAACGGCTTGTTAAATATAAAACAATTGTAACGTATTTCCTTGCTTGAATTTAGAAAACAGAATATAATTTCATTAAGTTTGTATATTATCTGGTATAAATAAAAAAATACATATAACGTTAAAGAGGTCTATTTAAATTATAGACATATAAAATGAACCAATTGTATCTAATTATTTTTAAAATTCAAGCTACTGCCAAAAAGGCAAAACATTTATGCGCCCTAATTAAAATATTATGAATTTAAACAGCACAACAAAATTTTGAGAGTTATGAGCTTATTACAGCGACCAAATTTGCCATCTCTGGAATATGTATATGACATTTGTAAATTAATATTGTAAATCAGCTTTAAGCATTAAAATAAAAAATGTAAAAAAAAAACCAATAACAAAAAGATTTTTTTTTAAAAATTATAACTGCAAAAATCAAAAAATATATACAAATCTTATAATATAATCGGTCATATTTAGGTTGGACTGCCAGGTGTATTGTATAATTCCAATTGTTGATGTAAGAGCATAATAGACTTAAATATTTTATTTCTCGTTATTTGATTAAACAAATTTAAGTTAATAGGTTATCTTGAGAAAAATGAATTCTCGAATTTCTGTTGAGGGTATTTTGAGGTCGCAATATTTGTCAATTTGGTTGTATAAAACCATTTTTTTCAAAATGCACTGAGCTAAATCTCCGATGGCGGAAAGAACTAAGAAAAACGAAAAATACGTAGATATGGCCATCACGAAGATGTATTTTTATATTTTCTGATATGTTTTTTTATCTGACGCTGATATTTGTCGACCTGTGCTAAAAAGATATTTTCAACAAAAGAGAATTATTACCTTTGCGAATTGCACTAAACTGAATCGTAACCAAAGTGATGAGCAAAACAAGAGCCCTCATAGATACTTTAAATTTGGAAAATAAATAAATATGTAGTTAATATTTATTAATTTTATTATTTAAGGGATGATGTAACCTTCAATTATTATAGAGTAAGATGTGCAAGGCTAAGGTTATTTGAAAAAATGGATTAACTAAATATTACGTGATGAATATATATTTCTTAATTATAAATCTTTAAGATTACAAGATACATCATTCAAAATTTCATTACATTACTTGATTTTTTAGAGGCCACTCCTATCGATATTGATTTGGCAAATGTTTTAGAGATTCAAGGCTAGTTAAAGAAAATTAGAAAAATACACACCTTGAATAAATTTTTTAATAATAGATTATCGAATTTGTTATTAAAATCGAATTTGTTATTAAAGGTATAATTGTGTTAAATAGCTTACGACCTTTAAATATGGATTAAATCATTGCCCTTCTACAAAAAGGGTTGTTTGGAAATGGATTAGGCCTTACCTTAATTGTGCCCTTATTGTAACATTAACATTAGTCTAGTTAACCAGCGAATGTGAGAACTTTACGCGAATGCTACAATAGGGTCCCATTTTTATACCTCTTCAAGAGTTTAAAAGCTATGTTCTTAATTTGAAGAGAAATAAGTGTTCTTTAATAGAATAATATAAGTTAATGAATATTGCAAATTTTTTTGACACAAGGTAGAAAAAAATCTGAAAAATAACAATTTTTTATTTTTTCATATTACATTAAATAAATTATTATGTATAAATTAAATGTGTCAATATTATTAATCAAATCGGGTTTGGTCTAGTAGAACATATTTAGAAAGAAATAATTACTTCCGGGTATTATTTGCCATAAATACTAGATATTTTAAAGAGAAAAAAAATATTTCATATCATTTTTTTTATACAACAAACATTTTTTATACTTAATATGTAAAATTATTTAAAAAAATAACTAGAATATAAGTTGCACAGAGAGGCAAAAAAATGGTTTTCAACAAGAAGTTGGGGTCCATATGGACTTCATAAAACTTCTAATATCTAAACAAGTTTTTTTATTAGCTTTAGACCAAAGTTTAATTACAATGTTTTTTATGAAGATAATAAGAAAAGCACTAAAATTTAGCCCATGCTATATATATTTTTGGAGATATCCAATATTTTAAGATGTTCTGGGGCCATATGCTATAATTATGATGCCGATCAACTGCAAACCTAAACTTATAAGCATAGGCCAGGCTTAATAAGAATCCCATTTAATTCTACGGGATCATAAGATCGTGTTCTAAGCCCTGACGGGTGAACCGTTTTTTACAGAAGAAGAATGTTTAGATAAGGTTTAGGTAGAAACTCCTATACATATTTTTTTAACCATGTAACGTACTAAGTTTTTACCTATGGCTTGCTAGTCGATATCTATGGCCTCTTTAATCACAAAATAGATTTTGGGCATTCAATTAATAAAAAAAATTGTCAAAAAATATTTTATATCAATTTATAGGCATAAGAAGTGTTAAAACAATTAATAGATTTATCAATAAAAGAGGCACAAAATTTATGAAACTTTCCCCTCCTATGTTATATATTCTATAATTTTTTTTGGTTGTGGTTATTTTCTATATTCACTTGGTTAGTCTATGTTTGAAATTATTTAAGCTAGCCAAACTGATACATGACCAATAAATAAATTTTATTAATATATCAAGCTCTTACATCAGTATTTAGATAATACAGTGAATTTCGCTAATCCAAATATAATTTAAAGATCAATAACTATTTGGATCTTGTGAAGATGCAAAAAATTCAATTTATTTTTGTTTTTATTTAACTTTTTTTAAAATTTTTAATGTTTTTAGCTGACTAACTAATGATTAGAAAAAACGGTTACGGAGGGTTGATCTCTGTAGTTAACTCATATCTTGTTGACATGTGTATTTTATGTTTAAAATTATTTTTGCTGGCCAAACTGATTTATGGCAAATATACAATAAATTTTTTAACTTTAAATGATTATATGAATGCAATATCATTTGGGTAATTTTTGTTAAAAACTTCTTCCAAAATTATGTCAAATATGTGCGAGGACATAAATCGTGTCGGGCTGTATATATTAGTTGACAGGTCTAAACAGGCAGCTTTATCAAAACAAGGTCTGGCCTTATTTGGCAAATAATATTATTTAAAATTCAGCCTGGTTTGGAATTTTAGAAATTATTAAGTTAAGCTGTATTCATTTCATTGATTTATTCTAAATTTTTTTTATTTTTGCTATTAGTTTAAAGATCCGACCAAATTCGATAAATAATGGGTGTGATACAATTGTAAGTTTATGGATAACTAAATCTATAAGTCTACTCGGTTTTTATAGTTTTTTTTTATAAAATGACAAAATAAATATTTGGAATAAGCATCTTTCATAGAGATCATAACTCGAACGCATTTTAGTGAATAAACAAAATCTTAGGTAAATATAATTTATATTTATCTATGGCGTAGGTAGCCCAGAATTATTTTGTTTTTTTAACGCATTTTAACGGAAAGTCGCCAATCTATGTTATTAGCGTTAAATAGTTTTATAATTTTGAAAAAAAAAATTAAGTTTCTAAAAAAATAAAATGAGTTTAAACGCGCCCTTTTATCGTACCTAATAACTAATTTTCGATTGATCGAACACAAGTTTCAATATTACCAGCTTATAAAACAAAGGATTGAGAAGGTAATTCTAGCTCTAGTTATCGTTTATATAATCACACAGATTTACAAAAATAGCAGGAAAGTTTTTTTAGTTGCCACACAACCCTCAAGTGTACGCCTTTTTTCGTTATTGCCTGTCATTAAAGCCATAAATGATGCCTCTTGCGACCTTAAGACATAAAAAAAAGTCTTACTATTTCTAAGGAAGCATTTTAAAACTCTGATTTTAAGAACTTATGTTTGTGCCTAGATTGATCAAATTTAAAAATGTTTGGAAAGATGAAAGTTTTCTCATTGTAAAAGTCAACAAAATTTAATATATATTAGATTTTTCTAATAGTGATAGTAAAATAAATAGATTAAAAATAATCTTTTGATTAAGAGGTATATTTTGAAATTAGTTAGCTTGCAAATAGTTTTGTAATCTAAGTTTCTAATTTAAAATGTGTCATTTCTTATAATTGTCTGGGGGAGAGGGGGCTGATTGTAATTTAGTTGACTATGATGAAAATATGTTAAGCCGTTGTATTTGCAGCTTATGCTATAACGTATTGATTAAATTTGTATTCCTATAAAGATATCATCTATATCAACCATACGATGTGACCTTCAACTATATTGTATCTGGAAGATGCATTCCTACCCAAATATCATCTACATCGACACGATGATACCGTCAACTATATTATATTTGGAAGATTGACATCAAATAAGATATCATTCTCTTACTATATACACCACGACTTATTTAATGAGAGATACAATAAAATCTAATTTCTTGTATTGTAATTTCCCTAAAAGTATTAATATTGGGCACGTCTTTTGTAAATTTAATTTTATAAAATGGCTCTTTGATAAAAACGCAATTTAATAAAGTTACCCATAATTACATGCAAAAATAGTTTTGTTAATAAAAATTTGAAAAAAAAATTTAGTTTTTTAAAGGACACAAAGCGCGCATACTATAAGAAGAAAATAACACAAGTACATATAAAATTTGCCAATAAGATAGTTATTTATTTCGTTATAAATTTTTAAATATTGTGAAATCCAGTGTAGTTTTATATAAAAAAAAAAATTAAATGAAAACAATGCAAATGTATATAAATATGTTTGTATCAGTAAAAAATTGGAAAATTTCATATTACAAAAAAAATATTAAAATGAAAAATAATGTTCAAAACTATAAAAATTTATGAAAACATTAGTAATATTGTTTAGTTAATTTATCTTTTTTTTTATATATAGATTTGTAAATGACCCGACCATATTTAGGGTTAAAGTTTTAATTAAAAATATATATATAAATATATAAAGAAAGGGTAATTAGAAAAGTGGATCTCCATAAATCGAAAAGAAAATATCTAAAATAAAACCTATTGCATTGTTTTAAAAAAATAAAATTTTTGCTTTAGTATGGCTTAAAGGTGATTTTGTTAGTGTATGAATTACAATTAATAAATTTTAGACAAATTTTATGAAATTTAAATTCCAGATGAATTAGCAATGGTTAGGCCACGTTCAAAATAATTTTTTTTTTGAATAAAATTACAAAATTCTGTTTTGTAAAAATGCATTTTATACAAAATGGGCCAAATTTTAATTTGTACCCATTAAAAACAAGCCCTTTTTTGTTAAAAATTTTTATGTGTGTTATTTTTTTGACAGACACATTTCAAAAAATTGTCAAATTTAATTTAAACCTATATTAAAATTTTAAAATGATTTACTTTAAACGCGACCTTATCTTTAGAAAAGTTAATACGATTAATCATATTCATATGTGCCACAGCCAAAGCAAAAATATCAACTTAAGTTATAAAAAGGCAAACAAAACCCAAAAATATATAAATGTATTATATATATAGAGAAATTTGAAAATGGTGTGTGCATTACAAGGTTTATAGTTTGTAATTAAAAAAATGCCTGCCAAACCAAATTAAAGTATATAAACAAACCATGTACATATCACGAAAATCTTTGCTTAGATGAATTCAATTTTGAAGAACCATTTTTAAATTTCTAATAAACGATTTTGAGGTTTCCTAGGGGGCCGCCATACCCGTTAGGGCTTTGACTCTTTTAACCCGGACAAGGCAATTGATATTGCTGACGGGTTAAATAGTAAGATTTGCACGCACGCCGGCGACCTAGGTTTTGGGCTCTTACTTTAGGCATATCGTTTAAGGCCTACTGCCTAAGCAGGCCACTCAGGAGTTACAAAATGATTACAAATGTATACTATTTTTCCGAAGAAAAAAGCCTCCTGTGCACGGATTCGAACTCGCAACTCCTGCGTGTAAGACAGGAAGGTTTGCCACTGAGCTAGCTATCTGAGCCAACTAACTATTTTAAATCTGTACTGCTTTCCTCTCATCCAAACAACACACATTGTTATACATTCAGTAAAATCAACAATAACTTAAAAAAATTACAATTTACATGATTTTTCTGTTATAACAAATCAAATTATCATTTATTTTTTTTTTGAAAGTTTTAATAAAAGGACATATCTGTTGACATTACAAAATATGTAATATCCAAAAATAAGGAGTTTTGGATTTGTTTCTCCCTTGTTAACAAGATTGGTTACGGCACTGCATTCCTCTAAATAAATGTATATGTATGATATTTATACAAAAAAATTTGCAAAAATATTAATAGTGGTATAACAATACTTAGTCGTGTGGTTAATTGTTTAGATAGGGTGTGTGTGAAATTTTTATATCAAAACTGGTATAATAAATAAGAAATGCACAAAATATAAGATTAATACCCATATACAAAAAAGGAGAAAAAGTAAGTCAATAAAATATATATGGGAAAACAAATTGCAAAAAAGAGGAAGGAAAATGTTTGCAACAAACGAGATGACCAACAAACTTTTTTACAAACTGTTTATAAATTTTAAATTACAGACCTAAAATTTATATATTTTTATACTAATATTATCCATATATATAAATCTTTATACGAGATAATAATTTACATCATGAGAAATTATTAAAAAAAAGTATGTTTTTAAGGTTGGAATTGTTGTAAAATGGATTTCAAAATGTGATAACAAAAAAAAGGCTTTTGCATTACAAGATTATAAATTTTAATTTAAGTTTATATAAAAAAATATACAAATTTTACTTAGGATTGATAAAAAACAACTTAATCAATTTTATTTGTAAAAAAATTGGTCACTGGCCCACACAAACAGGTAGGTTTATTTAGTTATTCTAATAAACATTATTTAAACGTTGTTGTATGGTAGAAAAGTGAGTTGTTATAAAAAATATAAAAAATTAGTTGAATATATTCCAATTATAAAATCAGCAACCATGCAAAAAATAAAATTTTGATAGATATTGAAAAGAGAAATAAAAAACAAATAAATTTGAGAAGGCAAATGAGCGCGAGATAAAGTTTTGGTTTTTTGAGAAGGGTTTTGGGGAAATTACAAAATGGAATCTTTGGGTATATCAAATCGTAATACTGTCAATGTATGGAAGGTATAATTCAAAACTGTGATTTTTGGAATTTTTTTCTAGCGAAATATTCAATTTGCTAATCATAAAAATGGATTTGAGGATTCCTATCCTGCTGCGAGTCCATTGTAGGTAGGTGCGCAGCTAACGAGATTTTTGAAGTAAATTTGTTGATCTTTTTGCTACAAAAAAATTAATATGAGGTATCCCCTTTAATCATAAATTGGAGATACATATACATTAAAAAACGCTATTATATAATTGCAATGTTTAATAAAAATTATTACGCAAAACTTTATCAAAACGCATTAATTTAAAACTAAAAGCATATATAAGTGTGTATTTACCTCTATTTAACGAAGAGGCGAAAATCGAGTCGAATTGAAAAACTCAATCACTCTATCGTTTTCGGGCGTAAGAGAATCCGAGCGATGATTTTCCGTTGTCTGCCGGGAACTATTAGTTAAAATTTGCGGGGAAGCTGTGAACACGTAGTTTGGTGAAGATTCAAAATCATTCCTAAGCTCCTTCTTGGATTTTGCCATCGTGCCGACCGAGATGTCATTTTTTTCAGTCCCAGAGATAGGGATGCTCGCAATTTTTTGGTGGATCATAGAGTTCACATCGCCTTCAACAAGAGCTAATTTGTTGGGACCATCATTTTCCTGTACATCCAATACTACTTCAAGCTTATTTGGAGGAGAGTTATCATCGGAATCGTTGGGGGTATCTGCGGTGTTAAGCAGTGGAGCGAGATTATCTGAAGAACCACTAGGGGTATCGGTTGCGTCACCGCTGCAGTTAAAGCAATTGCTAGGTGGAATTTTGCATTTGTGAATGCGCAGGTGACTCTGCTCGGCGTAAGATTTACCGCATCTATCGCATGTGTACGGCTTCTGGCCCGTATGTAAGTAGTAATGGCGCTTGAGGTGGTAACTATCACGAAACTCTTTGCCGCACAAGTCGCAAGGGTGTAATCGTTTCATACGGCATTTTCGGTGAGCCCCCGGCTCAGATTTCTGGCCGGGTTTAGGCGGTCTTGGCGCTCCGGTAGGCGTACCGTTTTTACCGTCAGCCCCAATTGCAGGTGCCTTTTTGGTGTTACTGCCTCTTTTAGAAGCGACAGGTGCTTTAGTAATGGCGGTTTTGGGGACTTCAGGAATGGCTGCAACTGCATTATTCTTAATACTGCTCTGGGGTAAAAAGGTCGATATATTATTCCTGTATTGAAAAATTAAATTAAAAAACAATGTTGCAAATGTTATTCGCATTAAACAAAAGTGCTGAATTAATTATTGACGAAAGCTTATTTTCAGGGGATAGGATATTTCAAGAAAAAAAACAAACAAAAAAATTTTTTTGTCCACCCTGTGTAATGAAATCGCTCAACATAATAAGATAATGTCCAAATCTCGCAACATAATTAGATAATGCCCTACTATCATTCAAAACTCTCGAATTACTAAAATAAATTTTGTAAATTTAAATATCTGCCTAATATTTCGTGAAAAGCTTTTTTAGATATTTATTAGTCACAAAAAAAGTTAATATTAAAGATTAAATTGCATGAACCATATTAAAGTAACAGACAAGATGTTATGTAATATCGGAAAAATTAAGTATTTTGCTGGTGAATTTTAAAGTTGACTTATGGGAAAAAACAAAAATCGTTATTCACACGAGATAACATATTGTAATAAAAATCTACGTTAGGGCACGTGCAAAGTGAGTTTTTATTTTCGTAAAATTTTGAAGAAAAAAAATTTTGTAATAAAACGCAAATTTTCAAAAAGTTGCCAAATTTATTATATGCACATAAAATGCTTTTTAATAAAATATTTATCAAAAAATTTTGAAAAAAAATAAATTTTTGAAATTTTCAGAATTTTTAAAATTTTACAAAAATAAAAACTCACTTTGCACGTGCCCTTAGCTGTAAAGCTTTTGTAAGTATATTTGAGTTTTTAAGGGTAACACCAAGAATTTATTCGATATATTTTGTGAACATTCTATGACACATGGATAACAAGGTACAATTTAATGTTAGGGCATGTGCAAAGTGAGTTTTTATTTTCGCAAAATTTTCAAAATTTTGAAAAAAAAATTTTTGTAATAAAACGCAAATTTTTAAAAAGTTGCCAAATTTTGTTTATGCATATAAAATGCTATTTCTGAAATAAAAAAATAAAATTTTTAAATTTGCAAAATTTTGCGAAAATAAAAACTCACTTTACACGTGCCCTCATATAAAATTTGCCATTACCCGTAATAGGATGTTGTAGATAGCGATGCTGCGGGGGCCCTATAATTAAAAGCGTCGGCTGAACCATTAATATTGTTAAAGAACTGCTTCGCAAACAGAGAAATGTCTTGTTGAGGTTTTTGTGCCCCAGCAGCCTTAAAATACCTCTCCTGGGATTCGTTCTCTAAATCGCTATGTTGCCGTTGATTGAAATCATCATTTTGGGTATGGCCTTTCATCCTGTGCGTTGTCTTATTATTGTTGTTATCTAAAGATTCAGAAAATGGATCACGTCCAGCAGATTGCTGAAATTGTAAAAACGAACGCATGAGGTTGGAAAATTTAGGAGAAGCGGTGGCGTTGTTCGATACGCCGGGATGGAGAACGGATTGATTATATTGGTTTAAGTCAAACTTCTCTTCTTTCGGATTAAAATCATACGGTGGTAAGTTAGTAGGCTGGACTTTACCACCATGGGAACTAGGTACCTTATGACGGCCAATTTTTTGATGGGAATCTTGTAAGGCATCGGCCTGATATTTGGAAGTGGGTATGCAATGTGTTCGCTGATAGCTGTTTTCTCCCGTCTCAATTCTATAGGGATCGTTTTGGGATATATTGCGAGAATTTGCACCCGAAATTGATCGATCATAGTCATCGTAACACTCGCCGAGTAAAAAAGTATTCCTTGAAACGAAATTTTCCTTTTCAAGGGGCATCTGAAAAACTTTGTCATCTTGTGTTTCCATCTTTTTAGGAGGAGTTTCGTTTGAAGTAAGGGCATGGGCAAACGATTTCATGAAATATTCATACATGAAGCGTTGTTGACTATATTCAAGAAATTCTTGATAGGCCGCAGATTGATTATCCTGCCCCAAAATTTGTTTCAAATCCATTTTGCTGTTTTGGTTATCCCTTGACTCGTTTGGTTTTAACTTTGAATTCACGATAGATGGTTCGTAATTTAAAACATTTTCGGGCAAGTTATGTGGTTTTACAGGGAGCCATTTATGCTGAAACTTGTCTTGCTTTCTATCATTGAGTGTAATTACAGATGAGTTTATTGATTTCTTCCTGTTAGCCGAACGATTGTCCCCGGGATGCAATATAAATTTTCCTTCACACTCGTCAACTTCGTTTGGTGAATGCGTTTGCATTTTATTAGGAATAAAATCCTCAAAATTACCGTTATTGACATCAGTTTCATTAGTAAAACGGCTCCTCTCTTTAAACTCTTGGCCTATGGCAGATGAATCACATTGACCATATTTTTTAAAAAGCGCTGCCGCTTTGCTGAAATAAGCCGTGAAATTGGGTTTGGTAGGATTATTCATTTTAGCATTTACATCTAAAAGAAACCTATTATTGAAAGCAGGACCAGTAGGAAAGTGATTCTTCTGAAAAACCGTATTTTCAAATTGACGCTCATGAACCTTCGGCGAGTACTGCTCTCGTGTATTAGGTGACCATGGTACTCGCGTCCGGTCGTTATCGGTATTACCCTGAAAATTGTGATGCATAGATGATGGCGGAGAAGCAGTGGGATAAGCATTAACAATAGATGTCCCATATGATGTATTGCCATTCCTCCTATCAAAGCCATAGGAGACCACTGCACCGTCACTGTTGTTAGGCGGTGAAGGTGACCCAATCATATCGGTACCAGGAGCTGGTGAACCAGAAAGCCAAGGAGTAGCGTCCAGTGCTGCAGGTTGAGGAGAATTCGTTTGCTGAGAAGGGTTTGCCGATGGCTGTTTGACCCGGCAAGTATGGTTCATGAAATGGCTACGCTCGGCGAAAGCCTTGGCGCACACGGTACAATTGTAAGGCTTAACGCCCGTATGTACGTACATGTGCCGCTTGAGGTGGTAACTCGTGTTGAAGCGTTTTCCACACAGCCCGCACAAATGTTTGCCGTTCGAAGCCGTTTGTCGTCTGTGATGATGATGTTGCTGAGCTGTGGTTGATTTGTTGCTACTAGAGCAAGAGGCGGCCGAAGAGGCAGCAGCAAGTGCATCGGAGCCATTGTGTAAAGCTGGAAGCTCCGGACCAGTTGCCAAATGTATTGATTCGATAAAGGTCTTAAACTCGGTTACGTCTCGAGGATGTGAATTGTTGTGAGAATAGCCGGAGAGGTTACGATTAAAAAATTTAATCTCTGAATCGTTGCCCATCATCGGCTGATTCATGCTACAATTTGTGGGACGATAATTAGTCAAAGCGACATCAGGAAAATTATCGTCTACGGATGTTTTCTCGTTTCGTGGCATGAGCATAGTGGTATAGTACTTGTAAAGTTTGGCGTAGAGGTCTTCTTGCGTCGAACCATTGAGCTGATTGGTGGCGCATTGATCCGGTTCCTCACTGATTCCATTATGGTGGTGCTCCTTTTGATGATGCGAGGAGTCAGGAAAGGGACCGAGCCGAGGATTTTTGAATGTTGGTGGTGCTAGTAAACGGTGCTTGTGGTTAAGATATTGAGAGTTCTTTTCGTTTTGGGAAACTTGACTGCGTGGCGAAAACATCATAAACATGGCCAGGTCTTCGGCATCGACGGGTACCGTGAGCGGAGGAAGTGGTTTAGGTATTGTAATTTGTAACCTAGAAAGAGACGGAGATACACCTCTCTCTTCTTCGGTTACGAATCCGTTCAATTTTTGAGATTGGCAAGGTGCCGAGCTAAATGGAACGTTTGAGCTAATCCGGGGTCGCGTCTTATCAGACGGGACAAATGCATCGCTATCAGCGTCGCCACCACCAAAATTTCGCGAAGGTAAGGGAAGCCTATGGAGAATAGTGAAATTTTTACGTTTGTTTCTCGTTAGTCTAATCTCAGGGTTAAACAAGGAAGTTTTGCTAGGTGAGCAAACAGGCCCGAGGCCATTAATGTTCTCGTCCTCCGAGTTGGTGGGTTGGTAAACGATCACAGATTTTCGGTTACAAACTAGCTCGAGGTCACCATCCGCCCTTTGGGATTCGGCCTTTAAACTATTCACAAGCAGTCTCGTGGAGGCTGGCATTGCCGAAAAAGTGCTGCCGCCCGCGTTAATAAACGACAGCTTTTTGGGGCAACCTTTTGGTCGTGAGCTATAACGGTGCTTGATAAAAAATGTGCCGATATATTTCATGAGCAGATGTGAGGAATTAATATTGCTCGCATCGGTGATGGATGGTTTATCTAAAAATTCCCATTAACACATTTTGTGAGAACGTACGTTACAAACATCAAGTATAAACTGTTTGATAACACAGGTCAACAAATATCAATGTCAGAAACGTGAATTATATAAAAACATAAAGAATGCATCCCCATGATGGCCTAATACCATAAATATATTTTTCCTTTTTCTTAGTTTCTTCTGTCTTTGGCTCCTTAGATCCGTCTATAACGAAAAAGGGCCTTTTTTGACTATGAAGCTAAATATACCCTAAAACAAAAAATTGAAAATTTTTTTTTGCATATGTTGTTGTTTATTGCCCCATTCTTTGGAAGTAGGTAGTAAGAATGAGTTTTTTGCTTATAAAAATCCCTTGTAACTTATGTTTTTAATTGTATCAAATAAATTTTATTAATATATTAAGCTTTTACATCGGCATTTAAACAATACAAAATATTTCGCGTCCAAACATAAATATGACACGATGTTTTATTGATTTTAAATAAAAATATTATTTGAAGTTTAAATTTAACAGTTTAACTATTGCGAAATGCAAGAATAAAATTTCAATTAATTTCTGTTTTTGAATCTATGGTTTTTTGACCTTTTTTTTCTAAAATTCTCAATGTTTATAAAGTTTGATTAGGAAAATCGGTACACAATTTGGGCAAGTTTAATCGCTGTAGTTGACCCATAACTCTCAAAAAGTAATTGACCTGTGTAATAATTAAGACAATTGTTACACCTTATAATGTGTTGAAAATTTAGAAAGATTAAACAAAAAACATATTTTAAGTAAAATTACAATTAAACGTACACTCAAATGCTAATGGCCGCGTCCTATATTATAAATAAAATTAACTGCCTATTCAAATCAATAAAATATTAATTAGGTAAATTTTGTTTTTTATTTCAAAAAATTTAACAAATAGTCAAGCCTAACCATTTAAAATATAAATTTACAATTAGCAGCCATTGCACCTAATTTATATAAAAAATAAAAATAGCCTTTTTTCGAAATTTAGACAAAATAGGATAAAACATGTAAAAAATGATTCTTTCGACTATAAAAATCATGACCTTTAAGGCACAATTTACCGATTTTATGAGCGGTCATGCACCATGCTGTAAGGTGTTTAGCAACGGTGTTTCGGTTACGGGAACGAAACTGGTGACATAGTTTACATTCGAAATGCATCATCGTTTTTAATCCCAACGTTTTTTTAGCAAGAGGTTTAGAAGTAGCCATATGATCGATATCTAGGGTCATACCAATTAAATTTAAATAAATAAAAATGAGGCAAAAAAGTTATTTTAAGACACCTTTTTTTACTATTAAGGGGAACGGCTCATCCGTTAGAGCTTCATCTCAACGCACACTGATGACCTAAGTTTCTAAACCTAGGCATTCAGGAATGAGCTTTGGCAGTCGTTAGCGATAACCAATCCAACTGGCTCAACTATGTCTAACTTGAGTGTAGAACACAACAAAATTTACATGCACTCAAGCGTCCGATTAACATAGTTTTGTTTTATATAAAAAACAGTAGTAGTAAACCTGTAAACCCAGATAAAATTCATTTATATCGTTAAATCTATAAGACCTATTTGTCATTGGACAAAACGTCCCACCCCAGGCCAAACAAAATTTCTTACCCGGGGTAATTTGTAATATTTTTGTTTTTGTTGTGTAGCATATACGGCGACCTTGAAAAAAAGATATCTATCTGTTTGATACACAACCGTATTATATACCGAACCGATTCAAAAATTAGAAGGCCACAATAGGTTTACCACAAAAATATGGAAGTTAAAAAACCAAAATATGGCGCATAGTGGGCAGGTATTAAGTGTTAATGTACAACTTCTAAATACTAACGATATTTAAGTTAGAAAGAAATTACAGTCTTCATTGTCCAGTCAGTTGGGGACTTTAAGAGCTCATGAGTATCGCTCAAAGTCATAACATGGCAACAAACCTTCTAGACAACTTGTTTCAAGGTAGGTTCAATATCTACCGATGACCTTATGGCACAGACAAAAACAAATCTTGGGTTTGTTTTAAGGTAGAGCACGGTTTTAAGGTTTAAGGATTGTTTTTGTAAGGATTGTTAGGTCAAAATTAACATCCATTAAATGATCCAAAAATCATGGTAAAGAGAGCTTCGAGGGAGGTCGTTAAATTCAGTCAGTAATTTAAGTGTTACAGAATTTGTCATTTAAATGTTTCAAATTTTTAAAAATTTCAAAAAAGTAGTTAAAACATTCTCTGGAATTCAGAATTTTTTTGTAATATTTTAGGAAAAAAATTAAGAAATTAAAATATTTGATTGCCCTCCATGAATCATGTAAATTTGAATACAGGTAAATTTTCAAAACGTCTTAGCGTGAGAAAGGTCGATTCACACACCAGGTGTGCGTAATATATATAGAAAGCATGAGCTTAGACCTTTGAGCATTTATGGAATAGGTTTAGAGTTGTCAGTTCAGTAGCTCAATTCTAGGCTTATTAGCACGATTTTAGTGTTTGAGGCCGTGACACGACCGTGTTACAGAAATGGAATGTGGCAATCATTTTTAAAACCCGATATCAAGTTGTTGGGCATAACGAATCAATGAGCCATACACTATATGACTTAAATGAAAAGCTTAAGTTAAAAATCCGGGCGTCGGACATAATTTCACTATTTGAACCCCAACAGCATTGAAATTTGCCTTGCTCGTATCAAAAGTCCAGTCTTAATGGGCTGGCGGCCCAGGAGGGTATGACCGAATCTAATCACCTTTTTAATTTAAGCTCAACTCAAAGGAGATTAGTCGGTCTATATTAAAACATTTATTTTTGGTCTAATTTTTTTTTCATTGTTAGCTTTTTGCCATTGAGGCAGTGAGCTCTTTCAATTTAAGTCTCCATTTGTTTCTATCTCTACACTCATTTCGATTTAGGTTGTGACATCTCATGCTAGCGTCTACTCTTTGAAACCAGGTGAGTTTAGGTCTGCCCCTTTTATTCTTGCCTTGTACTTCAATTGCATTTACCAGATTGCTTAGATACCCGTCTTTTTCCCTCATAACGTGTCCAAACCATCGGCTGTTGATTTCGACTTTAATTTGTTTTAGGCAAAATAAAAAAGTTAGAGACTCAAGGGCTAACACACGGGACTACGCTAAGTGTGTGGCGATATCATCATTACAAATGAATATCAAACATAAAAGCGCACGATATATAAACATTACTCCAAATATTTTGCGTAATATTTTGGCGATGTTGCCAATCATGCAGTATACCTATCAAACAAAACAATAACAAATTTTACGAAATTTAAAATATTTCATACTTTAAATTTTGTAAACGCGAGAGAGGGAAAAAGTCACAGGGGCGGTGGACACAAACAACAACGAATAAATTTTTTTTGGCGCGTGAGAAAGAATAAAAAAGATGGTCAACAGAAGTATCATCAAGTTATAGGTGAGGCAACAAATACATCAAAATACCAATAATGGGAGACCAGGTAAATTTGAATTACATGATTAATTCTATATATGGATTGTGAAGAAATACCATTAAAAGTATTATTTATTGGCTACAAAATTAGTTCAAATAGGGAATTTATTGTATTTTGAGATGGCAGGCCCTCCTCGGCCAAACCTAAAAAGTTGTTAAAGCAAAATATGTTTTTACCAATTTAAACGATGCTCAATGTTTAATATGTCCACAAAATTGTTACTATTGCGCGACACTAGGGCATGGATACGCAAAAATTTTGTTTAATATCTTTTTATATTATTAAGAATTTTTTTAGCTACTGGTTTAGGCTAAGTAATTGCCTATTACCCGACAGGGCTAAAAAGGGCTGCGCCCTGACGGTGTGCCCCCTCTTTCATGAGAAGTAGGACAAGGGGTTATTGTTTTAGTAGGTGAATGACTAAAGCCTCGACTTTTACCAGGTTTGTAGAGCCTGCATGCTATATTATTCCCGAGAGTGCGGCGTCAATGGAATATGGTGTTGGCGAAGATGCGCTTAATCCTTCTGAACCTTGGGGTTTTTAACGTCGCCGAATAGCAATTTAAAAACTCCGCCCCCCCCCCCCCCCTCCTCAAATATTTGAAACGAAAATTTAAAATTTTCAAATTCAGCAAAATTTACCTCACGCAGGGCTAGTTGTCAAGACTAAAATCCCCCAAAAAAATTTGGCATAAACATTACTAACAATTATAATGGATTCTAAATATAAGTACCTTTCAAGATAATATCATCCGATTCTTTGTAACGAGGAACAAGCGAATTTGAAAAGCCATTGACACAATTTTTGGTTCGATTGTCGGGCCGACAATTTTTGAAAGTAGATTTGCGCAGGTGATGACCACCCGCTAACATTGGCGTCGTGGATGTGGAGACGATGTTTGACTTAGTCGTAGTACCGTCATATGCATGTGGGATTGGTATTCCTACCTCGGACATATTTTCGTCTAAAAAAGGTAAATTATAATTAGTAAACAACTAATATAAACAATGTCCTTGCATTTAAATAAATCTTAATGACCCACGAAGCAGAAATTAACTCCTATTAAAGTCTAAATATAGGAAGAATACCACACTAAATAACTTAAAGGCAAATGTCCTATTTACTAGATAATTAAAATTTTGATTTACAAAATAGATTTATAGTTATTTAAACAAGCATTATCCATCAGTCTTAGACAACGTCTTATATACCAATAATAATTTCAGCTCAAAGTTTTCTTTTAAAATTGCAATTTAACATTAAATTCTTTATACCTAAGCTTGGGTCAGCGAATTCTTGCGGAATGGATGAAATATCATCATTATTTTTCAAAGGCGTGAGCTTTGGGCCCCTAATCACAGCTAAGTTTGGAGATTGAGAGGAGCAAATGGGTCGACTAATATGGGTGGAATTAGCATCTTGAAGACAATAATGAGGACGATTATCACAACTCGATGAGTGTGGAGGAGCAAGCTCACTACTCCGAACTAAATTTGAGCAGGGAGGTTCATCAATCACGGAGGGAACTTTATATGCATCAATATCACAATAGGTGTTGACGATAGGCTTACCTTCCTTGCAATTTAAGTAACTCGTGGATGGATCGGACACTAGGGTAGTCGTTGATAACGCTGGATTGGCCGACTTCGTCACGTGACTACATACACGCAACATTATTTAGATGATGGTGAGAAATTAATTTACAAATTTAGCGTAAACTTTTATATAGTTCAGCAAAAAAACTAATTGTTTAGATCGAAAATTTAATATAATGGCGCATATCACAATGATAAAACGCGGAATATTTCAAAATAAATTGAAAAAAAGGGGGCCTAAATTTTAATTTAAAATTTTCTTGAAGCATAATAAATATGTTTTTGCTTTCGTGTGCGTTTAAGTTTATTAAATTTACCCAAATAGCAAGTTGAGTAATAGTAATTTGTAAAGTTTCTTGACCGAATTACCCCAAACACAGAGCAACTTTTTTTTATGTTAGTGGAACGGTATAATAACTATTTCATATGAACGCTTGATGCAAAACTCAACCCCGCTTAACGGGTCTTGCTAATATACGGAAAGATTAAAGTGGGGGGAAAAACGTTAAAAGGTGTTAAAATCTGTGCCAAATAAGGATATATCATTCGTAAAGGTATGATTATTAAATTATGTAATCACCCGCCAAACCAAAATAGGAAACGGGCTAGGTCTAGGTTTTATATATATAGGTTTTGTTCAATGTTTTGTTTTTCCTAGAATTACAATCCGTCACCGGCTTATAACTTATTTAACTCTGCGGGCCCTGTTGTAGAGTTAAAAATGACAAAATTCCTAACAAGCCGTCCCCTAATGGCAAAAAAGGTTTAAAGGAGCCTTTTTTACCACAGATGTATCAGACCTAGGGAGATTATGTTTGTTTCAAAAAAAAATCCATATTGGAGTCATAAAATAGAAACAACATTAATCAGGTGTTGTAAGGCCAAGATACAAATATTAATAATAATCAATGAAGGTCACAAATTTCGGACCCGTGAAAAGTACTTGGTTAATCCTCTTTTTACATAATTCATATTAAGACGGTAAGCAAAGATATATATCATGTTTTATAAGGGCAAAAAACAATATTTGCTCATTGATAACTTTCAGTTATACACCATGGTTCAGAGAAATAGAAGGTAAGCGTTTAAATCTGAACGTTGAACCTGACAATAACTTTCCGCTGATCGAATCGAGGCGATAGGGTCCTGCCCGTTTTGCAAATAACTATTATCTACGGTCGAGTTAACAATACTCAAAAAGTTCAAACTCAGTTATTTTTCTTCGTTGATAATTGAGACGAGAAACTTCTCATCATTCATCACACTTTTTAAAGATGATAATTTATTTAGAGCTTCATTTAGGACTTTGTTTTTTTCCATCTAAAAAAATTTAAAAAAAACCCTCCTCCTCAAATTGCAATGAGTTGTTAAATCCTCTCAAAATAAATGAGTAAATACACCTGAGCTCAAATGTATAAACCCTTGTCCATTAGTGAGATATAGATATCAATCATTCGTTTAAATATTTTTCTCGGGTCAATATCGATATACAAGAGCACCAACATGAAATATTAATGTGAAAAGCAAGGCCACAGGGCCGTCTTAAAAAAACTAAAGTGACAGATTGACAAAAAAAACGGTCCCGATAACAAACACCCCTTATAATCGACAATGCCAAATGTATTAGGCAGCAGCTCTCTCGTCGTATTAGTCACATCATCCATTTTTGCCAAAAAAAACGAAAACTGGAGTCGGGACAAAATGCAAGTGGGGTAAAATTAAGGAAAGGGGCTATATAGCTAGTAGGTTATGTGCGTGCGCGGGTTTTTCGAAGGCCAAATATAAACGCGGTTAGTAGTGGATATGTGATGTATGGTCCACACAAGTGGCACTAAAAATATGGGAGGAGTTACGCGTATCGATCGATTTTAACTTCATTGCACCCCATAGCTATCCCCAACGGTTATGACCATCGACGAAAAAAAGGGAGAGCCACCACCAAAAGACCCAAAAATGGACAACAACATGTTAGCATTCGTTCATTCATTCACTCAGGTGGTTTATATTAAGCGTCTATTTAGCATTCCAGGAAAATAGGAGTGGGCAGAAAATGTGATTACTGGAGCTAATTTGTTCTCTTTGGTATCGATAAAACATAAAACGGGACAAAGAGTGTTTCAGTAGCCCGATCGATTCCCGAAAACCGGCATTCAAATTATATTTCCCATCCGATTTTTTAATGCATAAAAGATCGAAAAATTCTTATACCTTTGTATTATCATGATATAATAAAATAGAAGCATCCGGTTTTGGTCAAAAATTACAAAAGGAAGATAGGTCAATTATTTTTGCAAGAGAGACTAAACATTGTTTTCCTTGCCTGTGACTTTCATTTTATCACAAAATTAAGTAATCATTGGTATATTAGACGTCCCTTTCTAGGCATCAGTGTATCTAGGTGCCGCAAAATTGCTCTGGATTATCAGCACTAAGTCTTATCGCATAGAAGGATGATAGTTGGAAAAATTTATAAGTGATATTTTTAAGATGGTATTAAAATGTAATTTGATAATTAAGCATACAGGGCGATATAGATTTTTTCTATGGGTATAAAAGAGTTAGGAAACGCCTTGATAGTTATGGGGTTTATGTTAAAACCCGAACTCCCGGGCCAATATTTTACATTTTACCTAGTCTTTTTTAAACAGTTATCAACAAGAACTAAAAATGACAAAATTATTATCACACAAAGGTATTATGTCTACTCTGTTTATTTAATTAATATTTTTAACCCAAAAAAATTTGAGCTTGTAATACGTTCGAGCCTTTCCACATATTCAAGTCGAGCCGGGCCTTTTGTGGGATTGGGCCAGATATATACCGCTGGTAGTTTATCTTAATTAGAAAAAAGATTAGAGAGGTGGGGCGACTTAAATATGAAATAATCGTTTTTTTTCAAATTAAAACAGAAATTTTGATGTGCCGGTTAAATTTTTACGGTTAGTAATATATATGGATGGTTAATGAAAAAGATAAAGGCTGAGATGCTAATAAACCTTCAAGCGTAAGTGAATCAAATAAAATTTAAAAAAAAATATTTAGGGAAATACGTTTATGTATAGATAAGCATCCACGGTTTCATCTCGTTATAATAGTAATAATTGCAATAATAAAAAATTTTCCCAATGTTGTTTGTTACCTTAAAATATCACGTAGTTAAACGAAAGCAAGGCCACCGCCCGCCAGGTAAAGCTGATGGAATTGCACCCCTGGTTTAGGCTACTTTCAAGAATGGCACTTTATAATTAACGGCTATAACCCAACCGTTCAACCCCCTCCCCCCACTACAACTGGCGATAATTTACGTGATTGCATATGGCCCCTATTTAAGAGCGCCAAGGGTGAACGAACTTCTTTACCTGTACAGTAATCATCGATTAAACTTACCTGTAATGAACTCGGCTAGGCCTCTTTGAGTAAGAAATGAACACACCGAATTATTTATGGTGGGCATATAATGCGGTAAGATAAAGGGAAGCCGTTAATAAATGTATGGGTAAAGACGTTCTGCTAAATTTACATGCTCATTTGTTTCGAGCAAAATATTAGTTCATTTTTACTCTTGTAAGATTTTGTATGTATAGGTTTAAAAAATTAATGTTTTAGAAGTATTAATAAAATTGGTAATCGTTATAACATGCAAGGCTCAAAGATTGTATAACATTGCTCTTATTATATATTATATTGAATTTCTTTATGGTGTTGAAACTTATTCAACACCTCTATCAACGCTTGCTATCACGTTTACAAGAATTTAAGACAAGTACGAAACTTATTAAGGCACCTGTTCAACAAACGCTTGACAGGCGTCAAAAAGTAACATTAAACTGGACAACAAAAAAAAAACAACATAAACGATTTTTTGAAGGTTTTGTAGAGAATTTTCTTGCGATAACGATCTCGGGTTTAGTTTTTTTTTCTAAAGCCTCAAATTTTTTTTAACCTCGTCCAAAGTTCAGAAAAAATTCAAAAAATTTCTTTTACTATTAATTATACAAAAAATCTATTGGTTTGCATATTCAGATTCCTTATAAAAAACATTTCTAAAAAGGTTATAGCTTAAAATTATATGTAATTTACTTTCCCGTTATTGAGAATCAAAAAACGAAGTTTATGACAAAAACCACTAATTTTACAAAAATAAAAAAAAACTAAATATTTAAAAAAAATTTAAACCCCTTACGTTAATAATGAATGCTTTCGTTATCTAAATATATTTTTAAACTTTTGTTACTACCCATAGGTTTTATGATATAGAAGCCCAAAATACCCCCAAAAATGGAAAAATCTCAAATTTGACACCGAATAACTAAAAATCTGAGGCATTGGCTAAAATTCTAATTTCATACTCGTGATCAGCGCTAAAAACTTGACCAAAAACCATAGTTGCCATAAATGATGCCTAGGGTCGTCCAAATTTTGTTGTCCAGTATTATTCGCAAAACTTAACGGTTGGATCGAACCCATGGAAAGAACGGTCCACTCGTTTCGGAATGAATCAAATTTCTTTCCCTCCCAATTAATTTTTAGGTCGGACGCTTGAGGCCCCAAGTAGAGCGTTGATACCGGGTGGTAGATGGATGGGTGGTGACCCGTCAACCAATTACAACGTCGTCATACATTACTCTGAAAGCCTAGACCTAAAAACCTAGGTCACCGGCGCATCTAAAATCTCAAATGTCTCTGCGGGACCTGTTGATGAGTTAAAAGCGGCAAAGCCACCGTTACTTGATAGGTCCGGTGGAAACTCGATGCTTGGGTAACTCTATATTAAAAACCTTTTCGAAAAGGTTTTACATATGTACACCTCGGTGGACAACAACCGAATACTTTTATATATATACACCTCGGAGGACAACAAATTTTGCACTAATTTCCAAAGCATATATGTCAACTGTAGTTAGTCCAATTTTTTTTTGTAAATTTTGAAAAAAAAATGCATTTAAATTAATTTAAATTATATAGTGGATGAAAAGAGATTTTGAATTTTTTTGGGCAAGCGGTTAATAAATATAAATTCTAGACGTAGAATCATAAAAGATCAAAGCATAGTTTTCATATAAATTTTAAATTTGAATTTATATGGGTTTGATATTTTATTTTTTGATCCAATTAAAAAATTAATCGTATTATTTAGTAAGTCCGTTTTTACAAAGGATATATATTTGTATCGTTTAGAATTTTAGTAAATTGTAAATTAAAGCTAAAAGTACTATCTTCGAAAATATCTAAAAAAATTTGTGGCATTGGGAAAAAAACTAAACGAGCGTAACCACAGACTAATTTTAAAAGTTTGACAAAATGCGTGCTATAGGATGATTTAGATTATATGAAATTAAAATTTATTGAAAATGTTAATGGGTCTTAAAGCGGTGTCGAACAGTTTTCAAATGAGACCGGTAAGGTCGGGTCAAAAAGTTTATAGAGAGCCTGGTCTTAAATAATTTTCCGTAAAAATTATTAGATGGAGGATGGATGTCCAATAACTTTATATTGGCAAATTTTCAAGAAATAGGCTCCTAAATCACCTTTTCAATTGCAAAATTAAGTAAACACACACATTGTAATCTAGAAAACTGTTATATTTGTTGTATGCTATTAATCGTTGAAGCCAGAGCTGGGAAAAAACCCATTTTTCGACTAAACTCAAATTTTTGTTTTTTAAAAATTTTATGACAGATTAAAAAAATCAATTGTTAAATACAGAATATAAGCAAAAAATCTTAAATTTTATAAATATTTTCTTGATTAAAGCTAAAACCTTTTATTTCTTCTAAATTTTAAAAAAATAAAAAAATGAGTTTGACCCAAAAATGACATTTTCCCAGCTCTGGTTGAAGCTTTCATTTTTTAATGTTTTTGGTATAACTATAATTTTAGTAAGGCATATAAAGATTGTTTTTTATTAAATTAAAATCATAACCGTCATAGAAGGGCGCGTTTATAACTAAATAAAATTTTAAACGTTTTAATAAAAATTGTTTTGAGAATCCTGCTGAAATGGCTATCAAATATGTTTGTTAGGGTTTAGATATAAATTAATCTAGATATTTTAATATACTTGCAACTTAATTATAAAATATTGTAAAAACTATAGTTAAATAATATGATCAAATAGCTCAAACTTTAATAATTTTTACAAATTTTAAGTAAAAAATGAAGTCTGACGCCTTTATATATATATTATCCAAAAATTACACAAATTTCACTTAACTTATAAATTGATTAATCTATATCTTTAGTCTACATATACTATTAATTGGTGCCTTACACAAGCATAATTCGGTGTATTTTTAAAAACACTTTCGATGTGGTGATCAGTTTTACAAGGGTTGACAAGTAGAAAGAATGACAAAAGTGACAATTTTCAAAACTAAAAATAGTTAAACTTTTTATATATTTAAGAGCCAGTTCTCTAATTGTTCATATTTAATTTAATCATACGGCAAAGCTTAAATGGTAAAGTTGTTACCGATTTTATTAGAATTAACCAAAAATTCTTTCATTATTAGAAAATGTTTTCATTATCTTTTATTTTAGTCTCGTGGTCGCAAAATATATCTTGTCTGTCATTTCGTAACTGTTAAATGTTTATAGCACAACATCACGGATTGTTTGGGAAACAAAAACAAAAAAAAATAAAATTGGAGACAAATTGTTTTGATTCAATCGGCCACTATTTAATTTATCAAAATTCTGAAATTGTTGAACGAGAAAAACATTTCTTATAAAAACGGTGTGCAAAAAAATAAAATTATTTTTTTTACGTTTGAGCAATGTTCAATAGTCCGTTTATCGATTGATTTTCATCAGGGCAAGAGGTCAGCTTGTCTTCATACCAAGTTACTTCTGTCGTCTTCCCAAGGCGACAAGGTTGCAAGCGCTGGGGCAACTCGGATTTCCGTCGGTTATTACTACTCGATAAAACGGGCAGGGCGGTGCCAGTTGTATTACTCGAATGAGAATAATGGCTACCGGAGTCGTGAGAGTTTAGCGCTACCTTCGGCGTTACATTTAAGCCAAATGGCTTGTAATGTAACGTATTGCTAAGGGTTTCTTTACCTATATTACGTTCGCTGACAACGTTTTTAGCGCTGTCGACGAAATTATGCTCGGGGGATGATAGAGTTGGAATTTTGTTATTTGATACCGTCATATCATCATTATAGTCATTTGAATCTTTGTTTAGTCGGGCGTCATCACTGCTGTGACCATTTACTATTTGAGAAACGAGGGGAGGTTTCATTGTATGATTTAACATATTGTTGGATTTTTCATTTGGGGATGCCTTGGCGGCCATAAAGTTCGGCCCGGTTGAATAGTTGTTTTTATTGTTCGGACTTCGGAAGCTTCTTTGGGTGTCAAAGCAGTGGAAATGATCGGTCGAGTCGTTTTGCATGTCGGTTACCAGGTCATTTAGGCTGCCCGTGTTGGAAATAAAATTGGATTGCGAACAATTGCCTGTAACGACTTTGGTCGGGCTTACTGGTGCAGGTTTAAACATGTCAGTAACTACGTATTTGTGTCTGCGGAAGAGTGAGTGATTTGAAAAAGGAAAAATTGGCAAGAGAAAAAGTCTAAATTTTTGCAGTAACGAATTGCAAGTTTGGAAAATTTTAAAATTATTGTTAATTTAAATTTCGTCCAAAAAACTAATTCTCAATTATGTTGTATAAAGTTGATATTAAATTTTAGTAAAACTTGCAAGATTATTGATAGGGGTAAGGGTATTACAATGTTTCATAAATGTTTACTCGCGCGCAGTTAAACTGGCGGGTTAAACAACAAAATTGTATCCCGCTCGAGATGTGTAAAATGGCCACGAGAAGAAAAAGATATTTCCTAGAATTTCGGCTGGTGGAGAGGAGGTGGAAGGTTTTGATACAACTCTTCACCTAAGGTAAAAAACCTGTATCTCAGGTAAATATATATATAGGACTATCAAAAAAAAAATAAAAGAGATTTGACCAATCTAAGTTTTTTCAAAAGCTTAATAGGGGAATTAACTGATTTAATAACAAGTTATGGATAGTTTAAAGGTGGCAATGCTACAAAAAACCACTTTAAAAACGTATTTATTCACTAATCCAGGTATATCAGGTAAGATGCACAAAGTGCAAAAATATATTTCATTTTAAGGTGCAAATATATTTTATATGAAAAAAAAGGGTTTAATGTTAAACAATTTTTGAACATGTTTAAAATAAGACTGTAAAAGCCAAGGGGTGTGATTCATGAAACTGCTGAGCAGTGCAATGGTTCAGGAAAAAATGGTATAAAGTTCAAATATTTAAAAGCGGATGATATTGGGGAGTTGATAGACCATAAATGGCATTTATGGAAATATCAAAAATATTTGATGTAAATAATACAAAAATAAATGACCCAAAGATTACAATTATATGTATGTGTTGGTTGGTTATAATACTGTAATGTATAGTTTAAACAATATATTGAGCTAAAATCAAAGTTTGTATCGCCTTCATAAGGAGATAAGTGTTAGTTTTTGTCAAAAAATAATGTCATTTTTTTGTATAAAACACACATGTATATTCATATTAAATGGTGAATATTGGACCAAGCATGAGAACGTAAAGTGATAGATAATATTGCATTGCGTAGTGCGACAAAACGAGTTTGAAAAAATTAAGTGATTGGGAGTGAAAAAGTAGCATAGAATCAGTAAGTCTCATTATATATTTGAAAAATTTTCAATTGTAACACTAGAGCTAACGGGTAGGGGTGTGGAAGGGAGATGTTCAGCGATGAATTAGAGTTAGCCAGGACTGCAAACAGATACAGCAGGGTTGGCTATAAAATGAATGATTAACAATTTCATACATTTCGATTTTATTTTGCAACTTGCAAACAAAGGTATTGTATCATCATATTTTTATATTTGTTGCTGTAGCAAGAAGGGTCTGTTGTTATCGTTTTTATTTTTTCAAAAAATTTTGAAGGTGTTTGTTTAAAGGTGAGTTGTGGGGTACTTTTTTGTATGAAAAAACTATTTTTTTTTTATTTGAACTGACCGATAAAAATGGATATCAAACGTTGGATTGGCGTGTTTCTCGCGCTTTCAATTTAAAAAGTTATGTGAGCAGTTATTGGATCAATCGATATTAAATGACGGGTGTATGGTAGGGTAAAATCCATAATTTAGCGATTAGTTGTTATGAATTAGGGCACACCTTTTGTATGGTGGAGATGGGCGAGATATGTTTAAGTGGTACTCGAACATAATTTTTGAAGTTGTCATTCACAAATTCCTGAGTTTTATTTAGTATATTTTGCATTGTTATTGGGTTGTAAGTAAGTTTGGTAGTAGTAGTTATAAATGTCAATATGTAGATCGTAACAGGAAACAGCTAAATATAATATAAAAAATTTTTAAATTTAAATTCACCAAGGGCACATTCAGTTAACTAATTAGTAACACATCTAATAAACAAGGAAATATGATATAGGACGTTTAAAACATATGATGATAAACAAGAATATTTCAGTCATTATCCGTAAATTGTCACACTAAAAGTATTATTTAGTGATAAAATAAGACTAAAATTTTAAATTTTATTTGGAGATAGGCCGAGCCTAAGTTAAGAAGTTTAGCGGGCCGGGCCAAAATATCAAGTTTGAGGACTAATCCGAACGACGAATACATTATTATATAATAAAATCTTTCCGAGCTCCGATCGAACATTTCAAATCTAAAATGGCCGTTTAAACACACAGCCATAATTCAAACCTTAAACCAAACTAACCTATTATACATACCTATCCATACCCTAACTAAGGTATAAGAGAGCCTACCCTGACCTGACCTAAACTGTTTTGACTTAACAAACCTACATACATGTCCCTTGCTTGCCTGAACCTAACATAATAAACCAAGTAATGATACCCCGGTTCGCTGAGGTATATTAAAATTAACGGCCCGCCAAAACTTTGTCGTTTATTTTCGGCTCGGCCAGAATATAATTCACACCAAATGGAATAACGTAACACTTTTTTTGCTCTAGTGTTACCAAATATACAGAGTTAGGTGCTACCGAGTGATAATAAATTTTGTCAATTAATAATAACAAAATTTAAAATAATTTTAATAAAGTAACAATGAGATATAAAAAACTTAGCCGGCCCGAAAAAATTTCCATTTCTAGCCCGTTTTAAATTTTTTCTACTTTTAAATACCATATTTGATCTCAACCAAACATAGTTTTTAATTTTCAAATTTAGCAAGCATTCGCCAGTATATAGATTTATGAAATTACAATCACGACGCCCAAAATTATTTAATCGAAAAAAAATGTCGCCGCAATTTTTTCACAATTTTTCAAATTGTAATTTCCTAACCCAAAAAAAAACTAAAAATAGGTTAGCGAAGAGTGAACTCCGACATAATTGGCAATAATTATGGAAAAAAAAATTAACCAAGTTAGAGTTCAATTATTTAAACAGTTGACTATAATTAAAATAGTCGAACTATTAACTATTATATGTTTAAATAACTATATAAATTTTAGTTAACTTTCCAAAGGTTCTAATTTAAATTTTTTGTTTCTACTTTATTTGGGAAAATACAGATTTAAAAAAACTTAGCGGGAGATCTAGGTACAAAAGTTACCTCAAATTTGCTAATTTGTCGCAAACTCATTTATTTGAACAAAATAATATATCAAATTCTTCGAACCGGGCCCCAATTAAAATATGTTATCCAATAAAAGTATTAGAACGTTTAATTTGAAATCCTCAATATTTGTGATTTTTTTTTATAGAGAATAATGGTACAATTTAATAGATAATACGTTAATTTGTTTGAAAACGCTATCTTTTTTTTAAAAATACCGATTTTTAATATAATTTTAAAAAATATCTAGTTTCCAAATATGATGAAACGCAAATTAAAAAAGGGCACCAATTGTTAACTGATAAATAGTTTAAACAGAAATGCACTCACAAAACTTCGATAAGTGGTGTCACCACGACAATAAATTTTAATACCTATCGATTTAATTAAACACACATATGATTTAAAATTTGGAGCTTAGCGGCAGAAGAATCTTTTTAGATCAAAAATATGCAAAAAAAATTGGGCAAAAATTATAGCCAAGTGCAGGTCATATAGCACACATTTTAGAGAGGTAACCTGAAATATGAAAACGACAAAAGGAATTTTAATTCGAAAAACAAGTAACATTTAGTTTTCTACGACCCTAAAATTGCAAAAATAGGGATTAGATGGCGGGATGAAAAACAAAATTGCTAATTGCTTTATCTATTTATAACTAATAATATGTTTTAAAAGTTTGGACACGAACGACCTTACATAAATGGGGGCATTGGGAAACAGAGGAGGGGTGTGGGTAGCTCAAAAAATGGAGGCTGTTGTCCGGGTAATGAGCGTGCACATTTAGTGTGCAAAAACAGAATATTTTAGGTGGTGACAACCCAACGACATCTTGAAAAACAAAATTTCTTATTCTGTCGAAAAAGTGAATTAAAAGAGTGGCATCTATTTTTTATGGAATTGTAGGGTGTGAAACAAAATCCTTATGAAAGATTTATGTAATGTTATGTAAAATATCAATTCAACATACTTACCTTTGATAAAATATTCGTACCGTCTGTTTTCCCTTTAAATTAGTGCAATCTTCCATTATCTTTGTATAAGGGGACATTATTAGGGAAAAAAGGTCGTCGACAGAAGCTACAATATTCGAGGAGCTCAAACATTCAAAGTTGTTTTATTTTGGCGTTAAATAGAGATGGGCTCATACTGCCCACGTGTATCAAAATAAAATTTTATTACAATTTTGCTTATTCATTCCATTACATTGTAAATTGATCTTTCAAATTGATTTAGATACTATTTCAGTCACCTTAAACAATCAAAGAATCCTCTTTACTCAAATCACCGTTTCTTATAACGGGTGATGAGTAGCCACGAGCTTAAAAATAGTAACCCATTGTCGTGGAAAATAACATGTCATTTCATAAAATTGTTTCCCGCGAATGCAGTTGAGCTGTTTGAAACTTAAAAAAAAATTGGCATCAAAAAACCAGAAAATATATTAGCACCAATGCAAATGCAAATCAATGCTACCAAAAAAGGTGTGGGCCAAGGGGCCTTTTTTCTGGCCAAAATAAAGGGGAAAAAAGTTCATAGCAGGCTAACAAAAAAAAACCCCCCGTAAAAATGGGAAAGGGTACCTTTTTATTTTTTCTTCTTATCCTGAAGTTGGAATTGAGAGATTTTATACTTTTATAAAAAAGCGATAAGATGGCCTTAATAAGGACCTTTCTATGATTTTTTTTGTTAAAAAGGCCCATAAAAAGCCATTTTAAAGCCTGGTAAGAATGGACAAACTATGGTAGACATGTATATAAAAAAAAGAGAAGTACTGATAAAGGCAATTGCTTAAAGAACTAAAGGCCCGTGGTTTGTTGCTCTACTAAGGGAGTGGTTTATAAGAATATTAGCTGCTTTAATAGCCAAAAGTATATTATAAAAGTCGTGTTTTTCCGTAAATTGGAATTTAATAAACAACAAATATTTGTATGTCATCAGGTACACAAGCGAACGCATGATGGTCCCATTTAAAAAACGACCAAATAAGTGGTTATGAGGACCGTTAAGTTTGCTTTAAACCATATATTGTTCTGATCCGAAACATACCGGCGCTGCTAGGCAAACTGTTGGCAAGCGGATTAAGAATTATATATAACAAAAAAAACTTGGGGCTCTCAAATATGATTTGCACCGGTTATAAAGAAGGTACGGGTTTATAAAATAATCATACAAATCGACAAATTTTAAGAGATAATTATAAAAACGAGAACTGTCAAATTAGGAATTTTTAATTATAAAAATTAATGGTTTTCGAGCTCCAATAAATAAAATGTTCATTAAATGAAATAAGATATTCTGCATAAGTTCTTTTTATAATTGGTTACGTTTATCTATCATAAATTGCAGACCAACAAAACAGTGTATAGCCAAAAATTGGAATATTGTTTCCTTATACTTTGTAAGGCGTTTTTTTATCTAATTTTTTTAGTAACTGTTTTTCCTCCTTTCAATGGCCCAAAAAAATATTTTTTTCTTCGTTGAACGCTTTTTCCATGCCTCGACCACCTCGAGAATGCATGAAAAAAATAAAATAAAATTGATTTTTCGTTATAACAAAGTTTTTAAGTAAATTGAGCTCTTAAAATTGAGTTATACACAATGTCACCCCAACCTAAACAAGGAACGATATGTTATCGGGTTTAACTTATAATTTAAAGTTTGGACGTTTAGCTGTTTTTAATATATAAATATTTTTTATTATATTTAAAATTTTTTAACATTTTTTTTTATAAAATTTTCAATGTTTATAACTCGCTTACAAAGTTTGCTTTAAAAAAAAGGCAAATGTGAATATTAAAAGATGCAAAGTCTGGACTTTTAAGTTAGCATATATATTTCAAAAATTCTGTATCACTAGCAAATATCATAAAATTACGATAGAATTATGTTTGTGCAAAATCTCTTTTTATTTCAACCCTTATTAACAATGCTTTTCCCCTTCGTGTGCGTAGGAAATGGGCACGTAGTTACAAATATTATTGTAAACAAGATGTGTGATAAACATAATCCTAAGGTTTTTCATAAGCTCTGTAGCCTATTTCATTTTCAAAAATACAAAAATTTGTATAAATGAAAAAAATAGTATTAAAAATTTTTACTAGCGAAAAATTTGGCAAAAACTGTACGCTATGTTAATTTTTTTAAATATTATATTAACCGTTTTAAAGATTTATTACACAGGTCAACAAATTTTTAAGGGTTGAGAACTAACTACGGAGATCAAACCTGCCATCTTAGGGATTTTCAAATCGGTGACGTTTTTTTTAATCAAGCTTAGTTAGTCAGGTATAAACATCGAAAATTTAAAAAAAAATCAAAAAAAAAAATGATTCAAAAATAAATTAAAATTTTTTTTGCATATTTACAATAGCGAAACTGTTAATATACTCTAATTAAAAATGATAATATATCGTGTCGTATTTTAAGTTTGGAATAAAATTTTGTATTATTTAAACGCTGATGTAAGAGCTTGATATAATAAAAAATTTTATTTCTCATTTTTTGATTTGATAAATATAAGTTGCAAGGATTTTTTAAATAAAAAAAAATACTAAAATTTATTTTTTTAGGGTTTTGGTTAAAAAAGGCCATCGATATGGACGGTTGTTAGGAGCCAAGGAAGAAACTAATAAAAATGAAATATATATATGAGATAGGGCCATCATGGGGATAAATTCTTTTATGTTTTAATAAAACTCACAGTTCCATTGCTATTTGTTGACCTGTGTTATATAAAGTTGTAAATCTTAAAATATGTTAAATTGCAAAATTTATAAAATTTAATGACATACATGCGCGTATTTTTAATTCATATAGTAAAATAAAAAATTAGTTGACCCTTTTACCTAAATTTCCCAACATCAATATGCGACTTTAAATGCATTGGGGGCAAACAGATATATTGTAATTTGTGGTTGTTCACTTTACATTCAATGACACGTTCAAAATTTATACATTTTTCAAAAAAAAATTAAAAATTTTAATATTTCTTAATTTCATTATTTTTCAAAATTAATTAAAAAGGTATATAAATCTGGGAGAATTTTTAATGGTATTAAGAAGTCACAATTGGCGATAGTTGTAAAAATGCGTTTTGTGCCATAATAAATTTTTTTATAATTTTTCAAATAAACTGAAAAAAATCTAAAAGCGCCTCATAAAGTGATACATTTGTAAAAATTAATAAAAATCCTATATAAAACTTTTTATAATTTAAATTAAAAAATGTTATATATCTATTTATAAAAACATTCTAACTATATATAAAATTTATAGAAAAGAAAGAAAATTTTGAATAATATCACTTTGGAGCATTTTAAAATTACATATTATTAAATCATTATAATAAATTTATAAATTTACTAATTTTTAAATCTTGTAAACAAGCTTAAATAATTTTACTTAGCCTAAATGAAAATAAAACGATGATTTTATCTAAGTTATTTTTTTAAAGCAACGTGCAGTAAACTTTTATTTTCGTGAAATTTTTAAAATTACATAAAATTCTATTTTGCATATGAACGTCTTTTTTTATTAAGTTGCTATATTGTTTAATTCACATTAAATAATCATTTTAAAACAAAAAAAAATTTATAATGCGAGAAATTTTACGAAATAAATTTAGACGTCACCTTTTAGAACTAAAATTGTTTCATAGAGCAGCAGAAAAAATTTTAAATGTTTACACCAATTTACATTGTAGAGAATTTATATAGGCTAAATTATGACTATTAAGCAAAAAAGGCTAGAGGTTTCCTCTAAACCTGGGCACCTGGGCGCCGAACCGGAGCGCTGTGGCTACTTTAACCCAAATAATGCAATAAACATCGTCGAGGATATGAATTAAGTAATTTTTTCGCCTGACGGCAAGCTAAATTTTTAACCTAGGCTTATACGTTATATACCGTTGGCATAGTGCCTATGAAGGCAACTCAGCATTTCCAAAGTGTGTTTGTACACACGTATTTTTAAAGGAAAAAACAGTCTATGCACAGAGTTGAACCAAAACTTTATGCATATTTGACAGGGATATTTACCTATCTTTAAGCCCCATCGGATCCTGGCAAATGTAGTCGAAAAGTCTGATTTTTCATCCAGTCAGAAAATGTTTTTAGGTCGATCGCCCGATTAATTCGTGTGATCAAATCAGTTCAAAATTTATTCGGAATGGAAAAAAAAATTTCGTATCTTGTTTTTTAATTTTTGAAAAAAAAACATGGATGCACATTTGACAGACACATTTTTCTCGATATAATATGGTCAGAAGGGTTGAGCTGGACACCACATTTATATGAAAAATAAAATATTTCAATAATTTGAATCGAGAAAACATACAAACAAACAAACAATTCAAGGTTAAATATCGGGAGTAGGCGAGGTAGGGGTAGAAATTAAGAGTTTGTAGCCACCTCGATACTGTCGGACTAACAGATATTGTTATATGAAAATAATAAAGTTTCGACCTTTGTTTCCGTTCTCTTATCGCAAACGCCTGACAAAGTCACAAAGTGTAAAACATTTAACGGAGATTGCCCTAAAGGTATTTTGAGAGCCGGATGGTTTATTAGGTGTATAAATATAGTATGGGAAGGAAAGAGGCCTCGCTCACGATTAATTATTAATTTTTTAAAAAATTATAAAAATTAGGTAATTGCATATTGACAATTGACATTAAAGTCTAGACCCAAAAGTCGGCGTAACTCGGTGTCGGTCAGCCTATAAAACGGGCCAAGTCAGTTTAATTAAGAGGGGTTATGGGTCTGGGCTAGCTTAAATTTTCGGGCCGTTTTTTTAACTTTAGGGTTGGGCCGGGCTTATTACAAATCTAAACTTTGGGTCGGGTAAATTAAAAAATATTTTGGGCGGGCGAGGCGAAACACAACCTGGTCAAACTCGATATCAAACCTTTTCTGGTATGAAGTTTTTTCACGAGATCGCTTCCTTTACGATTCGGAATAGCTCCTGATATTTGACCACGCAAAGGGTTCAAAATTTGAGATGACTCAAAGTTTAAGGACCTAGGCTTGTTCGAAATAGAGTTTTCAAATTACCGAGATGTTGTAACATGTACGAGTTATGGCTCTATGGTGCAAAGTTTTAGATTTTACGATAAAACCTAAATTCTCAGCATCAAGAGTGGTGCTCGCGAACGTAAACTTTACCCAAAAATAAATTCAACGGGGGTCAATCTTGTTTTAGAATAATTTAAAAAAACGATTAAAATTTTTTGAATATTTTTTTACCTTCAAAAAAAAACTACTAAGTACTAACACGTTTTTGTTTGGAAAGCCCAGCAAGGTTAGGGAAGAAAATAAATATTAAATTAAAAAAAAAATTTTTTAAATGTTTATAAATAAAATTGAACCTAAAATACTCAACAAAGTTACCGAGAAATAAAAAGGACAAATTATTTTAATTGAAAATAAACAGGAATATAAAAGAAATTCAATACTCGGAATTACATTAATGAGCCCAATCGGGCATGTGATATTGGGCCAAATTTTATTTTGGTTTAGAAAGGCTTCAGCGAAAATTAGGGTCGAGTAGTAACAAACCAAAGGATTAGGATAACGGGTCAGGAAAAAAATTAGCTTAGGGTGGCCCCAATTAAAATTTTTGGGTCTAGAATAAAAACTTATAAATTACAATTAGATTTAGGCGAAATTTATAAACTTTAATGTACTTTATACAGGTGTTAGGATAGGAATTAATATCAAAGAATAAGTATAAATTTTCGAATATTTGTGTAATTTCCCAAACTTGTGGAAATACAAAATGTAAAAAAAAAAGACTTTAGTTGGCTCGACATTTAAAACTAAATAAATCAATGACACAATTTATAAAGAAAAAAAAAGGTCTTTCTTTTAGTAGGTAAACAAAGTAGTTTTTATATAATTTGCATTGTCAGAAAAAAAGTTTCATACAATAAGGGTTGGGGGCGACAGGACTTGGAATGTGTGAGTAGTCTAGAGAGTTTTAGCTCAAATTACCTAAATTTAAATGAGGAGTTTTAGCTCGTTTGAAATAATTTATTTATAGATTTATTAAGACTATCTATCGCAATAGCAAACAGGTAAGAGAATAAGCATATAAAGTTAAAATGGGGGGGGGGGGGGGGAATACAGTATATAGGAAATAATTCTTACAAATCCATTTTACTATATTAAATGATTTTGCCATCTGGACCGGTACCTTTAAAAAAAATTCATATGGAGATTGAGTCATTATATTTGCAAAATATATGCGAATTGTGATAAAATAAATAGTTGAGACGAGGAGAGTTTTTAAGTTTGGGAAAAAACCAAAATTTTGCAAAATGGCGCACTATTTGCAAAATATATGCGAATTGTGATAAAATAAATAGTTGAGACGAGGAGAATTTTTAAGTTTGGGAAAAAACCAAAATTTTGCAAAATGGCGCACATTCGAACGAAAGAAAGCTCTCTCGCTAGTTTTTTTAAGAAAAAAAAACGTTTCTGGCTTTAAAAAAAAATTTTTTTTGTTAAAACCGCGCGAAAAATAAAGAAGGGGGTGCATGTTGGGGGGGGGGGGGGGGGGGGGGGTAAATTTTGGAGGCCATTTTGATATGAAAATTTTTTATTTTCGCGCGAGCGAGGGATATTTTTCGAACCACTACCCCTTCACAAAATAACAAAAAATTAGCGTCGTGTGTTCGGAGCGGTAGAGTTCCCGTTTCGCGTTCCCAAATTTGAACGTATTCACAAATGGTCAAGCAAATCCTTACCTTTTTTTTTTACATTTTATATAGAGTATGGTGATCGCACACGTCTTTTTAAATATTATAATTGATTCGATAGCGAAAAATCAGTAATAACCTTGACAACATGCTTCCCCCCCCCCACCCGTCCCACATTATTATAGAGCTTTTGAAGTAATCTGAAAAACTGTCAATTTTATTTGAATCTTGCTTTATACCCTCTTTTTTAGGTATTAAAGGACCTTTCGGCCATTTTTATCAATTCAAAAACATAGGAATTGTACCAAATGGACCTAGAAGAAAGTTGACAAAAATTGTTTTTTTAAAAAATATTTTAAAAAATGAAATGACAAACATAGAATCTTGGTCAAATGAATACTTTGCCTTTAAAAAAAAAAGGACCACAGCCACGGGTCGTAGTACATATCCAAACACACTAATTGAGATAGCAATATGCGTCAAATGACATAGAGAAAATTGAGCTCTGTCACACCACGATTGATATACTCTTGAAGCTAACTCTAAAAAAGTTAAATTTCACATCCATATAAAGGTTTTTACCCGGTTTCAGGGTTAAATAACGTATTGCCAGGTCACATGAGCGAATTTGCAAGGAAATTTAAATTATATATTTCAACATTGGCCAAAAAACTTTGATTTGTTTAAACGATTGTCGAGCTTATTTAAAAAGACGCAAAAATATTCTCATAGAATCAAATATTTAAGTGCGGCTTATGGTCCAACACTAGAGGACCCAGAATATACAGGCTCGGTCCACTGTTAATTATTAATTATTTGATCGAGTCAGGTAATTTTAATGGACCTAACCTGTCAGCTTAATTCTTTCATTTCTGAACTGCTCAGCTTGGATTACTTTTAATAAGCAAACTAGGTCGGTCACCTGAAAATAAAATATTCACTATCTCTATGTATATATAAAACGAAAAAGGTGAAAAATTTATTTTTGGTCCAATCCGGTCCGAATCTTCAAAATTTTAATTTGACCACTCATTTATGTCCATCAGATCAGCCAAATTACGAATAGTAACGAAAATTCTTAACGAAGAATATGTTCGTTTCGCCCAAATTCCCTGCCCCCATCCCCCTCTCCAAAAATATTAAATTGAATTATGTGAGACCGCCTCAAACATTTAAGTAGTAAACTTGCATTGCTATGCTAGTAAAATACCTCGAAAATATTTTTTAGGCTGATCCATTTTTTGGGCAAGTAAGGTTTTGGGTCCTGATAAAAATCTATATGTCAAAGGTAAGCATGTCTCCCTGATAGATGATGTTGGTATTAAAATAATTACGAACTCGTAGTATGGCCCCATAATTCAAAAAAAATATGACATTTTAACAAAAAATATTTATTTTCATATATATAGGGGTAACATGGTGTAAGAGCACACATATAGAGCCAATGTAATTGGGAAGGGGAAAAGTAGTAGAGAGAATTGACCCACTTCTTTTGGTTTGTTTTGTAATTTGCTGCTTCTAAATGTGCCAGCCATCTATCTTTGTATTGTGTGGTGCGTAGAGTGTGCAGGTTTGAACTCACCTGTGTAAAAAAAAGTGTAGTCCCTTTTTTCGCGTGTTTTTCCTGTTCTTCCCCCCATATTATTTTCCCTATGTTGCAACTTTAAATACATTTTTTATACATATATACATATACATGAGAGACAAACACAGGTACCTCTTACCTGGCCATCGTAAAAAATGGTTTGCCAAGCAACCCCGAGCATTTCATTCATTTACTACGGTAGGCTCTCTCTCGAGAGGGGCCATCGTCGAATACGTTAAGAAACACACCTAGGTGTCATTTGAGCAAAATTGGTATGGGAACATGACGGGCATTTATAACATGTAACCATATATCGAAGAAAATCGGTAAGTTCTTGCATTATATTTGAAATGTTGAGACTGGCAAATTTGATATTGTAGGCTAGGTTTACAAAGGGTTATAGCAGAAAAGCTCGTTTTAAAGAGACGCTGTGTTTGGCACGAAGAATTTTATGAATGCACGAGTTTGTAAATTATTTCTAACTAGACCACCATATAACCTTGATTATTGTTATTTAATAAAATTCCATTCGATTTATATGGGCAGAAACCCTAAAGGATGGCAACATTTAAGGCCCAATACCTAAAACATCCATGTTTTTATTAAGTGCTCAGCAAAGCTACAGTTTGCTTAAGTGAGCTAGCATGCATAAAAGAATTACAAATTTAAGATATAAAAGTTTGAAAAAATACATTCTAACACTTAAGTAGGGAGTATGCGTTTAACGGGGTACATTGGGGGACCACAAAAAAATTTAATCGATTTAAACACTTATTTTACTTATTAGACCTTCAATTACAAGGATATATACATATGGGTCACACAAAATATTTTAAATTGTGGTCGGGGTAACAAATAATGTGGGGTATACCTTTAAAACACGCGGGGTCGAAATTTTAAAAAGGTATGAAAGGTGCACATAATAGAGGTGTACAACACACTGATATGGGGAGAAAAGGTATAGGGGGGAGAGAGGTCAAGCGTGACCTTCACTCACTCTTGTAGTCCGTCCCCCCATAAAAGCACAGCACTGTCATACAAAAGAGACTTAAAGCCATTCACTGCGTATATAGATGTTAAAATGTGTATAGTAAGTAAGTAATGGGTACGGGGAAGAGAAAGGAGCAACTACCAAAAAAATATTAATATAAATGTACACGCAGAAATTTTATATGACAAGGCACACATTAGTAATAGAGAGGCCATAAGGGGGGAGGGGGGGGGGTAAGGTAAAAAAAGTCAGGAGGGAAAATTATGAATATGTCGTGGCAACGTTCACAAGGATCCCCCAAGTGTAAACGGGGAAAGAAAATACGAGAGCACATGTATACATGGACCCCGGTGGCGACACTCTAGGCCATTTAAAGAATAATAATGTAAAGGTTATATACGTGGTGCCGATAATAGACGGAGAGTATTAGAACTTTGTATCGTGGGAAACTTGCATGGGGAGTTAAGGAGGATGGGGGAAAAGTGGACATATAAAATTATAAAAAAAAGGACTTTTTCTAAGCAAACCCCCCCCCCCCCCCTATTCACACAATTCCAGTCGTCTTCGATAAATATCATATAAGTTAGAATTGGCCGTAAAGAAGATTCATGAACGTTAGGAATGTATGCAAAGCTAATTTATGTCAATAGATAGTCTCCTTAAACTTACCTTTATAAATTTACCCAATCAAGTCAACCTTGCTCACTTAATTAAACCTTAACCCTTTCCGACTTGAAAATTTTTCTTTTGAAAATTGCATCCAACTCGGGGCTTGGAACTGGCAACTATATTTAAAAAAATTGGGTTACACAATTTTAACATTTTTCCACTATTTAAATCACTCTAAATCGGTTTAAGAAAGGTAATTTGGTTGTCAAATTTTTGCTCTATCCGACCTTTCAGTGAGTCAATTGTCCAGCACACCAACTAAAGTAATTCTCAAATTCTTAATCATTAGATATATAAAAATAATTTTATTGATTAGAATTATCCTAAAAACATAATAAATTTATCATCATACAGGAGTTCTGGTCAAAATAGCCAATTCAACTTAATAATGGACCGAGCAATAGAGAGTGCAGACGTAGAGGACTGGCGAAAAACTCCGTGTTATATGACATTGGCCAAGGTGCTTAATAAAGACATTCTTTAACAAACCTTAACATCGTCCAAGGACACAAGTAGATCATTACATATTGCGGGATATATGCGCAAAATTAAACAAAACCAAAACCTCAATAGCTGCATCAACAGCGAAACAAATAAAGCACTTAACCAAATTTTACAAGTCAAAATAAAAGGACGATGGTTTAAGGGTCAATTTATCCTACCTAATTCATCGACGCTGACGAACTAAAATTTGAAGTTCGTGGATGCGTCAAGTGTGTCGTAAGGTGAGGGGTGAGTAAGGAGACATATATTCATAAAATTTTGTGCCAAACTCCTGGCATTACGATGCAAAAAAACACGAACATCAAATAGCAAAAATAATGATAAGCAATAATTTTAGGCCTACTCCTAGCAAAGTTGGATTGCTACCAATTCAAACCTCTAAATACTTAGTAAGATATGAAAGGGGGGCAGTCGAAAAATAGAGGGGGGGGGGGGCATTCAAGCTAGAGCCTCCAAAAAATATATATATAAATTGAGGCACGAAAATGGCTGCCTCTGATGGTGTTTGCGTTCTCTGGCTCGTTTTAACATTTGTTTTTTTTGGCGGGAGACGCGTGACCTTGGGATTTTTTGGCGGGGAACAAGGGGGGAAGGAAATGGCTATTCCCCCCATTCATCGTGTGTTTTTTCTGTTATGTTGTTTTTTTCGTGAATTTTGCCTGGTGCATTTCATTTTTTCCCGCTACATTCTTACCCCTTTTTCGTTCGTAGAGATTGTAGCGGTGGTGCTATTTTGCTCTGTTATATAGCTAAGGAGAGAGAGAGTCAGTTAGTTAGCTAAAAGTAAGTAAGTAATAGATGTGTTATTGTTATGTTAGTAAGTTGGGGAAACGACGCCACATTTTTTTGTGTAATTTTTTTTTTGGATAACGACGGGGGAAATTTTTAACATTGCGTTGCCTAGAGCTCAGCTCATGATATGCGGCCTGGCACGGTTCCAAACATACAAATGGATATGTGTTTTGAAGGTCCAACCGGGCAGCAAAACAAGGCATAAATGACATACGGGCTAAAATGAAAAACATTCTAAGTAGGAGATGACGCTAATGTTATACTTCTGCCAACAGGATATTTTGGTTTCAAAGGATTAAATTTGGCGATCGTATTATTGGTTAATCGTAGTGCGTCAACAAATTTTTCTGGAAGTCTTGTCACGACAAAACCAACCCACCTAATAAGTTTATGTTTCTCGACATAAAAACATCCAAGATAATGTGTAGTTGAGTAAGATGATAAAGTCATATGATGTGAGATTTCTTGGACACCAAAATGATAAAACATCAAATTACTAGGGAAATCAAACATTTAGTCGTATATAGAGGCTTTTCGTATCGGGAATGGGAGTTTTAAGTTTTCGGAAAAGGTTAAAAATTCGCCAAAAGTGCTAATCTCTAATTAGTCACAAACATAGGCCTGTGAAGAAGTAGTAAATCAAAAAGCAATGGTATATACAAATTTTTTAGATGTAAAGCGAGCATGCTTACGGAAACTTATCTTTGCCCGATCAATCTACCCGAATATCACGCCCTCCAACCATTGGCGTTAAAGTTTAGAGAGAAGTCTTAGCCTCGTTGATCAAATCGGTTACACTAGCCCATTCCCATTTTAAACATCTCAACTTGGGAAGGGGGGGGGGAGGGGGGAGTCGTCTCCCTTTGACAAATCCTGGATACGGTGCCCTGCTTTTGGGAGATCATATCTTTTATCGGCTCACAGCGATATACAGTAAATTAAAAGCTACGTATGGCTTGCAAAGAACACAAACACCTATAACAATTTATATTCCACGAGGGCGATTGATTTTTTGTCTTATTTAGCAATATTTATGCCATAATAAAAGGAACGGCGTCATGGGGTCGAAAACTCCATCTAATGGGCTACTGCTATATTCGTTTAAGTTGCTTTACAAACAGTTAAGCAATACCGACCTAAGAGCCAACGAAAAATAAAATAAAATTAAAGAACCAAAAAATTAATTGGTTTTTTTTTTCAAGGAAAATTAATAGAAAAAAAGGCCGATTTATGGTGAGAGCAGCAAACCATGCACACGAAAAACAATAAGGCCCCCCCGTTAAATTTTTTTAGGTATGATCGTAAAATCTACATAGATAGAGATATATTTAGAAGAACTAGGCAGTATACATTAAAAGCAGCACCTCGTGACCTATATAATAATTGAACACAGCTGGGGCAAGCAAAGATTCATAAATTTAATAATCTTACTTCAATCCTTTTAGAATGAGTGGCTCCCACATGTCCACTAAAAGAATGAATTCTAGTAATTTAGACTTTCGAGGTCGCAAAGAAGCCCAAATATTATATAAAAGGGTGGCGGCAAAAACTTAAGTCGCCGGGGTGCGAGCAATTCCAACTACTCGTCGGAAACATTAATTGCTATGTTAAAGAAGTCAGAGCTTTGAACGGGTAAGACGCCCCTACATATATACTTTTTTTTAAATCAAAGTGTGCCTTTGGGCACGTACAAAGTGAGTTTTTATTTTCGTAAAATTTTGAAAATTCTAAAAATTTTAAAAATTTATTCTTTTTAAAACTTTTTCAAAAATTTTTTATTTTAAAAAAAAGCATTTTATGTGCATATATTAAATTTGGCAACTTTTTAAAAATTTGCGTTTTATTTCAAAAATTTTTTTTTCAAAATTTTGAAAATTTAACAAAAATAAAAACTCAATTTGCACGTGCCCTTAACGAGAACATTAAACGATATATTTTTTCAATTATTTCTATAAAAAGAGAGGAAAAAAGCATGTTTAATTAAGTCCCGATGGCCCTCTCCGCCAAAAAACGTTAGCTAGTACCAGGTACGGCTTGGAGGAAAAATTTGAAAAATAATCATAAATCTGGTAAGTTTAAAAGCCCTTTCTTGAATTTTTAATGTATTTAAGGGATGGGATGCCAAGTGAGTTTTATTTTTTAAACGCAAATTTTGCCAAATTTACTTTATGCACATTTAATATGCTTTACCTATAATATAAAATTTTCAATAAATTTTGAAAATTTTCAGAATTTAAAAAAAAAAACTGCGAAAATAAAAACACTCACTTTGCGCGTGCCCTAAGCTATGAATCTCGTTTTTTTAACGCACCCTTGATATGTTTAAACGGTTTTATTCCAGAATTAGAAACATAATTTAAATTTTTCACTTTATTCTACTGTCAACAATACCGGGTGGGCTCAAATTTTTTTTATTAGCTGACAAATTTGGCGAAAAGCAACGTTTGAATATTGTATTAATACAACACGATTAAGGAAGGACCGGTCCTGAAATACCGTAGGAATCATGCTATCAATATAACGGCAAAAGCTCGGTGCCTTTATAGCATCTAGAAAAAAAACCCCCAGAAAAGTAAATAGAAATATTGAAAAAACTTCTAATAAAGTTTTTTCGAGCGCGATAAGGGGAAGCGGGGTTGGGTTTATCAGGAATATAACTTATTTTTTGTGGCTTGATGCAGCTAATGCCCACCCCTAGATTCAAAGCGGTTAAAACCTTTAATTACTACAGTGGGGAGTAAAAATAGAAGGGCGGTTCTTGTTCACGCACTGGCTCCACATTTCTTTCCCCAAAATAGGGGGGAAAAATCAATACCCAGGCGAGGAAAAATCTAAAAATTTACGAAAGCAAATGATGTCCATATTTTGAAATTGGGTTAAAATTAAAAGAATATAGCAAAAACTCTTAAGTGATTCAAATAAATATGAGATACGAGAGCGAAAATAAAATTTAAATTCGTAAAATTTTAACAAAAACTACATGGAATACAGATATTTCTGAGAGAGGGTTGTTTGAACAAAGTCAATTTTAAACTGGAAACAGCCTAAATATCAAATTTAGTTTCTCACGGGGTGAAAGGGGTGGGGGGGGGGGGAGAAGGGGTCATAAAGCCTCATTTCTACACCTCTAAATATAAAAATGTTTTTTAAATACAAACAGTACCATTACCAAAAAATTGATCATATCCCTGTATATGGCATATAATTTGTCTATGGTTATACTAGTGACGAATAAACTTATAACAAATATTTAAAAAAAAAATCAATTATAAAATTTTAATGGTATTGGTATATAAATAACTTTTTAAACAAATTTTCCCCAGATTTTTTTTTACGACATATCAATGATGATTTTTAAAACGAGTGTGGCCCCGAGTTTAAATTCCCACAAAATTGGAACACGTAGGGTACAATGGACCCTTATGGTTGGTTGGAAAATAGGCGGCGTAAAAAAATTCCCAAAATAGCTTTGGCATAAGAGTATATAAGAGTACAATAAACTTAAACTCTTTCATTATTTTTTTTTCCTAAAAATTTTACAAAGAGAGTAGTTAATTGTTTTTTTTGAGAATGGGGAAAAAATATGAACTATTTAAAAGTACAGGGGGCTTGGGGGTATGTTTTATATAAAAAAATAAAAACCACATAATTTTTTTCAGAAATACAAATCTCCGAATTAAAAATGCCTATAAAATTTGTGCGGGAAAGTATAATAAAAGCGCGGGGGTCGGTAGGCCGCTTTGCATATTATTTTGAAAATGAACTAAAAATTAAGACGGGGCAACGAACATTGATTACAAAAAGGTTTGTTCGCCTTATACGAGCAAAGCCTTAAGCTTCTTTAGGCCCGTGTCTAAGCTTGCACATAAAATCAAAAAAAAATTTTAGGACTGCTATTATAGAGACAAAATTCACTATAATAGCGTACTTAGATGAATATTATTAAATTCGATAAAATTGCCTAACTAATTAGTTAAGCCCATATACAAACTTATTGTAGGATACTTTTCAACAATTTGACATAAAAAATTTAAAAATGATTCCTTGGGGGTGCTCAATTTCATTCATTTTTACAATTTTTAAAATCCTAAATTTTTGTTTTTCTTTACAAAATTATTTGTTAGCAACTTTCATTTTAAATAAGTATTTTAAATCCTACTCTGCGTATAAATACGTTTTAGATCAAAAAAAATACTTAAAATTAAAAAAAATTAGTAAAAACTAATGATCTAAAAAACTTTTACAAAATATGTATTATTTAAACTTTATTCCACCCATAAAAAAACCCAAAAGTTAATTTAAAATGCTTGACCAAGAGTTTTCTTATTTTTTAAAAATTTTTTTTGCAAGTTCAATATGGCCAACCATATAAATCTATCCTTCTTAATTTATAACAAATAATTCAACATATCGTTAACAAGGCGAACGATAAAAATTAAGAGATGAAGCATTTTGAAAAAAAAGGAGAGAAACAAAGGTAAAAAACAGCAGTGCCAAGGTATTTTCAAAAAATGATTTGTAAAGCAAAAGTAAGCAAATAAAATCAAGAAATTTTAAGCAAGACTTGCAAAATTTCACAAAAATATATCATGATTGAAACTGTGTCTGAAATCTCGAGCTAAAGAAAAATAATTGTTATTTACCCGTATGGGCAATGGGGTCCAACCCTCACTGTAATTACAAGAATATCTGGCCAGGTGAGGAATTTTGGGACCAACCCTATCCACCAACAATTGATTTTGTCTATTTTTTAGACCGGCCTTACCCATTGTAGATTAACATATATAAGCAAACAAAGCGGATATGGAACGTTGTATGCAAAAAGGTTTAAAATTCGATAAATTTAGCCAAAATATAGATTAATCGAACTCACGACCAACAGGTCCATATCGCAAATTTAGGCAAAAAAAATCAAGATTGGCTACCTGTAACCTTTGTATTTATAGAGAATAATAAAAAAGTATTTTTTCGACAACTTCTTGACCTATTCAGGTAAGCTCCCTATAAGACTTAAAATGGTAAATTTACATAAGGCGCGTCCAGAGTTCATTCATTTATAATAAAAAAATTTTAAAATTTGAAACGTAATTCTTATAAATTGGGTTTTAACGAGTTATTTTTTACAATATTTTCTAGATAACATTGTATTATTTTGCTAATCAGTAACTAATATAATTTCATTTTTCCAAAATAATTACTAATTTTTTACAAAAATTGCCAGCTACAAAAATATCCAATTTTTAGATAAATTTTAAATTTGAGGACATACGGGTTTAAGGTTACCTTAGGATTTTAAAATAATAACATATTCTTCATTAAGGACAAGGAAGTCAGAGTAAAACTACATTTACTATTTAAATCAACCAAAACATGAGATCGTATTATTACAATAAACTTAAATAGTTAATTTCCAAATACAATCGGGGCATATTTATTTTCGTCTTTTATAATAATTTTTAAAAAAGAACAGTAAATGTTATACCTAATATTTGTACGACAAATGGCCGAGCAAACAAATTGTAGTCGAAGCGAAAATCACCCCCCCCCCCCCGTTCCTAGCACATGTTTAAATTCTTTGCAAACTCCCCCACCACCCGCCTCCCCAAGCTCCTGGCTAAACAAATCTTCTTTGAATCCATCATTCAACCGAAGTCAATTCTCAGCAAATGTATTCAAGAAGGGAAAGTACAGGGCGCAGAGATTTAGTATGCGCACGAGATACAATTTTTTTATTTATAATATTTTATTAACTTTCTAGAGGGATAAATGATCATAATTTTACATATACAATTAGATTGAAGTACAAACTAGTATATAGAAGATTTTAAATCTTAGATAAGGGCTGGAAGCATATATGGAATGGGCTTCTTGTGTCGGTAATCGAGTCAAACGTACCAAACTTAGAGATTCATGCTTCCTAAACAAAAGTGAAGATCATTGAGAGAGGTTAAAATAGGGATTGGTTACAAACCAAAACCTTAAAACAAAATTCCTTAAAACAAAGTATTTCTTTTAATAAATTAAGTTAAAACTTCAATTCCCACAAAACTGCGCTAATTCGACTAACTGACATAATTAAAAAAAAATATACTCGGCAAAGTGAACCCTTAAAAGCGATAGTTATTTCTGCTCATGTATCAAAAATCAAAAGTTTTTTGCTATCTAACAACTTGTAGCCTTTTTTGGTTAGGTAGCGCTAATTTTTACAGTATTTTGTAATTTATGTAAAGGTGTTCATCCAATTTATTCAATTTAAATTTCTACAATGGCTTTACAAAGATATTTCTCCACTTTTTTTCAGCAAAGCTCAGCCTTGAGTTAAGACGCGACCTCGCAACTCTTAATTACCAAAGCTCGTATTGCATTATGCGGGTAGAAGATAATGGGAAAAAAAGAAAGCCCACCAGAGCTAATTTCCGCCTATATATGGGCCGGACCGAGGGCAGCCAGCAAAAAAAAAATCGATATTTTTTATAATGGCCCTTTTATGACCATAAGGAAAAAAATTGACCACTTCTGGGAAAATTTGTTGTTGCACATATCGCAAGAATATGGGCCAGAGACAGTAGTTTATGATTATTATTTATTTAAAATTTAATGGATTTAAAAAGATTGAGTAAGGCATTGTCCATATTTGCAGTTTCATTTAAAACAAATTTTGGCATAAGGTCAATCGGCATTTGGATTTAATGTATTTGCGCATGCTTATAATAGGTTTGTATGGTAAACTATGTGCCTATTTAATTTATCTAGATTAATTTCTTTAGTTTTTGTTTAAAATTTAAATAAAGTGAATTTAATAAATGAACCAGGCTGGGACAAAAATATTAAATCAATTGATAAGCAGGGCTAAGAAATTTGGGTAGTTAAAATTATTAGATTTATAAATAGCATTTTTAAATTAGTAATTTGACACCTCTATAAGATTATGTCATTTTAATAATTTAAAAAAAAATGTTCTAAATTTTTTTTAAACAATCAATTAATAATATTGAATTATAAGAAAAAGACATTTAGGGCACATGCAAAGTGAATTTTTTAAAAAAATTTAACATTTTCATTTGATTCTCAGAAAAAGTTGATGTGCATAAACTAAATTTGGCAACTTTTTAAAAAAAATTGCATTCATTTACAAAATAAAATTTTCAGAATTTTCAAAAATATTACAAAAATAAAACACTTTGTATTTGGGGTTAGACAAAACACATTATCCCCTATAAAAATTATTTTATATCATTTTTCAATTTTTGTAACATCTTTGGGGGGTTAATTAAAAAAAGAGCAAAGACGTTGAGTTATAAATAGATCTAAGACTGACACCCTGATTACAGGCTTCTCAAATATAGCAAGATTTTTATTTCTCTAAAAATTGACCATTCCATAAAACATGAATATAAAACTTCATCTTATAAACAATCTTACGAAATGGCCCAAAAACAGAATCCTCTTGGATATATAATAAATTTTCAAGCTGATTTAGGGAGCAATTAATATAAAAATTGTTTTATTAGAATATAATTAAAAAAATATAACCTACTGTAAAATTAATGGCACAAAAATGTGTCTCCCCCCCCTCTGCCCCAATAATTCAAATTACATATTATTTTTGTTATAATTTAAACTGATATATCCAAAATTTTAGTCATAAAAAAATTTTAATGATATTTATTGAATATAAACTATTGATTAATTTTTTATTATCTATTATAAACTTAATATTTGCATTAAAGAATTTTTATGTAATTTATATATTCATAATAGAAATTCTACAAGTATAACAAGCAAGATATTAAACTAATATTTTCCCACAATTATGCTTAAAAGAATAAAATATAAATTTTAGATTATTACAATGAGTCATTAAAAGTATATTCCTCTAAAAATATTTGATGCTATATTTAAATTTAGAAAAATGTAACCTAAAAAGTTTTAAAAATAAAAATATAATAAAAATTCTTATAACATAAACATTTACCCAAAAGAATTCAAATTTCGTGCACATATGTGATAAATGTATCCACAAGGCCTACTATGGCTAGTTAGTCTATTAAAAATATTAAATGTAGTTTGCTTGTTATAAAATATGTTGGACAAATAATCTTTAAAAAAAATTTATATTTGCCCTCTTTTATTTTTTTTTACCTTGATTAGGAATAATTTTTTTCTGCATTATATAAACTATAGAATTCGAGATTTTTTAATTTAACACAACTATTTAAATAATAATCTTACTAAAATAAAAATAAAAAAGTAATTAGAATTACTAACTTTAAGAAAGGGGGTTTTTTTTAATGAAAAATATACTTTAAATTTTTTACCTTAAATATCTTAGAAGATAATAATATTGAAATGAAATTTTAATAAAAACTTTATAGAAAATTGCCTGTTTTAATACAAAATTCTTTTAGTTTATAGAGCAAAATGCAAAATCAAACAAACATATAAGAGTTTAATAATTTTTAAAAGATTCTAGAAAATTTTTAACAACGGATAATATATTTTGTTTATAGAGATGATTGTAAATAATAAAGAAAAATGAGGGAAAATAAAGTTATGTTGGCGCAATCCTGCGGTTATCGAATTGATATGTCGTTAAATGAAGTAAGTAATCTAAAAGTATAATTAAATTAAAATATATATCTATGATTAAAAATGAAATTTTCGAGGTTTTTTGTTTACCGTTCAAAATCCACGAAAAAAAAATCATTTGTGTAAAAGGTGTCTGAGATGGCAAATTTTTTTTATATCCACGAGGTGTGCATGTTTTTTTATTAAAACGAAAAAAACGTTTTACGACCAAAATAATTGGAAAATATTTTTGAAATTTTTACTCTATATTAAGTATATCCCTATTAATGCACGTGAATAATTTCAGACCTCTAGCTACTTCCGTTATCCTATATTATTAAAAATGAAAATCCCGAAGTGATTACCGTTCAAAATCGACGAAAAAAAATCGTTTGTGTAAAATGTGTCTGGGAATGCCAATTTTTAGTTTTTATCCACGAGGTGTGCATATTTTTTTATTAAAACGATAGAAACGTTTTACGACCAAAATAATGAAAATAATATTTTTGAACTTTTCATTCTATATCAAGTATATCCCTATTAATGCACGAAAAATTTTCAGACCTCTAGCTACTTCCATTATTAAGATACGATATTTTAAAACTTTTCAAAAAAATTGGGTTTTTTTACTCGAGTTCTATTATTTCAAAATTTTGATTATAAAATACTCTAATTTTAATAGCTTATTTAAGAATGTTTAATTGAAATTCGATGCAAATTTCAGCTTCTTAGAGTATATAGGAGCCGAGTTATGCATCAGGTACCGAAAGGTACATAAAACGCACATTATAAGAAATTTCACTATAATTGTCAAGAAATATAATTAACGGTATAAATATTCTTTTTATTTAACATGTTTATCAATATTATCTTTTATATTAATTATAGTTTTATATTTTAATATTTGGTACTCGGAACTCTCTCATAAAAATGACGTCATTTGTACAATATCTGTGATGTACAATATCTGTGCTTTTTCTTGGTTCAAGATCAATCACCCTCTAAAATTATTTTAATATCATATACCATCATCATATATATGAAATATGTAAATTAATTGATTTGGTTAAGGATATAATTGCTGTATTATGAGGATATATTTCATGCGCCATTTTGCTTTTTATAGCAGAGTTACTCCAATCTAATATTTTATCTTTTTAATTTCAAATACCATATGATTTCTAAATTTCGTATGTTAGATAGACACAACCAATTTTAAATTATAGGCTAATTCCTTATACAACGACCCCAGACCAAAGTCGTTAAAAAAAATTTTTCTAGGTTAATATTGCTTTGAAAATCCCGAATTTTCTATTAAAAATTGTCGCTCGTTTATAGTTTTTAGGATATTAACGTTTGAAAGTCCAAAAATGACCAATTCATATCTATTATTTTTTTAGAATGAAATATTAAAATCATACACCAAAGTCTGGCCAGGTACATTCTTACCTTTGTATTTTTATAAAGTAGTATCTTAAATTTAAAGCTATCTCAGCATTTAGTTTTTTTTGATTAAATATTTTTGATGCTATATAGCAAATAATTTGTGATAAACATTAAAATTAGCACTTAAAATTATTGTATATTTAACTTTTTGTCAGAAAATATAAATTATTGTAATTTCATCTTCATTAAAGCAAAAGTACTGAAAATAACTAAAATTTTACACATTATCCTTTATATAATAAATATTAATAAAATTATAATTAATTATTCATAGAATTTTTTTCAGTTTGATATTGATGCTTTTTTGTATATACTTTTTATTGTAAATTTGGCCCTTTTACTGCATATTATAGATATGATTTTCATTTTAAGATATAACTAGAAATTTAAAAAAAGATTAAAACAGGAGTGTTTTCAAGATATTTTATTTAAAATTTTGAATATTAGATATAATCCTATTCATTTTAAAAATATTTTTGATATTTATACCCAAATAATAACATTTTTTCCCTTTGACAAATTATTTTTCAACTGTATTCTTAAATTGCTTGCTATAATTTTATGTATCTCATCTTTCTTATCTCATTAAATTAACTAATTTGCAATTATCTTTGTTCCACTTTGTCAAAAAATATTGAAATTTTTATTCTTTATCAAGTATAATCCTATTAATGCACGTGAAAAATTTCAGACCTCTAGCTACTTCCATTATTAAGATACGATATTTTATAACTTTTCAAAAAATTGGGTTTTTTTACTCGAGTTCGATTATCTCAAAATTCTGACTATAAAATAATTTTTCTAGGTCAATATTGCCCTGAAAATCCCGAATTTTTTTGTTAAAAATTGTCGCTCGCTTATAGTTTTTAAGATATTAACGCTTGAAAGTCAAGAAATGACCATTTTTTAATGAGAAACATCAGCTTTTTTAATGAAAGTTTGTAAAATTTAGTGTAGGCTTGCTTAAAACTTCGCTCAATTCAGTCAAAATTTATCAAAAATAGAGCATATTCAAATTTTCAAACCTCAAATTCCTTAAAGTAAAGTTGAGCGACACTTTGATAATATAAATTTATAATCTCCATGCCAAAACTCCAAATATCCATAATATTCGTTCTTTAAGGTGCGGTTTCGAATTTTTTATTTAGTAAATTACCTTATTTTTTATTGATGAATATTAAATAGACTCACCTTTATTTTCCTTAAATTTTTAGCCTCATTGAGTTTATATTGGTCGAGTAATGGGCAAAGCATTTGAGTTAGGGTAATGCGTTAATAAGCATGCAATAATAAAGGGATATCCCGGGCGAAGCCGGGTCACATATTCTATATACTATTAAAAAGTTTCCGAAGGGCTCCTGCTATGGCATCCTACTTATTCTTTTTTGATAATATGGATTAATTTTTAAGTTGTTATAATATTTTTTTGTACGGGACTATTAATACCTGTCTTAGTGACATAAGTGGCTTGGCATAATAATATATTTTTTCTAATTTTATTACTCCTCACTACTTTTTACCCGTGAAAATCATCATTTTTTAAAAGTTACAGAAATAAAATTTGGTTGATTGATTTACAAATTGGGTCGATTGATTTACGATCATCCATTTTATAACCCTGACAAAAGTTAGATAAGAGTTTGATTTATGCCAAAAGGTTTATATTAAGTAGAAAATATCCCTTGCCAAGAAGTTAATGCATAATACATTATATAAACAATTAATTTTCCGATAAACACACCATTACTCAATTTTACATTCCACAATTATATTTTTCTTTACACATTTATATTTTAACCAATAAACCAAATTGATCTTAATTATTGGTGTTCGTACCGGATCGATAATAAATTATTCTAACCAGGATAGAAACCGAAATCGTGGGAGACCGAATAGCGTGTTTGATATTAAGATGGTGGAATTTTTATTGAGATATTGGACTGGTGAAATTTTTATTGGCTACGGTTAAATAATTATTATTCATTACAGGTAACATTTTTAATTTTTATTTTTAACATATTTAGTACAAATTATTTTTTTTAAACTTATTTAACGGTAGAAAATTATTTTTTTTGAGTTTATAGAGTCGTTACTTTTCTCACGTTATTTTTCAATGTCATTTTAAAAAGTAACTACCCCTTACCAAGGTTTGATGAAATAAGCACACGTTTTGCAGGTGCCAAATTTTTTATAGCAACTTGATTTTTCACAAGCCTATCTTCAATTAGCATTAACAGAAGAAAGCGTCAACGTTTTTACGATAAATAAGCACTTAGGTCTTTTATAATTTTTACGTTTACCTTTGGCCACTCAGCATCGGCACAAATATTCCAAAGGGCAATGTCGCTGATATTTGGAAACCTAGAAGGTGTTTTTGCCTATCTAGATGACATACTTATCATTGGCCGAACGATGCAGGAACACAATGCAAGACTTTCTATTGCATTAAGTCGCATCAAGGAAAAGGGGATGAGGGTCAAAGCATATGCTCATTTCTTTTAGAAAAAATAAATTACTTAGGACATGAGATTAGTGCACAAGGCATCAGACCTTTACAAAGACCGAAGCGTTGATGAAAACGAGAGATCCTAACAATAAAGCAGAACTTTTCTCAATACTCAGTACTTTAGGTTATTATCGTAGGTATTCCAGATTTAAAAAAATTTTTTGGCATTAATGTACAATATCGGTAAAAAGGATGTTGCTATTACCCAAACAAATTTACATAATAAAAATTTGAGTCGGCGAAGAAAATCCGCCAGTTAAAGCAAAAGTTTACAGTAAGTATAACTATTCAGTAATAATAAGTTTCCAGTATATTTTTCGGAAATTTTCGTACATATTCGTGATGGTATAAACTTTTAATAAAGATATACAACCCACATGGACAATTTTTTTAGTTGTTCATAGTCAATTAAATTTGCCCAATTAAGTTTGGCAAGTTCCCAATTTTTTTCAGCCAAGGACGCTCGCCATGCTATTAAAGCGTTGGGTCAGACGCTAAGATTTTTGGAAGTAATATTAAAACCCAAGTTTTTTACAATTTAAATTTTATAAGGTTCACGTATAATATAAAAATACAAAAGAATATTTAAGTAATGGCATGATAAATAAGAAAGATCGCTCCAATCCAAATACTGCATATATTAATAAAATGCCGTATATGGACAAAATAATATTTAACAGGGAAACATAAATGCCTATATAATTAAATAGAATCCTTACGGATTAAAAAATGTGAATAACGCCAATTGTACGTAGTTTAAACATAATTCTTTATTTTTCAATTTTTCTTAATTATCAAGCATAAAGAACCGTGACATTTTGTCCTTGGCAGGTGGACAGTCCAGGGTGTATAGTATAATATTCCTTTTATAGGTTGCTTATTTAAACCAACGTTAAATTATGCCCAAAGTCTTTATTTACCGCTTGACGGTGATATACCCGCTATGAAGGAAGAATTAAGTCGGCATACTAAATAATTATAATTAAAATTAGCCGCATATTTTATAAAACTAGGGTTACGTTGGAAGCATAAATTATAAAAATATTTAAAACGTTTTAACTGAAAGCAAAGCAAAAACCACCTCTGTATGATTAGAATCAAAAACTTCTTGATAATTAAAAGTCAATGTTAAGGTAAAAATTTTAAACATTAACCAAACGTTGCAATGCCCACGTATGGATAGTTATTAATCGATGTACAATCAAAACGGTAACCACAAATCTAGACCTCAATACTATGGGAATACCCGGCTATGGCTACGATAGAAACAATCATGAAGAGACTTAATCGACTGCGCACATTCACACTAATTTTTATAATTGATACAGATAGCTTGCGCTATACTTTTGTATAGGGTAAGGTGTCTTAGTCATTCACGATATAATTGGTTCGGCACAATAATATATTTTTGATCTAATTTTATTACTCCTCACTACTTTTTACCCGTGAAAATCATCATTTTTTAAAAGTTACAGAAATAAGGGTTGATTGATTAACGAATTGCGATTGATTTACGATCATCCATTTTGTAACCCTGACAAAAGTTAGATACTATGATTTTGATTTATGCCAAAAGGTTTAAGTAGAAAATATCCCTTGCCAAGAAGTTAATGCATAATACATTATATAAACAATTAATTTTCCGATAAACACACCATTACTCAATACTTTTCCACAATTACATTTTTTTAAACATTTATATTAAACCAAATTGATCTTAATTAATACCTTATCATTTTATTCTATCACAGGATGGGATTTCTACAATATGTAATAAAACAATAGACAATATATTCGAACAATCTTATTGTAACTGAAAATTTTTATTATCATAAAAATATTAAAATATAAATAATATAAAAATCAAGATATTTTAAAAGGTTTATCTATATATTTATAGAAAATTGATACTAATATTGAGCAATATGCTTTAATAATTTCTTAATATATAACCATTATAAATACTTTTTTTTTGAATATTTATGTAGAGGCCTAAATATTTTATATTTCATGTCTATAATGGAAATATAACATTTGTTTTATTAATTGACATATTATCTAATTTAATATAAAAAACTGATAATGATTTCTGTTTAGCTCATTGTGCAATACCATCTAAAGCAATATATTTACCTCAACCTCATAGTAAACCAAATTTACATACTAATATTTCCTTAATTTTTGACAAAGTGATACTTTATTTTGTATAATTTTTATTTTTATACATAATAATAGGCAAATCAACACCTTATGATTCATAATAATTTTTTATAATTATTAATAATACATTATTTTCAATTTAATATAATATTTGAAATTTTTATGTAAAAAACCTAATGCCTTTTCAAGTGCACTATATGATTTCAACTACACGTGATACACCAATGAATTCTGGACAATCTTATAGTAACAGTATGTAATATTTGCTGTAAAAATATAAATTATTATAAATTTAAATTTAAAATATTTTTATAAGACATTATTGCTTCCATGAATGTATTTTTTACTAAATTAGACTCCATATGAATCTTTTATTTAATCCTTATCAACCATATAAATTTTTTTTTATATTTTCATAATTGTTTATTAGGATTATCATTACTTTTATAAATTAATAGCAATATATAACAAATTCTAAAAAATTTACCTTAATTCTAATTTTAATTAGGTTTTGTATTATTTTTAGTTCAAACTATATTATAAATTTAATTCTTAATTAACAGTTTTTAACAAATTCTATTTCAATTAAAGACTTTTGATTAATTTTACCTTTAATGCCTTCTATATTTTCTTTCAACTTTACAATAATCAAACTCACTTTTATGTTAAATTAAATAAGAAACATGACAAATTTTATACATTTCATTTATAATTGGTTTGGCATTTAATGATATTTATTGTAATTTTTTAAATTTATAGTGATTATATGATATTAGATGATAATAAAGTATAATATAATTATTATGGTTGGTTAAATGATTAAATAATTGAAAGTACATTAGGCTATAAATAAACTAGGCGATCTCAATTCATAATACTTACTTTATCCCATGAGTTAGTGTAAATTGACCACCACCGCTGCATATTTTCGGACAGGTAGCCATCTTTGTATTTTAAATTTTTGGTGTAGGGCAAAAAATGTTATATTAACCTGTGGTTACGAAGGTGAAAAAATTAACAAGAATTGACTGGTGTGGAGCGAGCGTACTTTAACAGGAACTATTCGATAAATTTTATCAATAGCGGGTAAAATCATTAGAGGCTGCGGCTAGTGGAAATAAAAGTTTTGACAAAACAAAATTACACGCATTTGAATAACATTGATGCGGCCAATGTAAAAAAAATTAAAATTTTTTGAAAAAAAATTTTTTTTTAAAAACATTTTGTTAGCATATCCTAAAACAATCAAAAAACCTAAATTCTCAATTTTGATATTAGCCGCTAAAATCTTTTTATTTTAATATTTTTTTTACAATTCTGAAATATTAGCCGAAGCCAAACTCGGAAAGCGCGTTCACAAATAGAAATTGTTATAGTTTTTAAATCTAAATTTTTAAATTTTTTATAAGAGCGTGTCCAAAGTTCATTCATTCGTTCAAAAATTGAGAATTCTAAAATATGTGTCGTGGTGAATTAGCTGTTGATTATGATTTAGATATAAAAATATTCTATATGCCAATTGCATTGCGCATAATTTTGAAAGTTTAATATCCAACGTATAAAATGAATTTAAATCAAAAATTATATAATTTATATTTAATCGGGCCTAGATTCAATATTTGCAGCTTGAATTAAATAAAAATATTTGGATGAAGCCAACTTAAATTAATTAAATAACTAACCCCAATCCAAAATATATAATTCTTAACTTATAATTTTTATCTAACATATTTATAACTAAATTAGCTTTAGACAAACACATTAAATTTACACGCACTGAAGAGATTCTCAATAATAACTTAAATTTGAAAAACTCCAGCCTTATTCAAAACTTTTTATAGTTTTATTTAATAGATATATAAAGGTATTATTCCATTAATGTCATAAAATAATTTTGCCTATAAATTACCGTAACCAAATATGATTTTTTAATTTTATAATATATCTTCTTGAATAACTCTTTAAATGTGCTAGATGTACAAACACAATAACATAAATAGTATTTAAATTAAGTTTTTTGAATTTTATATGCCATTTAAAGTTTATTTCATCTCTATGATACATGTATATGTAAATAATTAATGATGATTTATACAGGTCAACCAATATCAATGTCTATATGGTTATTAAAACATAACCCATGATGGTCCTATTTCATATGTGTTTTCCGTTTTTCGTAGTTTCTTCCGATGTCTGCTTCTTAGATCCAGGGTTAGGAAAAAAAACTTAATGGGCCTTTTTTTAACAAGTTTTTGAGTTTTTCTAAATGCCCACAAACTCGTTGGCATGGCAAAAGAAGGCATGTTTAAAAAAAGCCCCTTTTTTTAAAAAAAACTCCTATAAGAAAAAATAACCCACCCATCATTATTATGAAGAAAAAATCAAAATTTTTCGAAATTATTATAAAGAAAACATAAAATGGGTTTTTTCCCATAAAAGAAAAGCTAAAATTTATCTCATATACAATTCCCTTGTAACTTACATATATCATCCCAATAAAATGAAATATTTTAATATATCAAGCTCTTACATCATCATATAGATAATACATAGAATTTTGCACCCAAACCAAAATACATCACTATATATTATCTGTTTTTATAAAAATATTATTTAAAGTTGTTATTTAACTATCTGTTGTGAATAAAAAAAAATTTAATTTGTTTTATTTTATATCTATTTTATTTTTAAATTTCTTTCTAAATTTTTAATGTTTATAGCTGACTTAGCAAGTTTGGTTATAAAAACGGTATAAATGGCAGGTTTGATCTTTGTAGTTAGCTCATAATTCTTAAAAATTTGTTAACCTGCGGAATAGTTTATAATCAAAGTGCCTTATTATAATAGCTATAAAATTTTATAGATGCTTAAGGTTACTACCTCACTAGTGCGTTACGATAATATATTTTTAAATATAAAAAAAAGTTGCTTTAAGGGGCAATCTTAAAAATGTTATATAAAGCGTTAAAAGTTTATTTAATTTTGTTAAATATTTCAAATTTTTAAAAAATTTAAAATTCATTTAATGTTTACCTAAATGACCATCATTTACTTCATACAATATTTTATAATGGGGGCAGTTTTTTTAGTATTATTAGAAATCTATTTAAAATCAAAATTTGTTGCAAGCAGTTTATAATTTTAATGTTACTCATATAAAATAATGCTATTTTTATAAGAGTGCTTTCAGAGTTTAAATTGTAGAAAATAAAAAAAGGTTTAATGTTAAAGTTTTTTTAGTTTATAAAATTTAAGTCATGTATGATAATCAAAATAGGTTGTAAAATAACAAAAATAGATAAATTTCTTTAAAATTAATATAAAACGAATGAACTTAAACGCCGCACCCCTTTACCAAATTTAAAAAATTTTTTTTTTAAAAATTATTAAATGAGTGAATTGAACCAGCCAATTAAAATTGAATTTCATTATGTCTATACCGTGAACGATAATTAAATCCTTTTATTTTTTAATACAATTTATTTTTAACCATGCCTTTTCCGATAAAATTAAATATCAATGGAAATAAAACAAATTGTATGATTTTTACTATTTTAAATAATATTAGTAAGAATATATTAATATTTTTAGACAATATTTATTTACTTCAATATAATAAATGAGTGGTTGCATTTGGTATAATTTGAATTGTCCAATCCAGGATTAAGAAAAATCGCATGCGCATTGTTCCTTATGCATTTATTACGCGAACCGTTTCTAGATGTTGTTGACATATATACTTTAGGGCACGTGCAAAGTGAGTTTTTATTTTCGTGAAATTTTTAAAATTTTGAAAAAAAAATTTTGTAATAAAACGCAAATTTTTAACAAGGTGTCAAATTTAGTATATGCACATAAAATGCTTTTTCTGAATTAAAATATTCAAAATTTTGATAAAATTTTTTTTTTAATTTTTAGAATTTTTAAAATTTTATGAAAATAGAAACTCACTTTGCATGTGCCCTTATGTAATATATACGAAAAAAATTTCAACGTCATTTTAACCCTTTTCTCATAGTTTTGAATTAAAACACGGAAACAATTTATGCTTAATTATAACTTGTTTCTAATTTCTTAGTTTCTTTGCATCTGAATGTTGTATTTATTTTCATAAAACCGAATTTTTGCAGACTCCATTTGTTTTTAAAAAATTTTAAAATTCTGAAAATTTAAAATTTTTATTGAGTTTTATGAACAATTAAAATCACGAATGGTAGGTTGAAAAATTTGTATGGCAAATGCTATGGTGGGGTCCATACGGACCCTAATTAACCTCTATAATTTAAGTGTTTTAAGGCTATGATCTTTGTTTTTTTATTATTGAAGAGAAACACGTGCTTATCAATAATAGACTAATAATGTTATCATTAATACATATTGCAAATATTATTTGACACAAAGTAGAAAAAATCTGAACAATTAAACTTTTTATTTTTACATATTACATTAAATAAATCTTGTATTATTAATCAAATGGTGTTTTTACATCTATTAGGACATATTTAGAGTGTTTCAAAATAAATTTTTCAAAAATTATTTTTGGATATTTACCTTAAAAATTAGATATTATAAAGAGAAAAAAAATAATTCATACCATTATTATACCATACAAACATTTTGCAGACTTAATAATTTAAATTATTTAAAAAATAACTAGAAAATAAGGTCGCAAATATTTTTCTTTAATTTAAATAAAATTCGATATCTTGGTGTTTAACATTAAAATTGTGAGAGAGTGGGGTCCATATGAACTCCAATTCAATTTTTAAAATCTAAATAAATTTTTTTATTGAACTTCACCAAATTTTAATTACTAGTTTTGTTCATTATATATGTAAGGGCACGTGCAAAGTGAGTTTTTATTTTCGTAAAATTTTGAAAATTCTGAAATTTAAAAAAATTTTTTTTTTAAATTTTTTTTAAAAATTATTTCAGAAAAAATTTATGTGCATAAACTAAATTTGGCAATTTTAAAAAAATTTAAAATTTGCGTTTTATTTCAAAATAAAATTTTTCAAAATTTTGAAATTTTTACAAAAGTAAAAACTCACTTTGCACGTGCCCTAAGGAAAAAGTCAAATTTTTTTTCATAATATATAATATTTTTGGAGATACTTAAAATTTTAAGATGTGCTGGGGTCCGTTTGGACCCTAGTGCTAATCGCAGGTCAACTATTCTTATAACTCTAACACTTGAAGTAGTTGCTCTAGGTATATTTAGAAATCTTGATAAATTACTATTAAAATCAATTATAATGGGTGGGTTATTTAAAGCTCATAGGAGTTTTTTTTGAAGAAAAGGGGCTTTTTTTGATGCACACGAGTATGTGGGATTTTGTGAAAAAAAATTCAAAAACTTGTTAAAAAAAAGCATTTACTATTTTTCCCAGCCCTGTTTTCAATCTTCAAATAAAGAAAGTAAGTTAGCAATAATCATATAATTAAATATCTAGCAATATATAGACAATTTATAATATATCATAACAATTTCTGTGCCATTAACATATAGTTGAATGGTATTAAAATTAAATTATATAAGGGCACGTGCCTGAGTTTTTCGTAAAATTTTGAAAATTCTGAATTTTAAAAAATTTTGTTTTTTTTTTTTGAAATTTATTGAGAAAATCTTTATTTCAGAAAAAGCATTTTATGTGCATAAACTAAATATGGCAACGAGTTAAAATTTTTTCAAGCGCAACTTTATATATTGTCTTAAAGCAGTCAACCTTCCTCAGGTGTTTGACATTCACCTCTTCCCTATAGGCAAAATGTTATCAGGCACTTTCAAGCAATCCTATAAATATTTTTGAGTTATCATGTATGTCAACTAATTGCCGATAACCTCATTGTATGGCATGCCTTGCTCTTAAAAACAGGCCCTTTAACTGACTTGTAGATTGGATTTAGGCCACCAATGAATCGTTTATGGCATGGAATTGTTTAACGAGAGGAAGCCTCATTGCAAACGACAACAATGTTTGACATTGACCCATATCGCATCTCGAACCGTAAATAAGGCATCCTATGTACAATTTTAATTTAAGACTCATTGAAAAGGGAAGCGAAATTTGCCTCTAATTAATTGGGTCATGGTAATCAAAACATAGAATACACCTTTACCTTTAAAAATAACAAAAACACATTCATTTGAAGATCATTAATGAGAGATGGCCCGAGAGACATTTATGACCTATTTGAAAATAAGACAAATTACGAGCCCTTTTATATATAGGGACTGAATCTATAAAAATTAAATTAACAAAAATTTAGTTGTTAACCTGCTTATATTCTCTTAAATAATATTTTATTTTGTCAAATCTAATTTTTTGTCCTTTTATTTTAAATGTTTCTTCCGAATAAAGCCATTATTGTCTACCTCGTAGCTTCCAGCTGTTTCTTATCCATTTATGCAGGTAATCTCTCCGATTGCCTTAAACATCTAGTGCATTAGTCACAAAGTGATTAATTTTTTCAAAATATTTAAATGTTAAATTTTGCTGTGGTTATAATTATACAATTATACGTTTAAGGACCTAAAGAGCTTTAATTCAGGAAAAAATTTTGAGAAATACATAAAGTGCATCAGAATTTGGCAAAATAAATGTAGGAAAATATTTTCCCTTATTTATATGATTTCCATTATTATTTATCAAAAAAAAAACATAAAAAAAATGTGGCCTAATCAGTCAAAAAAATTGCTTTTATATTTAAAAAAAAAACCCCCTGCTTTCTTTAATCAACAGGCTCCAGGAAAGCAGGTTAAGGTATATTTATATTTGGATAATAAAATAAGTTTATTTTTAGAGAAAAGAACACCATTGATTTCAAAGAAAGCCGATTAAATCTATAATAAAATAATATTTAGTTTAAAGGAAGAGCCAACATTAAAGCTTGCCAATCGGCTCTAGGAAAGAAGGCAATACTTACATTATCCAACTTATTGAAAATTATTTTGAGAAAATTTGTTTTAAGGTTAAAATAAAAAAATTAGTAATGGATATTGTTTATTTACGAAAAGATTAATAGTTTTAGTGATAACTCAAATTTTCTACCTGGGAACGGACTGCTTTTATACTATTTAAAAGTTCAAAACTCGGACTGAGCCTGCACGGGCAAAGCGAGGCTTAGAAAAAATTAATTGGACCTCGGCCGTTTATAAAAAATTAAATTTTTGACCGCGTTGAATCAAAAGCAAAATATGGTGCATGATACTAGACTTGTTTAATCTATTTAATTTATCGCCTAAAAATAAAAATAAAACAAGCAAAATGTGCTAAAAATCTTATTCTTAGATTGGCTAGATTAAAAAAATATCGATAACAAACAAGTTTTAAAATAGTCTATAATTTTTATTACTGTTATTAAAACTTTGAACATATAGCCATGCTTAAATCTACCTGTTTAATATTTCAAAGTGCAATTCTGAGTTAAGGCATTTTACCAAAACAATACAATATATATGAACCTAGAGCTAAAGGTGCCCAAGCATTTATAACAACTAATAGCTTAAACTAAATAATTGTGTGCATATAACAATTTATTTGTACACAATAAATTTTAATGATTGAGCAATTCTTTATTTCGTGTATAATTTTGTTGTTGTTAGTAGTCCCTGTTCGTTGGACCTAAAAGGTTGGATGTAGAAGTGAGTTTGAGTGCTGCCACGGCTGGGTTAAGCCAAAGATCTATCGGGGAGATAGGGGGCCCCCGGTTTGGGCAGATGAGCCAATGTGCGATACTATCAGCGGATTATTTACAGTCATTGATTTCGTGTATAATAATTAATACGTGCGCATATGGCAATTAATTATAAAGGACTTTTCCCTATATATAAACAACCAATTTTAATATAACAATACATGTTATTTTTACATTATATCTGACGAGTTTTACATGATAACTATTTGCCGAAAACGCCATAAATCCAACGAATTATAGTATCGCTAAATTTCTAGGACTTGTGTCAAATATAAAAACTTGGTGTTACAAATAATATATATAAAAAAATGCGGACGTACTTTAAAAAATCAAGTAAATTTGATTTTTTCTTTAGATCGGCTGTATAACCCCAAAGAATGCGGAATAACCAAAACGGGTCAAACCGGAATGTCCAACTGTTCCAGGGCATCACAGTCCATTGTGGGAGGTCGAAATGTTAGAGCTCATCGTTTCCCATGGCAGGTTTAAATAAATTTAATTTACAGGCAAAAAATATACAACTGTTTTATGAAATAATTAGCCGTTTGTTTTAACACGTTCGAAGTCAAATTTAAATTTTTTTTACAAAATAAATGATAAAGTTTTTAATTTCCTAACTTCTAATGGTTTTTTCTTGTATTTTTTTTTTGCAAAAATTAAATGGGTAAAATTAAAAATACAAATGCAACATAAAATCTTATTTGGTACACAAAAACTCTGATTTTTAAAGATGTCTTAGGTTATGGCAATTTTTTGCCCCATCTAAAACTTTAACGCAAAATTCAACGGAAATTTGACGAGTTTGCTAATCATGAAAGCTATCATAACACAGGTCAACAATTTTTTGAGAGTTATGAGTTAACTACAGAGATCAAACCTGCCATCTTAGGGAAAATTAAATCCGTTTACCGTTTTTCCTAATCAAACTTAGTTAGTCAGAACATTAAAAATTTAAAAAAAAGGGCAAAAAAACAAAAAAAAATACAAAAACAAAAATAAATTGAAAATTTGTTTGCATATTCACACAAGGTAAATTGTTATATTCAAACTTCAAATAATATTATTAAAAACCGATAATATTTCGCGTCGTATTTAAGTTTGGACGCGACATATTTTTATTATCAAAATTCCGATGTAAAAGCTTGATATATTAATATTTATTTTTTATTATAAGTGATTAAAAATTTAAGTTCAAAAAAATTTTTATATGCAAAAAAGATTTTTTAATTTTTTCTCTTAGGGTATATTTAGATCTGTAAATTTGGTCATAAAAGGCCATTTTTCATTATAGATGGATATAAGGAGCCAAAGATGGAAGAAACTAAGAAAAACGAAATATATACGAGATTAGGCCATCATCGGGATGCATTCTTTTATGTTTTCATAAAACTCACGTTTCTGACATTGATAAATCAAATAAAATGTCAGTCTGTACATTTTTTTACCGATATGTGTCATTATCAAACAATAAAATGGACAAAGAAACAACATTTTTTCAAAAAAAGAGAGGTATTAGCTCACCTCAATTCAACCAGAGTTTCAGTCCTGTATTGTAACCTTTGGTCCCAACTTTTAACCTACATATCTTTATTCCACTAAGGTATACATCGTTCTACATACATGGAAAAATGAATTGGCCTGCGGCGGCTCGATTTTGAATAAGAGATTTATACTGACTGCCACCCATTGCTTCATGTAAATCATTTATCTACATAATTGGAATTTTTCAAATTTAGCTATTTTAGAATGCAATCGTTTATACAGACTTGTATGTACAGCTAACGAGTAGGTATATTATCAAAATAAAAATTAATTTTTAACTGTATCTATAATCAAACCATGTAGTGAATTATAGGCATTTTGCGGTGTCGTTATGGTCGTTGGTAGAACCCGTTAAAATTGATTTTAAATGGATGAGAAAGTCCATTGTTTCCAATTTTACAAGAAAAAATATAATAGGTACGCCTATTAGTTTTGCAATTAAGTTAATCAACGTTCAGCCCACTCATAAAATATATGATCGCCATCATGGTCTCTAGAAAAATCTAGCCAAAAGAACCTAAACACCTGGAGTTCAATATACATAATCTTGACAAGGCATTCCAAACATATTTACTGGAACTGAAATAAATCGCTAATAGTAGTAAGGTAGATTTGAAAGAAAGTTTTACCCGAATGTTTAAATGCATTACATGGTCATGGGGGAAAAATAAAAATATTGTCTAAGTTATAAATACAAAAATCTACAAACAAAAGCAAATTTATAAAATTAAACTTTAAAATTAGTGTTTAAGGATTCTTATCTAATTTGATTTTTTCATTTTACACAGGTCAACAATTTTTTGAGAGTTATGAGTTAACTACAGAGATCAAACCTCACATATTAGGGAATATCAAATCCGTTTACCGTTTTTCCTAATCAAACTTAGTTAGTCAGTTAAAAACATTAAAAATTTTAGAAAAAAGGTTAAAACAAAAAAGATTCAAAAACAAAAAAAAACTGAAATTTTATTTTTGCATATACACAGCAGTAAAATTGTTAACTTTAAACTTCAAATAATATTTTTATTAAAAACCAATAATATAACGTGTCGTATTAAAGTTTGGACGCGTAATATTTTGTATTAACTAAATGCCGATGTAAGAGCTTGATATACTAATAAAATTTTTTTTACATTATTTGTTATTAGCTACAAGGGATTTTAATATGCAAAAAAAAATATTTTAAATTTTTTTTATTAGGGTCTATTTAGATCTGTCAATTTAATCAAAATAGGCCATTTTTCATTAAAGACGGATCTAAGGAGCCAAAGATGGAAGAAAGTAAGAAAAACGAAAAAACTATATGAGATTAGGCCATCATCGGGATACATTCTTTTATGTTTTAATAAAATTCACGTTTCTGACATAAATATTTGTTGACCTGTGTTACTTAATAATACAAATAAAAAGTTTTTAAAAAAAAGGGTCGGACGACCTTAAACGCATGCAAGCTTTGTTGTGACGCATAAATTTGCACAACTTTGAGTTAGAAGTTTTGGATGAGTTACCGCCATCAAATCCAAAAAAGCCGTCTTTTTGAGAACCTAGGCCTACAAACCTAAATCACGCGGCTCGTTGATTCATATAACTCTGCAGGATCTGCTCCAGAGTTGATGCAAAGCTTTAAGTAAGCCGTCTACTAATAGAGGTAAAGGTCAAGGGAAAACACAGATAAAATAAATGTTATTGAAGCGTTCTTAATAAATATATTGTAAACGAATATGAATATTTTAGCAATGCGGACAGTAACAATTATCGCGTTTATTTGTCAATTGAAAATCCCAACGACATTTCAACAAAAACCGGACTTCGCTTAAAAAGGTTTATCTTTAATCCATTTTACAATGACACGACGCACGAGAACGATGTAACGTTGATAGAGCTCGAAGATACTATCCTACAATACAATAACACAGTTAAACCGGTATGTTTGCCCAAACAAGATGACCCACTGCCCCCGCACAACTCCGATATGTACATCTCAGGCCATGGATATGTCAGAGGTTTTCTTTGCCTTTCAAAAAGATTTTTGGAAAAAGTTACATTATCTTATTATGTGGAAATTATAACACCAAATAAGTTAGAAAAAAAGTTATAGTCAACCAATTAAACAATTGCTTGGTTTTTAAGATAATGGACCTAAACCATAAAATAGCATATATATCAATATGTGTTGTAAGTGATTTTGCATTTCGCATGTTCCTAATTATTTAGAAAACCCCTCTTATCAATATAATAAACATAAGATTATGATCGGATAAAAACTATTTATTATATCCGATGGAATATAATATAAACAAATTAAATAATTTTAAAATAACAATATTTCGAAAAAATAAATCCCTTCTTCGTGGAAAAAAAATTATTTAAATTAACGATATAGAAAGTTAATCCCTTCTAAAAATTATTTGTTTCTCATGGCAAAAAAGAGAAAGACAAATTACACCGGACAATTTGGACTCTCGAGTGACATCCATGGATATAAAATACCACATATTCAGTAATTTTCACCTATGGTGGTAATTTGGACTTTTGAGATGATAACTGTCAAGATGTAAGGTTGAAGTTTTGATATAAATATTTATTATCCCAAGACATTTCCATTGAAGTTTTTACATTATTTGGTCAAGGACAACTATTAGCCGCCAGGACCAAATATATGTAATAGACAATTAAGGTTAGAACATGAAATCTAAAACAGTTACCATAGTAAAAGCCGTGGCCAAAACAATCAATTATAAGGTCATTTAAACATTTAACAACAATAACTATCAGACAAATTATTTGTAAGGATTACGAAACAATGTATGTTTAAATATAATAGTTTCAAATATTATATAAAATTTTTTATCTGAATGGATTTATACTAAAAAAAAAATTGGAAGAAAAAGTTCACTAGGGATTATAAAATTTACAAGACCCTGCATAATCTGATGTTGTTTTTACCGTCCAATGTTTTAATATATTAGACTTAGTTCATAGCAAAATATAATAAAAATTTTTAAGGAACAAGGCCGTTAATTGATTTAATTTTTAATTTTACAACTACACTAGCTCTAAAATTAATAACTACATGCATAGCATCGATTTTGGATATTAGCCATTGATTAAACATCAGCCTTGAAACAAACGACCTGGCAGATGCGTTTAGAAATAAAAAGTAATTTAAAAAAAAAGTATGGATAATTTTTTTTATGCTTTAAACAAAGTTTGGACTGGCAACAAATTTTCAGTCATGTTGATAAAAAAATTATTTTATGTTATAAAAATTATCAGTAGTTTAAAAGTCACTAAAAACTTTTATATGTTTAGCCGGGACTAGATAAATTTTGGGTCCAGAATTTTTATGAATCAAAGTTTGACCCGATCATTTAAGGCATAAGCAAGTACATATCCGGTGCCTGATTAAACTTTAGAATCGGACTTTTACTTCGCATCTATGGATTTTAATTAAACCCAAACAATGTTGTTATTGTTGTTTATTGCCCCGTTCATTGGAAGTTGATAGTAAGATTGAGCTTGAGGGCAGCTAGGGATGATGTGATCCAAAGATCTATAGACGAGATAGGAGGCCTGCGGTTTGGGCATATGAGCCAGTAGTGTCAGATAATGAGTAGTCGTAGCAGATATTATTTATAGATGTGTCTAGACGTGCTCGGAAGTTAAACCCAATCAATATTTAGCACATCTAATGTTTCAAGTTACAATATTTCGAAGATGCTAAAAACTGTAAAACCAGCTTAGTATAGGTATATTTATTGACTATGATTAGCTCGAACATTAAAATACCCGTAAATATATCTTGCTAGTTCCCAACGTCAAGTATAAAATAATATTTAAAGGTTAAATCTCTAAATAAAAGCAAAATTAGACTTTATTCCATTTTACAAAAAACTTGTCACAATATTCCAATACAAAAGTATGTCCCAATATTTGCATTACTGATTAAGATCAAGCAATAAATTGTGTATAAAACTTTCATGCGCATAAAATAATTAATTAGTGCACCTATGAGCATACATCAATTATCGCTTGTATTAAATGGCGAACGGATAGGTGGACAGTATTGACTATAAATGGTATTTTTAAGATCTTTTATTTTTTAATTATAAACAATTATTTTTGGCATAAACAAACTTAATTACATTTGTTTTTTTTAGACTATCCCAACAAATATCTTTTAAAGGGCGCTTGTTTGAGGCACAAAGCATTTGCGAAATGTAACGAGTCTTACGTAAATTTGGCGTTTGATCCAATAGCTCCTACTGCATTTTGCGCTGGATATTACCATAAGGACATAGATGCTTGTTATGTAAGTAAATAAATAAATAGATTAGGGCGCGTTCAGGCTCGTTTAATTTTTTTTTTAATTTTGAATTTTTCGAAATTTTATTTTTTATTTTAAAATTTTTTAATGAATTGAGTCTGACGCGCCCTTATATAAATAAAATATAATTCTCTTGTTGAAATAATTGATTTTTAGATAGGTGGAAGATTATTTTATTTCTATTGTGGGAGCGACTTTGCTTATTCATTCATAGACCCGTTTCGACTTCATTCATATTTTAACAGATTTTTATAAAAAATATAATTTATGTTAAAAAATTACTTACGAGTCTGGTTGAAATGAATAATAGCTATGCTACATTTTGATATATTTGTGATTTTTATATACAAGAGCAATTGATCCCATGTGTTTAAATTGTTAAGGGCAAGATAATATAATGATTAACAAATAAATTTAGTTGAAATAATAAATTTACAAATCTTAAAATTACAAAATTTATTTTGTACTTTTGTAAAATTAAAAATACTATATTTACCTCGTTGTTAATAATTATTGGTTATTTTGTCAAGTTAAGAAGCTATGCATAAAAACTTTTATGAAAAAAAATCTTGTAAATGAATTTTTCAAGTTTTGTTTCCTGATCATAAAAATGAATCCTGTTGTTATCCTACCAAAGTGAAACTCATTCTATCAACCGTGTCCTGTTACATTAATAGTTTTATAAAAAATTGTGTAGAAACCCCGAACATATTTACGTTTGTTTGTCGAGAGAGGCCTTTAAATATGGTATTTTAAATTACATCGAAACAGCGTTTGGCATTCAAATACCAAAATGAATTTTGGTATAGGATTGCCTAAACTGTAGTTATTATAGCGGCATTGTTTCCCTAGCGACAATTTTAATATCTCTCCTGAGTTTAATTAGATTAAAGTCTGCTAGCGAAAGGTTTCAATATCTAGGTTTTTACCGACGAATTCCCATGCCTATGCGGTCACCCATCCAAAAGCTCGGCTCAGCTCTGTTATAATCCACAACACAAGGCAGCTGCAACACCTAACTGTTTGTTTTTTTCTAGTAACAACGGCTGATCATGTCCCAGGTCACATACCGGAATATTTAAGCTTTCGGCTGGGATAATAATTTATACGAAAATGCTATATACATATATTCACAGAATTAGTTGAAAATTTGTTTTTAGTTTGTAACATGCATATTTTGCAATAATTGTTTTTTAATCATTGACCACACTCATTCTAATTGTTTCGTAATGCGAAAATATATTTTTTTTCCTAGATGTTTGTGCCAACAAGTTTGAACTCAACAGCTAGTCTTAATGATACATAAAAGGCTCAAAATTACCTGATGCATAGCTTAAACCGGCGCTATCCAAAACTACCCCACAAAATTTTTCTTATATTATTTCTGTAAAATCTTTAACTTTCAATATTGTAAGATTTGTCATTTTTATAAACCCCAACAAATAAAAAAGTTGCATAAATTTTGGACTTCTGTAATTTGAAAATTAGGTAGGAAAAAGTTCGGAAAATACTATTGGGTATCACAATTACCCAAGTCTCCGCTAATATATTTAAGTGTGAAATTTTTTTTATATATGTCATACATTTGACATCCTTGTAACTTTTCCAGTTGGTCTATATGGTCCACAAAGGAATGATTCGCATTGTTTTTACTTAAATTCCTTTAAAAAAAACAGGGTGATTCAGGTAGTGCCGTTGTCAAGAAAGACCGTAAGAACAAACGTTTCGTTCAACACGGTATATCAAGTTATGGGTATGATTGCGCTCACGACCACCCTGGCGTTTATACGCGCGTATCAGCATACGTGGATTGGATCGTGGGCCGAATGAATGCAACTTCGGCAAGTTCCAAGGCCGAGGACAGTGAATGGAGCTACGACGACGAAGTTAACTCCCTCATAAACAGCTATTACGATGGACCGGTCTTCAACGCATCAAGCTACGTAAAGGGCCAACCACCCCGAGTGTCTTGGCGTCGTGCCCGCAACTGATTTAATCAACCCTATCGCCAAGCGCATGTACAAAATCAGTTTTTGCAGCAAATAAATATTTTTTTTAACTTTGCACGTAAAACAATTAGATAGAGTAAAAACAAATTTGAAAAAAGGTATACCATATCATGAATAAAAAGCTCTCCACTAATAAATTGTGTTTCAAAGTTGCTAAAATGAACCTGCTTAAATTATTGATACAGCTTTATATATATTTTTTTCACAATTAAAGCACTACTTTTTTTATTATACTTTAGATTTAAAACGTTATCAAAAAAAATTTACATAGGAAATTATATTTAAATATAGGGTCTATGGTTTGATTTATTTTTTTAAAATAACACATCATTTTATTTGTAACGGTGTTTAATTAGTCTTATATTGTCAAAATGAATTTTATAACATTATGATTAGTTTTTTGCATATTATTGAATGATATTGTTTTAAATGTCAATCTTAGAAATTCTCTTTAATTTGCTAAATGTTCTTTACATTTATAAATTATTAATATTTTTGTTGCATAAATAGCAACCAGGCCCGATTCTAGCTTTTCCATTTTAGGGGGGCAAAAAAAACTCGTGGGGGGGCAGAAAAAAATTTTTTGCCGCCTTCGGCGGCAAAATTGGCCGTGACCTTCGGTCACGGCAAAAAATATACATGTAAAACAATAGAATCCATGTTCAAAATTTTTTAACAAATTAATAGTAATTTATTATATTCTTAAATTAAAAAAAAATGAGTTTGTAAATGGAATATGTGAATTACAATTAATTGTTTTCACTAAAATCAATTGCTTAAAAAAATGTGAGATTTGAATTAATTGTAAGTATAATTTTATCATTTGGTATCATTGCGCATGAAAATTAAAAATATGATAAAAATGAATGATAAAAATGAATTATATAAAACTTTGGATTTTAAAAAATGAAAAGTGAAATAAGATTGATTATCATGAAAACAAAATGTATAAGTATGCTAATTTGGAAGAATATATATGAAAAAACACTGGTTATATATAACTAGTTATTAATATTAGGGTAAAAAATTAAAATAAAACATGAACATAAACGTTAAATGCGCATAAAAAAGTTTGCAACCATGTTAAAATATAAGCAATAATTAGCTGATTATGAGCAGTGTATTGTATCGATCAAACTATTTTATCTTAGAGGATTTTAATTAAATTAAACTATTCATCAAAATTCAACGCCCCTAGTTAATGATTTTTCGTGTTCTAAAAGCCAAATCACCTTTAAGCAGGTCACTACTTGTCAGCCGTTATTATCCTTCTTAAAGAAGAAAATGTGGCCTCACAACTAAATAAATCAATCATATTAAAATAAATACTTTTTTTATCATTAATATTTAAAATATTTTCAAACTTATGAGTAGAAAATAAATAAAAATCAGAAAAATCTTTAGGTTTAGTTTTTCTTTTATCCATAGATAAATTATTGTCATTTAAAAAATATCAATATCAAAACAATTTTTGGATAAATCTTCAAATGTATTTTTATTTCTTAATTGTTTTGTTTCTAACAAACAATGGTGTATTAAATCAGAAGTTTTAGAAATATAAATCGTTCTGCATTGAAATTGATCCATAATTATTTTTAATAAATAAAATAATTTTTCAATTAAGTACAAAAAAATAAATAGATGATTATAAATATGGTCAAAAAAAACCCCGATTCGGCCCTGTGACCTGAAGATATAAAAGTTTTTTTATTTAATTTTTAAAAGAGTATTAAATATTTCTGTGTAATTTTTAAAAAAACAATGGGCAGGTAGTGACCACACCTCCAATGGGGCAACAGTGGGGTATGGTCCCGCATTCACTAACTACCTTGTTGCTCATGTTGAAAAAATTTATGAAGGGAAGAAAAATTATCAAAAAAATCTTTCCCTTCACTTAAAATAGGAAAATTTTTTACAACAAAATTCAATTTGGGGTTAAAGGAGTTAATTTACGGGGAATGGGTCCCAGCTTTTTTTCTAAAAAATACTTGAACACCTTTTTTTTCCCCGGGTTTTTTTTTCCCCCCTTGTGGTTTTTGGGGGTTGGTGGTTTTAAATTTTATTTTAAAAAAAGATTTTTTTTAAATGAAAAAATTTTTTTAGGGGTTTTTTTTATTAGTTTTTTTAAAAAAAAAAATTTTTTTGAAAAAAAAAAAATTTTTTTTTATTTTTTTTGGATTTTTTTTTTTTGGGGGAGAAGAATTATAAAAAAAAAAATAATTTTTAAAAAAAAAAAAAATTTTTTAGAAAAATTTTTTTAAAATTTTTGGGGGGGAAAAATTAATTTTTTTTTGTGGAGAAAAAAAAATTATTTTTTTTTTTGGGGGGGGAAAATTTTTTTTTTGGGGGGGGAAAAAAAAATAATTTTGTGTTTTTGGGGGGGGGTTTAATTTTTTTTTGGGGGGGAAAAAAACTAAGGGGGGGGGGGCCCCCCAAAGGCTGATAGCAACTAACTTAATAAATGCTTTGGTGCATGGCGCATTAACAGTAGCGATTTCCTATAAAATAAAACCGCTTTGAATATGCTGTTGCAATAATATAGAGTTATAATTAAAGTTATTCTATTTTTAAGTCGTAGCTTAAGAAATACAAATTTAGGCGCTTACCTATTACAGGTCAACAATCGATGCCAGAAAAAAAGCCTATGGGAATATAAATGAATAAAACCCTATGATTGTTTTATATTATATGTACTTCCGTTTTTCCATTTTCCGTCTTCGGGTAGCTATATCAAACCCTATTAACAGATTTTGCGAGATACCCCAAAAAAATCAAAAAATTTTTCATCGTATATAAACACCTTGTTAAATATATTTTTTATTTCTATCAATGAGAGATGAAATTTAAGTGTATTAAGCTTTTACATCAGCATCTAGATTGTGCAATGTATTTGGCACCCTCAACCCAAATATTACCTAATATATATATTATTTTTAGTTTAATTTTACAGTTTAATTGTTCTTAATACAAAAATAATCTGTTTCAATATAAGCTAGTTTTTGTTTCTTTTATGGTTTTTTTAAGTTTTTCTAGAATTTTTAATGTTTACTGATTTACTTCGTTTGATTAGAAGAATCAAAAAACGGGTGTGAAAACCCCTAAGTTAATAAATCTCTGTAGTTAGCTGATACAAAAAAATTGTAAAATTAGAGCCGTAACTTGGACATAAAAAGTAGGAGAATTACTTGACTTTTACTGCAGCTTAGTTTTTTACTTTTGGCATCCTTAAATGGATGTAAAAAATAAATTTGCTATTAGGTAGGATAAAATGTGTGGTGAGGCAATTTTTATATTTTTTTTGTTTTATTGGTAGGGGGTGGAAAACGGTGAGAAAAAATGGGAGTAAAAAATATATATTTAAATAATGCCTTTAATGGCAGCCAAAATAACTTTGCCTAGTTCCTAACACTTCAATAAATGACATTTAAAACACCGATCAATTAATATTTAATTTACTTAAACCCAACATAAATCACGTGTTTACAAATACTCATTTAAAATGGCAAATAACAAAGGCCTTGTCTAAAAAATTATTAACATTACTTAAATTTGTTATCGTGACTTGTTTCCAAATATGACCTTTCGCAATCATCTGAAAAACAAATTACCTTTATAACTCACTAGATTGAATTTTTTAGCAATTGTTATTGAACATATTCAAAGTTAGATAACTTTTGAAACAACTCACAGGTAAAGTTTTCGTTCACTCTATTAGCTTCGCTAACTTTTTATAATTTATAGTTAGTTTAAAAATTAACCATGAAACTTTTGTTTTTTATCTTCTTTTGCATAAGAATTGTCTCGAGGCAGAGAGGTACATTTTATTTGTTAAACTGATTAAATAAATTATTAAAATAAAAAAACACTACACATTAGAGATTTAAATACGGAGAACGAATTCAGAACGGCCCAGGTGGGCCTGGCCTAATTTGAAAAAGTATATCACGGGCCGGGTCGCCTATCTCTTTCATCTCATATTGCCCTATTTTTGTAAACTTAAAAATTATGTTATATTACACGGTGATTAGTGTTATTTTTAAACTCTGTATTTTATTGATAATTTTAAAATAAACAATTGTAATTAAAAAATTTCGAATTTTTATTTTAGGGGTCAAGTTTAAAATTTTATAACCAAATTTGAATCAGGCTTAAATTCAAAAATGTTTTAGGTCGGGTGGGTGGCAATTTTGCGGCCCCGCCTAACTACCATAAGTGATGCCAATTTACATTTTTCAAAATGTATTAAAAAATACATAGCTCATACAAGGGCTTTTTCAGTCATGCTTCGGCGCCATCGATAGATAGGTAAATGACATAGGTAAAAACCAGTTTTCAGTTTTTTTTTGAAAAATCAAGCCAATTACATAGTATCTTATAAAACTTATATATATATAGCTTTCAATGGAGCAGTGGCAGAATCTTTTTTAAGGATGGGGGGGGGGAGGCTGGGGGGCGGAGTAAAACTATTTAGGTAGGTTATATATATGCTAGTGTAAAACAAGTCATTTTTTTGATAAAAAAAACATCGTTAGTAAAAGCGGTAGTCCTCCAATTAGAGAACCAAAATGATAGTTTTTTATTATCCAAAATAAAAAAAAAATGAAAAAAAACGTTAAAATATTGCAAAAAATGAGCCAATTCGGACTTTTTTTTTGCTGTTTTGGCTAATTTCATATAAATATAATTTCAAATTCAGATTTAACTACTATCCACAAATATTTTTCAATTTTTAATAACTTTGCATCTTAATCTTTTGCCTAATTTTTTCTAGTGTTATATTTAATAGATTAATTGACCAAGACAATAAATGCACCTGATTGTAAAAGCTTAAACTATTTTTTGTAGGCTATGGTCATATTCAATATGAACAAGGTCAGACATCAACTCCAACAGCCGCACATCCCTTTCATCCAAGTAAAGTTTGACTGTACTTTTACGGCATTCTTTTGTTGATGTACTACATTTCACAACAAAACACACTTCAAATTATTTTTACTAGATTAATTTGTATAACGCCCTTTCCAATATAAAAAATGTTTATTCAATGTTAAACACCACGCTTGCTATGTTCCCGACTCCCTATGTCTAAAAAATTTGCAATAAATGTCTCTTTCTTTTAAACTTTTGACGTTTTGCGTCTGTTTCTCGATTAAGATGATTTATAAAGCTCTAACTAACTCTCTCTTAGATTTTTTCGTTCTGTGTGACATACATCTAATATTTGACAGTTTGTAAGATCACTTGCCCGATTTTTGCTAGGGGATTTATACCTTAGCCAAACGAATTTTTTTTTTCCAAAGGCATAGCTTGACTGGTATTTAAATTTTTATACTCCCTCGCGTTTAATACCAAAATTATAACATTATAAACAAACCAAGTTATTATTTTATGACACATTTCATAGGCATCTGTGATCGCCATTTTCTGCAACATGGTAGATTGATGACAACACCCTCAATAACAACAATCACGACTCCGCCCCCTAAACAACGTAATACACATTACACATTGATGTATCAAGATAGGAGGGTGTGCCCCCCCCCCTCCTGTACTAAATTATTTTAGCGTTTAAAATGCAATAAATATTAGACCTTTATGCCATTCCCATTCTTATTTCAAAATATTTCTCAAATCTAATTCATTGTTTACTAGACCTCTCACCCTTGAGTTAATACAGTGTATGCCAGAATAAATTGTCTTAGTGCTTTGTCATATGTTTGGTAAATGATGTAATTTAAGAATTCTGATTAAGAAATTACCTTTTTGATCTTCAATTAGAATGTTAGGTTATTAGTATGAGACACATAGCAGTTTTTTGTTCTTATTTTGGATAAAACTCAGTTGTAAGCCTGCTCTTCAGATAATAAAATGGCAATTTAAATGCCTTCAAGAATTTAAGATTATGTATATTCTTAAATATAAATTGGGCGTAAATGTCATATAACCCATGTCAACAAATTTCTGAAAGTTATGAGATAACCACAGAAATCAAACCTAATTTAAGGCTTTTCATATCCGTTTGTCGTTTTTTTAATCAAATCTAGGTAGTCACTAAAAACATTGAATATTTTATAAAAAAGATCAAGAAACAAAAAAGATTCTAAAACAAAAATAAATTGAAATTTTTATTTCATAATCAAATTGTTTAATTTAAACTTCAAATATTTAACCAATAATATATCGTGTCGTATGAACCGAAATATTTTGTATCATATAAATGCTGTAGTAGGTTAATACACAGGTTAACAATTTTTTGGGAGTTATGAGTTAACTACAGAGAAACTTGCCATCTTAGGGAATATCAAATCCGTTTACCGTATTACCTAATCCAACTTAGTTAGTCAGGCATAAACATTAAAAATTTTTTTAAAAAAAAAGTCAAAAAACAAAAAAGATACAAAAACAAAAATAATATTTATAAAATGGTCTATCATGGGGATGCATGGTTTTTAATTTTCACAAACTTATTTTTTGTGACATTGATATTTGTTGACCTGTGTTAATGACACAAATTTACAAATATCAATGGCACAACCGTGAATTTTATGAAAACATAAAAGATTTATCCCCAAGATGGCCTTGTCTCACATAGATATTTAGTTTTCCTTAGTTTTTTCCCGCCTTGGCTCCTTAATTGACCTATCGAGAATATCGTTAATATAAAAAATATATATTTTTATCATAATCCCTTGCAACTTATATTTATCATATCAAATAATGAAAAATAAAATTTTTGATTATATCAAGCGCTTACATTATAGACAAAATATTTCGCGTCCAAACTTAAATACGATATGTAAAATTATCGGGTGGTTATAAAAGTTTTTATTGAATGCAAAAAAAATTTCAATTTAATCTAAATCTTTTTTTTTTGAAGTTTGGTTAGTAGAAGCGGGAGGTTTGAAAATCCCTAAGATGGCAGGTTTGATCTCTTTAGTTAGCTTACAACTCTAAAAAATTTGTTGACCTGTGTAATTAATAAGTTCGTAAAATAAACGCTAACATACTTATAATATTCGCACAACTTATTATTTGTATGCTAGGCTTACGCTTACGCTATTTAAAAACTTCGGACACAGAATACATGATCTATTGGCGTACAGTAAAAGCTTGCAACAGGTACTACGTGGAAGCTAAAAATTCTGATGATGTTACCTTTAGAATCTTCAAAGTATATTGTTTTATATTGCCTAGGAGCCATGGTTGTGAGAAAATTAATTTCTAACAGGTTTACAAAATTAAAATTTGACGCTGCCGGTATAATAATAATTTATGTCTTACAAGTTCATTACCAATTGGCATATGCAAACAACTTCCAGTGGTGCCTAAAATTAAAATCTTTAAAAATATTTGGTATACAACTTTCTAATATTGCCAGTTCCTAAGCTGTCCTTCACAGATATAATTGATCTAAGCTTCAATCTATGGGATATAATGTAGTAATTATTTAACAACTAAATAAATTCGTTTTAGGAAGATACAGTAGACTATGCCCAGAATATAATTCTACATTCGAAAGATGTCTACGAAGTTTTTCTCCAATGCTATATGGTAATTGGGACCGCTTGGATGGAAACAGACTCGTTTGAAACACTGATTAGGACTTAACTGCTAGCTAGACGAATCTGATCCTATCAATATGATTTTTAAGCAAATATAAATTAAATAATAAGCAATTAAACAAATATTTTTGATAAACAGAATTAAGTGTTGGGCAGTGTAAATTTTTTAAAATACGTCGGGGTGCATCAACGTAAAATTTTATTATTCTATAATCACTCGTATAACATTCACTAAAACCTCTGGCTACAGCAAGACTAAAACCACCGGGCTGCACAAACAAATTTTATGATCCTCTACAATCTTAAGCACATCTCGAGAAATTCAAGAAAGAATCAATTTTTTCATTTTTTTGTGCCAGCAAATTTTTAATATAATGTCAATTGGGATTAAAGATTTTCACCAAGTGCCAAAGCCCTAACTAATACTCTCAAAAAAGAAGAGGCCGTGAGGGGCTGGTTTTTTAGCAGGTAATCCTAACCCTGTATGCACCTTTTTATTGAAATATGGACATCAGTTGAGGTTAATCAAGCAAATTTTTCCACCTCCTTACCAAAAATAAAATGATTTTTATCCGGCATTTTGCCCTTTCCGACTGTTTTTGTCTCTTTTAAAAAATAAACAATTGGTTTGAGGTTTCCCCCATACCTTTCCTAACTTATGGGCCTCATACCCGTTAGGGCTTTGACTCTTTTAACCCGAGCAAAGCAATTAATATTGCCGACGTAAATAGTAAGATTTGCTAGCACGCCGGTAACCTAGGTTTTTAGCCTAGACTCTCATTGGGACAACGTTTTGCCTACTGCCTAAGCAGGCCACTCAATAGCAAAGTGGTTGCACCTGTATACTATTTTTCGGAAAAAGCTACAGCGCTGGGCTAAGAACGCCCAACCTCCTGCGTCTAAGGCAGAAGGTTTGCCACTGAGCTATCTGACCGACTTTGTCTCATATTAAACACATCTTATTAAATAACGCTTACTAAGTTTTTTACGGCGCATTAAACTTCATTCGTAATTTTAAAAATTTGTATATTTTTTTTAAAATATAAATATTGGGCCAATGTTAAAAATTTCTTTAAGAATTAAAATTTTTCTCAGAGTCTTGTTAGATTATTAGAATGTTATATATATTTAAATACAAATTTAATTCTAATAAAAAAACTGGTCCAAATATTATTAAAATAAAACAACGGTTCGATGAATTTGTAAAATTTGTAAAAAATTTTGTACAATCGAATGAAGTCTACTCGCCAGTAATTAACCATTTCCATTAATTTGACGCAGTGTGAAAATCTTAACACCCATAAAATTTTGGATTTTTATTTCTGGAGGTGTGTTTACAGTCAATTCAATTTTTCAAAAAAATTTTAAAAAAATTAATAATTTTTTTGTCAAAAATATTATTAAGGCAATATATATTAAAGAAGAAAATATAAATTTAATAAGTTTTGATCTGACATTGCTCTTAAATATAAACATTTTGTATGTAATCAAAAAAAGTATATGGTTTTAGTTGTTTATACAATGGCATTCAATTTAAAATCCATTTTTTGATTAGTTTTACAAAAAAGTGTATATTGGTTTAAATATGAAAATTAAATAAGTAATTTTTATCGCTAATTGCAAAGTACGGAAATTTTTTTAGGAAATTAGAGAAATACAAGAAGATAAATGTAAATAACTTTTACAGCTGACTGAAAATGTGACAAAATTGAAGAAAAAAAAGTTTTTAAACTTAAATATTGAGTTCGGACTTTAACATAATAACCTGAATGCAGCTATTCAAGAAATGGCGTTCCATTTGCTACTTGTTAGGTCACTTAACGACACTGCTTCTGTTATAGAAAATTTAGACGCATTTCCTTATACCTGGCGTTTTTAGGGCCTAAATTCTAGCTTATAAGCATAATTGGGATATTCGTGAAATGTTTGAATTCAATAACAAAACATAAGGGACTCTTTAAGATTTGTAAATATTAGCTGGCCAGCTCATAATAATTCTAAAAATTGTTATTTTAGACCTAGATTTCTTTTGCTTAAAGGGAGCACCGGATAAGTGTGATAGGACCTGCAATAACTAGGCCAATTTTCCACAACCACTGAAATAAAATTGAAAATTTTTTTTGAATCGGTGTAAATTTTATTTCTAATAATTTTTTGGAGTGAGGAACATTGAAATTGTTATGCGGCAGCGTTCATAACACATAGGGTCAGTAGCACGTCTCTCCGCCAATACCATAAAATCCATCGGACGCCGCACTCTGCAGAATATTATAGCATGCAGGCTTTACAACTCTGACAAAAGTCAAAGGCCAGAGTCATTCACCTGCTAAAACAATGCCCCCTTGCCCTTCATCAAAACATTAAAGATCTACAAATAGTATACAAACGGCCTCTTTCCTACATTTGCTAAGTAGTTATTTTAACTCTTATTTGGTTATATTTAAATTAATGGTTCGATAAGTAGTTGATAAGTATTCAAAAGTCATTTAAATTTCTACAAGAGCCAGCCAGAACAACTTTTAAGCACGATCTAAAATTTATATTTATTAGAAATGGTTTAGTTTAAAGGCATGCATTTTAAATACATTTATTCTAAAGCTTAAACAATAAAATAAAAAATTGCGAAATAACAATGAGTTACAAAAAAATGTAATTTGCCAATTGTAACTCTTAACCTCACAAAGGTCTAAAAGGCTCAATAAATAATTTATTCTATAACTATAACTTAGTTTAGTTTATTGGTTTACTTGCCCACATTTCCTGGTATTTTCACTGGTCGTTATAATTGTGCCCATGATATGTCCAGTTTAAATATAATTTTATCCTATTGACCTTATATGTCACAATTTCATTTTTGTTAACATCAATGTCACATGAGTTATACATGAACACATTAAAAAAAAATTAAACAACATACCAAAAAAAAATCCTTTACAAAGACGATTTAAATAATTTTTTTTGCAAAAAATATTAAACATAAATTTGTCTGGGATATGAGAAATTTTATCGGAATAATACTTTATGCCCTACTTTCAATATGCTGCATTCTATGCCCTATCACAAACGCTCAACGTTAAATCAATGATATTTTTAATATATATATATCTTTAAGCCGGTAAATTGATAAATTTAATTTGAGTAAATATAATTTAGGTATACAACATATATAAAAAAGGCGGTTGAATTTAATTAATTTAATTTTTTTTTAAAAAATAATAAAATATAAGTAGTATATGTATAAAGTTGGTGAAATTATAAGATAACAAAATATTTAAGGCTAATTGATCCCAACGATCTGTACCCCCTAGTGGCATGATATGCCTGTACACATTTATTCACAATTAGTGTTTTGAATCTTTTTAGCTGTTAAAAAAGCACGTTTAAAATTATTTTTTTTTTTAAATTTTTAAATATTTGGAAAATATAAAGTTTGGGTTTCAAAATTAAATAAATACCATTGTTTATTACAAAATTTATCCTGTGCAATAGCTTAAAGTATGATTTGAAACTATATTAAACCTATATATTTAGATTAAATAACTTAGCTAATATTCATATCAATTCATTAATATAAAAATTTATAAATATATTTTCTTCACAAAATATTTAAAAAAACTTTATTATAAACTCAGAACGCGCCCTATTAGACTGTAAATTTTTTATATATATATTAATGTTAAAATTAGCTTTTTAAATAATAAAAACAACAATTGGACGACTTTAAACATCAACTATGGCAACTATCGTCTCTGGTCAAGTTTTTGGCTCTGATCACGAATATGAAATCAGAATTTTAGTCAATGCCTCAGATTTTTAGTTATTCAGTGCCAAAGTTGAATTTTTAAATTTTTCGGGTATTTTGGGCTTCTATATCATAAAATCTATGGGTATTAACAAAAGTTAAATATATTATAATAACTGAAACATCCATTATTAACGTAAGGCGTTTTAGTAATTTTATAATATTTATTTTTTTTTATTTTTTATTTTTATAAATTAGTGGTTTTTGTCATAAACTCCTTTTATTATGATCTTATTGAAAGTCATTTCCTAATAATTTTAGGTTAAAACCATTTTTAGATATTAATTTTATAAAAAATCTGTTTAAAAAGTTTTAAAAAATTTTGTAAATTTTTTTCTGACTTTGGGAGCGTAAAAAATTTAGAGGCATTGGAAAAAAAAACTAAACCCGGAATTGTTATCGGAGGAAAAATTCTTTAAAAAAAACGTGAAAAAATTGTTAATGTTTTTTTTCTGTTTTCCAGTGTAATCTTTATAAATTTATTTAATTTATTACGTCTGTCAAACCATTCACGCTTTTGTTTTTATTCAGGCTTTCTAAATCCCATGATGCTTAATGCGACCCTATTTTGTAACTGCAGCCTTGACGAATTAAGGAGTAAAAATGTTTAGACCTCATTCGCCCCCCCCCATCTTTTTAAAACTTCATTTATACGCAAAATATATTTAAACAATACTAGTGTTTAACCATACTCTTTTGTGAATATCCAAGTCTCAAAAACTCAGTGGCAAACCCTCTTGTATTACAATCAGTAGTTGCGAGTTCGAACCTTGCACAGGATGCTTTTTTCTTCAATAGTATAAATTTGTAACCACTTTGAGTAGCTGAGTGGCCTGCTTAGGCCATAGGCCTTAAACGATATGCCTATAGTAAGAGCCAAGGCTAACAACTTAGGTCGCCATTGTGCGAGCAAATCTTACTATTTAACCCGTCGGCAATATTAATTGCTTTGCTCCGGGTTAAAAGAGTCAAAGCCCTAACGGGTATGGCGCCCTTTAAATGGGTAAAGGTATGGGGGAAACCTTACAGTATTTTTTTTTGTGAATGTCCGAAGGATTGATATTTTTTAAGTTAGGTTAGGCTGGCTTGGCTACTTTTTATCAATGTTTAGATGGTGGAGAGGGGAGGGGGGAGGCGAAGTAAATGGGTTTATCTTTATTATATAAATATCTTTTTTATATTTAGACAACTGTGAAATTTTTAATGAGCGGGTTTTGAGTGCAAAAGTCAAAACTAACTGGGTTTGAGGTTTTCCCTATACCATTTCCCATAAAAAGGCTCTATCCTCGTTTAATATGACTCCTTTTACCCGAGCAAATCAATATTTCATTGGCGCCAAAAATATTCATGCTCGGATGCCACCACTAGATTTCAAGGGTCAAAAGAATTTTTAACTAAAAGAATTTAGAAATTGTTAATAAATTTAATGTTTAAAACTTAGTGTATTCGCTGCTTCACAAACATCTGACACCAGTATTAAAAATAAAATGTTAAAGTAAAAAAATGAAATAAATAAATTTAAGTTGTAATAAAGGCCGTTATATAGTGTGTAACGGTTAACATCTTCAAATTCTTTCCCATTTAATTCCAAAGGTTTAGCCAAATCGTCCACATTTAAAATTGTTTAGTTCGAAGTGTTCAACTCAAAATATGGGAATTAAATCCAAAAAATGTTAACTAATCCTTTATCGGATTTTCATAGACTGCCCTGATGATAGTTGGATAAGGCACCCGGAATATAATTCGTGTTATAAATTGTATACGACTCCTAAAACATGGCAGGAAGCCAGATCCTTTTGCCAGACCGTCGCTCCACCTAACTCAGACCTATTTCAGCTCGATGATAACTCTGAGGTTTAAGATTTTGCCATCTTTGAAGGGCGCGGGTTCAAATTTTATTTTTAAAACGCTTTAAATATCTTTTTTTTGTCACCTAGGTTGACAAGAATTTATGTGTGAAAAAAATTAAGAACACTGATGGAAAATATTTGCCATGATGGTCAATCTCATATTTGTATTGTTTTCCAAAATTAATTTTTTCTTGAGCTATTTTAATTGCATATATTGAAAAGTCCTAAATTTTACAATATGGCTAATTTTTTGACTTCAAAATTACCTAAATGAAATACTTAAATAAAATTCCTCTAAACATTAAAATCACTTTCTTATATTTTATTTTATTATACATCAAACTTTTTTTGTTACATTTAGGTAACTCACACGTTGTATTATTTGACTTAAAATAAAAATATTATTTGATAATTATGTTTAAAGTTTAAAATTGTTTTTAACAAACAAACTTTGTTTTACTAATTTTTTGTTTTTTATTTTTTTTTGTTTTTTTTAACATTCTTTAAATATTTGTTACGTTTACAGCTGTACAAATTTTGATTAGAATTTCACACGGATTTAATTACCCCATAGGTTTTAGAAGTTGACCTGTGTCATAAAACCCATACCTGTAAAAAGCTATCAAATAATATAGATATTTTAAAATATTTAAAAAAAAATTTTGTTTTGAATTTTTATTAAATATTATTGTAAAAAGATCTTTTTGTTCCCACAGATACATTGTGTGTTTCTAAGATTCAGAGTTGGAAATTAAAGTTTAACTTATAATGAAACTCTGTTTACAAAATGAAAAATTACCTGCATGTTATAATATAATATATAATTTAATTTTATAGGAAATAATGTAGGGCGCTAGAATTATGTAATGGGGGCACTTTATTGCCCAGGGGCACGAGACAAAATATATTTTTTGTAAAATTGAATGTTCATTCATCAATGAAATACTTATATTTAAAAAAAAATGATTAACCCTATAAGTGTTAAAAAATGAGAAATTTTATATGTTAAAAATGTAATACTCGTAAGTATAATAATTAATTATGTAAATATAAACCTTCATTCATATTTTTAATAGGTATTTAGCAAATATTTTTTGCAATTTCTAAATAGATAAGACTTATTTATTATTACAATGCAAATTCGTTAAATGCCTTTGGGCAACAAGCTAGCTCCCTAAATTTAAGGCTCTACAATATATATATCTATATTAGTGTTGGCTTTGGAAAGTAAAGGGTGCACGGTTTTAATTGTTGTTTTTATTTTTTAAAATTGCATATTTTCAATTTATTTAAGTTGTTTATTTTTGGTTTATAAATATACTAAGTTAAAAAAATCTAGGGCCTGATGATTGTGCTTTAATATGATTTAATATATTATAAGAGCTGTGTAAAATTACTAAAATTAATTATCATTTTATAAACGGTGAAATTTTGTTAATCAAAAACATAAAAAATCCTTAAAGAATGGATCTTATTTTATATTTTTTTTATATTAGTATAGAATAATGACTTCAATCGCATCTTCAATGACTATTTGGGTCGCTAATGAAATATCAGGGTAGTTTTTAGTTTGTTTATTAGAGATGATATATTCTTTTAACTCTAATTTGATAAATTAATAGGGCACGTATTTAATAACAAAAAATTTTATTCATTATTTTTCCATAAAATTAAAATAAAATAAATTTTTTTAGATTGTTTTTTGCTTACAAGGCACGAAGTATGCATGTCAACAACAATGTCGAAGGTTTATAACCTACAGGCATACATACCTCTTCATGATGACCTTATCTCATATATATTTACTGTTTTTTTTAGTTTCTTCTGCCTTCGGCTCATATCCAAACATATCAAAAATGGATTTTTTTGATTAAAATGAGAGATTTCGTGTGAGAATACCTTACAAATATCAAGAATTTTTTTTTTATATTCTTGTACCTTATAACTTCTCAAAAATATAAAATTTTTAAATATACTAAGTCTTAGATTATACAATTATTTGGCACCCAACCTAAAAATCGTTTAAAATTATTTACAATTTACAATTAACAGTTTAAATATTTGCTATTAAACAAGATAAACGGATTTGATATATAATATATTTGACCTCTAATTTTAAAAATTTGTTGATCTGTGTTATTGAGAATTAATTTCTCATGTTTAAAATCTAATTTTTAATTATTTTAAAATTTTAATTCTAGAATAAAAATATTACTTAATATTATATTTAGTGACTTTACTAAATTTGCGTTTTTATAAATATATTTCTATTAATTAAATAAAAACAGCACTTCATTTTGGCAAGTTCCGACACTTACTTACTTATAAAAAAAAAATAATTTTTGGAGTTAGGTTTTTACGTAACTTTTCTACAACTATCTAGCCTTAACTGAAAAAGTTTATAATTAAATTAAGCTTAGCTAATAATTATGACAAACTTCATCAATAATTTAATTTAATAATTAATTTCAATTTATTTTTGTTTATGAATCTTTTTTGTTTTTTTACCTTTTTTTTTAATTTTCAATGTTTATACCTAACTAACTAAGTTTGATAGGAAAAACTGAACGAAGAAGATATCCACTAAGATGGCATTTGATCTCTGTAGTTAACTCATAACTCTCAAAAATTGTTGACCTGTGTATTAAGACCAACTATAAAAAGATAAATTTTTGGTTTATATAAAATCTTAAAACTTAGGTTTTGCCTCAAATAATGTTAAATATAATTTTATTTAAGTATATCATATTCTATAAATAAATATATGAAAGAGGATTACGAACATTATTATCAAAATCCAATTTTTTATTAAATCGCCTATTGACCCCGTTATCGGGGTTTAATACCGGAGTTTGAAATAAAAAGTTTCACTGTTTTAAATACAATAGTTTTTTTTTAATTTTCTTACATTTTTTTTATAAATTTTTGATCTTTAGCTGACTTAATAAGTAGAAAAAAACAATAAACGGATATAATTATTCTTAAAATGGTAGGATTAATCTTTGTAGTTAATCCATATATCTCAATAATTGTTGACCATTGAGATATGCCCATATATATTAGAAACCACACATTAGCTCATTTAAGATATTGTTACAATTTATATTACGCTCAGAACTTCAAATGACATGTGCGAAACGGGACATTTTTTTGTTACGACCCCAAATGACAATACTACGGTATACAATTATGGCGAAAACTCCTCGAATTGTAGCGATACCCTTGCGTTTGTATGTGAAAAGGATGTTGGTACACGAAGTTTTTAAAGGGCTCGTTTAAAGTGTATTTGTTTTATAGAAGAATTTTGAAGATTTAAAATTTATAAAAGTTACGTCAAAAATAATCTTCCACTGGTTTACTAACACTATTTTTACTATACTATATGCATATGGCAGTTGCTTTGATTAAGTTTTAGCTTACTAAATTTATATCTAAATCCATATCGGCTCAAATAGCTCAGGGGCAAACCTTCTGCCTTAGACGCAGGAGGTTGCAAGTTCGAATCCGTGCACAGTAACTTTTTTTTAGGAAAAATTGCATACATGTGCAACCACTTTATTCTGAGTGGCTTGCTTAGACAATAGGTCTTTATGTCTAATAAGAGCCTAGGCTAAAAACCTAGATCGCCGACGTGCGTGCAAATCTTACAATTTAACCCGTCGGCAATATTAATTGCTTTGCTCGGGTGAAGTCAAAGCTCTAACGGGTATGGCACCTATGTGTAGAAAGGTGTGGGGGAAAACCAATAGTTTGTTTTTTTATTTGTTTTTATATCTAAATCCATGTAAAAACATTTTAAAACAATATCTTTGTTTTTAAATTTAATAATTATTCTAAAAAAATAAATGAACTTTGAACGCGCCCTAATTAGCATTTCTATAAATATGCATAATTTATATTTCTGATAACCAAAATCTTACTAAACAGTTTTAAGAGGCATTCACTTACAATATTCATTTATATTTATTCTTGTGTTCAATTTTTAATAATAGGACAAACTCTTCCTCTAGTTTATAAATAAAATATATTAGTATCTTTATATTTGGTCAAACTTTATATGCCTGCCATGCACATTTTATAAATGTTTTAATAAGAAATTAGGTTAAGGAATCTAGAAAGAGTTTCATTGTTAATTTCAATCTTTTGCTTAGATTCGGCTATATTGAGGTTTGCGCTTAAATAATGTTGTATAATATAGGTGTGGATATTAGAGCTTCTTAAAAAAAAAATTATTTCATAAAAATATAAAGTTTTAGGCTATTTTAATTTTTAAATAAAATGCCGTTATATAACACAGGCCAACAAATTTTTGAGAGTTGTGAGCTAATTACAGAGTACCTATCGTCATTGGAAATTCTTCCGTTCATATTTCTAATCAAACTTGATGAAAACATTAGGAATTTTAAAAAAATTAATTAAATTTTTTTTGCATATTTACATCAGTTTAAAATTATATTTTTATAAAAAAACAATAATGTTATGTGTTTTATTTGAGCTTTGAAATGAAATATTCTGTACCTGAAAGATGATGAGTTTACTCTAAAAAAATTTATTTCTTTGAGATAGTAAAAAAGGTTTCGAAAAGAAATATTAATTTTTTTGCTTTTTAGAGTATGTCATAGTCGCAAAATTTATTAAGAGAACCATTTTTTTTATATAGACGGATTTAAGGGGCCGAAGGCAAACGGAAAATATTATGGAAAGCCATCACGTGGGTGTGAAATCTGTTTGTTTTCGTAAAATAATTTTTTGTCATTTATATATATTGATCTGTGACAAACATATTATGCATTAATATGGTAAATTATGATGGTCGAGCGCTAGAAAATAAAGCTAATTGTTTCAGTTT